>JAWWES010000133.1:20146319-20157625 GCA_035583135.1 Lophotriccus pileatus
CACTTCTCAGCAGCAGTGAAGATACAGAATGAGACCAGTTAAAATGGTTTGCTCTTGGTTGGCTTTTTCACTCCATATAGTACCCAGAATAGTCTGAGTCCTTCAGCTGTGTGACACTAAAAGGCTAAATGAAGAGCTACTCGGATCTGAACTGTGACTTCACTGTGCTCTGCCATCTCTCTGCTGTCTTTCATCAAAGCTTTCCTACAGGTTTCTCTCCACTATAACATGCTGCATTTTCAAAGATAGTTTTCCAGCCTCCCTGACTTCTCCTCTGTGTACACCTTCTACAGTGACTGGTGTATTTGGCCTGGTCGTTCTCCATCTTGGTAGCTTCTAGAATGAGCCTAAAGTAATTAATCAGTATTGGGAGAAGAGGCAGGAGTACGATGTACAGACATCAGACAGCAAACACACATGTGTCCTCTACCAATTGCTAGGAGTGCTATCTCTGCATTTGCACTGCCATTCACAACCTACCCAAGTTCTTAGACCTGTCCAAGTGCTTGCTGAAAGTGACTCCATTTCTGCTGCCAACAGAAGATCCACAGGTAGAAACTGTAGCTGTGGCTGCAGTTGTCAGCATATTCCCCTCTTCTCTTGATTCCCCTATGGGCTTTCTCCTTCATTTGTGACTTGCTTTTCAGGCAGCTTAATTGTAAGAAACTGTTGTGCATCTCCTTGACCCTTCTATAGTTCTTGAAGGGAAAGGAAAGAAAGGCTAAGGGGAAGATAGCAGCAAAGGCCACAACTGTTAAATGTAGAGATATAGAGGAGGAAATAATAGGAGGAGGAAGGACAGGAATGCCAGCAAGAGAAAAAAGGGAAGTTGTCTATATACCATGTTGGGGTACAGTAAGGCATGTTCAGGAGGAACCAGGAAAAAAATGGAGGACAACTCTTCAAAATAGTGAATAACAGGGAGTTTGAATGAGATTGTGAAAGATGAAGGAGAACAATTAGCTGAGTGATTACAGAGACAGGAAGGATTGGCATTAGAAGAATTTGGATTAATACATAATACTCACTGGGAAGAAGAAGCAAGAGAAGTGAGAATTTATTCTCTGGTTTCCCTTTAACATAGATAAGATTGAAAAGGTTACATATCTATATACCTCAGAGCATCACATTCTCTCTGGTGCCAGTGAAATTAACGGTCTGACACCACTTTTTTCTCTTTTGTTTTCTCAAGTCTTGTTTCTGTTCAGACCATGCCCAAGAAATCTTTCTGGTCATAGGCTCTGTGACTTCCTCCCTCCAGTAGCATAATAGCTTCAAAGCAAGGTACATAACAGGATGGCTCAGGCAACACAGGAGATCTATAATATGAGTTTAAATGGAGGAAAAATAAATCTAACTCAGCAGCAGTCCCTGCTAAATCACTCTGATAACACTGGTTGCTCTGAGGGTTGACTTTACTTCATAACCACTTTCTGAGTTTTGTGTAGTGAGGTTAAAGGATAAGACACAAACTCTCAACTAAACTCAATCATATTGTAGTTTTTAAAAAACAGAAAGCTTTGAAATCCTTGATGTATACTGCAAAAATACTTTTTAAAAAATTGTTCAGCCCAGCAGAATAACTCTTGATTCTGCTTTGGTATGCATTCCTTTGTGATAAGATATTCAAGGCCACAACATGCATAGTCTGTTGAAATGTAGTAAATATTTAATGTTCTGTTTATTTCTATAATGGCCAAATGAAATTACTTTCTATCTATTTATCTATCTGGATGTGCACATACACACACACTCTTGGAGACACACACATATTCACATATTTAAACTACACAGAAACTGAGTGAAGGAGATTGGAAAAGGGATATAATACTTTGCATTTGAAAAATGAACAGATTTAGTTCTCAAACTATTCTGCTAAGTAAAGGCAAGATTACCACCATTATTTGGGAGGAATGACAGAGACCCAACAGTGCATGTTTCACTCAAAGTGTTACAGGACAGATGGAGTCTTAGAATTGGAATGGTCCTCCATTAACCTGGACCTCTCTCATAGTACAGAGAACAAACTAAATGTTGGCAGTAGGCTAAAGCTTTCATTCAAAGGTTATTTGGTGGTCACCAAAGCAAGCCTATTTCCTAATGGAGCGATGTCCTCTTAACTAAAGCCCTCCCAGATGACTTCTTGTTTGAAGCTATGCCAGGTAAAGCAAAGGCTGAGTAGACATCTGAGCTGAAGTAAGTTGGTGGAGTGAGCAGCGTCCCCCAGCAGTCTGGGTACCACCTCAGTGGCAGAGGAACACTTGTCTGTAGCACATGGTCTCTCGGTAGATCTGTTAGTCAGTTGCTCTTTATCAGCACTTTTAGGATGCATGTATTTCTAAAAAATAAAGCAATGCAAGCTGAGGGATGTTTGTCAGTTTGTGTTTTTAAAATGGGGGAAACTGTGTTATTTATTTTGAAATAGCACTGTCAAATGGAGCATGTTGTCCTACATAAACTAGGGGGTGGAGGCCCATGGTTGGTTGTCTTACTATCACAAAATATTTATCTGTCCAGCCTTGAGTACACCCAGTTTTAAATTTAGGCAGATCTTCTCAGAGCCTACATCATAATAATCATAAGCAGCAAGAATTAATATTAATGATAACTTTTTTTTTTTTGGATTCACATAAATTAGGACATGATCTGTGAATGGTGTTCTTATAGGGAGATCCTGTGCCCACTGAAATAGCTCTCTCCAGGGAGCTGCCTACGCTGACCTGGTTGCCGATTCTGCTTGCTCTAGAGTTGTACTATTGAGGATGTTACAAGGTTCTCAGTTTCATCCATAATGTTACTATTTGGTTACAAATCAGAACTTCCTCTGAAGTGATAACTTACAGGTCTTCATGAAAAAGGGGGTGGAGCAAATGGACTGCTGGAATAACCTAAGGTGTAACTTGATTTCATCTCATTAAACACTTTTTAGAGTTTAGGCAGAGCACCTGAAAATAAAATATCAAATTTTAATGTGCAAAAGGTGTGTTTAATGCCCATGTGTGAGAATGGTAATACTTGCTGTGTAATTTAGGACTGTATTAGTAAGGCTTAGCTGCTCTCTTTATCTCCCAAAACTGAAGGTTGTAAGTGTGCCTGTCTTATCACCATGTTAATTTCTTCAAATACCTGAAGGATTTCCTTGGACTTAGAATTAAACAAATCAAAAGTTTACCTCTGCATGGTCAGATCTGTTTGTATGGCAAACTGGATGGGAAAAGGGTCATAGCATTGTCAAAATTAAGGCTTTAGATGATTGAAAAGCATGTGAAACTTTCATATTTAGCTATTTCTCCTCTGTAGATAGAAGTTCAGGTCCCAGGCTGACTTGGTTAATGTAGCAGCGTGTTATACGTGGGTATGAGGAAATAAACGTTAGATGGACACTTTTTTCCCCCCTGCTGTATTTGTTTTACAAGAACATCCTTTTTTTTTTTTTTTTTTGCTGCTCCTCTAGGAGTTGCATTAATGTGCAACACTGTAATAGCTGATCGGTGGACACATAAGGTACATCTACCATTAACCACTTTTTAGTTAGACTACTACAAAGAAGACAACTACTCCCTGTTGTTAGAAACAATGGTTGGTCGATGGTGGTACTTCTCCCATGGATGTTAATGGTGTAGCTGAAGTAATGTTGATGTAACTGAGGTCATTTTGAGAGGGAGGTTGTAGCAAAGAAAGAGCAGCATGGCTAAAACCTGTGGGACTCTTTTTTTTTTCTTTTTTTCTAGCTTAAACTTTCAGAAAATATTTAGCATTTATTGACAAGAAAAGAATATTATCCTTTTTCAACATTTTTCTCTGATACCTTGAACTAACCACAAAACATAAGATTTTTTTTTTTCAGTCTACTTAAATGGGTGAAATCAGTGTCTGGTTTTAATGCATAAAAATTAAAGAGAATGGAAGCAAGGAAATGAAAATTCCTTTATCTCTATGGTGGATGTATATAAAGTCAATCATGTGTTCATTATTTAAAGTAGTTTTATTTGAATTTACTTTTTACATTTTTCTTCAGTCTTTCAAATTTTCAGAGGGTGTTTTTTACTAATCAAAAATAATTTTTTTTATTAGTTAGAGAGTATTTGTGAATTAGAAATTCTTGGCTGTCTCTTGTATTCTGTTAAATGTGTCTACAAACTTACAAAAAATTTTCCATTCATGTGTACAGCCAGTTCAGGGTACTGGATGCCTTAAAAAGCCAGTAAAGATAGCTGATTCCCAGATAAGGCATCAAAATTCTTAGTATTATCTAAACTGAGGATTAAAAAGTTACAATTTCCTAAAAGTTTCCATTACATTTCCTATTCTGCCTATTGTGCATTGTACATTATTAAAGAGTACTGCTCTGACATGCCCCCCAAAGAAGCAAATTAACATTTCTTGTGAACTCTATTCTTTTGTGAAGAAGTAATAATGACTCAAGCAGCTCCAAAAGTTTTTCAGATGAATCAGAATTTATCACTTGTAAAATTAATGCCCATTACATTCATTGATACTGTGCATAAATTTTCATCTATGGGAAAAAATGTCTTTTTTTACTGTTTGCTTTTATCAATAACATCTGACTTGCACAGAGGATATGGACAAATGCAGCATGTGAGTGATATAATTTGTGAGATTTTTGCTTCACATTGCTCATCACCTATTGTTGTCTTTATGTACCTTGTCTTTTGCCTCTTAAAGCTATTTTAGTTATGATTTGCTACAGCTCTTAGAAGAGAGAGAGCCCACTCTAGCCAGTGAAAAGAGGAGCTCTGCCTTGAGCTTTGGGTCTGGCTTTAAGACTTTTGAGTGCTACCATTTTTAGGAAAGTACTCACCTGCCAGTGTGGACTAAGCAAAGTTGCAGTCACTGATGGTGCTTTTTGTTGGTAGTGTGAGCTTTGTTTGTTTGTTTTTAATAGATTCAATTATCTTGCCATTGGTTTAGTTTATCTTTTCTTAGAAGCCTTATTTCTCCCTCTTGAACTAAATTCTTAAATTTTCTAGGTATCCAACTGTACTTGCTAACCAGTCCCATGGCTGAAAGAAGACACATGCAAGTCAGGAGAAACAGGAGAAATATGCAAGTCAGAAATGATGAACTTAGAAGTACCATAACTAAGAAAATTCCTTCTAAAGATGTTCTTTCTGAAGAAAATGGGTTGATCAACCTCTGGTTGATTACCAGCACTTATCAGTGGCTTGTGTGAGTTTAGGATATAACTATGTTGGACCAATTCTTCGACTTCTCCTTCCTGTCTCTACTGTGACTAGAAAAATCAAAGTCAGAAGAAAGTGTAATAAGACATAAAGTGGGGGTTTAAGGTGGTTTATAGAAACATACTTAACCTCTTTGTACAATTCCCTGTCTGTGTAATGGGGATAATGTATTTAACTACAGCACGAGAAGTCTGAGGATTAATCGGTTAATGAATTCATAGAACCCTGAGCATGAAAAGTGTTCTGTAAATGTTTCCCATACAAATTTCTCCATTACCTAAAGAGAGAGGAAGAAAAAAATCCAATTCATTGCTTTAAAGAATTGTGAAAATTCCATCAAGAACACAGATAATTAAAGTAATATTAATAGATTTTTAGGTCTTCATTTCCCCCTCGAGACCAGGTGTCCCTGATTTTTTTCCTTTTCTCCTTCAAGTAATGTCCCTGACTCAGTTGTCAAAGACTGAGATGCAAAAGTGCCCATTTAGCTTTGAACTTGATACCTGCAGTGGAGTTACAAGGTGAAATAAATGGGATGGTTGTGTTTTTTCTTTCTTTTTTCTTTTTTTTTTTTTTTTTTTTTTTTTTTTTTTTTTTTTAAAGCTGAGCATAACACTTCAAAAAGATCTTTTCTCTCCCCCCTCCTCCCAGTGTATTTTTAGGCTGCATGCACTACTGTCTATGTCTGTTCCTTAGTCCCAGCTGAAGATTTCAAGGGAGATGAGGGCTCTATTTTGTTTCTCCCTTGTTTTGCAGATAGGGGGAGGAGGTGGTTATTAGAGAGAAGCGCTCTCGCTCGCTCTCTCTGTTTCTCCCTCTCTGGCTGATAGCACTTATCTCTCGCTCTCTCTCCTTCTCCTAGGTGATCCATTTCTAGGCAACGTGCTGGCTGGTACTGAAGCTGCCAGCTCTCTCTGCATCCCACCAGCAAAGCGAGCTCCAAAAGCAACCTGCAGACCATCATCTGCTTTCCTCTGACTCGCTCCGGGTACTCCTCCTCTCGCTCCTGCCCTGTCCAACCACCACCTTGCGCGACAGAGACAGCACGCTGGGCTCCATTGGCAGATTTATTTTTTTTCCTCCAGTTGTGGGAAAGCTATTTTTCTAAGCGAAGGGTGGGGGGAAATCTCTGCATTACTATCTGCATTACCTTGAAGTTCACTTTGTTTTTTGGCCTCCGGGGGGGCTTTTCCTGCAGGAATCTGGCTGCTGGAAGCGGGATCGCCTGCTCTCCCGGTCGCCCGCTCCTCCCACCTCGCTGAAGGCGAGCTATTTGCTGCGGGCTCCTGGGGCTTCTCTGGCCAAGGGGGTTTGTGCGTGTCTGCTTGTGTTTGCGTGTCTGTGCGTGTATGTGTGTGTGAGTGTGAGCGTGTGCGTGGTGTGGGTTGGAAGTTGCTGTGCAGCAGCGGGACCGAGCGGATCCCTGGACCCCGGCGGAAGGATGGGGATTGTCTGACCAGCAGAGGCGTCTGCTGCCCGCGGCGGCGCCCGGGCTGGATGGATTTGCTGCCGGCGCTCCCAGCAATTCTGGTGCTGCCCAGGAGCCCCCCGAAGTGACGCGGGGTTTCACCGAGGAGAGAAGCGCTCGGAGCCCCGGGCTCGCTCCCTGCCCAGCCGCGGCTCTACGCCAGACACCGGGATTTACACGCTCCTCCGGCGGCACCTCAAACTCTTGGGCTTTCTGCGCTGTCCTCCGCGGCGGCACCGTTTGGCGAAGAGATCTGTTGTTACAAAGCCTGGACCTTCGGAGGAGATGGAAGTTTTCTCCCTCATCCTGGTCGTGTCCGTCTGTTGGACTCGAACCTGGAAAGCGGCGATTGCAGATTCAATCATTCATATCGGTAAGGGGGTGCTGCGCCTGCTGGTGCTGCTGGACACTTTTCCAGCTCTCCTTTGCAACCTTCCCTCTCTTGGCAGGCTTTGCCCCCTCCCCCCGCAGCCCCCGCGCTCTTTTATCCCTTACTCGCTTGCTTTTTTTATTGTTTGTTCCCCTCTTATAATTGCTTTCCACCAGGTTCTCAGGCGTCCTCTTTTTCCCCTAACGCATTGTCTAAAGGTTTCTTGTCGGCGGGGTATGTGCGTGCTTTTAGACCTTGAGGTTTTGATGAGCCTGATGATCGGCGGGGGGTGGGGGGAGACAAGGCTCGGGCACTTCCTCGGTCCCTCCCCGCAGACCCTCAGCTCCAGCCTGCCTTCCGCCTGCCCTGGCTAGCCCTGGGCCGGGGGAGAGCCTAAGCCTCCCCGTATTTCCCACACCACCGTGACAGCCACGCAACCCAGCCCCCAACCCACCGCCCCTTTTCCCTTTCCCTTCACACCCCTCATCCCGCCTTCCTCTCCCGCGGCGGAACAGGTGGTTTGGCAACGTGAGCGCTTCCCCTGCCGCGGCCAGGAGGGCGGCCGCCGGGGCGGGGGGCTCTGGCCGCCCGGCACCCCCTTCCCGGGCCGCCACCCCGCCGGCTCGGTGAGCGCCTCCCGGGGCCGCGGCACCCGAGAGAAAGGCAGCGGCCTCCCCCTCGGCCGCCGGGGGACGGGGGGCGGCGGGCACAGGCGGCGGGGCAGCTCGGGGGATGCCCGAGCACGGCGCTGCCCGCGCTCCCAGCCGGAGACAGGGCGCCGGGCTGCCTCTCGCCGCCCGTGCCCCCCTTCGCTCCCCGTTATCCTGAGCCATCTCCGGCACGGCAGCGCTCCCTCGGCGGGCTTATCCCTGGGAAGAGCCGAGCGGCGTTTTGTTCCCGCGACTGGCGAGAGCGGGTCGCCCCCCTGCGCCGGTCGGGGACGTGCGGGGAGGGAGAGCAGGAGAGAAGAGGAGAGGAGGGTGCTTCCCCCGCTGCCGCTCGCCCATCTGCAGGCACCGCACGCAGGCGGAGCGGGGGCGGGCGGGCGGCCGGCGCCGCGCTGCCCCGGGGAAGGTGCATTTGGGGGCAGGGTCCCGCCGGGGTTTTGGGGAGGTCCCCGGGGCGGTGCTGGCCCCGGCCGTGGGGCAGCTGCCGCTCCCTCAGGGGCTGGCTTTATAAATATGTCTGCCGGTGCTTGTCGTGGGGATCCGTAGCGGGTTTCTGTGAAAAGGGGAAGCGGGAAGCGCGTTTGGAAAGCCCGGCTGTCAGGAGGTTTCCTGCAGGACACCGATATTTGGGCAGAGATGAGCCAGCCCTTCGTGTAGTCTTCCCCGTCCCCGAGGCCACGAGCCACCTCTCCCCTTGGGTACCGCAACTTTATAGGGGTCAGTCCTTATAGCTGTGTGCGACTGGAGCAGCAAATACTGCACTGGGGAGGCAGCGCTCTGTGCCCTCCTTTTAAAGGGAGAATGACTTTCTTAATTCTTCCCAGTTGTAGACTATTAAAGCGACACTAGGAGACAGTTATGTCTTACGATTTGTTTAAGAGCTTGTAAGAAGCGATCACATCTTAGGATTTGGGGGGAAATTTTGACTGTGTAGCAGATGAGGAGTTTCTTTGCAATCCCCTGTCACCCATCCTCCTGGCTAAAGGAGCGCTGCTGGGCAAGCTGTGTGCTTTTGCACTAACGTCAAGGGAGATGATAGCTTTTCTCTCCTCGAGTTAATGAAAATTTGCTTTACTTGTTCTTATATGAGGAAAGCAACACATTTTGACGTGTTTATTATTTTTTTTAATAATGCTGTTAGTGATTAGATGCATCAATACAGTAAATCCTCATTGAAAGCAGGAAAAACCCCAATAAAACTAAAGTAGTTGCTTCTCACACAATTAATTTGTCTTGAGAGACAATTAGTACAGTTGACAAGGGGATTAGCTCTTTTTATTGACTAGTTTATGTTGCCATGAAAATGGCAAAATATATGACTGTTACACAGAGCTTTAATCTGCTAAAATGAACACACTGAAAATAAGTGACCTGAAATTAAAACTGTTTTAACAATAAATGGGTACCCAGCTAAGTACCCCAACTTGTACAGCTTATAGATGAAATTTTGGTCCCTAGTAACATCACTGTATTTTGTGACCTGGTATTCTGACCTCCTTCTGTTTTCCTGTACTAAGTAAACTTATGTATAAAATATTTAGCCATAAGTGATAAACTGTATTTATTTAACTGAGTTAGCAAAAACAGTAGCAGGGTACTCTGTAAACAAATTAACTACAGAAGAACTCATAAAGCCAAAGAAAAAACCCCAAAATTCTCAGTTCAGGGAAAAAGAAATACTACCAGAGGTAGTAGTGATGCCTTAGGCAACAGACAGAATAAATGTATTATCTTGTTCTCCTTCTGCACTTTTAAGATATTTAAGTGGAAAATATTTTCCCATGTTTGGGAGGGGCAGATAGTCATAAGAAATAACATGTTACCTGTGCATAGCCTTTTTCTAACAGCAAATACTTTTTTTGCTATAATGCAGAAACTCTTGCTTGCCTGCGTTTTATGTGTTCCCCGTAAAGGGTCGCTTCCTATATCAAAGTATATTATCAGTCATCTCTTAGACAATGCCAAAAAATGTTACAATTTAGTGAGTAGACATTAACAACCTGGTGATGGCAGTGGGAGGAATACGGTGACTGGTATCTATCTATGATAGTGCTTTGTCATATTTCTGTCTTCTGTTTATAGCTTCTCCTTTTGATCATTAGAGGAGGTCTGTGTGTATGCAAATGTGCACATTTAAAAAAAAAAAACAAACCACACGTTTTCCTGTGTCATATTTTAGACATCGGTAGAGCTGCTTATAGTCCGTACGTTTCTGCTGCCCTGCTATTATAAATAGGAACTGGCAGTTCAGAAGGACTACATTAAGCACTCTTGTGAAAACGTTGAAATGAATTGACTCCACTGTAATTTTCGTTACCCCCATATAAAAAAGAAAGGGGCAGGGTTACCATGTCAAAACTGTGCAATTCTGTATTATGCTGCTTCTCTCAGCCCATGCATTGATTGAGTAATTTCATCAGTCCCACATTACTTGATTGCTTAGAAGTTTCCTAATGATCTGTATGCTGTAGGAAGAATCTGAAAGCCGTGAGTGGAATGGCAATGATTCTGTGTTTTATGAGGCTATTCAAAAAGTCGCTCTGATTTATGTAGCTCGAAAGCTCCCAAGTCTTTGAGATTAGCCACGCCGCCTGATATTTTCTTCATACATCAGTCGTCCCACACTCCTTACTCCCTAAACAGGAGTTTAGAACAGTGTTTTAATTAAGCAGGGATTAGGTGGCACTTCTTGTCAACTGCACAATTTGCGTATGCTTTGTATCTTCTACAGCTGATAGTCTCATGCTTTTTTATTTTGTACTTTGTGCTCATTATTTTCCCTTGACATGTACATAGTAATACATCTGCATGTTCATATGGATTTCCTATTGTGCCTGTAGAAACATAGATGCAGATACATGTGTATTAGGTACTGCAAAATCACCTAGGGCAGCAGTCACAAAGTATGGTATAAAAGTTTTGCTGAAAAAATACACTTAATTATTTTTCAAAGCTATTTCATCTAGTGTAGGCCCCCTGATTACTTCAAATTGTTTTTTGTTTATTAGTAACTTCAGTTGTACAGTCAGTTGTGTATAACCCTTAGCTTTTTTATTTTCAATGGCAAGTTCAGAAATATAGTTATAATATATAGTTATATATATTTTATATGCTTATTTATACTACTTTTTTTTTCGTGAGAGAGAAAATTAGTTCTGCTCTTACCTTACTTCTCACAGCTTTTAGACTTTGTAGGCCAGGACTGCTGCATTTCTTGTGTTGGACGAGTTCCCAGCATTGCTGGGTACTGAGTTTTGGTTCATACCTTTAAGCTGTTCTGTACCACAGATAATAATATCAAGGCCATTCCAACATGGGGTCTATTGCTTGTTTTTTCTATTGATAGTGGTAGTGACTTTAAAACGTAAATTTTTTTATAAGAGAAAGGGAGTCTCCTTGCTTTGTGGCATGCATGTCCACATTTATTCTTGTAAGCTGATGTGCTACAGTGCAGCTTGGCTTGCATTGTGTTGTGCATTGATAATAGGAATTTAATTTTCTGTGCTATTGGTAAAGCCTCATTAGAAGGTTTGTAGCATATGTCACTAACTGTTCATTACTGTATTCTCATATATATTTGTAAAGCATAGGACAAG
>JAWWES010000133.1:20157725-20213169 GCA_035583135.1 Lophotriccus pileatus
CATTAGAAGGTTTGTAGCATATGTCACTAACTGTTCATTACTGTATTCTCATATATATTTGTAAAGCATAGGACAAGGAAGCAAAGCAGATTTTTTAGGAACAAATAAATCTCTGTCTGTCTATAGTGTCCACAGAGGAGCATTCAGGTCCCAGTTTTCCCTACCCTGTAATGTGCCAAGGTTACTTGCTTATTTTAAATACACTTATGAATGGAGACCTGGAATACAGCGCACTGTGGCTTAGCAGCCAGTGGGTTCTATTAGTAACTATGTTCTACTTAAATGTTCAGCATGTGTGACGTACTCTCTGTTTCCGTGTGCGTTATTTCTAAAATGCTTTCCCAGGTGATGAGATTTCTGGTGGTGTTTCAGTCCCTGTAATGTGTGTACTTACTGTGTAGCTAAAGAGGGGTAACTTCACATGCCATCATCCAAAGGCATGTTTGCCATTAGGTGTCACTGCTTTCTAGAGTGTTTCTTAGTCATCTGCAGGGCCTGATCCAGAGTCTGTCATGATCCAGGTGAGTTGCTTAGTTGACTTCAGAAGATTTTAAACTGAGCCTGTGGATTGCTGACTGCAGCAGGCGGCTCCTTTTCAAGTTCTTAAATAACTCTTAGTGTTATATCAGGTTCTTTGTCCTTGATAAAGACAGATTAAAAAAACCAACCATCCATTTTCAAGTGGTGCCCTAACAAATGTCTGACATGACAATCACTGCTGCTGCTGTGTGCTTTTATATCACTACTTATGGATGCACAGAGCCTTTATTCTCACAGTGCCATCTTTGAAAAAACACACTGGAGAAAAATCTTTTAAGACTGTTACTGCATAAACCTACCAACTAAGGTTCATTTAACTTAATGAACAAAGGCATTAAGTATGGTTCTCTTCCACTCCCTGGTCCTGTAAAGCAAGTGGTATTGGCAAGAGATGACTTTTGTAAGCCATTAGGTTACTCCCTAGATATAGACTTGAACTTACATCATTTTCTTCCATTTGATATATAGCTATCTATAATCTGCCATGACAGCCTGTTTTTGGTTTAAATTTATTGGACGCTTTTGCCTTTTGAGGTTTTACTCTTTCTCACTACTCCACTGCTTGATTTCTTTCTTTCCTTTTTTTTTTTCTTCTTTTTTTTTTTTTTACCCAACGCACTATGAATGGTTTTAAAAACAGTTTATGTGAAAGAGTAGTTCTATTTAGCTGTAAGTTCCTAGTTAATTTTCTTGATTACCTGGGTTTATATGACAGCATGGTAACACTCTTTTAATCTACACTCTCTCCAAACATAGTTTGTTTTATATCTTCAATGTTTAAAAAACTTATTAGAAACAGAAAATTACCATTTCTGCTTGGACTTACAAGTAACCAATAAGAAAAGGAAATAGTATGTGAAAATTATCAATATTTTGAGCAATTATAGGAAAGTAAACTTTGAAAAAATGTAATGTAAGTATATTACAATACATGATAGCTTGGTATGTGCAAAAGGTTGAGTTCAGGTGATACACTGGTAATGAGGCAAATTTGGATACCTTTCTGCATCTGCAAATTCAGTTTCACTTTTTTTCCCCAATTAGATTTGAAAAGCAGAAGGAGTAAATTATTATCTAAGCTGATGAAATTGGAATAAAAATTTGATTTCAGGTTCAGGGTTGGCATCCATGTCAAAACCTGAATAGCTACGCACCTATGCATCCTATAGACCTTACAGTCCAGATCATGGCTCTGGTCATGCTGACACCCATCTCTGAGAGCCCCAGAGATAGTAATTTGTGTTATCTAGAAATGCTACGAGGCAAGTATGACTGTCACAGCCCAACAGAAAGACATAACATGCAGGTTTGCTGGCAAACTGACATAGTGGCTGGGAGCTGGTCATGAAAGCTCATGTTTCTTTGGGGCATTTTGTACCCTAGACTGACTGTCTAGCTACTGGCTTCCTACTGGGCTTTCTGGATACAGATGCAGTTCCTTTCCTTCAGTGGTGTTATATTATATTCCGTCACCATCTACTATGTCTGTTAGCAATTATGAGCTGTTCTGTTGCTTGGGGTAGTTACCAAAATGAGCTGCATTGGCCTTTTTCAGAGTAATGTTAATTGTGCCTTCCTTGCTTGGCTAGTAGGCTCTATTGGAAAAGGTGCAATACTGAGCTGCTGGAATATGATATGTGGCATGCAATATGTGCTAAATGCATAAGTGTGATGCAGTGCTAGTTAATCTGTCCTCAACACCAGGTAAAGAAATCTGGGCAAAGCTGCCTGGGCACAGTTCTTAGCTGGCCTGTGCATTTGAAGCAGCACATGGAGAAGAGGAGGTGCTGTTGTCTCCCACTACAAAGGTAGAATGTAATTTTGTATTCTTGATGTAGTAATTTAAACATTGATACTAAAATGGAAGCATTTAGAGGAAGAGTGGGCGAGGAGAAGGTTTCTTTCTTGCTGTATCATTATGTCCTTCAGTCTTTTCCCATTAGCACTGTCGTGGCAGTTTCTCCAGCTATTCTTCATTACAGGAGTCAGGCTCTGGTTTCTGGTTATTGTTGGCCAAGCAGTTGAGAGAGCTGATGGAGTAAGGGAAAGATTCTCTTGTGCCTGCAACCACTATAATTAATAATGGTTTATGTGACTTGGAGAGTTGTAACTGATCTGTATAACAGGGAGGACACAGACTGAAATTGAAGGTTAGTAAATGAAATGTGCTGGTGTTTGGATGACAGTTATGAAACTTGGCAGGGGAATGGGCTTTGAAATTGTGCAGTGCTGTAATTTTCTAAGGCTCAGAATTTATGTCCTAGTTTCAGTGATAATATACTTAATTCAGAGAAGGAGGTATTTTGTGTTCCGTATTGTACCGCAGAGTGCACTTCAGCTGGAGAGACTTCTTTCTGCTTTGGTCTGGGACTAACCACAAAAGCTCAAGGAAGGGATATTCTGTGAGCTGTAAGTGCTGCATTAAAAAAAAAAAAAAAGGAAAAAAAAAAGAAAAGGCATAATAAAAAGTGACACTTACTTAATGAGAGAGGATAATACAGTAACTACAGCATTTCTGTGTGGCATTAAAGTTATGGTGGAAGAGGTGGTACAGAGACAATTACTCTAGATTTAGTCAACTGTAAACTGATGGATTTGTAAGAGTAGGGTTAGATTTAAAGTAGATTTCCATTGCACACATTAGTTTTGGAATGATGGGGGAGTAGAGTGGGAAAGAAAAGATGGAAGGGAAAAAGTTTGCTGCAAGTTATACTGGGTTCATCTGACAAGCTAAGTTCAAGAGGAAATTGAAAAAGAAAATGAGTAAAATTGCAAGGAGGGGAGGAAAATAAGATATCAAAGGCAAAAGCCAATAGTCCTGTCTGTTTCCATTTCACTGGGAACTCTATAATGTTCCCGTAAATGCTATGCTAAATGGAAAAGTTCTGAACCAGAAAGGGGAAAATGTGAGGATACAGAATTTAAATGAAGAATTATATGTGTATTTTAATGTATTAGATAACACTCTGTGCTGAAATGCTAATTATTCCTAATTGTTATATTTGCTTTACCCATGAATAAAATATCACATAGCTAATAAAATATGCAGTGAAAATAACTGTAAAATTCCTCTTGGAGTCTTTCATGCAGATTTAAAGGATTTAATTTCTTATTTTTTCATTGCCTTTTAAAACATTAACTTTCTATAATCAGTTGGATTGCTAAGGCCAATATTCACTGAACCTAACAATAATTGCTTGTTTTGTAGAACAATTTTTTTGTTACTCCAACCATATCTTTCTCAGAGGCTTAAATCGCATTGGTGATTTCATTATAATAATTCACTTGTGATAAATCAAAATCAAATAGCACCACTCCAGTGCTGTGGAAAGTAGCTCCAGATGAGAGCTCTGGAGAGAGCAGAGGGTGTCATAGAAGCAGACCTGAATGTCAGGCCTGGATTTGCTGTGCCTAATTTTAACATATACAGATACAACAATCTTGCAAACCCAGTTTTAAACAGAGAAATGGAAATTTGCACAGGGCAGGCTTCCCTGCCTTGGGACTACAACTCAAAACCCGTGTTTAGGACCCAGACCTGATGACAGACTTTTTGACTTGCTTTGCTTTTAAAGCCTGCAGGAGATCACCTGACTGACTTGCAGTCAAGCTTAGGCTCCTGAGACATTGGGATGTTTTGAAGATGTCAGTTGTATTCCTCAGGTGACAAGACACTACTGCAGAGTTACCTCACTGATTGCAATCAGTATTAAAAGTTGTCTGACTGAAAGCGCATACTGGGGATATCTCCAAATGAAACACTATTAAGCAAGGATGTTTCTTTTTGTATATCTTTTGCCTTTCTGCAGTCTTTACAGTGTTCAGCTTAAGCAGTTGAGAAACATTTCAAAATCATTTCATGTACTGGAGAGTTGTTAAACAAGAAAAAAAACAATAGAAAATGTTCAATTCTTGCTCAATGAAACCACTGTAGAGTACAGGGACTCTGTAGCCAGTGGACGGTATGTGTGTTCAGTGCAAGTGAAAGGTGATAGCTGTTATTATTCATATTAAAATACATTAAAATACTCCCTTTTACTATTTCTGTTCATTTCTTTCTCTTTCGTATTCCAAGTCCATGGCAGGAAGTTGTCATTCTCACTGTGTTCTACTGTCTTAAATATCTGTTTTTTATGTCCAGGAAGAAAAAAATTAAGCTCACCGTAACACAAATATCTGTTACTTGGACAGATAGAACTGTTTTTATTTCTGTGGAATTACACTTATTTGACCTCTTTTGAGATAAATATATCTTCAAAAGTTGGTTATAATTCTTGAAGGTAGACTTGCTTCAGCTGTCCCCTTTGTGAACATACAGAATCAAAGCAGTATTGAGGTATATTCACTAATATATTTGCCATAAATATCTTTAAAAGTTTACTACTCATTTACTACTTTAATTTCCAACTCCATGCTACAGGTTGATAACAAGCGCTGGGGTATGTATAAATGCATGCATATGCAATGTATAAAGATACACTTTTTCAGTAATCAGAAAGATTATTCTTTTTATAAAATATTTGACTGGATTTTTCTTTTATTTGGGATGGCATTGGTCTTCACCTTAAGTACCAACACAGAGATTTGGGAGTTTTTTTTGCTTACAGGCAGGAAGTCATAACAGGAATACACATTGCAAAATGGCACCCCACTGTGCTAGAAGCTGTACAAATATGAAACAAAAAGTTGGCTGTCAGGAGATTTGAGGGTGAAGTGAAAGAGAGGGCTTGGATCTCTCTAGATCTCAAGACAGTTTGTACAGCTGGAGACAAAGTTACAAGTCTTGTGGTGTCTTTTGAGAGACAGATTCACTCATTCATGTTTGTGAATGATCGCTGGGTATGAAAGGTTGAAAGCAGGTAGATATGTCTACAGGGACATCCTGGCAGGGTAGACGTGGTGTGGCTGGTGTCAGAACTTCCTGGTCTGGGGCTGTAAGATGAAAGAATTGACAGAAAATGAAGGCCAACAATGTGTGTATAATCATTACCTACAATACTTTATTACCAATAACGTTTGTTAAACTGGCAAAATATAAACAGTTGCTGTCTCGTCAGCTGCCACTGGATTACTGTATGGCTTTACCTGCTCTTTACTCATTCTCTATCTCATTTGTTTGGAGAAATATTTCATGGTACAGTTTTGGAGCCCTTTTTTTGGATAGCAGAACAATGTATGTTGCAAAATTCCCTTTTTTTTTTTTTTTTTAGAGATATATTCAAATATAGTTAGTGATTCTGAAAGCATCTGCAGCCTCATTAGGTAGTCTTATGGAGTTTTTAGAATATTATGGAAATATTACCGA
This sequence comes from Lophotriccus pileatus, assembly GCA_035583135.1. Taxonomy (NCBI): domain Eukaryota; kingdom Metazoa; phylum Chordata; class Aves; order Passeriformes; family Tyrannidae; genus Lophotriccus; species Lophotriccus pileatus. The sequence goes on from JAWWES010000133.1 coordinate 20,163,571, forward strand.
AAAATTATTGAAACAATCTAGAGGATTTTTCAACTCCTCAGAGCAGCTCTCCTGTTACAAAATTGGACTGCATCCTGGAAATACATGAGAAATGCCCATTTACTTGAAAAAGTTCTCTCATATTTGACAGTACTGCAAAGAGTATAGAGCATATATCAGATAAAATGGCTGAGGGGAGTGGGCAGGTAAAAAGCATGTCCTATATATAATCTATATGCTAGATAGGGAATGATCAGTTGTGCTTTGTGTCACCATCAGGGAGGGTGATGTCCCAGGGACATCATCAATACTGTTTCTAGCTGTGAGGAGAGCAGGAGTTTGCAGGTAAAGGACAGCATGAGTCGGCAAGAAACAAGGCATTGGCAGGAGTATAATTGCCACAGAGAGGTTCTGGGAGCAGGATGGCTTTAGGGAGGGTTCTCGTGGTGCCTTCTATGTGGGAGTTTTGGAAAGGAGGTGGATGGCTGTGCTTAGCAGTGGCACGAGTTGGCTGGGTGGTGAAGGGGGTGCAGGAAACATTTGGAGGGGGCTAACCTGAGTGATGGGCCAGTCTAGCTTCATAGGAGTACAGGATACTTTTAGGGAATGGCGCGTAATGTTACACGTATAAGGTTTGCAGACTGGGCTTTAAATATTTGGGACAGGCCTTGTGAAGGAGGCATATGTCTATGCATATGAGAGAAGTTGGGAAATCCAAAGGAGCAAGGCACTGGAATGGCACAAATATTACTGAAAAGATTAATAATATAATGCAAACAATCCTTCGAGAACAATATATCTAGAAGATAATATTAAGTTTTAAAGAAACTAAATTATAGATTAGAAAAGGGTTTGTTTCTCCCGTCTAGCCTCTGTAGTTTTGCTGTAAAGCATTTAATTTGTATGGTAGATATTAATCTTTTGGGTTTTTTAGCTGATAATTGTACTTGGTTACTTTGCAGAAAAGGGAGATCCATATTATCTTTCTATTGTTTAATGCTGTTGCACACAGATACAAACAATAAGTACTGAAGCATCAACTTCCACTCTTCTGCTCCCAGGATAGCTCCAAGTGTATTGTACCTTCCTGTGCCTTAGCATTGTCCCTCTGAATAATCTTCCTTTACTTCCTCTGTGCAGCAGTTTATTTTATAGGCTGGTCTGTACCATGCCTCCTTACAAACACAGCTTCTGTGGTTGTTGGGTAGGAGGAAGGGATGCACATGGCCACAGCTTCTGCTCCATCGACTGTTGACCTAATTTAAGAAGGAAGGAAAGGGTAAATAATGCAGTGTCCTTCTGGATTCAAAGCCTGCTGTGTCTTTCATGAAATGAGGGGGAGAGCACTAGCACTCCTCATCTCAAATAGCTGCATAGCTAGCTTTAGAAGTTACACCTCTGTTCAGTGAAGCTCCAGAGTGGTGAGTGGATCTGCTTTCTCAGTTATCTTGTGCATATGTCCTCATTTGGCCTGTTGAGGTTAGAATCTGGTTTTCTGTCAACATCAACGTTGTCCAACCCCCATTCAAAGCAGCGAAGCTTGTGTTTCTTGCCTGCTATTCCATAAAATTATCCTGTACTCTTACAAAGCTAGCCTGGCCCATCACTCAGGTTAGGCCCATCACTCAGGTTAGCCCTCTCGAAATGTTTCCTGTACCATTTCACCACTCAACCAGCTCTTGCCACTGCTAAGCACAGCCATCAGCCCCCTTTCCAAAACTCCCACGTAGAAGGCGGCACCAAAAGCTGGCTTGTGTTGCCTGTAAATGAGACACATTAAGAATTAGGGATAATGGTTTTTAAAATATTTTTCTGTTTGAATGATCTCTAATGATGGGGCTGAATGATGTATGGAAGAAGGAGGTAAATACTTCCTTGGGGAAGGCAGATGATGATAGCATTTGAAATCTGCTATTGCTGAAAATCATCTTCAGAAGGATTTAGTTGTTAAGAAAAAAATAAAAATGTCTGTTCATTAGAGGACTGTGGGTTTGGATTATTTTAGCAGTTTTTTTAAAAGAGATGCATTTTCGCCCCCATTTTTAGTAAGACTGCCAAATGTCCCTGAGGCTAGAATTAACTGGCTCTTTGTGTTGTGTCAAGTAAGGAGTACAAGTGTTTTCAGAAAATACTAGGTTTATAGACTTCCATCCATAACATGAAAGAGAGAGAAGAGAGGCTAACTTTCTATAAACAAGGTCCTTGCATCATTTTGTACCACTAACTTGGAGTAACAAATAGAATATTGAAATTGTCAGTGCTTTGGAAGCTGTTAAATCATCCCAAATACCCACATCCCTTCATTTTGCCTAATCCTCTCTTCAGAACAAGCGTGTGCCGTTTTCTTTTGCTTTCACCTCCAGGCATCTGCAATGAGTAAGCAAACGTCTGCTACTGAGAAATAACCAGCATTTAGGTTTTCTGAAACAGGTTCAGCAGCAAGTGCCATAGAGATGTATTTTGTTGTTAGCATTGCTTTAGTAATACAATGGAAGTTACTGGTTGTGGTTCATTTCACAAATTCCCCCTGACCATTTTGAATTTGAAGGTATTTTATCATTTTATAATACTGCTGTTTCAAAGGCCACTTCTCAAAATGGTTTGAAGCCAGTGGATGACAGCAGTCATAGATATAAGCTTTGAAATGGCTCTTTTATGGAGGGGTTTGAGGAGTAAGTCTTGGAGCCATTGCATTAAAATTCCAAGTGTTAGCTTAAATGTAATAATGCTCTGACAAAGTGCTACTACCATCTGCTAGTGAGAATTAGTACTATTTAAAAAATCTCCACAATTCCCAGAAAGAGCAGAGGAGTCATGGTGCGAAAAAAAGTCTAACTCTAAATTAGTATTTTAGTTCAGGGAGTTGCAAACTCCTTGTGAGGCCCACTGACTACTAGAGATTTTGTGTCACATTCTCAGCTCACATAAAGGAGTAAATATTTGTGATATATGACAAGAGTGATGCCTGTTTCTAACAATTTCCAGCTTGGTTCCCGGTTTTGCAGCAGAATCCTTTTTCTTTACAACCATTTCTCATTCAGATCACAGCTACAATTCAGTGGTAACTACAAATACAATTTGTACAGTAAAACACCAAGGGAGCATGCTTACCATGGATATTTAGAAAGCTTCATTCCTTATAATTTAACTGCTGTGGGCTGAGAAGCACTTCTTTGCTTAGTGCTGCTGTGGGGTTTTGAACACGACCTAAACACTCAGGCCTTTCTGCATGTGAAAGTTGGTCTGCACATAAAGAGTATGATCCGCAGCTGGGAATGTTCTCGGTAGCAGAACAACTCCATTCCTAGACTTCTCTCAGCTGAATATGCAAAATTCAGCTTTTAGTAAGAAGAAGGTCAGACCAGTTTTGAAACTATTCCAAAAGCCAGCGTAACTTTCTGTTGTCTGTTAGGAAATGTTCTCTGTGACAGTAATAAGGCTACTTTACTCACATTAACAAACAGCTAAATCTTCCACAATATTTAAAGAGGGGAGTAAGAAGAGAAATCTAGCAATGACAGACTACGTGTAGCTGTTGGATTGTTTAGTTTAGGAAGGATTTTGAAAATCCATAGTAAAAGATGCCTTTTACAAAAATTCTAATTGAGAAGAAAAGGGGAAAAGTGGCCAAAGAGAACATTTTTTTTGTGTCTTTCTCTTCCTTCTCCTAAAAAGGATTCACTGAGTTTCATTTATTCACAGCCTTGCATGGACTGTAACTAATGCTCTTAACTTGCTCTGCACAGAAGTAGATCATATCTCATGATTTTAGCTGAAATAATTTTCATCAGTATTTCTTGCTGAGGTACAGGTGCTATGTGTGTATACATATGCCTTTTGGTAAAACAGCTATGTGGTCCATGCAACTAAGACATGCTAAAACAAATTTTCCTGAATTATAAACCAGTTCTACCTTGTATAATTATTTTGTATTATTTTTTTCCATGCTGGAAGTATAACTAGAACTAACCGTGTGTTTCAGGAGTCAGGTCTTTCACTTGTTACTGTAACTGTAAAGAACTTCACCTCTTCCAAACTGCCCCTCAGAAACCCATACTGCTTTCCTAGTTTTTCACGTACACAGGCTGGTTACCCATGAAGTTACTTTCTTGAGACTGGTCACTGTAAATCCAGGTTAAATGAAAAATTCTTCGGCTGTCTGTTGCTCAATCCAAGCAACTACGTTGTCTTGTACTATCACTAAGAGGTGTTTTGGTTTATCTGATGAAGAGGGAGTACAGAGAGCCACCTTCTATTGTGTTAGCAAACATCTGTGGGAGGCACAGGGAACAGAGACTGTTTGTACTATGAGAATAAGGTCTTATCTTAAGAGTATTCCTGTCATGCTCTTGCTTTTGGCTTAGACAGGCTTTTGTTTCCTTTCATATCTGGTGTATACAGGGAAATAAGAACAGATGGATTTTCCACACATTTATAGTGAACAATAGGCTGATGAAATAGAATTTGCCAGTCCGCAGTTGTCAGTCAATAAACCTGCCCCTTTGAGGGATCTCTATTTTTCTGGACTGGGTGCTGAGTAATCTCTGCCAGGTCTATAGCATTGGACCCTGTGTGAGAATGAAGCCAGATGTATTCCCGCATGCTTCTCTCCTCATATGTAAATGTTTATCTTGCCTCTTAAAAACTGTTTCAATACTGACAGATTCAAAGCATATATGAGCAGGAACCAAACTTCATTAAGAGACAGCTTGTGATAGGTCTAGGGATGCCAGTCTCCATCTCATGAATCTGTTATTTTTGAAAGGACTGACAACAATTTCTAGCAGATACCTTTTTATTGATTCCTCTCCTTCTCAGCATCTTGACAAAGAATGACATGGATTTCACCAGAATCAAGGGAAGGAAGTGCTTTTCCTAGTACCACCAAAGAGAAAGGGGCAAGGGAGGAAGTGGTTCAGTGCCAAGTCATCATGTGTTCTTGCCTCCATGATTGAGTATTAAAATGGTAAAGTTCTGTGCAAGGCACATGTGCATTTTCTGCTTCTTCCTTTAGAATCATTGGGTCTAAAAGGTGTTTTGTGAGATTTTAAAAACATATTTAGAAGTGTGCTCAGAAATACAGTCCTTACAGTGAATCTTTCTTAGTACCTACCTCTATTTCTGAATAAGCAAGTGTCTTTTAAAAAGCATATATACCAAAAGGTAGAACAGCCTGGCTGAAAGTGTTGGGGGCACAAATAACACAAAACTGAGAGTTAGCCCAGGAATATTGTGATACAGTTTCCTGAGGAGCCACTCATGGTAGCTAAACCAGCTCTTAACTGGGGAGGTTATCTTATCACCAAATAAACTTGGACATGGTCCTGTTTTGTGTATGTAGCTGTCTACCTATCTTATTCTCAGTAAGTTCATCTCATCCAGTCCCATGTTTGCCCTTATTTTCCTGCCACAGAAATCAGTTCCAGGTGACAGCAAAGTCTTTAGCTGCACTCCAGCACTTTCTTATGCTCCTGAAGTGCTAAGGGTTGAAGTGAAGCAATTGGAGAGTTTTCTGCCACTTGGCAGGTACTTACAGCAAGCAGTTGTCTGTCTCTGTCACTATGTCTTGAGCCAGTCCCTCCAGACTGAATTTGACACATGCAATGGCATTTATCACCACAATACCTATGTTGCAAACAGAACCCTTGTTTATGGAGATCCAGACCTTTAAGATAATGTGTGGATTGGCATGCAAATGTATTTATGTTGAGATCTGGCATAATGGTAGGAAGGAAATGGAGAAGTTGCTGAGGCAACAGCTTTAAGGCAAGAGCTGTCACTGAAATTCTAAATGGCAAGAGAAGTGTATCTTGGTGCTATTCAGTCAATAGGATTGCTTAGTATCCGTGTTGTGGTAATAGTACTTGAGATCGTGGACCAGTTTGATGTGCTGTCTGCGCACATAGTAAAAAGCAGTCTGTGGTGAAGTTTCTGTACTCTTGCTGTCTTGTTTCTCATCAGCTTCATTTACTTGGTATTAGGCCCCAGGACAACGCACTTGTATTCATGTTTCCAGCAAGGAAAAGGAAAGTTTCCATAATAGTTTTAGCCTGGAACTATTTGGGAAGTATTTCTACTTCTGTTGCTTCTTGTTTTCCCCCATCTGTGCTGACAGATTATATTTATTAGCACAACACAATTTTTGGAGCCAAAGTATGTATTAAAAACCTTGTTAAATTGCTTATTTATCAGTCTACTCCTTGTAAAATAGGATTTTAAGGTTCTTGCTTGTTCCATAGTATACTACAATGCCTTTAAATGGCATTGGTTTGGGTCCTAGGGCTAACTTGTCTGGGCAAAGTACCAAACTCACTTTTCTGTGGTCTTTCATTCAATGTACAGTCTGTATTCAACTGCTTTTATATGCAATGAAATACAAAGAACAGATAGAGAAGTTAATTTTTTTTTCTAACTGATAATTATAAATTGTGCAGCCAAGAAGTTTATGCAGTGACACAACTAAGGATTTTTGATATTTTATGTCATGCAAAACAATGTCTTTGCAGACTACTGATGCTACTTCATATAGCCTTGAAATATTCTCAGACTTTAAGTTTTTCCTATTGTGTAAAGACCTGAAAGAACATGTCATTGTCTCACCTGTTGAGCAAGCTAAACCACAGTGTGCATTTGAACATGTTTCTGGGTTTGAATGGAGCTTTATTCTTGTATTAATTGTTTTCTACATAATAGCTCCTACTGGAATGGTCATCAGGATAAAGACTGCTGACCATTTTCCTTTTTCTCGTTTCTAACTGGAACATGGTGAAGGGCTAAGAAGATTTTCAAAGTTTTCACTGACTGCCACTTTTTCGAGAAGGGCATGTAATTTATAGCTGATACTATTTTCATCATTCCCAAGGGCTGTGGTAGTGTGGCCACTAAGGCAGTCTGATAGACAAGAGTGTGTGTGGATAGTACCTTTTAGGAGATACGGAGGGGAAAAAAAAAGAAAATATTTTCTATATCATGTGTCAGAAAAAGCTGCCAAAGCCATTTAAAAGGAAACAAAATGGGCTATAACTCTCTTCTTCCAGATGATTGTTTTAAACTTCATGCCCTTTTTTTGTAGAACATTTGGAGAAATAACACGTCTATCATTGGGCCTGAAGTCTGTTCTCTGCCTTTTCAGACTCTGTCTTGCATGACTTCTGAAATCAATATGAATCATTCCACTGGCTTTATTGGACTTTGAATCGGATCTTCTCTCTTTATGTAATTCCTTCTTGTCCTTTTATCCTTTCCTTTTCCTTCCATCAGCTACTTCCTTGCCTTTTTTATTGAAAGGCATTAGGAGCTGCCAATACTCGTAAGCAGCCTTTAAGTAATACATGTGGAGTATTCATGTGTGTGTGAACTGAAGGAGACTGATTAGGGTAATCTTCACGTTTCAGATTTAAACATAGGTGTGCTACTGACACATTATTCATATTATTGTTATAATCTTTTGCACTGCTTTAAATATTTTTTTCTCAAGAGGCAAAAACCTTATTGAGAAGCTAATTAATTTTCAGTGGGCTTAATGCCTTTCTGAAACACTGATCTGTGTCAGATACTAAAGGCAGAACAAGATGGACCATTGGTCTGCACCACTGTCTGTTCAGGGCAACCCCTACATATCTCCTATTCCGTCCTTAGTCTTATTTTCAGTAACAGGAAAGGAGACAAAAAGCAGTTTTATAGTTAAGGAATAAGATTGGCAGTTATGAAAGGTGGGTTCAATTTTGTTCTCTTACTTGAACTCAAGGAATACATACAATGATTGAAGCATATGAACTGTCAAAATGAAATTATCAGGGCTTCTTATGAGCTAGTGGTGCACCCTGTTTGGCTGTTGTCTTGACCTGTTGAACCTCACTTTTCCATGTGGATAGTTGTATCCCCTTACTGAAAACATTTTATCTTGTCTGCTGTGTTTGCACTCTTTGGGTAGAGCTCTGTCTCATGCTGCGTTGTATCTGCATGGCCAATGAAAGTTATGCCATTTCAGCTGAGAGCTTTCAAGTTTACTGTACAACTGTTAGTTTTAAAAATGTATTTTTTGCATCAATGACTAGAATAAGCTATTCTATTTCAGGAATGCTAAATCTGGATGCAAGCAATGAGGTTATTCTATGATGTGCTTCCAAGATGATTGAGAGTGATGGAGCTGGACTGTTCACTTAGTTTTACTGGAGGGTGGAAAGTGCTGATGTGGATTGCTACTGTTATGGGCAGAAATCGGGGCTTTGGATGCAGGTTTCAAATATATATGAGTATTTATGAAAGCAGTCAAGCTCTAGCCTATATAAAGGTAGTTATGACAGTATTTCAAATGGCACTGTAAATGCATCTCCACTCGAATGGGAAACGACCCATTTCTTTTTTTACATATTCTTATCTGCTGTTGCAGGTAAACATGTTATCTGAAGAAATTGCTCTATTTTGCATTTGCTGCAATACTTTCAAATAGAATCTGGAATATCCAGTTTGAAAACCTAAACCTGAAAATTGTAGATGGTTTCCTAAATTGCCAGATAATAATTTTTTGTTTTTGTTTTTGTTTGGTTTTATTTATTTATTTGTTTGTTTGTTTATTTTATTTTTTAATTTTTTCTCTGACATACAATACTTCACCATCGTAAATCCACCATATAGTGGGCTAACTAGAACATTGTTATATATTCTACAAGGCAAAGCAATTGTTAGTGCAGAGAAATGCACATCTGTTTTTGAAATACTGTGTATATTTCAGGTGGGCTTTACAAGCTTCTTTCATTTCATACCTTTCTTCTTGCCAAGGTGCTGTCGTGAAACACTAAGGTATTTTTGGGAACAGCTTTCTCATGGGAAATATTAATAGGAAATGCTATAGTAGTTAACAGAATAGTTTGCTATGAATATTGTGTGTGTTTTGGAAAGGAGGGCATCACTGAATTGATGTGCAGCCTGCAAAACCTGTACAACATGTAGAACAATCCTAGTGACCAACTGATTTCCATCAACTGATAAAAATCATTAGTAAAGTCATTGCTTATGTTCATTTTTCAGATTTTTTTTGTGAGAAAAAAACCAAACACAGAGCTAAAAGTTGATGTAGGTATGAAAAAAAAGGGTGAGCCATGTTTTGTGAGCAGAGAAGAAAATACTGTGTATTGTTCAACTGAATATTTTGCATCCAAGACGAATGTTTTTTCTACATATCCATATTTGTGTGCCATCACTTGGTCAGCTTCACCTTTTCTGTGATTCAGATAAAATCCACTGCTATGTTCTGAAGGGTGTCCTGCCCTCCTTTTTTTATGTGGATTGTCTGTAATTTGGGCTTCATCCTCCTCATCTGGCTATCCTAATGTGCATATGTCAGTATCTCCAGTTGTGTCTCTTAAGGGCGGCAAACTCCCCTTAACTTTCTTCCTGTATTTGATCTGTATTTGCCTCGTACAAATAGCTGAGGGGTACAAGTATAAAGCATGTCATATATGTATTCCTTTTTTGTACACAGAAGTCCACAGATTTGCATCATTTTATACTTCAGATATTTGAAGGGAATAAGTTTGAATAAGCTTGGAAAAGTTCACACGCTTCACACCTGATTTTAAAATCATTCAGAGCCTTCATCTGGAAGTCTTTTTAAAATAATGAATATTTTAATGATATTTCATATCAGACCAGCTGTGTAAAGCAGGAATTTTTTATCATTACCCAACAATTGTAAGCATAAATCCACGGTTTAGGAAGATTTGTATTGTTTATTATGCTATCTGGATTAGCTAAATCCTGTTTAAAATATTATTAGGGAGAAATGTTAACACTCATTGTAGAACTTCAGCTTTAGGAATATTTTCTGAGCAAAAAAAGGTCAGATTAGCAATGCACTTGAGATTTAAGAATAATGACATGGCTGAAGCACTTGACTTGTTCTTGGGAGGCACTGATTGTTTTTTTGACATTGCCACTAATTCTGATGTTACACTGGGCAACTCATTTCATTGTGTGAACAACAGTGAGTATTGCTGGCTCCATCACTATCTTCAGAATATTATTTTGCAATTACTAGGATTTATAAGGGAACATTGAAAAGTTAGAGCATCCTGAACAGATAAGCAGGAGCTAAAAAACCAAACAAAAGCCCATGCCCTGAGCTTTTCCATGTCACTTTGAGGCACATGCAGACTGTTCTGTTTCCTCTGAATGATAAAATCTGTAATATGTAGCTAAGGTAGTATTGCCAGATCTTGACAAGGTGATGAAAGCATATATATAAAATGTTTTAGTGTGGCAGTGGGAATTCTTTCTAGACTGTTCATGCGCGTATTTACTTACACAGTCACATGCAGCTACCTACTTTTACTATTTTGTTCTTCCAGCAATATTCAGAGAGACAATTTACTTGCACCGTTACTGAAAATGGACTATTGCTTCCATTTCAACAACTGAGAATAATTATTTGAAGAATTTCATGGTTAAAGAACCATCTCTTACTCACATACTAATATAAAAATTGAAGAGAGTTATAAGTAAAGAAAAAAAAATCCCATAGCTTACTCTTTTCTTTTTATTCAAGACAAAGAAATTATATTGGTGGACATTGGTTATTTAGATAGCTTAATGAAATCTTTCGTGTAAGATTTTATTTTTTTTGTGCTGTGGTGTTTAATAATGATGCCTCAACCCAGACTGTTGAGTACTTTGACTGTATGGATATCTGCTATCTAAATTGGTAACATTAAGGCTGTTGTTATTGTAGAAGACAAACAATTCCTTCTGGTTACTAATGTTTATTTTTGCTACCAATTATTTTTCCTTCTGTTCCAGTACACATATATAGCTCCTCTTCTGTGGGTAATTCTGTATTTGTTTGTATAATCCTACAGTGTTTTCTGAATAGATTAAGGAATTAATTTTCCTTCTAATTTTCCTCTTCCTTACTCATCATTTGTAACTATGTAGAACAATAATTAAGAAAAGAGGGAAGAAATACAGTGCACTGATTGTTCTTTAAATCCATAGCTGCCTGTTGAAAGGGACAGTCAGATATAAACTCTTTATCAGTTAAACCTAGTGCTTATTCTTAGGGAGTGTGTATGTGTGTGTGTGTGTGTGTGTACATTATATTAGCAGGTAGATCTTAATGTTAGCAGGTAACTTGGCCTCCTTTAAGTAATTATTGTTGTTTTTCTGTAGCCTACTGACTTTAGGAATGTTTTGCTGATATTCTCAAACTAGACCTAATCGGTATCCAGTTCTGTAGGAAGCCAGTAATTTGGTTTCTGAAACACACCGGTTCGTAAAATTTCCCTGAAGCTACTGTGTCAACTTTGCCCATTGACTTTGTTATGAAGGAGAAAAAAGATGTGGGTTTCTTCTCTGTGTAAAGAGGTAGGAGAAATACATTCCCTGAACTCTGAAGAGAAAACAAATGAGTGTCCTAACCAATATATTTTAGCATTTTAAGCCACTCTGGAGTTATACTGTGAGTTGTTAGATTAGCTGGTCAGAGCTGTGCTGGAGGAAGATAAATTTTAGCCATTAGCACATGAGCACCGAGAAAAGGAGAATGAAACACACTTCTGTTAACAGGGTTGATGGACCAGTCAAAGTAGCTGGAAACTCATTAGGTGATGTATTTCCATCAACATGTATGTCTGTAGCAATTGAAAAACACTTAAGGAGTTGGAGATTTCAGATTATGATTCAGACACTTACCTTCAGTAGGACATTTGTTTTTGTGCTAACTCTTGTGCTTAGAAATATTTCTTAAAACACTGCAGAGAACTGTTCTGTGGTTTTCCTAATCTCCATACCACTGTGCAGCTAGTGTCTGTAAAAGGCAAAAGAATTTAAGCATATGAAAAGTAAAAAGACAAATACAATTTGCAGAATTGTTTGCTTGATTTGTGTGTTTTACCATACATGAGACTGGTGTGGAGAATGAATGATGAATACAAGTAATATATTTATTCATTCTGTATTGTTAAAATATGAATATAATTGCATTCTAGTACTTGTTTTCAGGAGTGTTTGCTGCTTGTGATAGCTTCTGGTCTGCTTGCAGTCAAATGTGAGCAAAATAGGCTTTCATTGCATGTAAATCAGACTCCATGGCCCCTAGATTTCCAACTGTTGGTTTGAAAAACTTCTGCCCTAAGTAATTTGGGCTTTTTGTTTTCTAGTAGGAAAACTATTTTTACTGTCTGGCAAGTGATGGCCTTCAAAGGATATTTCTGAAGCATAAACAAAGAAAAGCCATAAGGGTTCTGGTTATTCTCTCCCTCCTATATACAGCCCTCTGTATAGTATCACGTGCTTTTCAGTCACAGGTGCCAGGACACTGATGCCTTTTCACTCCATTGTGACTTTTTTGAAGGAGAATTGTTGCTCTTGGAGTAAATTGTAGCTATGGACTGAAGGAGCAGGTTATCTCTATGTGTTCTTAAGCTAAAGAAAGCATCCTTTTTTTTCAGAATCATTTCTTGGCTCACTTAGTTCCTTTGAGGGCCACAGCTTTGAGGTAACTTGCTAGCAAATCAGTGGAATCTTGAACTTTCTGAGAATCAAGTTAAACTCCTCATGCATATTTCATGAATGTAACGAAACGGCTTCAAGTGTACACAGCATGTGCCAAATCACAAACTGTCTTTCCCTTTCTATGAATACGTACAAACTCACTGAATCATTACCAGGTTAGTCACCAAATGGTTACACTGCTTTAAGACAGAGACACCTCCTGGCTTGGCTGCTCATCAGAGTTCAGTATCCCCTTAACCACCAAGTATCTGAGGAATTGGTGTTCCTTGTCATTTTACTTCCAGCTGCAGTTGTTAACTGTTGACCTTTATGCAAGAAGTTGTGGTGGTGCCACTGGCATGTAGGGAGAAATATGCATTAATTCAGCTTGGATAACCAGCTATTTCAGTCCTTCAGTTCAACAGAGACAGAAGTGAATACAGCTCTGGTAAAATTCAGTGACAAGAAGTCACTTGAAATATAAATGACAATATTAACCTTCTCGTTTAAAAATAACAATAACTTAGTAATCTAATATATTTACTAACCCCAGAAATTCAGGGGAACCACACAGAAAAGGACTTAACTTGAATTATTTGGTGGTGATGAACATTCTTGGTCAGATTAGTCCTGTTGGTTTTCCACTGGTGTCTTATTGACTGAGCTGATGTTGATCTAATGGCCTAGGAACTAAATGAGGAGGCTGGGCCTGATTGTTTGTGTTAATTTCTGGTCTTGGAAAACATTAATCAAGCTGTGTCTGTCACAGTTCTTATGGAAAAGAATCTCTAAGTAGGAATTTTTCCTGTGGTTCCAGCACCTTAAAACTATGAGAAGTTTTCATTCATTATTCACAGGAAAATTATTTGGGTTAATTAAAAGAAATGAATGGATATTTTCAGTTATCAGAAGTTTAAGGGTTTTAGTTTCTGTTGTGTTGTAATTTTAACTGCAAGTATGTATTTTACATATGTCAGTCTTTGAATAAAAGTAATATGCCTCCATCCTGAGGGAAACAAAAGATCTCTATTCCACTTCTCCTAAGAGTATTCTTGCATCATTACTGATGTTCTTTAGAAAGACCACTAATACAGTTAGACAAACAAAAGTCACTACACATAGGAAATATATAGATTATTTTGGGTTTTTTTTAGACACTAGGTTTTATCAGAGGGTCTCCAAAAGGCTATGTATTGTCTTTTCTTAAAACAGTCCTTTTCTGTGTACTTTTCTCCAGTTTAAGAAATACGATCTCTCTTGTCTCTCAGCTTAATGTTCAGTTGTATTGATTTTGGAACATTTTTATGCCCATTTTTATGGGGCATGCATACCTATGCAGAACACTTCTCAGAGAACTTCAAAGATTTTTAATTTGCTGATGTGAAAATTGAATTTAATGTGATTACAAATTTAAGCACAAAACCAAATTAAATACCCTTTCTATAATTATGTATATATTTAATTTTTTTTTTAAAAGTGCTTTATATGCATCATGTTACTTTTGTCTTTAAACTGCAGACTCTAGTTCTAGGTGCACTGCAAGTGTCATGGATTGATGAATTGGTTGAGAAGAAAGCAAACAGATTCTGCTGAATTAAACAGGAAATTAAATTTACTATGTATAAAAAGCATGAAGTATATGAAGGCTATTGATTTTTTTCAGTTGGCAAGGCTATATTTTGCTTTGTTTCTGTACAGTGCTGTTTTTTTCTGGGTACATGCCATTTAAGAGGAAGAAAAGTAGCGTGCAGCTGCTTTTATTATTTTGTGCCATATTCGTTGATGTACAGTAAAAACTAAATAAACCCACCAAGCTAAAATTCCTGGCTAAGGGCAGCATTAGATGTGTGGAAATGGTATGGAAGATGATAGATAACTTTAAACTGTTTTTTTCAGAATTTGTCTGGTCAAGGTTTGCTAAGAGCTTGCTGTCACACCACCTTTAATGATTTGTGACTTGGGTCATGAGTTCCATGGTGAAAGGACCAGTTCTTAAACACACGCATACTCAATTGGGATTAACAATAACCAGTAATCAGCAAGTAAGAATTTGTTTCATACTAAGTAACAACAAATTCTTGAGCCTCTGCCCTTCATCACTGCTCTCTCAATGCTGCAGAAAGAAGTACGTATTTCCAGCAACAGGAGGTGACACTGCCTGTTGGAGTAATGGGAGCCCCTCTGGCACAGCTGTCGGCAGCCTCTTCCCAGCCTGAAGGATTGGCAAAGCAAGCTCGTATTTATAGCTGGATTCTCAGCAGGCAGTGCAGGTCATACTATGAGCTGGTGTTCTTTGTCTAGTGAGTGGCAGTTTCTTACAGGATTCTGTGTTTCAGCCTGTCCTGTCAAGGAGAGGATCTTTCAGGGTTGCAGTCAGGGCCAGAGGATGAAGACAAAGTCACACCTGTACAATTTTCCATTGTTATTTTATTGTATTGTATGTATTTCTTCATGAGACAACTAGAAGCAAGTATGATTAAAGCTTGAATATTTAGCTAAGCATCCTTTCCCTTTGTACAGAGTTTTACTGTCCCCATTGGAACACCGTAGTAAATAACTACTTAGAATTCTTTGTGTGAACAAAAAGCTGGTGGAGGACTAGTTATGTGTAATCAATTGATAGCTAAGGAAATCAAACACTATTATAACATTCATTTGATGCTGCTTAAAACAAGACTCCCTATAGATTAGGAAGTATAAAGCATATAACTTTTCTGCATGTCATATTGATTTATATCAAACCAGACTAATGCATATTGATCCATATATTGAATTCTGATGGTGTGTGACAGTCCTTTCACCAGCATCTCCTGGTTTGGTAGGATTTTCTTGTAATATCAAGTGGCCCACGATAAATCCACCTTAACTGGTCTCAAAGCCTAGCAGCAGTGCCTCAGGACTTGGCTGTTGGGCAGTTTGCAAAACACAGGGTAATGATGTTTTACTGTGTTATGTTTTGTCCTCTGAGTTGGTGAGGGACTCTTGGGCAAGCACACAGTTGCAGATATTTCTAGTACTAGTACTGACAGTATTAGAAATACTTAGAAGCACTCATGTAAATGTGCAGTTTTATTGTTTCTACTGAATAGGAGTAGAATAGTTTATATTTGAACTTCAAAATCAGGAGCCATATGGGCTTGTGCACATTATGAGAGTCAGAATACTTATGCTTTCTGGTGAGCACTCCTGTAGCATCTGCTTAAAAATACATCATCCAGCTTTATTTTAGAGCTCTAAATTTTTCTTTAATTAGAAGAAACGTGCATGTTGGTGGACAATAAAGTGGATAAAATTGTCTTTGGTAAAGGTATTTACTAGGCATGTTCTCTGGTTTCATCTTAATAAGCCATTTCTCTTATAAAGCTTATAGGTACATTGTTTTGTTCTCTTAATCTGATTTGTTTATGTGGCTGTCTTCCCCATACCAAAATTCCCTCCGCTTGAAAAAAGCACCTTTGACCTTCATACTGGAGTTTCAAAGATGCATGCACAAATCAACAGAAACCCTAACTTCTGTTCCCCCTTTGTTTCTTGCTTGCTGGTACATAGTATAATGAAAACAAACTTCTTTTTACTTCCTCTTCTACAATCTATGAGTTAAGGGAACACTGCACAGATGAAAACAGTTTGCTCTTTTTGGATTTGACCCCCTTCTGGATAAACTCTTAACTGCCTGGCTTTTGTAACATCACAGAACTGGTATTTCTCCCTTGTTTCATTGACATTTCTTCTACAGAGTAATTTTGTAATGAGATCAGGGACTGGGTAATTTGTAATCCTACAGCTGAGGAGGTTACAGTTTATTGTATTAATAGAATAAGAGTTCGTTGCTAAACCACTAAGATCTGTGTGATCAAATAGATCATCCCATGAGGGAAGAAACTTCCGAGTTTTGGAAGAATATATTCAAAAGTAGTGATTGTGGGCTGGAACCTGGGGACACAATACAATCTAAGTACCTTTTTTCGAGCTTAAAGGAGGGGATGTAGTTGAGCCTATTGGTCTGAATTAAAACCAGGGAGGCTGCTACCCTGAGAACTGTGTTTTCTAGTGCCACCAAAGCTTTACAACCTAAGCCATATTTTCTAAGCCAAATTTCCTTCCTTTGTTAACTGTGAAAGAAATTCATGCTAGTACTAAATCTGGCACCTCAAACCATCAGCAGCTATCAGTGAGGCTTTCCCTGCCTATTCACATGGCCTGAGAGATTGGCATGCACAACTCAGCCTGAGCAGAAAATGTGATACCTGGGGATATGTTATAATGCCTCAGCAGCCTGGCTGCCCTATGGTTTCATTTCTGGGGTAAGTGATGCTGATTTATTATGCAATTATATGTTTCAGATCTTCTTTTTATGATGAAGCTGAATAGGAAAGGGGTTTTCTTTTGAGATCCTTATTGGCTAAAAGACTAATGACTCGCTACGCATATATATCTCATGTACTACTAATATATACCTCATGTTTATATATGCAGTACAGACTAATTTAGGAAAGCATATAATGTGTTATTTGCTTTCATTTTGCATATAAAAATATAAAAATACAAATCATACATGAAAAAGAGGTTCAGAAGAACTAAGAATAAAAATCATAGATTTGGAAGAGAAAATTTATGGACTATGTAATAGGAAAGAATTGTGGTCTAACATAAACAAACACCCCTATAGATTGATAGAGTTTTAGGGATTTGAGGAGAAAAATAACTGCATTATATTCGTTACCAAGCCCTTCTTCACTCATAATCTTAATCAATAGACATTTTGTTCTATAAGACCTTAAGTCTGCATTGAAAACTGAGATTGACATTTCCAAGGACTTATGAAAGTGTGACTACCTTGAATATACAGGCATGATCTTAGTTGTTATTATTTTGACTCTGATAATATTTTTTAATATTCTTAAATACTTTTAAGTATTGTGCATGTGAGAGATTGCATGAAATACTCAGCAAGTTACTGAGAGTGAAAATTAGCATTTCTGTATGCTCACACTTTGTAACATCGTCTCCAGAATGCTCCTTGTCTTCTGAATTCAGAGAGCAGCAACATGGTGCCTTATGCCTATCCAAGTTAGTTCTTGTTTGTCTGTCTCTGTAGCCTTCTCCTGCAGCAGCAGCTATTAAAGAATATTCAGGGAAATACTTTGAACCAACTTGTACAAGCTGTGGTCAGAGAAAGTTAGGACAGTTGAGAATTTTCAGCTACACTTATTGGTATCTCCTCATATTTTGTTCTGCTTTTGACAGATGTTGCTTTCGACAGGTGAAGTGGGCTTAAATTTTTCTGTAGCTACAGTACCATTGTGCTCACACACAGATGAAGATTTTATTCTTAAATCAGGATGCTCGCATGAAGACAGTGGAAACTAAACCATAACTGAGTGGACTTCCATGGAACCCAGACTTGGGTTGGAACAGTTGTAACTACTAGAACTAGCCACAGTAGTATAGCGTGCGGAGAAACATCTGGTCTTTACCAGGGGTACTACTGTGTTACTTCTCAACTGAAAAAGAACAAAGATAACGTGAAATTCCAAAGCACCTACAGTCTGAATACAGGATGAGACAACAGCTGGATGTAGGAAGTTACATCCGGACAGATACTGAGGTACTCTGGGACTAGATTAGTCAGCTTTGTAGGCAGTCACAGAAACATTACTCTAAGAAAAACTCCACAAAGCCAAAACTGAGATTAGTTCCTAATCTCACCTGAATTATTTGTAACAAAGAATGAATACGCAGGAAAGGCAGTATCAAAATACTGTCATCCAATCTTACAGAGAAGATGGAAGTAACTGTTTAACTCCAAAACACCTTATGACCATTTCTAATCAGTGGTTTTCAATATCAGCTAAGCACCACTAATGTGGGCATTGCTTCTACCCGCTATTGCCTGGATTGTCAGTGAGGCAATTCTGCAGTGTAGTCTGAACAGATGTTGGTGCGAACAGAGATGTTTGCACATGGGGGACTGGACACTTGCACTTTGAGAGATGCTGTTTTTCCAACAACTTATGTTATCCATTAAGGCTCTCAAAAGTAATTTTAAACCATACAAACATCATTTGCTCCTCACATGAAATGTAATCAGTTTTATAATGGGTCTGTGCCGCAGACTTCATTGCTGTGGAAGGTTATTGTGCTCATTTGATTTCCTCAGATATGTCCACCCACCCCAATCCATCTCCCAAGCATGTGTACATGTGTGTGTTTGCCTTTTTTTTTTCTCAAGTAATGTTTTCCAGAATGTCAGTGTGTAATGATAAAGTAAGAGATTATTTTGACAGAAGCTCAGGGATGCTGTGACTGGAAGGGGCATGTCCTTCACAGTCAAATCATGGAAACTGTACCTTCAAACCAATGTTCTCCTGCAGGCAGGTCAAGAAGAGTGCAGTGCTTTACAAGCCAGTATGGCAAATGAATAAAGTAGTAGGGAAAAAGGAATTTAGGAAATAGAGGTTTTGTGACTGTCCAGACATGATTTTTTTTTTTTAAATCTGATTTTACTATTTTAGTTTTTAAACCATTTGCCATTAAAAAGCTGGGAAGTAATTACTGTTAACAGTATAGGGAGTTTTTTTTTGTTTGTTTTAATTTGATTAGGCTGGGTTGGCTGGAGCATCTGGTTTAAGCAGTTCTTCAAGCTTCAATGAGTCTGTTTAATACATCTCTTTCCAGAAAAAAAAAAAAAAAAAAAGGATGCTAATACTGCAGTCTGTATCAGTAACCTTCCTTTCAATATAGCTGCTTGAGTTCAAATGAAACACTGACATGGGGAATGGAAAGTGAATTCAGTGCTGCATGATGACTTTTTTTGTGTAGAAAGAAGGAAGGGACAAGCATGGGAACTTCAGATGGTGGAGTAGCATATTTTCGTCACTGCTTATTAGTTTGACAGTCTTTGTGGAGTCTGTCAATAGGTACTGAAGCATTCATTTGCATATTTTGTACTACTTGACCAAACTTGACTACAAGTCTGAGCGAAACGAAAAGCCAGTATAGTAGGGTCTTGAAGCACAATTGCTTATGTCCAGCAAGCTGAACACCTTTTCCTAATTTGATGCAAGTGACATTTCCACAGGCATCTATCTAGTCCTCTGCAATGCCAGAATTTCTACTATTTGTCAGGGACAAATGTGCCTTGCTTTGGACAGTTCCCTGAGGCTGATGAGCCTTTCAGATTTGTCAGATGGAGACCCCTGAGTCTGTAAAGTTGACTCCTCAAACTGAATTCTCCTTCCCAGTGGCATTTGGTATCATATTGACTTCTCTTTATTATCAACTAGTAACATAATTTCACTCTACGAGGTAGAAGTTACTTGCCTTGAAGGAGTTCAGAAATCTAAAGGTGAGCAAAGCTGTACAAAGGTCTGGACTATTGTGCTTCTCAGCTCAGTGGAACTGGCAGGTGGGAATTCATGTTCTTAGTTTAGGCATACACCTGCAGATATATATAATGCATGTTCTGGTGCTGCAGAATCAACTTTTACTTGCCACCAATGAATTTCTGCACTGTTTGGATCTGTGATATGCAAGAATAGTCTGAGTTCCTTTTTTTTTTTTTCTTTTTTAAATTAAAAATTCAGACCTTGATGCACTGTGAGACTGATTGACTGTGTAATTCTGATATACCACTTGCATTTTCGTACTTCAATTATAACCAGCCATTATCTATAGTTTTATCCTTCATAAGCTTCTTGGAGTAAAGGTCATTGTTACAT
Source organism: Lophotriccus pileatus (assembly GCA_035583135.1). Lineage (NCBI taxonomy): Eukaryota > Metazoa > Chordata > Aves > Passeriformes > Tyrannidae > Lophotriccus > Lophotriccus pileatus. The sequence goes on from JAWWES010000133.1 coordinate 20,183,760, forward strand.
ATTTGCACTGAAAGTAGTACAATGAACTAACAAGGCATTGACACAAAGATGTTATTCATGTAACATTTGAATAACTGTGAAAAGAATAAAATGTTAATCTTTTGTAATTTTTTTGTATTGTTTAATTAAAGCTCCAGGGTTGAAAAAAAAAATCAACAAAGAAGCTGTCTCTGTTATGAATTCACTACTTTGTCTCCACTTGGAGGAATAAAACAGCATCTTGTTGGTCACATCTCTGAAATATCCAGCAAATTAAATAAAAACAAATCATAAAGATTTGTGTAATCAGTATCTAAATCTAAGTATCTAATGAAACAAAAACACTTGCTGTTTTAGAATAAATTAGTCTCGGGACGCCTTTGTGGGCAGTGAAACAAAAGCATAACTCATCAATCTGTTTCTTCCTCTTTGCTATTAGCCGTAATTTTCCTCCCTGCATTCTGATTGTCTTCCTCCCCACAAGCTGCTAATGCAGGTGCAGTTGGGTGATGATTTCTGTTGGAAATGTTATTCAGCACTGCTCTGCTGCTTTTCAGAACAAACAAAAGGCTCCACTTGGTTTCAAATGTTTAAACTCTGTGATCCTGTCATAGCAGTGTCCTCAACTGCTGCAGTGAGGTTGTCATCTAAAAGAAAATATTATCAGCTTCAAAGCAAACTATAACAAAGTACTTTCAATCAGAGCTGATGTAAGAGGTAGACACTGACACTAGAGGGTTCTGGCTTGAACACTGAAGGAACAAAAATTACACATAGCTCCCTAATTGAAAGAATTGTACAAGGAAGAGAGAACAAGTTATTCTGGTAGTTTTCTAAGCTCCTTGCTGATTTATTTTATCCAACTAAAACTTTCTAGTAGGTGTCTGAGTAAACTGTCCATCTGAACAGGATGACTAGACCCATGCTTGGGTTGTTTTATTTGCCTTTGCCTCTCACTCTAATGAAAATATTAATGGATAGTTTTTGGGTTTTATGACCATGGGACACTTTCTGAGGACCACACAGAAGAGACAGGCTCTACCTTACAAAGCTGGGGAAAAGCATCTCTGCTAGAAGAAGAGATGGCCTGCACCTTAGTCTAGGGATATGGTCCTGGACAGCCAGTTCTAAGTGGCTCTGCTTGAGCAGAGGGTTGTCTCCCCACTTCATCCGTTTTGTGATCCTAGTTAACCTGTATATTTAAGTTGCTTCTGCTAAAAATGAGCAACTTTTAAAAAACATGACTGAGATGTTTATTTCCTGTAGATCAGCAGAAAACGACTGTGGCAATTGTGGGGGGTTTAGAACTGACTGGTGTGTATGCATACAAAATATTTCCATTCCGCGGAATACGTAAAATGGTCTGAGCACCAGATTTGGAAACTAGTGAGACTGCTGGTTCTCTGGACTGCTACAGGCCTTCTAAACTGTTTGGTTTTGGGGGTTTTGAGGGATGTTTTTTTTTGTTTGTTTGTTTGCTTTTGTTTTTTTTTTTTATTTGTTTTGTTTTTTGTTTTATTGGGGATTTTTTGTGTGTATTGTTTTTTTCTCTTTTTGCTTTTTTTCTTTTTCTCTTCTGCTTGTAACTTGGGCATAATGGTTCAGTACTGGAAAGAAGTTGCAAGGATATTAAGAAGACAACCTCTGGAAACTACTTTGGTTTTAGCAAATAGCTGTCAGTCTATATGATAAGCAAAACTTTCTCAGAGGGGATTTACAGAATTTAACGTATTTTGATGAAATCAAAATTTGAGAGAAAAGCAAAAGTGAATTGATACAGTGAATGAACAGACTGGTTACATGTTTGGGGAAAATCAAATAGGAGAACACATATAGGCAAGCAGGGAAGCACAATGAAAAAATGTAATATGTACTGTACAAGGGACAGTGAATGGAGGGGGCAGAGAGGAGCCACATCATCAGAATGAAGAGGGTGCAAGAGTTTGTGGGGAGGCAGATGATTGTGCACACAGTAATCATGGTTTTTTCCTTGATAAACAAAGTTAACAGGAACTTTTTAGAGGCAGCTAGTAGGAAGTGGCTGAATGGTTTTTTTATTTTTTTTTTTTTAAACTTGTCTGCATAACCTGTGCTATGAACCTCTGTTCCTCCAAGCAGTAGATCTGCCTTTCCTGAAGGAGCAGTGGGATTTGAACCTCAATCTGTCAAATGCAGATAGACCCATTAGTCATTTATTTTGTGTGGTGACTCACTAGGTGACCGAGTCTTACCTTTTCATGCTCATCTTGCACAACAAATTAAAACTGAGTCTCTTACCCAGAAGCAAAATGAGACTGAAAGCTACTGACAGGCTTTCTTTTCAATTAAGCCTTAAAAGTTGTCAGCTGACTTCAGTCCTGGCTTTCTGAAGGCAGATTTGAAGATGCAAATCTGGAATGTTTCTTCTTAAATTGCTCTACACCAGAGCTATAGTAAGCTTTCATGTCAAAAAAAAAATATTTATTTGCATACCTGTTGAAATACTCTGTAGTTCTGCCATAGAAATGCTGGAATTACTGTGCACCGCATTTCACTTACTCATAACAAGCTTAATTAGAATAGCCTCTGTGCTGGGGTATCTCTCTAAGAGTAACTTAATGATATGGAGATGCAATGACTGCTGCTTGATCAGGATAGAATTAGTCTGTGTTCTGCTCAGTGGCATAGCAGCTCCCTAGTGCTGTGTTACTAAATGTTGTTTAACCAGGTGATAAATAAGTGTGAAATTCCGAATCCTGATCCCTTTTAATGCAGGAGATTAAAATAGAAAACAAACATATTGTGGTAAATGTTGTTGTTCTTCAAATTCTAATTTGTTTTGCCGTTTATCTTGCTTTTCCATCAGGGCCTTCTTCCTCCACCAGGAGTGAAAATATGTTTATTTATTTATTTTTAATTTTACGAATGTTTTCTGATCAGTCATATTCCTTTTATGATTTGAAGTATGACATTAGAACTTTTATTTTCAAACATTTCTTCACTGTTTACTTTCATTTTGAATGTACTGTGTGGATTTAAGAAAATCTTTGGGGACATGGCCAGCCGTATCGTGAGAGAATGTATTTTGTGTTTCACCTGTTCTTTCCAGCTCTCAATAGGTGGGGTAAAGCTGCAGGTTAGATGCAGATAATATGATATTGCTATTTAAATCTCCTAGATATCTTTAGAACAATGGTCCTTTTCCCTACTTCATTCTGTTCCTTCTTATCACTGGTCTAAAGAAGAAAAAAATGAAAAAAACCCCGAGCTTAGAGAATTGGACTAAAGTCTCAAAAATGAGAACATTCATGATGCACACGTGTCACAGATGACAGGGGACTGGCGTGCAAATGTATTGCTCATGGCTTCCAAGGTTACTTCTGATCTCTCTGCTTAGCTGTGTGTACATTTAAGACATGCATTGCTAGATGACACCTGTAAGAGATACCAAGATTAGTGTATATTTTGTTAAATGAAATTTAAAAGTTCTGAAATAGTATTGATATTAATTTGGGTCCTGGTCCTCATCAGGAGTCACTGGGTGCTACTGCAATATGAATAGCAGTATTAGTGTGGATAACCAAGAAGTACTGAAAAAATGGAACTTTAACAAGCTTTCAGGTAGAGTTGCTTTCATATCTTATTTGAACTTTCTCACACATCCAGAGTGAAAATTACTGCACAGAACATTTCCATGAGAGCCTTCATCTTTGTTCTACTCTAAGAAAAAACCCAAATCATTAAGTATGGTTGCATGTCCCTGCTTTGTTAGGGAATAACAAGCTTTAATGTTAAAAGCTTTTATCTAGAAGAAGATGAATTTAAGTTGTTTTCTAAGGTGTCTCCAATGTGCAAGTAAAAAATTACAGTGCTGTAAAAATAGCACGACTTACTTCTTTTACAGGAATATTTGATGTAAGCAGCCCTGTCAAACAGATAAAAAATTATCCAATAATATGAAAAACTAATAGGCCTTGACTGTAGCTTGAGAAAATGCTGATCCTGATAAGGATCTAAATCGTTCATGATTCAGTTGAGTCAGCAGTGAATGATTTTGTGCATCTTTGTCTCCATGCCAAATCAAAAGGTTGAATTTTTGAAAGTGAAGGAATTGGATTTGCATCTAACTTCCATTCCAACTTATTTTGTATTTGGGAAATCAGATGGAGATTTTCTCCTAAGGTGGTAAATGTTGGGGTTGCTCATCTCAGTACATTGTGCTTTTTGGGAACACTAAATATATGTCTTCTGGGTTTGGGCAAAACTGTTAGTCCCTTCCATCTGACTTTAAGCTGACTTGAATCTTTGACTTAGTTGTTAAGCCAGATAAATTTTTATTTACTGGAAAACTGTCATGCAACAGTAATTGTACCAGTATTTGGAAACTAGTATGGTGAACTGACTGTAATACAAAAAGAAAATAAATTTAGCACTGAAGAAACTCAAAATTCAAACTGCCCTGAGCCCTAGTCTAGAAAAAAAAATATGGGAGAAACTCTATGAATTTGAGTAGCCTTAGGAAGCGTGAGTATGATGCTGGTCTTGATAGTTAGCCAAAGTGACAATAGTGGAAAGAGGAATCAGGTAGTATTAAGCAGAATAAACCCTCTCTAACACTGTTAAAACTATCACTTTGTTGTTTTAAAATGCCATAGTAATTGTTTACTTTATTTCTTTTAATGGGTATTGGGTTATAAGGGGCCAGTAAACACTATCCCTTTTTAGGATGTTTACAAATTTGAGAAAAGCATTTTGTATTACTACTTTAAATGGAACTAACAGTGGAATTGAAGTCATGTTGTTGGAAGACCTCCCCAAACCACCTATTAACTTAAATGTGTATGACCCGTACTAGTAATTTTGCAAGACGGGAACTGCACTTTAGGTGTAGAGTGTATGAGATCATACCAGTTACCTGTGAGTGGAATATGCGGATGACACTGACATGAATAAAACTAAGCAGCCAATATAGCTTCAAAAGTCAAGCATTCACTATGCTAAACAAATATTCTCCTTATGTACCTACATTAATAGTCTTTGTTCTACACATTTTCTACCTCATGGTACTTTAAATAGGCCGAATGGGTTCCCTCTGTGAGCATCTTTGATACTTTGCTTTTACCTTGATGTTTAGTGTCTGTCCCATATCTTATTTACTGCACTCCATTTAAAATCTTTATGAAGTCACAATTATTTTCTCATGAGCTTCACCATGGCTCTCACTGCCATAGTATCTGAGTACATCAGAAATACTAATGAATTTATTTTCACAACACTTCACTCACTGTTGCAAGTGCTTAGCACTTTTGCAAGTCAGATCCAAGGGTCTGCAGGCAGGCAACCAGAAAATGAGAGCAAGCATTTGCTGACTATCTGTGAAAGCTTACTGTATGTGGGTTTTTCTCAGATGGGATTCATAGGTGATTGCTGACAGCAGAGTGTTGGCAAGACTGGGGATTCTTTGGTTGCATTCCAGGCTCTAGTGTGGAATATACTCTACTCCAAATTATTCCCATGTCTGATTCCCCTTTTTTCCTTTCTTTGTTCTAGACTCTTTCTCTTTACTTACAGAGACCTCGTTTTCACTACTTAAGCTTCTTGCCAGCAAGCCTCTCTCCCCCCTGCCATTATACGAGTTAGTGTTTTTCTTCCCGCACCTCCCCATCCCTGCCCTTCTCATTTTTAGTATGAGATTCCTGTTCCCTTGTCCCTGTTCTCTGGATCCAAATCTAGACATCATTGTCTCATTTGTGTTCTGTTGTCCAATTGCACCATCATCCCAGCTTTTCAACAGCCCTAGGTTTAGTTCAGAATGTTGTTTTCTTTTATATCAATTCAAATTCTTCCCCTTATCTCCTACTCCTCAAATTTCTTGCAAAGCAAATGCAGACTCCTGCTGTCCAAATTTACTACATTGCCTGATATCCTAACATTTTCATATTCCTGTTTGTCCTAATTCTCAAACAAAATGTTATTTAATTCCTGCTTACTCTGCTACTGTTGGAGTCCCAGTTTCCTCACAGGGCCATTCGGGATGTCTTTACTCGAGTATCTTTGCCTTGAATTTTAGACATTATGCTCTTTCCCTTTATCTTCCCACTGCTGCTTTCCTTCTTTAATCACTTTTCTTACCTACCTATGTCTGTGACTGTGTGACACTTGCCCCCCATTTTCCCCTTATTCCCCCATATCCCTCCTGATGGCCTGTTTCCCTTTTGTATTCTTGTCACGAAGGTTGCTTTGTTGTGCTCTTGTCCTCTTCTGAGAAATCTGGGAAAATACTGGAGAAATGACCTGTCTGTCCTGTGCTCCAATTCCTGGGGCTCATTTACCTGCAGTCTACTAGAGCCGGAGCTTCAGGAATACTCTCAGTCAATCTTGGGCCTGAGCTCACCGCTGTGGTGCAGGTAGTGAATTCAGATCAGAAGAGACCTTGTGAATCAGATATCAATGTACATTTGAACCCTCATGTGTCAGAGATCTTTGAAGGTGACTATGGCACATCTTTGAAATGAGCCCTGAGGAGACTGGGGTACTGGAGTGACAACAGGAGGAACACTATCTCTTCTTCAACGCTAGTTTAATTGCCTTTGTTTAAAAAAGATAAATTGGACCTAGATAAATACTTGCTAGAGGAAAAAAGTGCTCAGGTGGTTATAACACCGGTAAGGAATTTATAATTGTCATATTGGAATATATTTGTCTGAGTGAAAAATTTACACTATTACCTACTGATTCCCCTCTGCCCCCCTCCCCTTTTCTTTCCTTTTCAGTAGTCAGAGGCAGATAAGACATATTGAAATCAGGTAATCAACTTTTAGATGAATGCTGTGATGTCACTGCGCTTTGACTTAGCATGTCATCATTTTGTATATCTGCAGCTACCTGGTGTCTGTGTGCACAGGGAGCTTTTCCATTTGCTGTTACCCATAAAAGTGGAAGCATTTCTTAGGTTCTTAGTATTTCAGTTGAAATAAATTAGTATAAGGAAAAATGAAATATTCTTTTTTCATTTCCTATTGAATAGTCACAGCAATTTTATACTAGCTACTGGAGGAGGTGAATTCTTTTAAATATACATTCCATACAGAGAGAATTTTAGAAAAATTGTTTTGATTTTTTTAATGATGTTATGGAGTGTAAAGAAAAGTGGAAAACTAGGACTGGAATGGGCCTCAAGAGGTAATATTCTTGCCCCAAGTAATTTTATGTGTATCATTCCAAGCAGATATCTGTCTTGCCTGTTCTAATTACAGACTTTCCACATCCTCGCCAGGCAATTTGTCACAGTCTGTTACTCTTTTCACTGTTTGAAAGTTTCCATTATGTTTAATATGCATTGTTCTTGCTGCAAGTGGAATCTATTAATGAACATGGAAAACAGACTATTCCCATCTCCTTTGTTAGCAGCCTTTTATGTACCTGTGGATTATCATCCTGCATCTCCTCTAGCTTATCTATAGCCTGCCTTCAGTGCTGCTACACATTATTTTGCTAATCGCTGAGATCTCAAATGAGAGAATTTTATCCCAGCTTCTTAAGTACTCTTTGTTGGAGCTTATCTGAAATTCTGAACAGGCAGATACTGTATCCAGGCAGGCAGATGGGTAGATTTAAAGGGCTGAAAAAAGTCTTCCCTGTTTACCTGGAAGAAAGTTTCTCTACTATATTTCTTTGAGATCTCTGTGAATTTTCATAACCAACCTGTCGTCCCTAGCAAACTTTTCCAATGTGTAGAAACATCTCCTGTGTAGGAGTGTTCTTCTACAGTGTCCACAGAGACAATCACAGTGTGCTTGTTAACAGTTATTTCATAAGCTTATACTCTAAGTATATGATCAGTTGTCTTTTGGTTTGTTCTTTTGTTGGGGGTAGGGAGGGTGTTTATGGGGTTTTTTTGGTTGGTTGGTTTGGGATAGGTTTTTGTTTGTTTGTTTGTTTTATGACTCTATACATGTGAAACTGTTAGGGGAATGAAGCAAAGTTGCAGATGTTGTTCTTTATTTGATGCAAGGCACATAGAAAAAGTGACAGTTGAATAGAAATCAAAATAGACTAGAAAAGTTTGCCGTAGAGAACCAATACTTGATGAATATGCAGCAAGTTGCTAAAATTTAGTGTTTCATCCTTGTTCTTTTCTGGCTCCCCAGCTATCCCCATTATATGTATGATACCTCACCTGAGAAGTGGTTATAGTGTTAATCGTATAATTGGAAATGTGTTTCATAGAGATATAGAGTGGGGTTTAAGATATTGTTTTCTAATTAACAAGGTAAATTAATTGACTCATGGACAATTTTGCCTTTAGTTGCTGCCCCTCTGTACTTTGTGTATAATATGGACCACCTTGGTTTACAGAGAGTTATGAAGCTAGATTAATTATTTTGTTTAAAAGAGGAGCACAGTAAGATAATAGAATAAGCGAACTATTGAAGGCCCATGAGGAAAGTAATAATTCTGTATTCAGGGTTTGGATCGTGTCCAGTAAATACACTGTGGGATTACAGTCTGGGTGGTGAATGTGGAAACAAGAGATGAATAATGATAAATTGAGTACTATCCATACCCTGCTTTGAACAGAAGACTTGTCCTGTAGAAATGCAATATTTGAATGTAAGTAGAAAATATGACACATGCATACAAGGATGTCAGGGAGAGCTTGCTTAGACAGGCTTATTTCTGGAATCTTCCAACATCTGAGGTATTGAATTTCCCAATACTGTATTCTCTAAATGTGAGGAGTTTTAAGGGTTAGTCTTTAATCTTCATAATACCTGGATTTTATAGGATGCCTAGCTTTAATTTAGCCTGTTGCTATAAAAAGAATACTGGGAATTTTCTGGAAGGAAAAATGGTACTGGGATAATAACCAGGTAACATATGAAAGGTTGGTCGTGTATGTTGAAAAAGTGCTATGTAGTAAATGAAATGCAAAGTTACATGAGATAAACAAATTAACTATGTCAGGGAGCTATTAAGAATCCCTACTGAATTTCTAGGCCTGATTTTAGCATAAGTAATAAGACTATAAGTGCTTGATCAATGAACACGGTACACCAGGAGAGGCCAGAGACACTTGTCAGGAAGCAGAAGAGAAATGTGTTATTTCAGCTTGCCATGATTGCAGCCTCCCCATGTCAATTGGGTAGTAGCTGTCAAGTCAAACTAAACTTTTAGACACCATAATTTACTTTTCAATGAGGAAGGTAATTGGAGAATCAATAGAGGGGCTGTTTATTGACACAATGTTATTACCAAAGTACATTCTGTAACCACGTGCTTAAATTCAACATCCTGTCAGGAACAACAGAAATCAGAAGAGCCAATACAGCAGTACTCAATTCCACAAATGTGAGTTTTAGAAAATTGAGGGTGCTTGTTAAAAAGAAAGTGACAGAGGCAGCTAAAAAGTCATCTTAACAGATGACATGGATATTGTTTCAAGCCATGGTACTGGAAGCTAAAAAAAAATGCATTAAAGCATTGTAGGAAGATCAAGGTTAAAAAGCATCATTGTTTAACACTGAGATTAGAGAAATTATCAAATATGTAAACATTCTTCGCAAAATTCAAATCTCAAAAATAAAAGAAGAATGTAAAATCTGTTAGGTTAAATGTAAAAAAACTGTAAGGCAGAGCAAACAAGATAGAAGGAGGACTTCCAAAGACTTTTCTCAAATTCGTGAATTGTGGGGTGCCTGTCAGGTAGTCTGTAAGGCCAGTGGATGATCACAGTATAAGAAGCTGAAGCATAAAAAGGATTTGTTGCAGTAACAATGCAAAGGCAAAATAAACTGGTCAGATTCCCACATGATGATTTTTTTTTTCTTAAGGAATTGATTAGAGAACAAAACTCTGTACAAGAGGCAGCAGAGTAAACTGACAAAATGAACAGTAAATATTAGTTAAAAATATCTAATCCCAGTGGCATTTGCCCAAGAGTTCTAGAGAACCATTAAGGCTGAAATAGTAAAATTGAACTGTATTGCGTTGCATCTTGCCTATTCCTTGGTAACAAAGAGTTGGAGAAAGATTAATGTAATGCCAAGCTATAAAATGATTTCTTGAGAGTATCCGGGGAACTACTAACCACTAAGCCTGCATTCACCAAATTGATAGAAACTATAACAAGGAACAGTAACTGGACATATAAATACATATGACAGCTTGGGGAAAGACTCAACATGGCTTATTTAGTCTTTCCTCACTGTTAAAATGCACTGCGGGAGCTAGAGTAGTCCTGTGGATAAAGTCTACTTAGATTTCCAGAAAGTATTTGAAAAGATTTCTCACCAAAAACTATAGGAAAGACTAACTAGCCATGAGAGAAATTGAGAGGCACTCAACATAGAGAAATTCTTTTAAATAAAAACAAACCCAGACCAACAAAACACAAAACAATAGGATACGATTTAGGGTTCAGTCATAGGATTTTGCACAGGGGTCTGAATGTTCTGGAAAAAATGAGTTTATAGTGACTAATAATGAAATTCTTGTGAGATTGCCAACCTAGTCAAGACAAGGAAGAGAAGGAGCAGCTTTCGAAGAGTGGCAAAAAAGCAGATGATGAAATTCAGTCTAAGTAAATGTGACGAGGTGCAAATGAAGTTAGGAAAAAATCCCAGTTGCAATCATACACAATGATGGCCAAGCAATTAATTTCTGCTTTTTTAAGAATGAGGTGTAGGTTCTGCCACGAATAATTCTAGGCCATTAGAAATTATTGGGGAAAGAGTGGAAAAAGCCCTGAGACATTTTTTTATAGCTTTATATAAATTCATATTATGCCCATGTCTTGAAGTTTGTCTTGGATGAATATATTAGTACTTGAAAACGTAAGAAAAAGAAGAATGCTGAAGTTTATTAAAAAAATATTTTATCCTAAGTAACAATTGGATAATCAAGGACTCTTCAGATTACAAAAAAAGAAAAGATATGACTAAAGGGTATATGACAGGAATCCAGAAATCATTGTTAGATTGAGCGAGGATGATCAGAGAGTTATTATTTACAATTTCATTCTGTACAAGAGCAATGGCACATCAAGGGAAGCTAGCAGAAAGCAGTCTTAAAACAAGCAAGAGAAGATGCTCCTCAGAAGACATAATTAAAAGTGAGCAAAACTGTGCCATTGGGTATTGGGTATGCTGACTGTTTTTTTCTGGATCTAAAAAAAGCTAATGCACAAAAGCAGAGAAAGAGATTTCAGAAGGCTGTTAAACATAAATATACTTCCACTGATCAAGAAAGCTTCTAAGCAGCAATCACTGGATGTAAGGAGCTTTAGAATGATGGCACAAGTATGTAAAAGGGGTGACAAAGTGTAGCTTTGTGGTAAAATGAAGAAAATAATAACAGTGGTGAAGGATAGGAAGGTGTGGATGTGCTGTATGAGAAAGGGTGAACACAGAGAGGAATAGGAGTGAGCAGAGCTGGTAGAAGCTGCAGGTGGCTGAAAGAACAAGAAAAGGAATTTTACACCAATGCTGAGTATCACTCTTACTGTTTAGGAAAGGAGTGACAAAAAAACTCAAAAGAGAATGGCAAAGGAAGAATATTGAACATTCATGTGCTTTGTATGCATAACAGTATTGGAAATATTAGATTGATTAAATATTTTTAAAGTACAAGAATTAAATCTAAATATGTTTGTAAGCCACTGTGCTCATAGAAAGTAATATAAGACAATTTGAGGGTTAGAGATATGTTGAGATGTGTAAATTCAAGTACAGTGTAAGTCTCTTTAATCCATAAGGGTTTTCTCACATGTAGGATAATAAAATAAGAATCATTGGCTAGCTTAGTAGATTTTCAGAGCTCCTACTGGAACTTCATTCCTGGTCTTCTCACAGACCTCTCTCTGACATCAATAGTGTATATATTATTTTGGTTTTATGTTGTTTTGTTCTCTTACTCATTTGTTCATTCTTTTGTCAGAGCACAGTCAGTTTGTGCTTGTTAGCATAGTGAGGAACAACTGAAACTTCAAAATTTTCCAGGTATCCAGGCAAAAGAAAACAGAAGTGAATTTCTATGATTTCTGCGTATTCTTTAAAAAAAATTCCTCAGTGGATGAAATGATATTATAATCTTTCCAAAGAGTTGATTACAAAGAGGCTGAGGAAAGGCCATTGAGTAAGAGGTAAGTGACTATGTTTTACAGTAGACTGAGACATAAAATTAAGGCTGATAAATGCAGTGCTTTCAAAGGAGTGCTGAAGTTAAGCTCAAAAACATAGCTAATAAAAGAAGTGTGGAAGAGAACGTTTTGCTTACCAAGAACTTTCTTGTGCAAATCACTGTTTAATTCGTAATACAGTTATTTCCAATGTCTAGTTAATTCAGACATGCAAAAGACTTCACAATTACATATCAGAAATTATCTAGTAAAATATCAGTTTCATGAATGCTGCTAATTCATGTTGATTGTTTTCCAACATCTGCTAGTGAATGGCAAAGATTTTGTGGGGTACAGATTTGCTGGATTTATTTGTGTCCTCTAGATTTAAAGAGAATTACCTTCCCTCTGAAAGCTTATTCCTTTGATTACTAGCATGCATGGTTTCATTTCTAACCTAATACTCTATGCAGAATGCATTGCATATGACTCCTGAGTAGTTCTGTTATTTATTTATCCCGCTGCAGTGGGAGCTGGTTCAGAATTAAAATCCTGTATTATCTGTTGGACAGGTATTAAAGAAAAAGTGTGAAACCACAGAAATCACAAGGTTTGCCTGATGATTGGTCTTGGTTTTTTTCCTACTGCAATTAGCTTAGTCTCAATCTTACTAATTGGATTACATGTGAAAATGCAAGTAACCCTGGGGTCTCCAAGTTTGAATGAGGAATAAACATTTTGCAATTTTTTTTTTTTATCCTAAAGGGAGTTCTCTCAGAAGCTTAGGTCTTACTTGTTTCACCTGTCATTCAAATGGACTATGATAGTGATTTTGGGTCAACTTGACAAAGTTGCCTGGTAGTTGGTAGTTATCTGTCTATGTAAGTGCCTGCAGGTATTCTAGAACCTAGGGAGGATCAGTGAGTTTGTTTTCTTTGAGATATGCAATCCATATCTCTCTTCCTCTCTTCTTTTTTTCACTGGCTGTCTGAAGGACTGTTTCTTGTTTCAAAGCTGGCATGTGATAAGGAGATAATCTGCCCCTTTTTTAGGAATGAGATCAGCAGCATTCTCCTGTTGACTTTAAGGTGTCTCTGCAGTGGTTAATGAAAGCTGATGCCCTGTCATTTGGTTTGCAGGTAACTAATTTCTGTGTCATACAGAACTTTTCACAAGACCATTTAGGGACTGCTATTTCATCAGATAGGTTTTCATAGTAGTCCCAATTCTTAGGCCTGATTTTGTGGCTAAATATGGTGAGTTATTTGATTTGACTCGGGTATGCTTACAGAGAGCTTATGTCTTGCCTGATTGGGTTTTCTTGCATTGTGTTTTAAATGCATTCTGATTCAAAGCAGAATGCTGTTTTTCTACACATGGAGCCTTTTTTGTCTGTCCTATTTGTATGTTTTCCATTCTCTGTGTAACTCTTATCTCTCATCGTGTTTAGAGGTTTTTTCACTGGGCTTGCAGTGTTACTTTTGTTATCACTCATTTCTAGAAACCTTTTTATTTCTAGTTCTATGAAATGCTCAAGGTACTTATCTGCATCAGTTTTATCTGTCTGGCATAGTCTGTCCGTCTAGGAGACTTATCGATGGTGAAGGAACATTTCCTGTCTAAGAGCATTTATCAGTGATAAAAAGACTTTTGCAGAAAAAAAGAAAGGAAAGGTATATTTTACAATACGTTTTAGATATATTCAGGAGGTTGTTTGTGATTCCGTGGTCTGATGCAATTTTTATTGAAATAGTGTCTTCAGATGGATGTTATTTAGTTTCAAGCATAAAGCGTTTATCAGGAAATAGCAAACTGGGTTCATTTTAAGTAGGAATTGTGAGATTCCTTGGAGACTGATCTGCCATTTTTAGTACATGCTGAAATACCATTTAAATCACTATGAGTCTTCAATGTCTGAAGAATAATCAAGTTGCTTCTTCCACTTTAGATTTTGTTTCTTTTACTTTAAGCAATTTGTTTTAGCAAACTGTCACTGGGCAAAGATAGAGGCACGTTTTATGTCCCCACACCTGTTTGAAGAATGTATACCATCTGCACAGTGTTGCTGAGAACTGACTATCCTAGTGGTTTATTGTTCTGAATCATTGAGAAGAAATGCTACCATACATGCTCGCATGCTGCCCATCTGCATTTGATGAATACTAACAAAACATAACAAAGTGCTGATATAATTAAATGTAGTAATGTAGAGGCCTCTTGACTGATAGTTTCACTTAAACAGTAATGAGGCAAAATAGTGTAAACCAAATTTCTTCATACCTTCTGTACCTAACTATACAGGGTTCCTTCCCCTCACCCCAGGCCCCATTGATTTCACATGCATTTGATTTGTCAGGAGGAAGCTCAGTGAGCTCAATATAACACAGATTCTGGGAGGGCAGTATTATTTTCCAGAATAACTTGAAGTGATGTGGCTGGAGATGTTACCGTTACCAGGTAAGATGAATATTTAATTTGAGCCCTCTAACTGTGTTTTGAGTGACCTCATGACAATCTTTGTTACCAGTACAACAGGCAAAAAGCACTTCAAGACCCATTAAGACAAAAGATGACTGTGTGAATAACAGAAGCGCTACCAGTGTTCTTTTATACTGCCCCAAATTCTACTCTTAGACAAACAACTTTTAACCAGGAGGGACACAATGAGAGCCTGGAGTCCTATTTATGTAGATCTGTATTTTGCAAAGGAATTTGTTGCTGGGCTTTTTGTGTTATTTATAGGTACTATGATTCCTTTTCTTTCAGCTATAAGTGACACAGAAATAATTTATTTCACATCAGTTGATAGATCTTTCTTCAACCACATCTGCTTGAGGGTTTCAGCTTCATTTGAAACTATTTGATTTTTTTCTGCTTCATAAACACAATATACACACAAGCATACACATTGAAGTGTGGGTTGTGCATGCATGTTTTGGTGTCAAGTGACAGTTTCATGAGGGCTTCTGTGAATGCTCTTAGACTAAACATTAGTTCCTACTGTCTTTAAACATGTAAAATGTTAGGCTAATGATAGACTTAGACATCCTTATCAGGCCAGACACAATTTCAACAGTGAAAAAAGAGTATTTTTATTACAGAGTGTTAAGATATGACAAGTAACAATAAGCACTTCACTGTTACTTCCAGTGGAAATCTTAAGTTCTTTGGAGATCTATAAACACCACACCAAAAAAAAAAACCGACTAACAAAATCTAATTACAGTTGCTTCATAGTTAAACTTTCAGCTGTGTGTTGAATAATAAAAGCATTTTTTCTATAATTTATTCATCATGCCTTCTTATGGAAGACCTAAACTTGAAAGATTCATTAATGTTTTCTATAATGAGATGTGCTTTCAATAAAAAATTTGTTTTTACTTGATATAATTACCATTTGCATGTAGTAATTGAAATAAATTTGCTTATGTAAATCAGACTACTTCTTAGCATATAAGCTATTTTTAATAGCCATGTAATTTTATGAAGTTCTTTATACCTTTAAACCAGATCTTATTTTTAATTTGCATATGCCTAACATGCAAATTACTCATGTTTGCCATATCTTACTAATGTTTTACTTAGTTTTAATTGCTAAACTTCTTTTCAAGTACTTTGAATAGGAGAGTTACATTTTCACACTTCTGGAAAATAGAATTTTATTTTGTGAGCCTCTACATAATAAAGAGATTTCTATCGAGCCATGATTTGAAAAGCTGATTAAATAGCAAACCCCATTATTACACTTCTTCTTTACTTCTAACAATGTCCATGCTGCAGCAGAGACAACAAATTTAGGCTTCTAACTCTAGTGGTACTTCTAAATACACAAAGGAAATTAATTTATTTTAAAATAAATAAGTTGCGTCTTCATTTCCAGTGTCTTCCATAGCCATGTGGCTGTGTGTATGGCAGTGCACTAAAACGGATGCAGTTGACTTTATGTTGCTTTGTTTTCTTTTTACTCATGAGTATCTGATGCTACCAGTATAGTCACATAGTTGTTTGTAGATGGAATTTGTTGCTTATGGGTGGTGTAGGAAGAGAGACTGGGAGAAAAACTTTGCTGAAGAGGAGCTTTGAAAATTTCAACATTGCCAGTCTTTTGCTAATACTTTGTTTCTCAATTCAGTTTCTTATGGTCTTGTTTGGAGGTTTTGGCAGCTCTTTTCATTAAGCAGAAGTTATCCCTGATTAATGTACTGTAAGCTGCTTCTGAAGTGCTATAAATAATGTGGTGATTAATTGCTGTATCCAAACGCAGTCATCCCTTAACATACTTCAGAGATGGATTGTTTTGGTGAAATGATGTCCCATTCTCATACATATTAGAGACATTGCAGCAAAACTTATCACTCAGTTTTTCTGTTTTCTTCCAAGTAATTTATGTCTTCTGATCACTAGGAAAATTAGTATAGAGAAGCTATTTTGAAATTACGAATGTAATATCCCTGCGGATTCTGTAAAAGACCATGCAGTCCAATTGAAAGGGAATGACAGAATGTCTGATCTCTGTAATTTTCAACTTTGTTCAGGTCTAGAAAGAAAGTTTAGTAATCATGCACAAAGAAAATACACTCCTTGGAGGATAAAGAAAATATTTTAAACTCAGTAAGCAAAACAACTCTGTTTCTTCATGTTTTTTTCTTGCAAGTAAGACACAAAATATGCAGACAGGAATGTGATTTTTCTTCTAAAAATTGATAATGTCCTGTTTGTGCAGAGAAAAGCCTTGAGTGTAATGAATCAAAAATATTATATTAATATTTCTAAATAAATAATCTTTACTTGAGATTCTGATTTTAAACTTAATAACTGAAAGGAGACCAGGAGTGCTAAAGTCAGGAAAACTTTTTAGAATTTGTCCCTTTTAGAAAATTCCTTGTACTGTGGCCTCAGAACTGCTCATCTTGCTTTTTTAGATATGTTTGAGTATTTTCCTTCTACTAACATTGACAGTAAGCCAATTATCTCTTCTGACGTCTCTGAACAGAGTATTTTAAATTATGTGTATGTATAGATGCACGCATGCAAAAGAAATCTGTGGGAAAGGGGTGACACTTGGCAACATAGGCAAAGCCCTGGCTTGAAATCAAAGATCTAACAGGACAGTTGGACGTTTTCATGCAGATACCAAATTAGAGTAACAGGGAGGGACACTTTAATGGTCACAGCTCTGTATTGGCCATGAAGGCCAGCCTATCTGCTTCAAAGGCCACTGGATCAGACTCTGGCTGTGTTTCAAGGACTACAGCAGCGAAACAACGTGGTTCAGAAATTCTGGGCTGTTTCTCTGTATGAGAAAAAGGAGTTTGTCCAGATGGGATCTCACCAAAGCACAAGTCTATAGGTTTATTATAAAGAAGAGTGTGGAGATGACTGCTCTTTATAGGAAATTTCTGGTCTCAAAGGCTTTGAATATCACCTTGCACTTGATCTTGTTACAAACTTCTCAGCTAGAATTGAGTCATGAGCTGTTCGCAGTAATATAATGAAATCAAACTTGCATTATGACCCCACTCAATAAATCTCTGTTTAGTAATAGTTTAGGATTACTGTATTAGCTTATTTTATAAGCTTTAGGATTATCCCATCATTTTAGAGAAGATGTTTTTGAACACACTTAATCTCCTAACCTCAATTTCCTTCTCAGTTTTTCTAGAAACTCAGATGACAAATCTAAGTGCCATCTCTGTTAAGAGCTTTGCTTATTTAGCAAGAAATAATATCATCTCTGGTACAGACTGTGGTGTTCTTTGTTTCTAAATGGTCTCAATGATGACAGTGGGATTCTTTGCTGATATGAAGAAAGAGCTGACAGTCTCGGCCCATTGCCTTTAAACATGTTATTTAAGAAGTACAGTTTGTTTTAGCCCACTAATAAAGAGTTCTTGATTCTAGCATAAAGCCAGTATTGATATTTTTGTCTTGCTCTCAAAAAAAAGAAAAAAAAAAATCCAATCAAAACCCAAAAAACTCCACACAAAACAAACCACGAAACTCCCCCCTCTCTTTATGAAATAGCAACCATCTTAAAGATTATTGTCTCTCAATTTGTAGACTGTCATCCCAGTCTAAATTTATACCATAATATTGTCTCACAATAAGGGAGGAGAAATGTATTTCTGTAATGTCCTAGGTAATTCAAAGAGCAGAGGAAAATGGACTGCTGGCATGCCTTTTTTTAATAAGTAGTGATGTTTTTTTCTTTATTATATTGGTATTATGTTTATATTGATGTGCAGAATTTATTAACTGAAAATGGAGCAGTTATATCTTTCTGCATTTGAGAGCACATAAACTAGGGAGAAAAGTTACCATGAAAAGCCAGGGAATTCTCAGTTTAATGATTTGTAGGAAAATGTCAGTTTTGTGGTATTTGAAATAGCGCCAATTATTATTGATACTTCTAACTGATCTGTTTTTATCTTTAGTGTAATTATGTTAACATGCTTTTTGTTAGACTGAGGGATATCCTAAAGGATAGATAAACTAATTCTCACTTAAGTAAGTATGAGCTGAAAAAGATCCCGGCCCTGGAAAAATTCACATGTTGTGCTTATGGTCAAATACGTGAGAAGCTCAGGTATTTACAGAGAAATCTGCACGTGTGTAGAAAATAATGCTCACATACAGGTCTTTACAGAGGGGGAAATTAGGACACTTAGATGTTCTTGATGGAGTCTGTGTACTGGTCTCAACTTCCCATTTCTTTCTGTACATTGGAGAAAGTGTTAGTCCTGCTCCAAACATTCTTCCTCCCATTTGAACAGACTTTACAACAGATATTGTAAAGTCACAATTATATTGAGAAAGAAGATAAGAATAAAATATTCCATCGAGTTTTTCCTGAATTGATACCACCAATGTAGAGCTCTTTGTACATTTTAGAGTCTGCCCTACATTTGAATGTACTCTCATACAATATTTATTGTACATATTTATAGTGGACTAAAGTATTTCTGTTCATAAAGTGCAAATAGATAACCCTGAGAGCACTATGAAGAAAATACTTAAGGAAAAAAGTGTGTATACTATAGCATATTTGTTTATATACTTTTGTAAGCCTTGTGAATATCTTCCCATGCTTTTCACATACACTATTTAGATAAATAATTTATGAAAACACCTAATATAGCATACATTCAAACTGAAAACACAGCTGCTAATAAGAAGGGCAGTATAACTGAAAACAGGCATTGTGCTCAACCAAAAACCTTCCCATCTTTACAAGAGCCCTGCTCTTTCTAATAGGAATTAAAACCCAGCTTAATAGGTGTTCAGCTGACAGGTATTTTTCCTCAGTCATCTGTTGATATTGACTGTGTTTTTACTATTAATGCTGTCTTTGAGAATACAGGACAAAATGCTGTGGTTTTGTCAGCCTATATAAAAGAAGGCAGAGAAAAATCCTAACTCCTATGGAGAGTGCTTCTGTTCCTCTTCCCAAGAGAGATAGATTGTCAGATATATCCTAGAAGTCAGCCATAGAAATTTAAGTCTAAAATCACTTCAGTCACTTTGCAGGTCCTCGTTCTCACAAATTATGTCATGCTCTACCAATAATTTGAGAGAACTGAAATGTGAAAAACTTATTGAGACGGTTTCTTTCAGCTGAGGACAAAACCATGAGAGCAATTACAAAACTAAGGGTATAAAATGTCACATTTTGTGGGTAGGGAGATAACTGATTAACTATGAAGAATGTCTTAGTGATTTGCTAGACTATTGCAAGGAGAAAAGGGCATGTGAGGACTTGCAGTACGTTATATATGATTTCTGTACAAAAAGAAATTATGTGAATGCATCTGATAGCTGCTGTGAAATAACACAGGTAAGTCTAAGTGTCTGAGCAGAGAAAAACACTTCAGAGTTCAAATCTGGTGATCCTTGAAGAAAAGATGTTGGCCCATTGATCTCTGTCTCAAGAGTCACGTGCTACAAGAAATACAAGAAGATGATTTTATTTCAGGATTTTTTTTCCTTTTTTTTTTTATTTTTTAATTTTTTTTTTTTTTAAATTCAGCTAGTATTTGATGATCTTAGCTTTGCTACTCTATGTTGACATGTAGCTTATACTTTTCCTTGCATGACTGGTGTTAAAATCGTCCTTTTGAGAGGATTCAGATCCTCCCCCTTATTGACATATTTAGAAGCAAGGGTGGACCACACCTATTTTTGTCAAGTGTCCTAATTTGTGTTCTCAAATGCAATAGTATGCTGTCAGATTTCTCTATATTTTTTAAAATGGTCATCTAGAAAGAAGTGTAGTATATTCACCTTTATGAAATTTAGAGTTCAAGGTCAAATTAATTTTAAAATATAGTGTGAAAGTAAATTTTTATTGAAACAGCTTTTATAAAGGTGACACCTTTAATGGTGGCATTTTTAAATTGAAATAATGTAAATTGCACATTTCTGAGTGAATAAAAGTTATGGCCAAACTGCATTTCCTGGAATAGGGACAATTTGGTTTCTTTGTCAGATGGGGAATTATATTTCGCAGTACACCTTCAGAGTGTTTCGAAATTTGAAACTCAATTTCAAGTCATATTTAACAGTTAATTTTGTATAGTGTTTTTTCCTAATGAGCAGGTTAGTAGAGCCTATAGGAAAACGAAAGTCCAATGATAGTTGGTAAGATACAGGTAGAATCATTCTGTTGTGGTGCGAGAAATTTACTTTCCACAGTCATCAATAAAATAGACATAAAACTGGAATAAAATGTGTGCTTTTAAATATCTGGTTAAAACAATGAAATTCTCTTTCTTATTTTTGGCTAAACCACTCCACAAACATTCCCCAGGTATCTCTAAGAAATGAAGAATGAAATCATAATCATATACCCTATTTTAATTTTTGAGTAGCTAACTTGAATCATTGATATGTTCTTTTGAAGTAAGTAGAATTGTGTGTTTAAAATCAGTCATGTTTATGTGGTTTGTAATGGAGTGATCTTCATTTGTAAGAGCAGTGAAGTCTTCTGACTTTTAAAAGTCAAAGTTCATATCAGTATGTATGTCTGTCACTTAATTAGGAAAAAATTTACTGCAGCTGCAGCATTGGGTGACATTTTCAAATTTACACAGGAAGTCTGTAGTCTGATATTCAGACTACAGTGTGATCATCCTATGCTGCCCAGTGTGATTATCACTGTTCTGCGAGGAGAAATGTGCTCTTAACTCAAGGGTATTGCAGTCAATGAGAATTTGTCTTTCTGTATCTGCAGCATACAGCCTTCATGTCATGAGAACAAGATGAGAAAGCTCCTGGGTCAAGAAACAGATAGAGAGATCTCTTACCTGGTGTGTCATGAGCAAAACAGGCATGACTTGGAGAAAAATTAATTAAATATTCTGCCAATTAAAATAAAGTAGGATGATGAGAAGTAAAACAAAAACCACCTTCTCCTTTCCCCTGCCTCTTACCGCTTCTTCCTTGTCACAACTTCACTCCTTCATCTCCAGCTTCTCCATGGGGAGGGCACTGAGAAGTTCAGTCAGTGCTTAAGAGCTTGTCTCTTCTGCTCCTTCCTCCTTACATTTTTCCCCTTCTCCACTGTGGGTTCTCAGTGGGCTACAGTCCTTCAGGATAAACCTCCCTCAGCATGGGTATCCCCTCTGGTGTCTGGGGCACCCCCTCCCCTCTCCTCCTTCACTGACCTTGGTGTTTGTAGGGCTTTTTTTCACACGTTTCATTTTCAGCTGTTCTCTACCAACTGCTACACAGGGTTTTTTACCTGGCATTAAATATGCTTTTCCTGAGGCACCATCCTCTCTGCTGAGGGGCTCAGCCATTCCCCAGGTGCTTGAGTAGAGCTGGCTGCAGCCATCTCTACCCAGCCTGGGGCAGCCCTGGATTTTCCTCACAAATGCCACCTGGCAGCCCACAGTGCCAGTACCTGGGTGCCTGCACCCAATAGTGTCCAGCTCCTTCTGCCAGGAGCTTATCGTTGCTTGTAGGTTCTGTTAGGGACTTAATGAAACGTTCCTTGTTTTTAAGCATTCATGTACAGTGGGGAACAAAATCAAATCTTTCAGAGCACGATTTGACAACAGTGAAAATGTTTTCCTCGCATTTTGGAAGGGAAAGAACAGTATTAAATTGTGTCTCTTGGGCAACACTGCCTCGTCAGAGTAATGGAAGCTACAGTACAGAGGAAGCATCACCAGTGAACTGACCAAAGCCATAATAATCACACATGTATGTTTGAGGTAACTATTAAGATTTCCATATCCAAAAAATTGGATACTTGGTGAAGCTCCACTTTTATCTTGGGGTGATGCAAATAATTGTGAAGTTTTCCTCCAAGTCTTCTTTCCTGTTCAGTGCTTTGCCTAGAAAGACTGAGATGTTCTGTTGATGTTTATTTACAGAAAAAAGAAAACCAGGGCCTCTGCAAAAACAAATGCTTTATGACTAGCAGATTAATAGCTGTAGGTAGATGTTGTTGATAAGACACAGTCAAATTTTGAAGCTAAATGCAAGAAACTGTGCTTTTTCTGGGTCCTTGATGGGCCTCCCTAGGGCCCATGGCAATATCGGCTTTTTTTCCAGAAAAATAAAAGGTATTATGGGTTTTATATGAAGGAAAAAAACCCAACAACTTTATATTTTGCTAACATTAACCACCAAGGGTTATTAATGCAACAAAACAACAAAATTCTTATTACCTTAAGTAACCTAATTCCTAGGTGACTGGCAGTAAGTAAATTTTTAATTGTTAGCTTTACAAATTGTTCTTCCCCTCCACTGAAAGCACTGGTAGCACTGATTGAAAAATATTAAGATTGAAAATTTTACCTAAAAATAACTGCAGTTATAAAAATAATATTATTTCTAGTATCCCAAATGCTGTACAAAATACATGGTTATAGCCTATTATCTTTTGTTTGAGTAGTCCTTAATATGGATTTATTGTGAGAGGTAGAGAAACGTCCCTCCCCAGCTTTGGACAGTTGGACCTATAACGGACAGAAGTTTCTCTAGGTAGAGTATGGCAAGGTCAGGGTACTGCTTGATATCCCAGGGTTAGGTGGGAAGGCTGAAGGATAACAGAACACAAGATGATGCTTTTGGCCAGATGCACAAGCTACAATGGAAAAGCATGTGCAAAAATCTGTTGGCAATCCAAAATGCATGTAAAGTTGTTCACACTCTCTTGTCACCATCAGAGAGCTCTAGCATGTTTATTTCTAGACAGGAGACAAAACACTTCTGTCTTAATCCTGAAATTCAAGATTCTTTCATTTTGTGTCTGAAGGCAAAAAATAAGAACTGAGGCCCAACTGTATTACTTTGTGGTATTGTGCAGTAGATTAAGGCCTGCATTTCCTATACTGTGATAGTAAAAAAAAAAAATTAGTATTACTATGAAAAATAACTCTTTATATCAAACCAGTATCTCAGCGATCATTATTCTCTTTGATGTAAAGCAACATAAATTTTATATACATACTTTTATGTACGTATTCTGTATTGATATTTATGCTGATCAGAATGCATCTGCATTGCATGTTTAAAATTAATATAGACATTAAATGCACTTCAGTCATGTATTTCTACATGTATTTTCATACACGTTGTTGTTATCAGGACAACTAATCAAAATATTGGCATTTGTGTTTCCCTTATTAACAGAAAAAAAATCACTCGGTAGAAAAAAATTTCAAAATAATTAAAAGAGTTTGTAAAAGTTAATAGATAAATCACTAAAAGCATTTTGTGATACGTCCTTGATGTGAGGCTGCTTTCATAGTTAAGACTTTATCCAAAATGTTGGAGGTTGTGTTACAATTTCCTTTTCCTATTCTAACAAAAATATCAAGTTCATGACTGAAACTTTGAATTATTCCATTATGTATGGCTGTCTAGTTATGGTTTTCTACTCTTTCTTTTTTTTTTTTTTTTTTTTTTAATTGAAGCCCTTTGCCACAGTCTGGGGAGAAAAAGTAGGGTAAACTCAAAAGAGCAATTTTTTAAAGTTTTTTTTTCTGTGGAGGCAGGTATTCAACCAGTTTTTCTAGTACTTGTGACATTACTGGCAAGCAGCATACAGGGCCTACTTAAACAATTAAGGCTATGGGATGTCTTTGGGAAATACTCACTTTTTGAATATTTTTGCTGCTACAGGAGATCCTGTAGCCAAAGACACTATTTCTTCAACTGTGTTCAGCTGTAGCTTATAATCTGCATCATTTAGATACATCCTGCATATATGTGATATCCATGATGCTATGTAGGGTTGTCCAACTTACTTTAATGTAGTGTTGTGTGGTTTTAATAGCGAAAGATTTCTCTGTCCCTTTGTCTCATTCTCTTGACTTATTTGTATATTTTTTGTTTGTGAACTCTTTTGAAATGTATTGTTAGCATAATAAGGTAAATGTTATGCATTAGTGGTAGAGCATTCTGTGAAATTAGGGTTTTTTTCAGCTAGTAGTAGCTTTAGAGAAAGCTGTGGGGTTTTTTTCACCTGAACCAAGACAACATTGCACTGTAAGTTTAATCACACTTTACAGTGCCTGAACACCAATTTCAGAGGCAAAATTATCTCAGATATTATTGCAATATAATATGATTCAGGAAACTGGTCATCTAGTTAAAAAAAAGTGTTATGACTTGGGAAGGACAGAATGTACTTACCATGTTGAAACTCTCATAAATAAGCTGTTTCTTTCATGATGCTAATTTTTTACAGAAGATAACAGAATGACATGTATGATGATCATGTATTAATAATGAAGATTAAACAGATGTTCTGCAAAATGGATTTCATGTGAAATGTTGGATTGGTTTAAGGAAAGAAAACAGGGTTAGATCCTCATGTAAATCATTTTAGCTCCATGGAGAACAGTAATAGAAATGCTGAAAAATAATTCTGTATCCCTGGAGGTATTTTAGGCATACAGCAGAATAGCAATAGCATTAGATGATTTAATACAACTGAATTTATTTTTACATGATGAAATTGTGAAGTATTTAATTATGTGCATTTATTTTTTTTTTTTTATGTGCAGTTGTCTTTACTTCCTCACTAATTTGTTTTGGCATGAGTGAAAAGAAGAGCCAGGCAAAGGACTTCTGAAGTCAAGACTGTTTGTAATTTCAAAGTAATTGTTTAACATTTGATACCAGCTTGTTTTCACTTATTTATTTCCTTTTAGAATTTGCCTGACTGCTATATATTTAAAGCTCACACAGTGTGACCCTTATATATTGTGCTGACAAATCCTTTCTTTTCTGGTATTAAGAGACAACTTGAAAGTCTTTGGTTTGGCCCTTGTTAATGAAAGATTGAATTTGTTAATGGTACATTTAGACTGAAAATCTGTATTTCCACCTCTCTTAAGTGCCTTTTTTACTTCTATCTGGAAGTGGTTTTTATCTAGATATCTTGGCATCATTGCCACTGTATTGTCCTATAGGTGTATCGACTTCCATTTATTAGTTGCTGGAAACAAATGCAATTCCTGTAATAACTGAATAAAGAAAGCCCTACAGCTACTTCCAGCCTATCTCAGCATAATAATTTTGGCTCAAATACAAGATAAATTAGTGCTGATTGAATTTAATTATAACTGTACAAGACCCAGTCTGCAAGGGCAGAATGACTATGCAAAGGAGCCACCAGTGTGGCTGACTTTATGGGGATATTTTATGAATGGTGCATAAAGCTGCAAGTATACTTACATTAATGGATCTGGGCATGACCTAAAATATACTTTGATTTATTGTGTTAGATGAGAAAGTGCAAATTTTGGTCAAAGTGCCCCAGTCAGTCAAAGCACTGCTTAATTGTTTGCCTGGTGGAATTCTACAGACACAGAAAGTGATATTTTTGCTTTGTCCCCACTCTTCAACTCTATTTGACATGCGTGAAATATATAACATTTACCTGCTTAGAGTATTAACAAGATTGGTTCCACTGTATAATGAATGAAAAATACTGCTTTCTCATGACAGATTGTGGTAAGTTTTGTGCTTGGGAAGAGAAATGGTGTAATTTCTACACAAATTATTTCAGTTTATAAACTTATAGGCTTTAAACATAGTCATTTAATCATGTTAGTGTTACAGCAAAGGATTTTAAATATGGCCTTCTTAAACTTGGGGGCTGGGGAGCACATAATACATGCATTGGAGTGCATTCCTCTCTGCTCTTTTCACACGTCCTTGAATTTAGGAGTGGGATGACATTACCTCATTACACTCTGGTTAATTGTGAACATCCCAGGAGCAGAAGCAAAACAGCAGATTGTTGTGGCTTTATTATGAAGTACAGTATAATTTAAAATATTATTATTTGAATAAAGATACTTCAGGTTCAATGTGTTGTCACTGAAGTCCATATACCCAGAGAGGCAAGCACAGATTTAGAAAAGGAAGAGAGCTAAAGTAGGGGATGGGGCTGTGTCTCACAGAAGGAAAGGAGAGAGAAATCAACATATGTAACAGTGGAAAAAAACCTCTCCAGAGATATCAATGGTAAGAGTTTTAAAAGGATACTTTAACTAGATGCACTTGAGGCCTCCTATATGGCTTTGGGAAGAATTCTCAGGCTAACTCTGAGGGCTAATTTTCAGGCTAAACCAGTGGAAACACACACCCACATACCCACCCACCAGGTCTATTTTTAGCTTGCTTCTCTGTCACCTGCTCTGTATCTTAGCTAGTATGCATTAAACTTTCCCCCTATATATAGCTGCAGATTTCATTGCAACTCTGTATCATATCTTAATTCTGGGTGGTTTTTTTACTCATGTTTTTGGTAAATAAAATGTAACAAATGTTTCAGTTCCTCTCTGTACAAAAATGCCAGTTGTTATGAAATATGCATGGTAAATAAGTGTACTTCCTTTAGGTGTATTCCCTTTAGACTGAGATCCATATATTCATAGTTGCTTTTTGCGATCAGGTCACAATTGTTTACTTCCCCAGTGGTTGCAGGATTAGAGAGTAAATTTAAATGCCACTTCAAATAAGCAGTTGTTTATCATCCCAGAAGTGCATGTGTGTTGCCTTTTTCTTTTCTTTTGAAGAACAAAAGCAGTTTTATGTACACGGTACATTAAAATATTGGTGAAAACGTGACTTAGATTCTGATGGGCCTAATAATTTGAAACACATAAATCGGCAATGGGGCAGCGGCGATTTATGCCAGTTGAAGAGCCTTGTCAGAGGAATTTGACTTGGCAAAGATGTAACATATATTAACTTGTAAGTAGATGCAAGTATTTTACAAAAGCTGTCTTCATAACTTTCTCTTCTAATAATACTGTCTCCCTTAAACCCCAGAATACTGCTGATCTTATGAGATATATGACATATTGGGGTAAGAAGTTTTGCATGGATCAAATTCTGTGGTCAGTCGGACAAGATGATAGTTTCAGTTTTCTTTCTATTGTGGCTCTTCATCCCCCCCAAGAAACATACATGTTAGCTAAGATGAAAGAGATTGTCATTCATAGCCATTCCTAAAGTGAATGGAGGAAATATATTCTACGTGATTCTCCTTGTTTTCAGGGACAGGCTTCTCTCTACCAGCTCTGTATTAAAGGGCTGTTGTGACCAGTTGTGCTGTTCGTGACTCATGTGCCCCAGTGTATAAAGCATGAGCTGCCTCTAGTGAACTGCACCCCCACTCTCAGATCTGTAGTAATATTCCCCCCTCCTGATGGCTTCTTGAGCTCTGGCTCCTCATCCATAGAAGACCTGTTGTAAGCATTCGTTCCCGCTATATACAATTAACATGCAGTGTCAAACCCTTTGGCTCCTTAACAGAGAATGCCTATGTCTACACTCTCGTAGCAGAGGCAGTGCTAAATAAACCACACTGTCTTTATCTTCAAAATGAATTATGAATTGCCCTGGATCACTAGTAACTGCATTGTGTGTCCAAACACGCGTTGAGTTCTTTGAGAGTACTGTAATTGGATTAGCAAAATTCAGGCTTGATTAATTCATCATTGTGATCAGGTTACTAAACAATTCACGATGCTCTTGATAACTTAACTCCGAGGGAATGATTAATGGTTTTTTATGAAGGATTAAAGAATAGCTGACTCTGCCTTGTGAAGAGATCAGATCAGATGAACGACTGGGATCCCTTTGGACCAGAATTATTCTATGATTCTGTGAAAAATTATTAATATACGTTTCCAAATGTCATAGGCAGATTGTCACATGGCGTGGTTGAGAAGACTTTCATCAGAAACAATAAGCCCGGGTCATGCCACACCCTGAATTTTTATGCCAGCAATGACTTTTTTTTTTTTTTTTTTAAACTAACAAATTTTAATTGTCGTACTGATAAATATGCCTTTCACCTGGGGTCTTAAATTATGCTGTAACTATTAGTTGTGCCTCAGGATTCTTTGTAATATTATAAGGCACCATAGTTTCCAGTTGTAAAATAATCAGTGGCACAGCTTGGAAAATGATCCAGGAGTCCTAAAGTTAAGCTCCAGCTATAATCAGTTAACTACACTTTCTGAACACCAGCTTTAATGCTGATTTTCTGTGCATCAGGATATGTATGCTGTTCACAGCATTTCATGTAAATAAGCATCTTTATTCAAATTAGAATTATATGTATATTGATTTTAAAACAAAAGGACTTTATGCCACATATACAGCAACTATTCCAAATTTGAAAATTATATAACTCTGTCATACACCATGACATTCAACATAGTGCTTCATGACATGAAGCTTTGGCATACCTGAAAGCTTTGGGAAAAAAATATGCAGAAGGGCAAAGACATACTTCTTACATTCTGCTTGTGCTAGTTTTGTATTTTCTGTCTCAAAATTGTCATTGCAGGCCTAGAAAGAACTTTGATGTTTGAAGCACACAATGTGTCATAAGAAAGCCTGAGGAAGAAGATTCAAAGACACAAAGGAAGGAGGATCATTCTCTGTTTGCCCTTTGTATTCATCAGCATCTTTGTCTTGTTCTGTCTGCTAGCAAGTTATGGGTGAAATAGCATCAAGATGAAACAAAGCTTTTGTGAGGCCAGCTGTCATCCAAAACCAGTATCATCTCCTGCAAATTACTATGAGTTTTAGATAGCCTATTATAATACCTTATTAGGAGCAGCTGGGGGATCCAAACTGCTTTTGTCGCCTTATAACTACTCACAGTTCAACTTTAATTTTTGACCCTTTGAATCTGAAAGAGCTAAAGTTTACTAACTGTGGGAAGTGCAGTAGGGATTTCCTAGTCTGGTAGTAATTTGTTGCTTCGGTTCTTAATTCCGACGGTGGATTTGGATGGGAAAGGGGGACTCCATTCCCAGGGGTTACTCAGTCCCGGGGTTCTGGAGGGGAGAG
>JAWWES010000133.1:20213269-20227255 GCA_035583135.1 Lophotriccus pileatus
AAAAACTGTAAAAAGCCATGTTGAAACATGTTTAAAACAATAGTTTTTCATTTACTGCAGGTTTACTGCGACACTTAATGAAATGAACTTTCAGCTGTTACTGTCATCTTTGACTGACTCCACGTTATGGCTGACTCCCAGACCAGATGCAGAGTTGCTTTTGTCCTTATCTGTTCTACAGCAGAGTGGAAACTATGGAGTTCATCCCATGTAATCTCAACATCCCTTTATCATAATGTTTGTTCCTGGTCATCTTTGAGTGGTTTTTTTTTTGGTTGGTTGGTTGGTTTTGGTACAGACTAACTGAAACAATGTGAAGCCTCTGTTGCAGACCAGTAAATTTGTGGTTTTCCAGAAAGAGAGCAAGGGCAGGTGTTATCTGCCTTGGGACTTGGTATACACAGATGCATGAGAGTGACTGAAGGCACAGAGCTCACTGGGAAAGTGTTGGAAAAAAGTGTTGCAGGCATTGAGGAATCAATTCAGGGCAGGTAGCTTGGGGTACAGCTGCAGTGCAAGCTGCTGGTTGAGCTCTGGGGGGCTAAAGCCCAAGGCAAGAGGCTGTGAACTGCCAATCCTTTGCACCAAAAAGGGCATGGGGACCTGTCCACCCACCATGTGGACGGACACTCAAAGACGCGGCAGGATCCCATATTATCATACACACAGACTGTGAGAGTATAAAAGCCCAGGTAGTCCTTAGTTTAGGGTCCCTCCTCAGAGTCTTCGGCACAAGTTGTTATTTAGTTGTTGCACCATGAAAACATTGCTAAAAGTAACTAGAGGTCTTAGACTCTGCTGTGGGAATCTAGGAGATGATCCAATGAGGAAAACTTGTCTCACTTTGTGAGTGGGGTGTGTGTTGGAGCCAATTGGGTCATGGAACCCACTGCTGTGAAGGGGCCTTGGTCCCAGCAGTGAAAGTCTCTGGAAGTGGGTGTGTGGCTGCCAGAGTGGTTCTGGAATGGTCAGACAGGAGAGTTTCCTTCATACCAGATGTGCATGGGGTTCAAATGAGGTGTAATCTTATCCATACTGCATGTGGGAAATAGAGTCCAGAGTAAAATTCTCTCAGAGCAAGATGGTTGACTTACTTGTAAAGATGGTTTGTACGTGTGGGAAATCAGACAACCAGGACTCAGGAGCTCAGTCATGATTGAAAATCTAAGCTTGATAATAGACTGAAACCCCAATGAGATTTCACAACTCAGTTGATTGTGTCTTGCAAATTTAAATGGGTAAATGTGTAGAAGAGAAATAGGTGGTTTCTTCTACCTGATGTGGTGAGGCTCCTAAAAAATTCACGCTCTTTTCTGAAGATGTTAGTGAAGAGAAAGAAATAGGACAGTTTCTCATTTTCATTTGCAAATACACTACATTATAAACTAGGAGAAGAAAATTAGGGAAAAGGAAGAAAAATTGACTATACATTTTTCTTCCCATATAAAGCCTGAAGAATACTCTTCTGTTACACCTTATTATATAAAAAGTTAAGCATAATCCTTTTTTTTGATTTGTCCTTAACAAAAATGCACAGTGCAAACAATAAGGTATGCCTCTCTTAGGGGAAACTTAGGCCTTAATAGCTTACTTAAACCACTATATTATTCTTCAAATATCCATTTGCTATCTGAAAGAAAATCCAGTGTCACTAGTTTGCTAACAGAAGCCATGCATTGTGTTTTTCTCACAGCATCTAAAAATACTGATGCTTTTATCAATCCCATTTCCAGTAACTTCTTTATAGTACATTGTTGTGTCTTGCTGCTTAGAAATCTTGGAGGAAGAAAACTTGCATTTAAAAAATAGTAAAGATAATGCATTTTAATGTTTCCCTCACCTTTTGCTTACTAAAACTAAAAGCTGTCTAAGATATGTAGTATACTTGCAAGATACAATTTTGTTCATTTTCCTGTTCTGTAGTAGAGACTACCTATTTAGTAATAATAGAAAGTAATTAATGAAAGATACTTTATTTCAACAATACAGATCTTTCCCTATTGTAACATTTTTTCTTAGTTCTAAATATTGTTTCATAGTTCATATTTGCTGTCACTTAGTTCTTGAAAAGTTAACTTTTACTTTTTTTTTTGTACTGTTAAAATGCTAATATGAGTCTCATGGATTTTTTCTGTTCCGTGAGGGGATGGGAAGGAAGAGGTAGAAATATGGAAAACGTAATTTACGTTGTACATAGAAGTATGCATTTTTTTAAAATGTTGTTTATTTTCCCTTCCTAGGGAATTAATTATGTCTGTTCCATTGAGAACACTCGTCAACTTAAAACTCTTTAAGTTTTACAGTCAAGTAATTAACAAGAGACTTGGAGGCTGTCATCTATGTTAACAGTTTTCTGATGAATGTTACTTAGTGTAAAATTACCTTACACCACTCCTATCCGCTTCACTGCTGCAGGAATATATCCACCTTACAACCAAAGACAGTAACATGGCTTGCTTTGTGAAGAACAGAACAGCATTAGTCGTAATGTGGTGATCTTCCATAACCGTTAAAATCACAGCAGCTGAGCTTTATCTTACCTGATGGATGGCATGTGGTGGTAAAAAGCCCTCTCTGAGGGCACCTCCCTGCTATAACTTATTTCCAACTCCTCTTCAGAAAGTAAGAGTTTAAAAAGTGAATGTTGCTGCCTGAAGGTGATGGAAACAACTGGTCAAATGGGACAGAGAGGTTTCTCATTAAGGCCTCGTAAAGCAATTTCTGCTGTGTAGAAATAATGGAGGAGGAGACTTTGGGGTAAGGTTTAGGGGATTTTTGTGGTGACTCCTCTGTGAGGACACAGTTGCTACTGGTATAGAGGGGAGGAAGGTGTAATATGAATACATCTCTGAGTCAGCTCACTTATATGAGCATTGTCACAACTTATTTGTGGTAAGTGAATTTCATCCCAGATGCTATTTATTTCACTGTCTGAGAGGTAAGTCCTTTGGTGAAGGCAGCTGAGGGAGACAACTCTCAGGGAAAAAAAGAAAATCAAATACCTCCAAGCATCAGTTCAGTGTGTAAATCCCTATTTCTTTCTCTCCTAAAAGACCTTATATTGTCCATGTTGTGTACATATGAATAAAAATGGAGGTTACCCCTACTGAAAGTGCTAGCTACTATGTCAGCATGTATAAGCAGGTGCTTGACTTTGTTGTATATGTTCAGAGGAGGTATTCGGGTGTCTGAGTCCAAAGTGTTTCTTGAAATTAATTTGTTGATGTGTAGTTTACTGACCTGTTTGCTGTAAAGTGTGAACTTAAATAGATCAGCTTAGTTTCATCCCTAGTTGTACTATGGTTTTTGAATGCAGAATAAGTCCTAGGGGGACAGTGGCTGTTGACTTATGCTAAGGGCATGTAAAGACTTCAGCTATTGCTCTGTATCTGTGTGACCAGAATACTGTATCGATGGAATCTGAGCACTTTGGGAAATGGCACAACTGGTGTTTAAATTAGTAAGAGTATGGAAGCACTTTCATAAAAGATATATTTGGCCTTGGCACTTTGGAATGGTATTTAAGCCAAGCTTATTTGCTTTTTCGTGCTACTACTTTCTCTGCCTTTCCTGACTGTGCCAGAAACACTGTTCAGATGCCAAATTTGGCGTTTGTGCCCATCCTTGGACTGTATAATTTACCTCAACAGTATAATTAAAATCACTACCTAGATTACAGCTGAATTAAGTTCTTACCCAAGGCTCTTTTGGCCCAGTTTGGTTTTTCACCTTTTCCGAGTCACCTCAAAAAGGACCTCTCTTGTTTTGGTTTACACATTCAATTTAAGTTCACACACTTTACCTGCAGGGTTTTTTTAAGATTTTTTTTTCTTAAGGCAAGAATGATTTCTCCACTGCTCTTTATATAAACCGCAGTCACCCAAATGAGCCAGTCTGGTACTGCTTTCAATCCAAAGTTAGTTAATTGTCTTATTTGCACTTGGTCTTACAACTTATATAGGCAGGTAGCACGATGCGGGGAACATGCTTTGGAGTTCAAGCCAATACTCTTTTGGTCTGGCTCTTCTGATTTATCATGTGGTGGTCACAGTTCCCTAAAGACATGGAGAAGAAGCGTCCACTGATGTTTTTATAGAGTGTGTGAAAATGTTACTTTTTTTCTTAAAAGATATCTGAAAAATATAATGTATCAAATAGCTCTTTTTCAGAGCTGTTCAATTAGTGCAATACATGAGCTTAATGAAATATTTTTGATTATAAGAAATGTTGACTAAAAATTGAATTCTGTTTTGCTGTATCTTGTCTTTAGAAAACTCTTTGCTCAAAACTCTTCCTACATCTTGAGTTTTGTATATGAAATTTGCAAAATAAATAAATTTGCCAGCAGAGTTCCAGTTGGATTAAGAACAGTGTCAAACTAAATTAATGTGCAGTGAGGTTAATTTTACTTTGTGGTACCTTGAATGTAACACCTACTATCTTCTGAGAATGAAAAGCCTGTTCTGACTGAGACTTTGAAATACCATTTTCAAAAATGTTTTGTAGTTTTGCCTATATTTGCTTCAATCTCTTTTATTTTTCTTTTGCTAACATATCTTTTGGGGGTTTTTTAACTGCTCTGTACAGGAGAAAGAAGTTACAATTACATGTCTATCAGGTTTATATTAGAATGATTTTTCAATTTAATCAGTGCTATTTTGCTTTTGATAATAATGCTGAGTTTTTGATTGCTTTTTGATAAAGCTTGCTGGAAATCAGTTTTCTTCATTACTTGCCCAGCAGAAGGGGAAATAAATAGTGTGCAAAGAAAGTTGCCTCTCATAATCACTGCAAGAGATCTCTGGAGAAAATTTTCTCTGAGTAGCACCCACAGCCTGGTAAATAAGTAGTCGTAACTAATACAGAAGTAAGCACATTGTGCTACAGTGAAAGTGAGACTTTTATTCTCACTTTCACCTCTTTTTTTGCATCCAATTCAGCACTGTTTAAACAACTACCTAATTTTAAGTGCATGAGCAGCCTAATTGATTTTTCATGCTGAAGTGCCTTAAACTGTAGGGCAATGAGCTTAGCCTTTTATTCCTTTTGAGAAAAGGAACATTAGTGTTTGGGTCAGCAAAAGAATTATATTTATCTTCTAAGGAATGGGGGGCATTTTTCCAAAAGAATATTAATAAGAATTGCAGTTGTTGCCTTGAAATCAAAAGTTGTTACCAGAGAGTGATTTTTGATGTTAGAAATAGTAATATTTTATGGAAGTGATTCAAGAATGCTTGTTAATACAAATTTAATTTTTTATTTATTTTTTTGTTTGTTTTCCTTTTCACCAAGCAAACTTAATGATGTGACATCTTTTAGCTACTGCACTTTAGTCTCCTTATAATGCAAGGGTTCTGCCAGGTAGATGCTATCTTTTGATTTCTGATGGAAATAGTGTTCATCAGGTGTCAGAGATGTTTTGAATTTTAGGTTTCTTTCTTGTCTGTTTCTGTTGTTTTGTTTTGTTTCTTTTTCGTCTTTGGGAAGTGTTGATCCCTTGGATGATTCCTTGAAAAGTGAGACTTTCAGGACAGAATAAATAGGGAGGTTATTTAAAGTCAATATGACTATCATAGCATGTAATTCAGTACATTTGTGTATTTCTGGAGGGGTACCTTCTGTATTTTGCTGCAGGAAAGCCAGTGTCAGGACAAGGCACTCATTTATAATTCTGTGAACTATAATGTTTTGGTTTTGATGCTAAATTACAGGCTGCATAGAGAATATGTTTTCTTGGTCATTGTGTGAATTAATGTATATCACATATAACTAACCTTAAGGCACTGGGAAAAAAAAAACAAACCACAAATTATTTGTTATCTTTCAGGAATAACTCATGTCAGTAATAATTAAAGTTTGAGAACAGCCTTAGTACTTTTTAATTTAAATAATGAGGGTTGTGTTATATTCCTACAGAATATCCATATATGTGCTCTGGGGAATTCTTGAATATAGTGTTGACTTGTGCAGTACAGGAAGCAGCTCTAGAAAAATCACTGTTGTAGTGGTTGGAGCTAAATATTAGAAAGAGGTGAAAACCAGTTTTAGATATAATGAACATTTCAAAATTTACTTCCTGTCTTTTCATTCCTAGCTGTTTCTTCCAGAACCCCAGAAAAACAGAATGTCACAGTTTGGGATTAAATAAGTGTATGCAAATTACTCCCTCCCCCTCCCCCCAGTCCCTTCCCCCTTAGTTTACTTGCTGTTTTACTGGCCTTTCAAGTAAGGAGATGTATTTGTATGTTAGACTGTTTATTTCCTGGGGAGAGGGACCAATATATATATATAGTATGTGCGAGTTAGCAGGAGTTAGGAGGTTGTTTAACCTACTGCTTGTATTTGCTGGTGATTCAGATGTTTGTATTCTTCATACAACATTAATGATGCTTTTTGCTAAATTGCCTCTCCAAACTAAATAAGGCTGGAGAAATGAGCAGCTTTCTTCTCCTAATTTGATGGTAGCATAGTCAAATACATTAGTCCTCAAATCAGTTGTTCAGACATTTGAAAAGACAGCTTCATTAGCAGTACAAGGGTTATATAAATAATCATGCAGAAAGCATTTTCTTGCTGTTCTATCTAAGGAGTTTCTTTGTATATCTTTGCTTTTATGATGTAGAATTGCAGAATCACTCAGGTCAGAAGATATCTCAGGAGTACCTAGTCCAAGGTCCTGCTCAAAGCAGAGTCAGCCTTAAATATAGACCCTGCTGTCCAGGGCTGAAAAGCCTCTGAGGATGGAGATTCCACAGGCTCTCTGGATTCTGATGCTTTGATAATACCCTCGTCATGAAAACCTTCCCCTTCCCCCCAGTCCCTTTATCCCATTGGAACCACACATTTATGGCAGGGTGTCTTTCAGCCTTCCACTGTGCACCACCATCAGTAACTTGGCTCTGTTTTCTCAGTAGCCTGCTTGTAGTACTAGGGCTTGGCCATTAAGTCCCGTGGAGCCCTCTTTCTTCAAGGTTGAACAAATCTCATTTTCTCCAGCCCCTTGGTTGTCTTCCAGTGCATTTACTTAAGTTTACCTCAGCCTTTCTTGCTATAGCCAAATAGCCTATCAGCCTTCATTTATTCCAGAGTCCTATGCTGACTCATCTACAGCTAAACATCCACAGGGACTCCTGGATCTTTGTCTACAGACCTCCTAACCAGGCACTCTGGGCCTAGAAGTACTGGTGGAATGGGTTAGTCTATCACAGATGAAGGATTTTGCTTTGCCTTTGTTGAATTTTGTGAGGTTCCTCATGCTATATTTATTTATTTAACAATAATGCATTGTTTAATTAATTTGTACTTTGTGGTACGGTGTGTCTTGCAACCTATTTTCACCAAAAAACCCATAGAAAGGTAGACCAGGAAGTTTCAGGAAGTCATCCAATTCTTTCTGTGTGCTTGGGGCAGAATTACAATGCTATTGTGTGATGATGCTGAGGCATACCACATACATATTTTCTTTAAATTTAATACAGTATTATGCATTAACTGTAAAAGTTTTTGGTTTTTTTTGCAGTACTGTGTATTAAGTATTATCTCTATGAGGAGACAGAAAAATGTCTTAGTTGATAAGGCATTCACTTGCAAATTAAGAGACTTTTACCTTGTCACAGGTTCCTTTATCTACCTTTAACAAAGATTCTGCTTGTATTTCTCACTTTCATTTTTTTCTTCCCATCAAGCCATCAAGTTATGACATTCCTTCTGTCACCTTTAGTGAACAAGTAGTAGTACTATGGCCTCTTCTTGCTTTAAAACTAAGCAGAATATTGAGCCTTGATTCCCAGTGTAATGTTTATGTTCTTCAATGGCTTCCAAGTATGGGGCTTGAGGTATAGGGTAATACAGAAAAATAAATAATGGCATTGATTAATATGAAAGAACACACCTTTATGCAAGTCAAGGTTATTCAAATATAGAAAACCAACAGTAAAATAAGCAATTTCTAGTTGGCACTGTGGGACCTTCTTAGGCCACATTTGGAGAATGTGATTGTCACTGGCGATAAAAACTTCACTTTTTGTAGAGCCTGTGCTCTTAAGTCCTTCATGCTGAGTACCATTTTTAGCATGTTCTACAAATTAGTTATTCTCAAATTTCCACTTAACCTCAGCTGTCATTAGCATAACCTATTTTTTTTGTTTGTTTTCTTTGACTTTTTTTGTTCCATGCAAAAAATGTCACACGAGCTTTTTCACAGCTGTAGCGATCAATAATTCTTGGAGTGTTAGATTTGTTTACAGAAATATGTGAACAGGATTCCTTGCACATTTGGAAATCTTTGTACTACTGTGTTTAACCTCTCTTGTTTACCTTCTGTCTCTTTTCTCTTTATTGGAGACTGTACAGACATTGTACAATGCACTTGTGATGAACTCTGTCTTATTGTTAGACTTAAAGTAGCTGATCTGCCTTGCAGAACATGATCAGTGAGTCTTAATTTGGTCACCTTTTACTTTATAGTGGTGGCAAAAGTTATAACAGCCATTCAGAAATAGGTTAGATCATGCAGAATTTCTTCTAAGTGTTAGCATGCCTTGAACTCCAGGGATGGCCTATTCAGCTGGAGTTCCTCTGTTGAAGAGGAGAAGGATATTTTGAAAGGAAGATCCATCTGCATATGTTTGCTGTCATTCAAAAAGATGGGGGGGGGGGGGGGAAGAAGAGAGGGAGTGAGGAAAAACTCTACTGACTGGATGTTTGGTAAACAGAAGGATCTAAGACTTCCACAGAAGTGACCATATCATCCTGGAGGCACTGATGTTCACAGAACTACTCACTGCAAACATGTAGGACTCTCTGAAGATGGAACAGAGTCCCTTACTCACAAAATGAGTGATACTCTTTTGAAAGAGAAAAATCCTACCTATGTTGTCTGTAGTGTTATATTTCTTAACTGCATCCTGATTTCTGACTATTTGCTTCTATTTGATCTAAAGTGGTTTTAGTTTTTTTTTTGTCATTTTATAGGACACTTTTAAACCCACTCGGGGGAGAAGAGATCCTTTCAAATGGACTTGTAAAGGATTATGGTTTGAATCAAATTTGAGGTCAGGAGTTAATTCATAATCCTTTGACACAGCTCACAATAAGTATCACCTACCTGTGAGCCTGTATGTCTAAACTGACTTTGGTTTACTGGGTAGTCTTTTTCTGAGAGCTTTAAAATGTTGAGTAAGTGAGGAGGATGTGTTATGCACTCTACCAACAATGTATTGACTCAGCAGTATTTTCCTATTTACACAGTGGGCAATTTCAGTTCATTATCCATAACAAGCTTGTGTTTATGCTCTTCCTAGTTAGATATTTTTGTACATATTGGCATTTACAAATTAAAAGCTCTATTTTTGACAGATTGGAAAATGTGTGTAATTTCTTAGCACTTTTGCTCCTCCATTCCTTCTCCTTTGACTCTGCAGATTATTTTTATTTTTAAAGCAAGTCATCCTCTTTGTGCTGGAAAGGTAAACAAATAGCAATAGGTATTACAGGAATAAACAGTATATAATCAATTTCATTAAGTGGGAACTTGTGAAGGGAGAAATACTATCTCTCTATTCCATTCCAGAACGTGAGAATTCCAGCTCTGGGAGTGTAAAACTAAAAATACCAATGTTTTTGCTATATTCCACAAGTCCCCACCCTATATATTCCAGGGATTGTCTTAGTAATAGGACACTTCAATTATTGTTGGTATCCTTGTATACATGTTGTATTTAATTGACCTTATGTTTTGAACCAGTTTCTGGCTTGTAGAAGAATTGTCTGCTTTCTGAGACAAAATTGCCAAAGTGTCACTGTTGATAGTAAAAAAGGCCAAGAGCAGCCAAATGACTCAAAGCCAAGCTTGCCTTTCAAAGTC
Source organism: Lophotriccus pileatus (assembly GCA_035583135.1). Classification (NCBI taxonomy): domain Eukaryota; kingdom Metazoa; phylum Chordata; class Aves; order Passeriformes; family Tyrannidae; genus Lophotriccus; species Lophotriccus pileatus. Next base: position 20,223,135 of record JAWWES010000133.1, read on the forward strand.
CAACTAAGTACTTTGTGTCAAAGGTAAAACCAGCTGATGCACTCTCTTCTGTTAGTACTCACATTTTTTCTTTAGATGGAAATAAGAGTGATTGATTAACATAATATATTTCCCTACTGAGGGGAGAAAAGAATGACATCTTAGTTCTGTTAACATCAGGACCTTAAAATGATAGTGTTTAGTACTTTTGATGCATGTGAAAGCACAGGGAGAATTTTACAAGGTATCTTAATACAGAGCATGCAAAAATCTGCAAGCAAGGTTTGTAGACTATTAATCCTATAGGGCTTGATTTTTTTTTTTTTTTTTTTTAATTACTCCTTTAAGGCTTAGTCAGGAAATGTAAAAAATACAAAGCTGTAAAGAATAGTGTCTGAAGTCCCTACATTTTTTTTGATTTCAAAATATCATACAGAGTGAAAGAATGGGTGGTGTTAGAAGGTGCCTCTGGAGGTCCTTTAATCCAACCCCCTGCTCACAGCAGGACCAGCTCGACCTGATTTATCAGGTCCATGTCCCATTGTGTTTTGAATATAACCAAAGATAGAAACTCCATTACTTCTCTGGACAACTTCTTCCCAGAGATTTCAACCACCCTCAGAGTGAATAAGTGATTTCTTATGTTTAAATGACGTTTTCTGTATTTCAGTTTGTGCAGATTGGAAATCTGGATCAGTCCTTCCTCTGATATCACTGAGGACAGTCTGGCTTCATCCTTTCACTGCCCAACACCACTTAGATAGATAGATAGATATACTTATAAAGAGAGATAGGTATAAATATGTATACACACATCTAGAAGATGGCCCTGAGCCTTCTCTAGAAGTTCTTTGCTGAACACTCTCCTGTATCTCTCCATGTCTCTCTGGTACTGGGGAGTGCAGAACTGGACCCAGCACTCCAGCTGTGGGCTTCACCAATGCTGAGCAGAGGGGAAGACTCTTCCTTCTCTTGACCTGCTGGCAATGTCACACATAATGCAGCCCAGAATCCTTTGCTTCAAGGGGCACATTGTGGCTCATGTTGATCTTCTTGTGCACCAGGACTCCCAAGTCTTTCTCCTTGGATTCTTATGCTTTTCATACTCCCTTCGTGTACATTGGTCTTGCCCAGCCATGTATTTCTGGATCAGGCAGAGAGCAACATTGCAGTTAAGAGGCCCAAATCCAGACAGGAACTGGGGGCATTCAGCCCTGCAGGATGTACTTGACAATTAGCATGATTGAATCCTTAGAAAAGGTCTGGCTTACTGAACAAAAATGCCTCAAGAGGCTACTGGTAGCAATTGCTGCCTGATTTTCTTTTTATGCCCTGTCCTGGTTTCTTTGTTGAGAAAATGTCTGTATTTATGCTTAAAGTATGCTAGGGGTACTTCTTATGGCAATACAGAGGTTGAGGGGTGATTTATTTATTTTTTTTTCTTCTTTTTCTCCCACAGCATGAAAGTATTTCTTGATTTTTTTTTTATTTATTTTTAAACTGGAAGATGATCAGCTTTAGGTTAATTGAATCTTTTAAAAATCTTCCAAACATGTTCCTGTCAAATAAGTATATCTGTTGCTACTTCTACTTCGTCATATTTCTAACTTGCTTTCGTTATTACAAATAGTGAGCTTGGGAAAAGCTAATATAGAGTTTTATCCAATTTATTGCTATTTCACAATTGTGAAAGGAATTTTTTTTTCTTGGTTTTCTGTTGAAACTTGGTTATAACACTGGAGATAATTATCTTCTGTTTTTCCCCTGATTTTGTTAATTGCTTCAGTTTTTATAAAACATTATTTTAATATTTGATTTTTAAAAACTTTTGTTATTGCATAATCCTAAATTATTTCTAAATTCTGCCTACAAAATGTCTATAAGTTTGACACTAATAATATGCCCTATATATACACTAAGCTGAAGATTTTACAGGAAAGGCAATTGAATGTTAAAACTTTCAAGCATCAGTAAGAGTTTGGGGCAGTTACTATTTTGCAGAGCACAGTTGTTCTGAGGATTGGATCTCTGAAAGAGTAATTGAAGTAAACGATTTCTTCTGTACTTTTTCTCTAATGATCTTATGCAGAACTTTGATTAAGCTGGCATTGAGGCTTAAATACACTTAATGTAATGTGAACTTAGAGTATTTTTTACTCAGTCATAGTAAGTTCTTTGTAAGTCTAATTGAATTTTGCTCTTCATGTCACAAGGTATTGGGGAGTATAATGTGACGTGGTTGTGACTGTGCAAGATGTGTAAGTGTTCCCACTATCACCCTTGCAGAGGCAGTGTTAGGCTCTGTGAGGAAGACTGAGAAGACACTGTTTTCTCAAAGGTGAATTTTTTTCTGTATTCAAGCTATATTTTATTTAGAAGTTTCAGTTCTTGAATTCTAGGAATAACATGTTCAGTATCTGAGTCCATTAAAAGAAATAGGAAAGAAATTTCCTTTTCATTACTGTAAATAAACCATCCTTCAGCTTTGACTGGGTTAGTGTTATTTCTGAGACCAATTTTGGCATTTTACCAGAATTTTGTATGGAGTTTAGTCATCTGACCTTCATTCTTTTGTGGCAGAATCTGTATACGTGATTGTGGTAGTGATTGTAACTTCTGAAGCTGAACATAATTGGAAATTGGGCAATCAGATTGAATATTCTAAACTGAAATTTTGATAAAGCTTCACACATTGCTGCCTTACGTTCTTTAGTGTTCTCTCACTGTAGCTGACAAGGAAAGAAAAAAAAATATGCATGTTCTTATTCACATGTCACTAATTGGAATTCAAGCATATGGTGTCAAAAAGGTAACATCTTGCCGAAAGTTCAGGTTTACGTACTAATTTATATGAAAATACTGGTAGGGAAAGAGACTTTAAACTAGAGCTTTATAAATTATCTCATTATACATAGTGTATGCAAAAACATGGCACAGATGAAAGATTGCTTCTGACATTATATTTTACGAGACTATTTTGAACTTGGATGGTATATTTTGTGTTTCGATAAGTTAGATTTCCATTAGTATAGTACAGATAACACTGACAGATAACAGAGATAACACTGGAAGATCATAAATCGATGAAACTGTGATTAAGTGAAAGTGCTTAAGAATTTACATGGAACTATTTACTGTTTGAATATTTTACAGTTCATAGTTGACTGGCTATTAGCCTATATTACTGAAATTTAAATAAAAAGTGGTTGGAAGATATCTGTTTGCATAAACATACAGCTTTAATTAAAAGAAGAAAATAGGTGTATTTTTAATATAGGGCTACTGTTTTCTAGGATTGGCCTTATTTACTTTTGAAAACACCTGTTATTCTTTGTGGTTTTCCACTTAAATTTTATTAGTTGTATAGCTGTGACTGGGTATCTCACACACTGGGACTGTGCAACTTGATGAATTTTTCCATTTCCCATTTTACTCCATGTTTATGGTGCCATTCTCAACCTCCATTATGCTAGTCTGATAAACCACTCTTCCTCCTAAAGAGCCAGTATATAGCTTTAACTTGGGCCATAAATATATACACAACTGTGCAGGTTTTAGTTTAAGCCTTCATAAAACATGATCACTGCTGCAGGAGGAGGTAAGACTTGAAATATATAGATGGGGGTAGGGAAACGAAAAAGGTTTTGGTGAGATTGAAAAGAAGAACTGAGGGATGGAAAGTGGGATATTCAATGTTTTAGCTGCTTATCTGTTTTATTTCTTAATTGATTTCTTGGGGGCATGGTGACAGTATAGTAAATCAATGGTGTTGTGTAGGAAGCAGTTTTTCTCCTTGCATGTTACTTTATGATTTTGTGTAGCCTGTGGATTTAACAGACTGTTAAGTCTGAGGATAAGGAAGCTACGGTAGGTAAATGAGACACAGGTACAAAATGAGGACTGTCTCAAACATGCTGATGATCATAATTGTGGAAATAAAGGGAAGTGACCATGACTTCAATAGTTAAATGACAAACATTAAAAAATGCCATTTTCAGTATCACCTTTTCATATTTTGCTTGTGTACCTTATTATGCATTTTAGTTTGCTGTACTAGCCAGAGGATATTTCTCAAAGATCTCCTTGTATAGGTCATGACAGACTGAAAGTGATGAATGAGACAGATGGAGAATGAAAGGTTA
>JAWWES010000133.1:20227355-20250885 GCA_035583135.1 Lophotriccus pileatus
CTCCTTGCATGTTACTTTATGATTTTGTGTAGCCTGTGGATTTAACAGACTGTTAAGTCTGAGGATAAGGAAGCTACTGTAGGTAAATGAGACACAGGTACAAAATGAGGGCTGTCACAAATGTGCTGATGATCATAGTTGTGGAAATAAAGGGAAGTGACCATGACTTCAAAAGTTAAATGACAAACATATTAAAAAATGCCATTTTCAGTATCACCTTTTCATATTTTGCTTGTGTACCTTATTATGCATTTTAGTTTGCCGTATTAGCCACAGGGTATTTCTCAAAGATCTCCTTGTATAGGTCATGACAGACTGAAAGTGATGAATGAGACAGATGGAGAATGAAAGGTTAAGGTGACAATAAAGCGATGAACATAGATCTCAGCTCAGGATCATGTTGATGCAGATGCTTAGCAAGTAGGACTTAAAAATTGTTGCAGGTGAATAATTTTTGTAATATATTTTACTTGTCAAATGGGTTTTTTGCTATTTCAGAAGTTTTGGGGATGTTTTTTGCATAATTCAATAAAGCACTAGGTGATGGTTTTAATCCTGATTCCCAAAATACAGAAGCAACATGTAATAATTTTAAGAGAATCTTTTGCATATTTGTTTGAATTTATCTCATTTAGTAATGTGAACAATAGAATACATGAAACATCAGTCATGCCTATATTATTATAGCACTGAACGTGAAGTTCTGGGTTTTCAGTGTTAGCAGATTGTTTGAATGTATCATTAGATAGTAATAAGATCTGCAGCTTTCAAAGTGCAACTGATATGTTCTTCCTGACTAACAGGCTAACAAACAGAGTGCAATGATTCATATAGGAAAGGATAAACCTACATTTTGATATTCAAAAAATTCTAATTTAGAAGAGCTTGCAAAAGTTGTCAAAACCCCCACAATGAAGAGTTAACGGTTCCTACTCATCTGCAATGAAATCTATTCTAAAGACTTCATTAAAGAAGGAAGCTACAGATGGCAAATTGTGGTAGCTGTGAAACAAGTTTCCTCAGGGGCATTTGGAAACCTTGTAGATTTTTTTTTTTTTTTTATCAGGGAAAGTGATGGTCAGTGTCAACAAAATGCAGTTGGATGGGTTTTTGCCTTTCGTTACAATTTCCCTGGTTCACTTTTATGGGGTTTTTTTTGGGGTGTGGGCTGTTGTTTTTTGATGTTTGGGTTTTTTTTTCCTTTTCAACTGCTATGTCAAATAAAATTGGATCCCTTCCTTGATAGAATTATTGTCACTGTAGAGCTACTGATATTTCAAAGGAAAATGTTTTTCTGAATGGTTTAGTGAAGCTCATCAGGAGCAGACAAAAGAGATCTAAAGCAAAAAGAAAAAGGTTGTATATTAGAGCCCTGTATTTTTATTAGATGAGAAGGGAGAGGTTTGACATTTATTCTTTCTGGAATTGGAGTAGTTCCTTTCCAAACAATTTCTTATTTTACCTGTACAGAAATTATGGTATGCTAAATTAGAAGTATTGCTTCCTAGTGTAGTAGTTAGTCAACAGGATTGTATACAGGAGTAGGGTATTCGTTTAAATCTCTAAGGACTGTATTGAAACCTTAATGTATGTATCACACTGTCTCTGTCTGTAATGCCAAAAGGCTTTTAAGATGGATTGTTATTAGTTTTACATAAAAAGGATTACTGGGCTGCAGATCTGCTACGCTGAAGCAGTTTTTTCTGCTGCTGTGGAGTTACAATCAAGGGATACAACAACCAGTTGTAGAAACTCTTGGATTTGTATAAGGCTTCTGCTTGGGAATGCCAGTAGATGTTGGGTGAAGTCCTCCATATTCATAGTTTAGAATATTTGACTGATTTTTGTGATTCATGCTGCTTCTCTAGTTTGCTCAGTTCTTTCAACTCTGAGCCCTTTTGAGGGCTCATGCTGCAAACTGAAAGTATTTGAGAAGGGCCAAAAAGAGACACTTTGTAGTTACCAATTGCTGCTGAAATATTTCCTGCTGTAAATTAGAAAAGGGAAATTTGTGGATTATGTTTGCAACTTAAAAGTAGCAGGAATCTGAAGAGAAGTGGGAAAGCAAAGATTGATTACACCAATGCATAGAGAGAAACATATGTCTTGAGGGTGTGATGTGACTTTTGGTGACTAACATAAATAGTTCAAAGTCAACAGGTCCTTGTTAGAAACACTGTGCTTAAATGCTTTTAATTCATATAAGGCTAAACTCAATGTTATATCAGAAATGAAAAGGGGATTTAGATCTCTCCATCTCATTTGTTGAAGTTGAGGTATTTACTCTGATATTAATGGAGAGAGGCAACTGATAAGTATGTGGAGAATAATAATGACTTTAAAAGAAGAGGAAAATTGCATTCAGTTTATACTTTCATAGACAATTTTGTAATGAAGAAGAAATGAAATAACAGGAAGGAGTGAAATAATGTAGTACAAGTCCACATAAATGAAACTGACAATTTAGAAAATTGTCTTCAGTACACAATTACCCTTAATACTTATTTGCAAGTATGTTGCCATTTTTTTGTCCCAGTTTACAGTTGAAACTTGTAAAATTTTGAAGAGAGCCTAGAGGCTATTATGCATTTCAAAATAATTTTTTAAATACTGTAATATTAGTTGTAATGTAAATAATAACTGAGAGATTGCTGGTAGGCTGTTTGGATCTACAACCCATTATTGTCTTCAAAAGTTTTAAACTGTGGAAAATATCTATAAATTTCAGTTATGCTTGATTAATTAGTAGCAATTTTATTTCAAATTTACCCAGGGAATATATTAACTGTCTAGAGTTTTCTCTTAAGTAACTTAAAAGCTCTCACTGCCTGAAAATCTTGTGAATTTTAAAGTCATCTGGCAAATTACTAAGAGAAGGGTTCTTGTAGGTTTTTTAGATGATCTGTCAGAAGAAAGGACCAAACATCATGTGGTACTGGCTCTTCGTACAATTCCCTGGGACAGCCATAGAGCCTAAATTTACCACCTGACAACCTTGTCCGTATGAGTTGTATGAGGCATTTTCCATGGGAGAAACTAAGCTTAAGATTTCACTTTAGTTCATGAATACTAGTTAATATTAGCATATTTAGGATTGTACTATAAACTTAGCAAAGAACAAATCTCTTATCTGAATGAGACTGAAGTCGGAGTTGAGGCAATGCTTCTCTGACCAGGAATTGCATTAGGTTGATCTGTCTGGTACTTCAGTGTTTCAGAGATAAGCACTGCAAACATCACCAAGAGGGAAAATTCCTTTTATTGGCATGTAGAAGGTACAGTCATATATGGTTTCGGTATTTTCTAACCTCTTTACTTTTCAAACAAAGCACACTAACATTCATATAGAAAACTTTCCATGTTTGCTTTTTATATAAATACAAATTGTATATTTTGCAAAAGTGACTGTGTAGGTATGTGTGCAAAATCCACACAGGTTTGCAGTACATGCATGTGTGTTAAAAAAATACTGTTCAAAGGAGTTCATTAATAGTGGTGTGTGGTAAAAAGTTGCATTAGCAAAACTCATATCTGCTCATTCTTATTGTCACTTTGCAAATTTCTATTTAGCAACAAATAAGAAATTCTATTGATTCTGTTGTGAAAATTATATGAGAGTCATTTGGGAGTTTGGTGACACAGAGGAGTGACCTTGCTTTTTTCCATTTTTCTGTGTTTAGTATAAATGTTGTTGCCACAATAACATCAGTGATGGATGTTCTTTCCTAAAATGTATTCTTTCCTAAAAGAGAGGATCCCTTAGCCTGTGAGTAATCCTGAAGTTCTTCATACAACCTCATCAGACATCTGTCTGTGGAGCTTAGGAAACAGCTTGAGCTGCTGTTGTTAACCTCATGGTAGAAATTTGTCAGTGCTCATAGTTTGGTTTGCAATTCTTTTTTTTTAGTGAGTGGGGGAGGGTTTTTTTGGGGGGGTGTTGGTTGGAGTTTTTTTAGAGTTGGAGGTGGGATTTGTGTGTGGGGTTTGGTTTGTGTGTTTTGGGTTTGGGTTTGTTTGTTTTGGTGGGGTTTGGGTTTGTTTGTGTTTTATTTGTTGTTATTGGGAGGTTTTCCCCCTTAATAATAGTTATTAAAAAAAAAAAAAGTTACTCTCATCAGAAACTCTCATGGTTGTTGATAGGTGAATACTTTCCTGTTGTTTGCAGAAAATTCAAGAAGGCTAATGGATTCACTACTTAGTCTAGGTTAGCTTACCACAGTTACCTCAGAGCAGACTTCAGTATTACTGATGTTTATATGAAACTATAGCATTTTAAGGTTGTTATTGAAGAAGTGGGTTAAAATGTAGCACGTGAAAATTATTCAAATTTTTTTCATAGGCAATTCTGAACTTTCAAATTGCAACTGAATGAAAATGTCAGTATTTCCTCTTTCACACTGAATATTTTTTGATAATTAATTACATACAAAAGTTCTTTTCAGTCATATCTAGATATCTTAGTCAAAATCCTTTTTAAAATCTCTTCAAGTTAAATGGCACTGAATAAAGACCTAAGCACTTGTGAAATTTGAGGACATCAGAAAATTTTGCTTCTATTTAGCCAACAGCTCTAATCCATCTTTTTGCTTTGGTGGATCATCTTTCTAGTGATGATTCACTCCAGAATTCCATTTAAAAACCTCTGAGGAATCTCACATTCTTTTGCTCTTAGTATGTTTGAACTTTTGCAGCTGTGAAAAACAAAATGAACCTATAAAGGAAGCTGATTGAATGAACCAGAAGGGAGTAATAGTGGTCTCTTTCCACCTCTTCCCTGTGTATGCTGAGACTGTAGTTGAACACACAGTCCAATTTACTAGTCTTTTCTGCTGCTTCTATTCTGCCACCTCATTATTTTGTGGTTGGGAGTTAGAAATTAATACACTCTGTATGAAGGCAAAGGTGTACTTCCCAGTAGCATGAAGAGAAATTGTATTGCTGAGACATAAAGTTAGGATCACAGCTTAAATATGGGTCCTTTTTTCGCTTCAAAAGTCCAGCTTGCAAAGCCATTAGAGTGATATTAGAATGATAGATGAAAACAAAACTTGTGCAGAGGTAGTTAGAATTTTTATTAAAATGCCTTAAATCTTTACTTAACAAACTTATCGCACCATATTCCTGTCAGCATTCAATGCATTTTCCAACTAATTCAAGAAAGGTGGAGATACCTGAAAAACCTATATTGTAGATATGCATTTTTTGGCCTCCCTTATATTCCTTCTTTTGCTCTCTAGTTACTTTTGAGCTGAGGCTGTGTGCTCTTCAACTGCCAGGTTGCTTTTTCTCTCCAGTGAACGCCCTTGTTATGCTTGGAAGTCTACAGGGTGATGCTGCTCTTCTGATCTTTGGCACTGTGTGGATGTAACACTGGAAGAGAAAAAAACTCAGTGTTGTTTCCATAGCAGGCATGTGATGCCTAGAACTGAATCAGATTTTTAAACTGATTAGTTTCTTTTCAGAGATAATTCATCTAAAAAATTGCATTACTTGTGTGAATCTAATTTCATCAATTTTCAGTGGGAAAAAAAATCCAAATGAGTCTTGAAGATGTATTTAGAGTAAAAGGTTAGATAATTTCCTTTGAAAAAACCTTTCATATTGTAGTACTGGTACATGTAGAATATTCAGACTAAAATGAAATAAAGTTGTTTTAGAAAAAAATTTAGAATGAAATGGATAGTAAATATACAGAAGGGGCAGCAGTTTTACTGACTGAAATATAACATATATACATGTTTCAGTAGTAAAAAAAAAGCCCAAATATTTTCAAAATAGTATTTAATGGGAATTTTTTTTACTGTTGTTTGAGTTAAAAACAAAGAAAGCACAAAAACATTGGGGTATCCTATGAGAAGCAACTTCCTAGAAAAGCTGCTTGTTGGATTGTTGTTTCAGTCTTTCCACTGATGGGAATAGTTCATCCTGTAATAAATAGAAGGGATTGGTCTGCCACTGTGATTATTAGCCTATCCCAGTTTTAAAGGTTTTGCAAATTATTTTACGGTAACACCTATGACTTTTTTTAGTTGCATGCATGGCTGCACAACTAACACTCACTATCTTTCTAAATGTGCAGTCTGAATAGCTACTTTTTAATTTTAATTTTCTTTTTAAACCCATTAGGATGATCTCTCAGTTCTGTTTGTCTTAAATGTAAATTGGTGTGTGAATGAAAACCTTGGCTTCCATTAACCTCTACCTTTAAAGAAAACAAAATTTATATGGAAAGTTCTCAGCTCTGTAGCTTAAAGAAACATCAAGTAGAATTATCTGTTGCTGGAAAATTGAAAATGTGGCAGCAGCATCCAACTTCTGGTAGGCAAACACCTCTTCATTCACATATGTATTATCATAACTCTTGAAAAATGCTGGTCCTCTTAGAAAATCTAGGTATACAGTGTGTTCTCTTTTTTTTAAAGTAGCCTAAAATTAGTGGTTATATACTGTTCAAGTAACTTTTTGAGTTTTTAATAGCATGACCTGTTTACCTATCCTCACTTTACATCCAGTGAAAATGGAATGGTTTATTCCTTTAAAAAAAAAAAAAGAAAAATGCCTTTTTTTTTTTTTTTTTCATTCTGTGGAGAACATCAAAAGTATAAATCCCTGTTCATTTAGTGTAAAATGTATCAAGGAAATTCCTACTCCAGTATATGGAAGTTATTCTGCATTAGCAGAGTACTTTTTGATCCAATGCCAAATCAGATTTTAAGTAACATCTCAAGGGTAAAGCTTCATTAAAATAGAAGGATTAAACCATCAAAAGTTCTTCCAAATTATGTAAGCCTCTATGACACTTTGGTTAACTGGATCAAATTGTGGTTAGATGCTGGCTTTGTCCTTCTTTCTGTGTATATACTAACATCACAGAGTCATATTATGGAAACAGTAGGACTGTCTCTCATTCTTATATCACAGAAAGGATGACCACAACATGAAAAATTGTTCTTCCTGCCTATAACCTTCATTTATTCAAGATTTTGAAGTTGTGCTTGGACTGCAGGTTGGATTAGGGTGACAAAAGAGAGTTAAGGTTGTTGTAAATGTACTTTTACCGAGAGAGAGAAATCCAGACCTTCAAGTTTTGATGCTGGGTTTCGTTTGATTTGGTGGGGTGGTTTTTAGTTTATTTGGGTTTTTTAATTAAAAAAATAATTTTAGCAAGGTTTGATTGTTACTTATTGTTCACTGTTCTGTGACTGTGTTGAGACATCCAGTATTCTCGTATGATGAATTTATTCTAAAAAGTTGTGAAACATGAGAAAATACTGCTGGGTTGTTTTTGAAATACAGTGCTCAGTGTGAGAATACCAAGTTGTAGAAGTCTTTACTTCTTCCTTTTTGATAATAAACCCCGATTGATTTAGTTCTTACAAAAATGATTTACACTTCACATCATAGTTTTGTAACTATTTAAATGAAATAAAATAGTTTATGACAGGTTTTTGTTTGTTTGTTTGTTTGGTGAAAATTCATGTTATGTGGATGTGGAGAAAACTGATGACCACCAAGCTGTGGTCTGTCCAACTGCTTTTGAAGGTGTTTCCAAAAAGCCATTTCTCATTGAAAAAGCAGCTGGTGAAAGCCTGTGTGAAAATTTAGTTCTATAGTCTTTGCTTTGAACACTGATGTTTGCTTCATTATGCAATAAGGTAACATTAAGGGTGATGTTGTGAACCAGGGGGCAGATCCTTGTGGTCTGCCTGCTGATTTCAGCAAAAATGACAAACAAAGTGTGATACCACATTCTCCTGCATTGAAATGGTACTTCTTGCTCTGCTTCACTACAAGTGTAGTCAGTAGAAGCTGCAGAACAGATTCCTGCAGCTTCACTACAAGTGTAGTCAGTAGAAGCTGCAGAACAGATTCCTGCAAATTTATGTTTCTAGTACCTGAGGTAACTAGGAATGAATGTGATGCTATACACATTATTAAAATATTTTAGCAATTTTGTAAATGCTTTTTCCCAGCTGTGATTCCAGGAACAGACTTGTGTGTGTGTGTGTGCGTGCACAGTCTTTGATCTGAGGATATTAGTGATGTTTATACTTGCAGCACAAGGAGGAGACTGTTTGAGTGTTGCATATTATCTCCATTTGAAAAATGGCTGAAGTGCCTGGAAGTGGTATGACCATCATTGCTGAAGATATATTCCAGGATATGTAGAGAGAGAGTAAAGTTCACTGACAAGTGCTAGTTCTTTATCTCAATAGAAATAACAGTTTGGAAGACAACAGCAGCAGCGTGATGGAAATTTGGTGGTTTGTTAAAATGCCAGTCCAGGCTAGAAGAAGTGCTTTGAATCTTGCATTCCATGGAGGTATCTACAACATAGGTATTTTCACTACATATGTAAATATATTATGGCTGACCAGGCAACAGAATTTGGCAATATTGAGAAAGAAGAAAGGAAAAATTGACTTGTTCCAGCTTCTCTTTTCTTGAAACAATGTATGTGGGCAGAGAGAGAGGGCATGTTTTTTCTGGGTAGATTTATATATCGAAGTGTATAAAATAACTGGTATTTATAAACCTGTCTATATTGATACGTGAACCATAATAAAATGCTGTTTCAAAAAGGCTAATCTTATAAAAAGCTCTCATATTGAGTGTTTAAGCTGTTGGCTGCTTCATTTGTATGTGGATAGTGAGAAGTCCTCTTTCCTTAGTAGAAAGTAACCCAGGACCCTTTATTTATTGTAATATTTTTTCCTATCTTTCAAAGGTTGTGGGGTGGTTTTTTTGTTTTTTTTTTTTTTTTTGTGGGAAGTGTCTGCCTGGGTTTTTTTTGTTGTTGTTTTGGTTTGGGGTTTTTTTTGTGGTTTTTTGTTGTTTTATCTTTCGGCAGGGGTGGGGGAGGGGGGGAGTTTGTTTGAAGTTTTCCTGTAGGTCAGAAAACCTGCATAAATACATTACTGTGAATGGCTTCTAAAATTATCTTTGTTTAACATTGCAGTAGAGCAATTTGCCTTTGCATGCAAACTGTATTCTTCTTCTCCTGTCTGCAATTCTTCCCTGTTTTGTGACCCAAAATGAATACCAATGAAATCGTGGGGACTGACAACAGTTCCTTGGTGCAGGATGCAATAGTGTTTTGCTTTTAAAGAGGAACTTAAACTTTCAAATATCTCTGCTATTTACATATATTGTTGTTTGTTATTTTAAAAAGTATCTGAAGTTATAAATTTAACCAGTGAAATAATGGATTGTAATCCCTGTGAAATTAGGGTTGAATTAACTCAGCTGCACAGAAAAAAAAATTAAGAAAAGGTAAGAAAAAGTAGGGTTCTTTGAGAAAGTGGTGTGGCAAGGGATCTTTTCATGCTGAAAAGAAGAGCAATAATAAAGGGCCAGGTAGAAGATAAAAAGATAAGCTGCCAAGATCTGAAATATAAAGGTGATAGTTTTAATGGGGTGTGGACAGAACTTCAAGTTTGAAAAATGTGCTAATAGTTTGCAGATGTGCTGAGATTATGGGGACTTAAAAAGTAGGATGAGCTAGAATAAAATGAAAAGAAAAAAATCCTTGCAAAATACAAAATGAGCTACTGTGTTTAAGGAATATGAAATTACCATTTTTGTCTTTGTAAATGAAAAAATGCAGCTTAAGAGCAAGTGTCATTTCTGAAAGAAACATCTATATGTATTAGGTTAGAGGTCTGTTGTGGAAGCCATGACTTTACTACATTAAGGGAAAAGCAGGTGAATGGAAACATTTTTGCTGCCTAAAGTGATAAGGTTTTGGTCAATCCCAATGTCTCTTTTCCTTAAGGAAATAGTACTGGAGCTACTTAGGGAAAAATACATAAGCGAAATATGTAAGAGAAAAACACAAATAAGATACATGTAAAATGTCAAGATATTGATAATTATTTTTCAAGATTCATAGTAAGAAATATTGCTTTTGACTAGGGTTGAAACCAGGATATAGAGAAACATTTTGAGGCAATAGTAAGTCTAATATTTTCTTCTAGAATTTTGAATTTTTTGTAAATCCCTTGAGACCTGAAAGGAAAAGACCTCTGGAATGTTTTTTTTGCAGAGGTAAGCAAACATTTCCTCGCCACCCTCACTATGCATGTATTCTCTTTTGTTCTCTTCTCTCTGAAGGATACTCAGAGCCTGAACTGATGTAGGTAGAATTCACACATAGATAATACAGGTGCACATGCACCTGCATGTATTCTGTGTCTGGTTAAATACTGATTGTAAACACATGGGACTCAGTGTGGGTTCTTTTAAAAGTCTTCTAAAATCCCTCCTTATATCTCTGTTGGACCCTAGAAAGGGATGAGACAAAACGACTTTTAAATTCATGCAGTGCTGCATGCTTCAACACCAGGGTTCTATTTGGTCACCTCTGTCCAAATCTTCTGAGAGCAATGCTTGTGATTTTGTTGGATTTTTACTAAAACTATATCCCACTGTAAAGGTGGGGTGGGGGTATGTGAAGGAATGCTTGGTCATGCATGAATACAGGGCCATTGTGTCTTAGATTTGCCTCAGTCTTGATAGCAATCCTCAAACTTTAGTTATCAAAGTGGACTTAGCTGAGAAACTAATGGGGTAGTTTCTGCCAGCTGACTTTCTTTAGGTAACAATAAGCTGTTCTTTGAGTAAATGCTATCCAGCAAAAATCATTTCCTTTACCTGGTATATTTTTTTACATAACATAAAAAATCCTAAACTGCATTGTCCTGCCATTTGTCAGAAGCTCTTCACAATATTGGGCTGAAGGAATAAGCTTTTTCGGTGGATAACTGAAATTTGCTTCTTCTGAATTGGAAATATAAATAAACATAAATAACTGGAAAATTCTGCTTCCAGTACCAGACACTGTGGCTATACGCATTGAAGCTTTCATTATTTCACTGTGTTAAAGCTTTGAGAGAAGACAACTGAACTTCTGGGCTGCCTGGAGCAGACTAAGAATTTAAAGATGTTCCTTTACTGCAAAGGATACTTTTAGATACAATTTTTCACATGGACAATTTTATCCTGGAATCTAAGACTTTTCCTATCTCCTCTGAGTACTTTCTTTCTAGTACCAAAGCAAGAATGACAGGCCTTAGCATCACTGCAGCCTAACAAAGGCAGACTATGTCCCCTTGCATGACTGTTTTCTATGTACAATAAAAAAATTCCAAGCAAAGAGCCTGGTTACATTATCTGAGAATTGTTTCAGTGTGGAGAAATTGCTGATGAAAGCAGGTACCTCTGATACAGTTCTAGTTAAGTACTACAGATATGTGAAATCCAATCTCTGCTTGCATTAATAAAGTCACCTCTGATCATTAAAGCAATTATTGGTTAAATCCTCTCCTATGAGGAAACGCTGAGAGAATTGGGCTTCTTCAGACTAGAGAAGAGAAGGCTCTAGGAAGACCTTAGAGCACTCTTCCAGAACTTGATGGGGGCAAATTTTTTCGCAAGGCCTGTTGTGATATGGCAGGGGGTAATGGTTTTAAACCAAAGTAGTCAATCTAGCTTAAATATAAGAAAGAAGTTTTTTGCATTGAATGTGATAAAAGACTGGATCAGGTTGTGCAGGGAAGTGGTGGATGCCCCATACCTGCAAATATTCGAGGTCAGGTTGGATGGGGCTCTGAGCAACCTGATCTAGTTCAAAGATTTCCCTGCTCATTGAAGGAAGGTTTGGCTGGCTGCTGTTTAAAAGGTCCCCTCCAATCAAAACTATTCAATGATCCTATTAAATCAAATAAGGGGGAGATTCTTTGCTGATATCAGCCAGCATTTCCCAGAAGTCTTTATCTTAAAATATACGAACTATCTCTTCCAGACTTTTTCCTAGTTTTTTTTTTTTTGGTTTTTTTTTTTTTTTTTTTTTTGCCTATTGCTTCTTCATTTTGTTTTCATTATCTTCTGAGATTTGTTTCTTTCTCATATACTGCATGCTTTTGGTCTCTGGGCAGTTTCACATTTCCCTTAAGTTTGTGGTACCAGTTGTCTAACTCTGCATGGTCTTAGAGTTGTTAGTGTTAATAGTTGTTAGAGCTCTACCTAGGCATTTCTTCCCATAGTGGGTCTTACTACTATTTTAAATCAAGTGAAAATTATTCTTCTGTTATGGCACACAATATTAGGCTTTAGTTTCTTTGAAATTCTTTCAGTTCTTATTTATGCTGGTTATCTTTCCTGGTGCACTGCTTGTGTTAATGTCACAGTGCTAGTGCCACTTCATAACTTTGAATAAGGAATTAGAAGTAGTTAAAATGATAGGGAGCAGTATGTTTGTTCTTTTTTCCCTTTCCCCTCCCTCCCCACCCCGCCAGTAGAATAAGGGTTACACAAATTGTTCTACTATGACCTCTATATTTAACCATAAAGAATATCTATATAATGTGTCTAGGTACACTGGTATGAGTAGGATCAGTTCTAGTCATCTTGTACATGATGACTCTTTTGGACAGAAATGAACTTCAGAACAAAAATTAGGGTTCAATTCTACCAAGTGTCTGACACCTAGGTAATGATTTTTCTGATTTTGCAGAAATCTATTGAACCACTAATACAGTAGCACTACTGAGAAGTAAAATGTGGCAAATATAGTGTCTTATAGAAGTACACTCTTTAAACAAGAGTATTTTTGAGTTTCACAGAGTCATCACCATTGATTTCTAGTTTCTCATTGTGCCTAAAATGTGATATATTCAAATCTGCTCACACAAAAGAAAACAATCTATAGCAGGAGGAATTAAAATATTAAAGGAGGAGAACAAAAAAAAACCCAACAAAGCAAACAAACAAAGGCAGAGAGCAGTGGTGTTGTAAGGGCAGATGACATGCTGATAGTGAGGCCTGGTTAAAAAAAAAATAAAAAAGGAGGTTTTACTTGTACATGGTCTACCATGCTACCCCTTGCATTAGTAGTTTACCTGGGGTTTGTGTGTAGGCTGGTTGTGTGTTTTTTCAGGTGGAGTAGTCATTGTGAAAAAGCAAACTATAGTTTATGAGAATCCTTCCTGTGAAGGACAGGGAGTCCCTATTAACTAGCCATGTGAATAGTCATCCTCCATTAGTAATTACCTGTATTGTGAATGATTCACTGACTTGAATTCTAATCTAGGTGAAAAGGATGCATGATGTTAACATAGAAAGCTTGAATATCAATGGATTACTCCATCTGTACAATGTGCACTTAAGTATGAATAGAAATGAGTCACTCATACAAATATGTAATTGTCCCAAAGAGGTGGCTGTGTTGAGTTATGCCTGCCTGCTTCTCTCCTATTAAATAGTGAATTTTCTGAAAAAAAGCATTTTGTTAATTTGATGACTATACTTACAAAACAACTGTTGTCAGTTATTTTATTGAGCTATTTTCAGTGAAGGATAGGGTATTATGCTTAGTGGTTTGTCAGGTACTTAAAAGAATGATGGCTGCATGCAATGAGGTATATAAAGGATTTATATTAACAACAAAAGCGGAAAAACGGAGAATGAGGAGTTTCATGTTTGTTCTTTCTACGTAACATTAATTCTGGAAGTGAACATCTACTCAGGATTCCCTGCAGCTGCAGTGCTCTCCGAGGAGTAAATAAAAGCAGCATGTGAATAATTTTTTCTTCTCCCTCCCCACCTGGCTATTCCTCTTCTGTGTGTTTGGTTTTGCTGCAGAAACAATGATTTTATCAGAAAAGCCTAGATCAGAAATGGACTCTGATTTTCAGCTTCTCAGCTTCTTGAAGTTTGATTGTTGTTTGACTATCCTGTTTTGTGACCTTGATCTGTGACAGGAACTGTTACTGCTTATGTTAGTTATAGTTCATCCTTGATGCTAACTTGGTCCAAAAGACGCTTAAAAAATAAATGTCAAGTCAGAATTCTCAGTTTCCCACCACTGTGCTACAATCCATTTCTCTTGCAAACGCTAAGCTCAAATTCTGACCTGTGTATCTTTTCCTTTTTTTTTTTTTTTTGTTTTTAATACCTAACTTCTATAGCATCATAGTTTTATCCTCTTAAGAATCTGTATTTATCAATATTCTTATATTAGGAAAACAATCCTGTGGGAAGGGATCATGATTTACTAAAGTGTCTTTATGAAATACACAGTGAGATGTGTACAGAATACAATCTGAGAATGTATGATTATATGTGTTGTAACTGTAAAAATAGAAAGGTAGTTATGATACTGAAGGGTTTTACCTTGATTCAATAGCAACTGGTCTGTTCCATGGTAATAAAAAGAAAAACAATGGATTAAAAGTGAGTTGTAGCCCATTAGAAGAATACCTCAAAACAAATATATTTGTCATTAGAGGAGCTGTATCCCTTTCATTCCTCTTTGATTTGTGGTTTTAGTCACCTCTTCGTGGTGTGGACCTTATGCATTCAATTCTCTATTAGGGGACTCCCCCCAAAATAAAAAAAAAGTATTTCAAGCGCACTTCATATAATGCTGTGTTAGTCAAGTGCTACAGTATGACTGTAAAGTTTGTAAACATAACCAATAGTAATAATAAAAAATATTTTGCATTGGGGAAAAAAAGATAACCAAGGATAAATGAGGTAATTTTTGTTCTCTGACAGGAAAACATCTTTTTTCCATCCCAAACTGGTAAAATTATTTTTGTGAGTTATAAAGTATCATTTCTGAGGCCTGCTGACTTCCTGCTGCATGACATGAGGTTTCTGATTTTTTTTTTTTTAAATTACTTTGTATATAATATGGGCAACCTAAAATCACTTTGCTTTGATAAAGAAAATGAATTCCAATAGTATCTTTATGTTCCTGAATTTGATCTTACTGTACCGTTTTGTAGAACTTTCAGGAGGAGCTAAATTATTGTGAAAGCTTTTTCCCATTGTGGATTGATCCAGACACCTATATTGCCAAGGTAAAAATACTAAAAGCAATTTTTTAATCTGTACCTTATGTAACTACTGGCTCTTCTTGGATATCTTTCATCAAAGCATTAAGACCTCAAAGCAATTTTCGAGTCAGTGTAATTCCTCCAACACTCTCAAACTTCTTTCACTGTTATCAACTGGCAGAGCCTATGGCCAAACTGGTTAAAGAGCTTGCTAGAATCCCATCCCCTTGGCACTTATTGTAAATAATACAAACTGACAGAAAGGCAAGTTTACTAGACTTATTTTTATGCTGCTGGGCTTTTTAGCAATAGTAGCCATGGAGCATAAATGACACATGGAACTTCTGGTAGGAAGGGTAGTTTTTCCCCCCTGGCTCTGTACCTCAGACAAAGGTAGGAACGGAAACTATTTTTCAGATCCTCACCAAATGTTATATTAACATTTCTTTCCTTTGATGGAAGTGTTTCTGGGCATGGCTAATAGAAGTGCGTTACAGTGCGTTAAAGCTGAGATCTAGAGAAAGAAAATATGGAAGCCCTTTGTAGGGAAGAACCTAGAAGCAGCTTGGTCTTTGAGACCTGGCTAAGAAACTGGCAGTGGTTCAGAAAGGGCTTGAGGGGTTTATTTTTCTACTACAGCATGTGTGTGCAAGGGAACTGAAGATCATTTTGTGGGAGGACTGAAGATTTTCCAAGCAGTGGAAAGATATTCTGTATATTCAGCACTCCTTAGAGTTATTTGGATTCTCAGAAAGGGATTGGTATATCTTTTGGTATAAAATTGACTGTAATGACTGTGTCTTATAATGGTAATTCCAAGTAGGAAGCTCTGAATTTCCCTTGTATGTCACCCACTTGGGAGAAGACTGAGGAAAATTAACTCTACCCCAGCCAAAACCAGCAGAACTATGAATGTGACTGAGCCAGGAGAGTTCTGACAGCCAACTGAAAGAGCAATTTGTGTATTGAAGCCTAAGGGAACTTAAATCTCAGCTTTTCTGTTGACGATCTGGAAGAGCAACAGCAGCAAAACAGCTTGCCATCTTGGCAATGAGAGAACTTGACACATGATTTGAAAAGCTACTACTGTAGGAAGAACAGTTAAAGGTTCTTAGACATCAATATTGTACTTGACTCCATGCTTTAGGTTTATTTTCAGCAGTAATTGACTGTGTCATTTACATGTAAAGGATTCCTACTAGAGTTAGTAGTTCTCTCACAACCAGAGGGAGGAGAAAGCTAGTTTTCCTCAAACTATAGTATATTTACCATGACGGTATTCAAAGATGTGGTTTTAGCCACATAATTGAAGCCATTTCATAGGTTATTTTAAGCTAGCTGTAAGTAGCCTGTTGTGTCGCAGACCTTCCACTGAAAGTGAATGAAAGAGTTACAACTTCCAGTCTTCAGGCCAGTCCTTCAGTTATGTGGGATTTCAAATAGTTGTCTAAGTGTGCAGATATTCTGCCGTTGGCTCTCACATTTTGGTTTCTCCAGTCAGGTTTCTGTGGTGGAATTGAAACATACATTTCTAATAGGTGTCTTCAAAGCTGGCATGTGCTTGAACAGCATTGCCTAATGTCAAAGTTGCTGAAAGAGGCAAGAGGGAAGTAAAACAAAGTGATTTGAAGATTGTCTTCCCAGGTGCTTTTTAGTAAGAAGAAATTGCAGCTCTGTGCCACAGTTGAACAAGCATCAATATTGGAGAAGTGTTAAATCTTATCAAACATTTTAATGGTCTTCAGACCTCCCAAAGCTGTGAAAGCAGTGTTATAAGGTAATGAAGAATGCTTTTTACTAGGTACTTAGCATAATTTTCTCCTTATGAGCCATCCACTGTGGGGAAGCGTCAGCCTTTCTAAGTGTTGCATTTAGCCTTATCAAGCACAGTCACAAAGCTGCAGAGATTAAGATGATGACTAGTTTTTAAACCTATTTTGACTATAGAATCTCAAGATTGAGTTTAGGTATCTCGTAAAATAATGGATCCCAAAAGTTTCTCTGTAGCTTAATCTCAGCACAGAAAAAAATGGTAAGCCTTATTATCCTTGGTAGTTTATTTTCAGTAATGGAAGTCCTGCTAGTTTCAGACAATCCAAAGCAGATGAGCTAAAGACACTTGCCTGTCTATAGCAATTGGAAAGAAGTGACCAAGTAGTTGATGCACATTAAGTGAATATATGCTAATTCTACACAGGGGATGCTAAGATGGTTCTGCCTCATTGCACATGCCTAGCTTTTCTTTAGTGGATGGCTTTTACTTTGCTCACTAACCTAATTCTCTAACTCTCAAGGAAAAAAAAATAGAAGAAGAAAACCTCACAAATTTTAAAGTGGATGTTTCAGTGCAGTGCTTGTACCTGCCACCAAAGCTTTTATGCAGTTAGACTCATTTGGCTTTTTGTTATTACTGTGGGTTTTTCTTTTCCTATTATATGAAGCATAAGTGTTACATGCTGCTTAGATGTCATTAGTTTGCATTGGCAATGCTCAAGTACATTGCCAAGAAGAGTTTATTTACTCAACCTACTATTTCCTTCTTATTTTTTAGGAAAGCAAAGTTAGGTGGTAAGTTGGCGGGGAATATTTCCCTGAATGAGCACTGAAGACCTGTCGACATATCAAATATAATTGAGTCTGCAAATACAGATTCAACATAGGTACACTCCACAACCTGTTTGTAGTAATGTGGTGACAACTAAGAGGAACGACAGTATCCTGGAATATATATATGTATAGCACTTGTTACAGTGTAGATCTGCAGTACATTGATGTATGCTGCAGACTCCTAATTTCAGTGACCTCAGGGCTCATTCTAGACATCTGCCTAAATCTAATTTTGGGGAAGTGGGTTTGCTTGCTTGTTTGTTTTGTTTTTTTTTCTTGGTGACTGTGTTCTTAGGATGACTTTCTTTACTGTGAAAAAAACTTCTGTATTCTGTGACAGGCACACAGAAGGATAACTACAATTAGCTCAGTTGGTTAGAGCACAGTGCTAATAATGCCAAGGTTGCAGGTTCAATCCCAGTATGGGCTCTATGATTAACAGTTGGACTTGATGATCCATATGGGTCCCTTCCAACTCAGTCTATTCTGTGATCTGAAAGGTTCTGTGAACTGTCAACAGAACTGGTGTGACTTATTTTCCTAGGAATTAATTTTAAAAACTAGTAATAAAACAAATCAAGAACTTAACAAAATTACATATTTAATTTTACTTTTTGATTTGGTTTCTAAGCACATTTTCTACTTTCTGGCAAAAAGATTGTGCACCTTTGTGAGTGTGTATACTTGTCTATATAAATCAAATATATGTATATATGAACCAAAATATTTTTATTGCTTGATATATGCCTTTAACCAAATCCTCCTGACTAAGGGATGGGTAAAAATGTAATCCGAATAAGTGATGTGTGCTACCCACAAGAGCTCAGAAATGCTAAGTGTAGGTGTTGTGTAGGACACCTGTTTAGAAAATTATTAGTCCTTTTATCAAATAATACGTTTTGATTCTTATCTTTCACTTAACTAAAGTGAGATAAAATCGTGCTTTATTTCTATTAGTGTGTTCTGGCATTCAGGCCCCAAATTCCAGGGAAAACCAGTAAAGCCAGTAGTATCTATCTCAAATAAAGCTGTAGTTAATTTGTTAGTTCATTTAAAAAATGACTTAAAGGTATTATTCCCCATTATTATTAAAGAAAGTAGCAGGCAGTATAGCTAGCATCAAAGATTTAGGGACTTTTGAGTTATGTACGTGAGAGGCACTTCTGAATAGTCTCATAAAACACAATGTCATTGCTATTCCTTTTGCAATATTTGGATTCTCCTTTCAGTGTGCAGATCATTAGTAAACTGTGAATCAGTCAAGTAATAAGAGCCCAGTTAAATGGCTCATTCCACTCCTGGGCCTATAGAGGATGGTGGATGTGTGAAAGTCTGGCTGCTAAATAGAGCCTGCATGGCATGAGGAGTGAAATCTTGTGAAGACTGCAAGGTACAGAAAACTTGAGATGTGTCAGCTGACCATGGAAAAACAAGTGCAAGCTCATTTAACTTTGTAAGTTTTTTTCATCACAAAACAATTTGTAGTTTTAGGACTAGATTTAAGACTTTCTGCTCTGTGGAAAGAGACCAGAAGAGCAATAAAACTTAAAAATATATAGTCATCCATAGTTATAGAGCTGCCTTCTACCTTTTTTATGAGCTGTGTCTTCTGTTTCCTTCTCTACATTGTAGACCTTTTTGATCTACATCTGAATAAGTAATTGAGTATTAATCTGTGTGCATTGAGAATGCTATCCCTCGTGCTAAAAAGGAGAAAGGATGTTGAAAGAAATGATTATTAAGTCAGGTCTTTGGGTGAAAAGAGTAATTTTTGTACTGTGCATAGGAAGCATAGTACACAGTGGCTTTTCCAAGTATGATAGTGCTGAGATGGAGGTGGATTGCTTTAGTTTAGGGGAGCAGAAGTGTTGTGCATTTAGGATTACTGGGACCAAGAGAATAATTCAAGCATAAAAGAAGGAAATACTACTTGATGTCTGTGTCGGTGAAAAGGTGACCGCAGAACTAAAACGAAGCAGTCACTTCAAAGACTTGATTAAAAATGTGAATGCTGGAGTTTAGATATTGTCCCAGAGAAGGCAAGAGTTTTACTATCTTATCCATACTCACTCCCTGTGGAAGAGTTAGAATGAAATAGATCATCTTTGAAAATAGTTTTTTCCAGAACAGCTTTTCTGGCATGATGGAGTTCTTGACAATTCTTTGAAACAATTTAATTTTTTATTCCAAAGAAGGGAAGTAGCAGTGATGATCATCATCCTATTTTCTTTGATTGTATTGAATTTGATATTTCTCTCTAAAGGATTAAAAAGAAATCTGTCAAACATTAACAGCTTCACCTAATTTTCCAAGCAACAAGCCTAACCTCCCCTACAACCTCAGTTATTAAAACCTACAAAGTTATATGAAGGAGTTAGAAAGTCAGAAGGCAAAAGATAACTTGAACAGGTATTTAGTTTAGTAGAAGGACTTTAAAATTGTCAGAGGTGAGACACATGCTGGACAATTTTAGGAACTTCTCAGTCTTTTCTTGTTTCTTTCAATACCTGTCTTCTTACTGTTGAGGTCATTTTTAAATTGCATTTATATGAGTACTGAAGAGGCTTTAGAAGGTTATTCATGTCTCATGTCCATGCCTGCTTTTCTTTTTTTTCCTCTCTTTTTTCCCCTTCTTGTTCAAAGCATATTCTTTTTTAGTTTTGAGTATAGTACTATACAACAGAAGTAACACCTGTCTTTTTAATTTTAACTCTTGTACTTAAACAGTGTTGCATTTCCTTAACATTTTCCTAAGTGGCCATTAAGTGTAATTGCTTGTCTTGAGGACTCTATCTCTTCTGAGGTGACTCCTTGTAACTAGTCACCTTTGGTGTTGTGACCATCCCTAAAACTGTATCTTTGACATGATACTGAATTTTTAACTAGGTAAGTGTTTGTTGTTGGTTTTTCTTTTTTTTTCATGCACAAGTGCTTTCTAAGGTATTCATAAAAACCAATAACAGCAGCAGGGCAGGATTATTGTAACACTGACAGCAGAAAATCAGTGATGTGAAGTTGGTTCCTAGGTGTTCAGAGGTGCTTGGATGGACATCCTGTTTGTTATAGATGAGTAGTGAGAGGAATTAAGATTCTGAATGGAGGTTGCTAAGCAAAAAAATGTGTCTGCAGAGCAAGAAGTGAAACTATACAACTATGTCTCAGCATGTCTTGCAGTGGGGCTGATGTGGTCAGTTTTTTCCTGAAATGTCGGTATATAAAAGGGCTTCTTCAAGAGGCAAACAACTCCTTCTACAGACCCTTATGTAGAATCACTGTTTAGCTTTTTAAAATATTTGCCTAGAGTATTTGAGATCAGATGATACAGGAGTGTCCATCTGCTTGAGAAACTGAAAAATAAAATTAGTGGATAAATGGTTCAATCTATTTTCATCATTTATTAACATTAAAAAGGCAAAGTAAAATGTGGAAAATCTGATTCATCTGCTTTTCTATTTTCTAAGCATTTTATAAATTCTTTTTAATCTACCTATTGAGCCATTTCTAGCCAAATGGAAGAGTGTTAGGACATAGTTTTCTAGAAACGTCTGGCAAAAAGTGAGCTTTAGGCTGGGGTCAAATACAGGTTTGCAATTTGCTACAGTATTTTATGCCTGAGTTGGTTAAACTCTGTACCTCCTCCCTACAAATTTGTTCAGTTGCAGCATATATATTAAAAAAACTCTCACTCCCATTACTGGATACAACCCACCTCCCATATGGGGAAAGCTAATCTGGGACTGGGGAATGGGCACAGTCAGAGCTCAGAGACATTCAAGAAAACCTCAATGGGTATGTAAAATGTGGTGTGTGGATACCACTGAAACATCAGAGGAGAGATTAAGGCACAGTTACTGAACGGGGGCCAGGGTGACTCAGCCTTTTCTGTAGCTTTGAAGACAGAGGAGGAAATTATAGAAGAGTCTAGTCTGTAAAAGAGGTTGTAGAGATTGCTTTGATTAAAAGAGGAGCTGGAGAATACTCTGTTCACAACTTTTTCATATACTTAAATAGAATTTATATTATTCATCAATGATGGTGTTACAGTTAAACTCCAAAGGTGTTTTCTGTAGTTCTTTTCTCATCATTAGTAATTAGACTGATATTTGCCTGTCAGTATAAGTCATCTTCTCACTAATTAGCACTCTGGTGTGATTTGTTCGCTGAAGCTAAAGAAGTAGAACTGTGTGAGTGACTCACCCCAAAATGCAACTCAGAAAGCAGGTCTACATCGTAGTTTAATCTAGAGGCAGAAGAAACAGAAAGAAAAAGCTTTTAGTGACTAAGACTCCAGTAGTTCAGTCTAATCTAATGGAAATCAGAGGCAAGGCTCTAGTGATTTCAGTTGGTTAACCTTTGAAAATAAGTGGAGTTTTGAGAAATCTTAACTTAGACATTAGGAATTTTTTTTCTTTTACCAGTAATTGAGTATAGTAATGACTTTCCAGTAGGAGTATCTGTTTGAAGTGTGCATTATGTTATATATGCATATTGACGGGATATCAGAGGCATCAGAAACAGGGCTGATCTGTTTATCTTCTGGTTGGAACCTTCCCTGAGATACAGGAATTCCATTGTTGTATACTTTCAATTCAGTTTATGACAAACTTATACCACTTCCTCTATTGAAAACATTTGTAACCCAATTCTTTCCATGCTTAGAATTTCCTCCAGAACAGTCTTCAGTGACGACTCTTCTGAGTTGAGAAGCACATTATTTGCTATGTTGGTGCATATGCTGCTCCATTATATATTGCTGTGTTCTTTGGTGGGAGGGCTGAGAACACAGATTTGGTAATGAACTCTTGAAGACAGCAGGGGGAATAACAGTGGAGATAAACAAATGTCAAAATTGTACTTAAACTATATAAATTTTTCAGCTTCTTATTTGCTGAGATCTTAGCCTCTTACCCTTTGGGAGCAAGTGCTTTTACTTGTTATCCAGTTGTCACAAACTGTTCTGGCTCCTGAGGTGTCTGAGTCTGCAGCAAAGCCTGTGAGGCCCTGGTGCCAGGCTAAAAAAATTAGTAAGGATGGGAGCCAAGTCTTTTTGATTGCTGGGCTGGGGGGTCTTATTTTTATATCTCACACCATGATCTCTGCCCGTGATACTACATTCTTGCTTCTACAGAAGACAAAATGCAACATAAAAATTTGGCAGGAATAGGTATCTCAAAACTAAAAAGCTTTTTAGCAGCAACGATTACCCTTTTTCTGCAGAACTAGAAAAGTTCCACATTGGCCATTATGTCTAAAGGCTGCTGACCAGAAAGGAAATAAGTAATTGCTGTTATCTGTGTCATTAAGGAGGACTCTGAAAATGAGAGGTCTAGCAGGATGTTAACGTGAACATAGAAGAATAATGAATTTCACCTATCCTGTAGAAATGTCTTACCCTTGTTTCTGTTCTTCCACTTAAAGCAAGATGGGAAGAATTTTTGCAATGCAAATAGAAGAGGTAGTGCAGCATTTTTGGGCAAAAAGGAGTATTTTCCTTGAACTGTGGCTAAATTGCTCAGAGTGTACTAATGGAACTGTGTAATCAGTGACTAGAAAATTACTTGTGCTGCAAAAAATTATTTTTTTTTTTTAAAAATAAAGCAGGAAATTAATTTCTGTTAAATTAATTCAGTAAATTGTTCATCCCAAATGCTTTCTTCCCTTTCTCTGTTGTTTATTTATGACCTAGAGCTATGTAATTTCCAAATTCCATTATTTTATTTAATGATTTTTTTTTGCATTTTCTGTAAGCAAAACAAACCAGATTAACATAAAACTATTGGTTTTGAACTGTCAAAATAGTCATCTTTAGTCCAATGCTGAATGATTTTTTTTTTTTTTTACTCAACTTTGAAAAATTCCGAAGGAACTCTCGAATTACTGAAGATGGTTTTTCACACACCAATTTTGTTTGAAACCTGGCAATTCAAGATAAAAAGAGCAAAAGATGTTAAAGTTATTCAGTGATGAGGTTGTTTATGGTGTCTGTATCCGGTGGTGATTTGGAAGGGGAAAATGCTCTCCCCCCTAGTCCCCGTCCACGTGGCCCGGGACACCCTGCCGGGAGCCACACAGACCACACAGCG
>JAWWES010000133.1:20250985-20308337 GCA_035583135.1 Lophotriccus pileatus
TTTCTATAACATATTGGCTGTTTTCTTCTCTTTCTTCATCAGTCCATCTTTGACAGGATTCTTTCCATCCTGCATGTAGTGAATTCATCGCCACATCTGTAGGAATTAAGTATCATTTACTTGTCTTTAGGATTATTGCGTTGAACTATGCCTTCTCATCAAAATATTTGGGGAAGAAGGAAGAAATATGTTCCAAGGATGGAACAGGAAATTGAAGAATTAACAGTATAAGCACCCAGTGTGTTTCTTTGTTTTCTGAGTTTTGCCCTTGAAAGTAGGATAGTAAAGACTATAATAAAAAGTTAATATTCATAGAAGTTATCTAAAGGTAAAACAGAGCATTTTTATACAGTGTGTGAAACAATATATCTGTTGCTAGTAGCAACTGTGATAAAATACTTTCCCTTGTAACTACTTTTCACACATCTGCCATTTTCTTTAACATTCTTTCTCCTTAACATTCTGATGATTTCCCTTTCAGGCATTACCCAAACAAAGGAAAATGTGAGAAATATTATCTAGATTATTTTTTGACCAAGTTTGTGGTTTTGGCTTTTGTTTTTCGGCTTTTTGATAGAAACGTGAGAAAATTGTCAGTTGAATTGGATTATTATTAATTGAAGATATTTAATTTTTTCCAATATAAATCTACATGTGATAATTGCAAGCCTTGAACAGTCATATGAAAATTAAGACTAGCTCTTTTCTTGCTTTAAACTGTCTTCATGGTACTGAGAAAATATGACTGTTGTGGAAACTTTTTCATCTCTAATCAGATCAAATTATCAAATGTTAGTCCTGGATGTTTTAAGGGCTTTCTAAATATTTTGTAAATATTCTGTCAGTATTTGGATTGTGTGAATAATTTTATCTCTGATGAATTTTCCCTAGGAGTGATTTCAGGGTAAAGGAGGTATGCTATAAGTCATTCTGGTTTTGGAGTACCATGTGGTTATTTTCAGTCTTATGGTCCTGGGCCATTCTGTCAATACCCAGCAAAGGAATGTTTCATGATTTCTCTGTCTCCTTGCCCCAAAGTAGACTTTATTTTGTAAAAGCATAATTAGTTGGATTAGAAAGGACCTGAGGAGGTTAGGCAGTCATCCCACCTGAATTCTAACACAAAATTTGTTACTTTTTTTTGCTAGGTAGATAAAGCAAGATGATCATAAATAAATACAAATCAAAAGAGAGAGTGAGGGGAATTCAATTTGAATTTTCTTAAAAGCCCATGGAAACGCCTTACTGTTGCCTTCAGAAGTCAGGGAAGCTTTCCTTCACACAATAGCTATTTTGCTTTCCTCAGGATTAATACTGTTTTCAGAGAATCTGTGTGCTTCAAGTGCACGGCAGTGCAAGTACAAGTTAAAGCAGGTCAGACAAAAGCTTTATTCACTGTGGTCATGGTGAGAGAACAGTAGGATGGGGTCTCCCCCTCTGTGTCCCATGTCATCTTCCATGTGGTTACAGAGTTCCAGCCTATACACTGTTGCAGAAAAACGAGAAAGAGGTGAGAAAAAACACTCACTTCAATCTTATAGCCAGGCATCCATCCCTGGGAGGGATGAACTCAAGTAGCGTGCAAACTGCCACAGGTCAGAGAAAGAATCAGTAAATAATGTGACAGTGTGGGGAGATCTTCTTTTTCTTTTTTTTTTTTTTCTTTTTGCTTTGTAACCCACTCCTGCAGCTTCCTTGAGAGGACTGAAAAGAGTAAAAAAATTGATGTCTTTTATAGGCTAAACAATATTCTGTGCGTCCCAGTGTGATATTTATCTTCCCCTGTAAAAACTTAACAACATTTACTTATGTTGAGTTTGTGACCATTGTAATATGTATATTGTGTTCCACAAAAAGTGTTACATAACCTGTAATTTTTCATCTTCTGTTATAGAAAATATGCTGCACCCAATGGGACAGTAGTCTTTTAAGGATTCATAAGTTTATAATTATGGTAAGCAATTAAGAGCTCATATGACACTTCTTTCAAGATTAGAGGCTTGCTTTTTAGTGTGTTTACCTCTTCTTTTTATAATAGGAATTTATGTTGTGTTTCTGTAGTGGCTCCCATCTCAGACCTCAACATATTTTAAAAACATTAACTAGGAAACCTCAGCACTGTAATTTTACACAGAGATTCTAGGTCCTTAGGGGAAATGGTTTCTTTATTATGAGTGCAAACAGGTCAAACAATTTCTTGTATGTTGTCTGGCATTAGTCAGTGATCTATAAAGTTTAGCATCATTTTTATTCCCAGTGAAACTAATGAGATTAGTCATAGCAAACAGTCTTTCTTAGCTGAAATTATCATACCTCAGTAAGGGCTTGTCTAGCAGTTGAAATTCAGAGGTTTGTGTGATTAATGTCTTCGTACTGTTAATTACACCAATCATTAGTAATGTCTTCTTTTCAAAATTCACCTTCTGAATTTCTTGGATTAGCAAAGAAAATATGCTATTAACAAATAAAAAAACCCCAATCTTCTCAAAAATGGTCTGGGGAGGTGTGTTTGGTTTTTGTTGTTGTTGGGTGTTTTTTTTCTTTTTTAATTGGTTTGGTTTTTTTAGGTTTCTTTTTTTTTGAACTGTGGAGAGAGTTTTGCTTCTATTGTAGTTTTTCATCTAGGTTGGTTGAGGGTTTTTTTGTTTGCTTTCTTTGAGCGTTTTGTTTGGATTTTTTATTCTTAAAAGTTCTTTTAGTTTCAAAGTATGAAGTGCCACCATAATGTCATAGTTAATGTTCCAAGTAACTTTCAAGGACTGGTCTTTATCTAGGATAATCAAAATGTTGTTACTCTGTCAGACATATATAATTTCTTCTAATTTCTTTCCATTCTTCCATACACTATAATGTCTCCCTTATCCCAACAATGCCGTGAAATGGATAGTGGGTCTGCTGTGTCCCTATCTGGTATTTGTATCATCAGACTTACTCACCTATGATAGAAGTTTTTACTGCTTGAGTAATTCAAAAAACAGTAAATACAGAACCTGTATTAATTTTTTAATTTTTTTCCCCTGTTGCCTTTGTGCATTACTTCTAGCCAAAAAAAAAAAAGATGCAAATGACTTAACATGTGTCAGAGCTGTAGGCTCTTCTGTGGTCTGTTGAGAACAGTCTGTTTTCTACAGACTGAAATCTTCTAGATGTCATCTGGGGAGTCACTCCTGCTTTTCTTCAAATGCATTTTCTTATCAACATAACAGCGATTCATGCAATGAAAGGAACAGTGAATTGAAACAATAGATTACATTTTAATAATGCTTGACCCAAAATGCACCGATGTTTCTTGCTCAGTGAAGTATGACACTCCCATCCCAGCCTTTTCTCTTCAGAAAACTGTGGCACTGGCATGGAAGAACTGCAATTTCAACACTTGGAATGCAAGTTCTGGTAATAGGAATCCAGCAAAATATAAGTGGTAGCAAAAGCATGCCTGTTCAGACTGCATCCACTTACTTCTAATCAAGTTTTCTCATGAGGTGTATTTAAACCTTTTCAGTTTTCCATATGTAATGTTTGATTCAGGCCTTAATGTTTGTTCATGTTGAACAATTTTATTTTACTGTTGTTATTTTATGGCATAGATACTGCATGTAGATTGCATTTTTCTTACACTAGACCTAGTTCAAGTAGCCAGGGAGGGTGATGCCCTGCACTATTCACAGTCTACGCAAGTTTGGGAAAAAAACACATTCAGGATGTGACTGGAAAGAAGATACTGTTCTGTAGTGCCTCAGTCCATGAGTACAGTAAAATAATTCTCATAGTTGCTTGTTGTTATTCAGTTGCAAGAGGTTGCTCAAACAGTATCAGTTGAGCAGTGAAATGCTTAGAAATATTTGAAAAAGTATCATACTTATGAACTTTGACAATACACTTTTACTTGCAGCTAATAATGCACAGATGAATTATGACACATCCCTGTCTACAGTGTAATAGAAAAAATACGTTTATTTCTAGATAATTGCTTTTTTCATATACTACATGCGTTGACAAAATTACTCAAACAAGAACTCATTGTTAAATCTTGAATACCAAGTATCATAGATTTTGCATTCTTGAGAATTTTTTGAATAGTTGCCAAAAGAGTTTTGAAATTTCAAGAAGTGCTTCATTTTATTGGCCTTCAGTGTAGGGCAGTGTTGAAGCAAAGTATAGCAAAGTTCTGTTTGCAGCTGGGGCCTTATAGCATTTTTTTTTTTCAGCTAACACCATAAAAATAGAAGACTAGTAATGCCATTTTTGTATGTTAGCTGAAGAGTTCCCGTTTCCTCTTTGAGGATGTTGGAAATTATAATGATAAATATATGCTCTTGGTTGAACACTGCTTATTTTCCAGTAGTCTGAAGATCAGTCATAGAAAACAGTTTAGCTGAAAAATTTCTGTCTGAAGAATTGATTGAGCTGAGGTATTCATGGAAATAGCCTCTATGTTGTGTGTTGGGAGGATCCCACAGTTTTTAGTGAGAAGTTATACAGCTTTCCCCCAACCATTTTTCTGTGATTTCCTTAAATTGGCAACTTAGGTTGTCAATTGCTAAATACTGTAAAGGCAGATTTAACTCTAAAGCTCGTTCCTTATCAAACAGTTTTAGGGAATTATTTTAAAAAATAAAGACATTTAAATATTTAATGGAAGCTTATCATAACAGATTTCTACATGGGAGAATAGTTGATGTGTACAGCTGTGATCAAACTAACTGTTTTGCCAAAAGAATCAGTGTTAGCTAAAACACCTTGAAATAAAATTAATTTGGTCCATAGTTTCAGCAAACAAAGGTGAGCTGCTAAGGTCAAGAAAATAACTAGGGGAACAACAATTTCACACTTTATTCTAACAAATAGTGAGAACGGAGCTCAGTTTGAAAGCAGAAGGCCATTAGGATGAAACTGTTCTGAAAACACCTTAGAAACATAGTACTTCAAAGGATCACTTGGTCCAGTGAGTACCGTCTCTCTGACTATAAGAAAAAAGAAGGAATGATAGCAGAAAATTGGAGGCAATGAGCATTGAAAGGTAGATTTCCATCAAATCATAAAATAATTAGACAGAAGGGATAAAGATCTCAGGAAAGGTTCCTTAAAGAGGTAATATCAAAACCACAACACGAAATGACTTTGATGTAGAATACAGATATGAAGTCTAATAAGAGAAAAATACAGTTTTGTCAGAGCTTCCTAAAATCAGAAAAGTACTGTATTGTCAGTGAGAATTGCCCTGTCATGGTACAAATAAATTGGTGACATAAACATGTAGAGAAAAAATTAAAAGGATGGATTAATTTCCAGTGAATAAAAGGCCATAAAAATGCTCTGTTCACTTTATTAGGTGTGAAAAGAAAACAAAGGAAAAACAATAAATCCATTTTTTGAGGAAGAGAAAATAATTAATAGTTCAAATGAAGCTAAAGTGGTCTATTTTGTATTTCAGGCCTTTTTTAAAAAAGTTACTTATAAAAATTTAACAGAATCAAGGGTAGGATGAGAACATAGACCAGAACAGGAAAAGCATGAAACAGAGAATATTTATCTCAACTCAGTGTATTTAAGTCATCTAGGTCTGATGAGGTTTACCTACAATCCCTCAGGAACTAACTGGATCAATGGCTCAGAAACTGGTAGTGTTTATCTTTGAGAGCTCATAGAGTATGGGTTGGCCCCAGAGGGCTGAAGAAGGGCAAACATAGTAATTAATCTTTCAAAAGAGAAAAAGGAAGCGTGACTGATAGAACAGTCTTTCTTTCCTTATTTCAAGAGTTGAAAAGAGGGTAGAGAAAAGTAGCAAACAACCAGTTCTTAAGAACCTAAAAAACAAGAACGAGACAATATGAGTTTGCAAAGAAACAAATAATGTCATGCCACACTTCCATGTAGGAAAGTTTGCCTAGTATATGTGATATGATGAGTTCTTTGGTAGCCTCACAAATTACTTTCAAAAAGAGAAAATTGTAAATGATGCCAATACAATATTATTGTATGATAATTATGCCTTATTGGTAACCCTCCTAAAGGTTGTAAAATTGCATTTAAAAAATTTTTTTGAGACTATCTAAGATCAATTCCTTATAGTTCTGGGGTTTATAAGAATCTGACCCGAAACTGAGTAAAGCTGTTAGGGAGGATTTTTGGAAAAGTTATGAAGAGCAAGGAGGTTATGTTGCCTTTTTGCTAGCATTTAAGTGTGATCCCGTTTCCACTATAGAAATAATATATCCTTTGGTAAATTAATTTGTTTTATTTTGGCACTCATATAAAATATGTTGGCACTCATCCCAGTAATCTGCTTTTGAAAGACATATGTGAAACATGATAAACTTTGTTTTACAACAACCTTCATTCACATGGTCATTCAGGCACACCTTTTCTCCTGTTGTCTCTCAAGGACTTATGTTCATGTTCTGGATACTTCAGTTCTTGTAATAAACTTTGGCTGTGCTGATGGCTGTGGGAACCTTTTGCAGTAATTAGCCATAGTCCAGTGCTGGATATCATTCATATTATGGATGTCTGTCTCTCTCTGCTAAATTATTTATATTTAAATTGTTGCAGTAAAGATAACTTATTTTTTATTTTTTGCTAATGTTTATCAGTGTTGCAAGAGAAATATTTTCCACTTGGCAGAACATTTCTCAAGCAGTCCTATAAATTTGACAGATACAAAGACTGGTACTGAGATTGGCAGTTACTGTGCAAGGAAGACTGACCTCAGGAGGCTAAAAACCCTATAGCTATTTTTAAAGTTTTCAGAAGCATCTTTTGCACTAAGGAAAGTCTGCCTGAATGTTTGTTTAAATGGATTTTCCAGTAGGAATAAACCTTGAAAGCTTTCAAATGACTTTTGGTGCTTTCTTCTTTGGAAGGCAGAATTCAAGATATCTTTTGTTGGTGAGCCCGTTTTGAAGATTAGGAGCTTTCATTTGATAAGTCAAAATAAGGCTCTTGCAATTTAAATGACCATGGGGAATTTCTTCTTCTGTGCTTTTGCTCTCAGCCAGGAGAGCACCCAGAAGAACTGTTGTGTAGATGAGTAGGGAATATGGATTACTAGACAGTGTTTCACATGTATGACTATTTGGGCTTGTAAATGTTGGTTTGTTTGTTGGTTTGTGGTTTGTTTGTTTGTTTGTTTTGTTTGTTTAAAATTTATTTTAATTTTTTTTTAATTTTACTTTAAGACCTATTGCTAAATAACTCTACAAGTATGACCAAAAAAAAAAAAAAAAAGAGAAAGGTAAAAAAAAATCAGCAGTCTTGGGGCTCCTCTCTCATAGCTGGTAACTGTAGCACCAATAACTCAGTCACTGGAGGATGAAGAGCAAAGGTGTGATTTCAGAACCTGATTCCTCTAACATCAATGGAAGTCTTGCCATGGATGACTGTGGGACAAATTTTGATCTGTGAAGGGAGGAACCAAATCGTTTGCCTCCTAAAGATAGTAATGCTGGTTTTCTGAAAGTATGAATGATAGTTTTGTGTGAGCTGGAACAGGGGAAATAAAAGACTAAGAATCTTCTCCAGGCTTCCAATGACTCTTAGATGTTGGAAGTGTTGGGAATTTTTTTGGACCCAGTTGTACTTGATTTCTGATAGTTCTGTATTTACTTATAAAAGTCTTTTTTGCTTGAGGAAAATTATGATCATAATTGTTGCGCGAGATCTGCGTATATTCCAACAGGCATCTGAGGCTTCAGTTGCTTGCACGTGCATCTTGCATAGCCAAGCTACTCAGTTGTGTTATACTCTGAATATTTATCACTTAAAGAAGGTTCACAGACTTTAGAATGGCTAAGAAGTCACACTACTGGACAACCTTGTCTTGTATTGCTGACATGTAACTGGCAAGTATACTTTGTTTGCCCTGTGTGTTCTTCCTTGCATTTCTTCTAACCCTAACGATTCTGTGATTCCACCACGGAGAAATTTATTGCTTCCTCAGGAGTTACATTTCAGTTTCTTGTTCCACAGTTAGAACTGTGCATTTTTCACTGTATTTTTGTATGCTCAGCTTTAAAAAAGCAATAATAATGACTCTTAAGTCATTTTAATTTCAAAGAGAGGACATATTTATATAGGCAGGTAATTTTTGCGTAATTTCTATGGAGTTGGGACAGTCATTGAAAGACACCTGAGACTGACACTTTGACTCTATTTTATATTTTTAATTGTAGATGGTGTTCTGAGTAGTCTCTGATATTGTCCAGTCAAACAGTTGAAAGTAAAATAAATTAAATCTTTTTAAACTTATCCCACCTTTCCTGTAGAAAGAACCTCAATATGCTGCATTTTTCCGGGTTTAGGGTGAATTTTTCCAGCTCTGTTTTGAGAGCTGTGATTCTCACTTCTGTGAAATTAATTACAATATCTTCTCATTTTACATCACTGCAACTTTTTAAAACAAAAGGCATCTACAGAAAGTATAAAAGTGAACAAAGGGATGCATAATTTATTTACTGAACCTGACACTCTTATTGAGTTACCTTGAAGGATTCAAAAGTAGACACTGATAAACTGAAATACCAAGTAGGTATTGAGAGCATTAAAATATTAAAAGAATTAACAGTGAAGCAAAATAAATCATGGCCTGAATTAGAACTATTACTTTCTTCTTCATAGCCTTTGGTTAGCTTGGTCCTTGAATAGGAAGTGACACTGATAATGACTGCTTCATGCTACTTGAGTTCTGCTTTGCTCTGTGGATGAGTTGTCTCTACCTACTGTATAAATTTAGCATGCTTCTCTAAGGTACAAGCTGCCAGACTTTATTTAATTTGCTTTGGTTCTCCTTCAGAGAATTCATATTCTTTGCATTTTAAGTTTCCTTGATAAAAGGATGCTTCCGGCTTAAAGTTTCATGGCACCTTTCCATACCATTTTGTGCCAGCACAATTCTGTACTGGTTGCTCAGTCAAGGTTGCAACATCCGGACGTTATTGTCACAGAGAAACAGGGCCAGAAAACTTGGTTTTTAGATAATGTAAGTGCTTTAAGGAATTGACATTACCAACAGCTAATGATCATAGAGGAGTGTTGGAGCTAGATGATCTTTAAGGTTCCTTCCAACACAAACCATTTTATGATTCTATGATCATCTGCCTTTGAAGATCATAATTTTGGGCATCACTATATAAAAAAGACAGTAAGCTATTAGAGAGTATCTAAAGGAAGGCCATGAGGATTGTGAAGGGCCTTGAGGGGAGGCTGTATGAGGAGCGGCTGAAGTCACTTGGTCTGTTCAGCCTGGGGGAGAGGAGACTGAGGGGAGACCTCATTGCAGTCACAACTTCCTTGTGAGGGGAAGAGGAGGAGCAGGCATTGATATCTTCTCTTTGGTGGCAGCAGTTGAGGAAATGGCAGAAGCTGAGTCAAGGGAGGTTTAGGTTGTATATCAGAAAGTTTTTTCAGCTAAAGGGGGTTTGAGCACTGGAACAGGCTCCCCAAGGAAGTGGTCACAGCACCAAGACTGTGTGAGTTAAGAAGCGTTTGGACAATGCTCTCAGGCACATGATGTGATTATTCAGGTGTCCTGTGCAGGGCCAGGAGATAGCCTAGGTCCTCATGAATCCCTTCCAACTCATAACATTCTGTGATTCTACAATCATATGAATTTGAGGTCAATTTATTTATTTTTTCATTTGACAAAGGAACTGTATATATACGTGTAGCATACAGTCAGTATCAAGGGCAAACTGTGCTGGTTCTTGAAGAAAGTGATCAAATACCCAAAGTAAATGGTGGGGTTTTTGGTTTTTGTTTGGTTGGTTGGGTTTTTTTAGTTTTTCTTTGGTTTGGGGTTTTTATTTTGTTTTGAGGCTTTTGTTTTTTTGTTTGTTTTG
Source organism: Lophotriccus pileatus (assembly GCA_035583135.1). Taxonomy (NCBI): domain Eukaryota; kingdom Metazoa; phylum Chordata; class Aves; order Passeriformes; family Tyrannidae; genus Lophotriccus; species Lophotriccus pileatus. The sequence goes on from JAWWES010000133.1 coordinate 20,260,822, forward strand.
TGCAGCACAAACATACCCAGAAGGTACTGTTGACTCATGGCTTTAGATTGGCATTGGAGCTCCTCAGTTCTCTACTGAGCCACATATGTGTTTTATGAACTTTGACCTTTTTTCTTTTTGTTTTCTAGTTATTCTTTGTCGCAACTGTGTAGCATGCACATAAAATTAACAGACTTGTAATTTTAATGCATCATGTACAGTGTGCTGAACTCTATGCTGTCATGCTTAGGGCTAAGTGCTTTTTCAAGATGCATAACTAAAATGTCTGAGACAAGACCAACATAAAGAAGGGGGGAAAAATCAAATAATGACTGCTGATCCGTAGTCTGTCTTCCAAACCTAATAGATATTTTCAGTCTCATGAATATATTCTTTATAACTCTTAAATAGTACTAAATCAGTCATGAGGATTATAAATTGAGAAAATGAAATGCACTAATGCAGTGTTTTAAATTTTCATACTCATTTGAGTACTTGCCTGACCTTTACAAGATAAAATAAGCTTAGTGGGTTTAGTATGCACAATTCAACACACAGGTCAACTTCCAGGAATAATGAGAGAGGGAGAAAATGAAATTTATCAATCTATTGGATGCAGTTAACTGGTGACTTGGCATTTGTGTGCCTTTCGTTCTATGCATTCAGATATTACTAATTGAATGCTGTAGATACATAATCATGTCTACTGAGTTGCAAGATGAATAGCTTGTGGGTTGTTTGTTTTGGTTTTTTTTTCTGCAGATAAAATGGAGGTTTTCTAGGTAGAGTCTAATTTGATAGTGCCCTGAACTTTCAAGTACTCACTTAGTTTTAAGAAAAAAAAAAAACGTACAAACCCTGTGTTTTTACATCAAGGGAACTGACCTGCAGTTCATTTGGTGAAGTTCTTCTTATGGAAAAGAGGTTCCAATTTTAATGTGAATTGAGGTAATGAACCAATATCTGTGAATTATGCAAGTACTTAATGTCTACATTTCAAATTAATGGTTATATTTATGATATTGCTGGGACTGCGGAAGCTTCTAGAAATGGCAAAGTGACAGCTGAACAGTCACTGTAACTTTCTCAAGAACAGCTTATCAATCTAACAGCACAGTGTCTGTAAAATTAGTAATAGTACTTAGCCTTACATATTGTGAGATGTTATTGGTTATCACTAGGTCTTTACTGCTTACATACTCTCAATTTTGCTTTATTCATTGTCTGATAATCAAAATTGTCAAGATGGCTTTTCTTGTGAACTGTCACATGTGCAGTTCATTAATTGTTTGTTTCTCTCCTTAGTTAAGATTATAACTAAGCAGTATATGCATAACGTATACTCAGTTTTTCTACCTGTGTACAGAGGCAATGACTATGAGCGTCTCAGTTTTTCTGTCATCTGTGCATTTAATACAACTTATCAGTTTGTATTCTCTTCACATTTTACATTCATTTAAATGTTAGAATTTGTATGCAATTAAAAAAAAAAAATAGAAGCGGACCTTTTAGCGTTGTGACATAAAAAGTGTGAACTGTCTTCATTTTGTACCATCCTACAAATGTAGATATGGACCAGTGCAAACACCAGTATACTGCAGAAAGTTAAAAATCTCATGATGATGAATGTGGCCTGTTTTGCAGTATTATTGAATTCTTGAGGGAATAAAGGGATACTTAAGTAGCTCTAATTGCCAAGACTTCTGTTTTGATGAGAAGCGCAGTGTGCTTTGAGGAATGGATAGTCTAATATTTGCCATTATGGAGGACGTTTAGTGTAGAGGGCTCTATCAGTGCTGGATAAGAACATCTATCTCTCTGCTAGACCCTGTATACTGTGTTTATCTCCTGATCTTTCAGTGTCAGGTTTTCAACATGGAAGATTTGAGGATTTTTAGCCTGCATTTTACTAGAATGATAAAGAGATATAAATATATTTATTATTTTCTGTGCAGAATAACATTCATTTTGCAATGCAGACCATTCTATAAAGAGGAAGCAAGGAAAAATTTTAGTCCAAAATCTGGTTTGGTTGAGCTATGTAAGATGTTGTAGACATCGGAGACATTAAATCTACTAGCAAGTTTCAGAATAAAATAAATCTAAAGACTATAAATGAATTACAAATTGTTTACAGTTCACTGCTGTATTGTCTCCATTATTCTAAATGGAACAATCCAAAGATAGTTTAGTATGTGGCTGATTTCTCTTTCATATTAATTGCTCAGAAGGTAGTTGGCTTGCTGATACTGTACTTTTTCTTTTCTTCATTACCATAATTAAAAGTTTCTGGTTACTAAATACTTGTCAGATAAACCTACGTGTTAAATAATGCTGGTGTTGTCTGGTGTTTTGTTAGTGGGTTTGGGGTAGGTTTTTTTGAGATGGTGGGTTTTAGTAGCTAGTGACATAGGTGACCTACAGAGCTTATAGATTTCAATTAAACAGGTTTCAGTTAAGATTTTCTAGTATGTTATATTCTGTCCCTGGAATAAGCCAGTTGCAAGGGGAAGGGAGCACTGTGTAGAGAAACGAAACAAAAACTTTTGCAGACTGCTCTTTGAACAGGCATTATAAAATTGTTTGATGAACCATCAAATAGAGAAAACTGTCAGAATTAAGATACAGCTTTACAGGAGAAGAATCTTGGCTTAAATTTGAGAGCTATTTTCAGTCCCCAGGTAAATCAGTTTTTATTTTAATTTATATTTTAATGGTACCCCTTGGGTTGCATTTCTTAATAGCACATTCTCTGAAGAAGTTGTTTTTTAATGGAAATGCAATGATACTAAAATAGGATGAGGCTCTTTAAAGTAGTAATAATATACAAAATATACTAGGTATTCTGATTATTTTTTCCATTCTCTACGTAAGTTTTCTTTAGATATTGTTTCTGATTGCTCTCCAGGTGTTCTGAAGACCCTAGAGGCCTGAAAAATGTTGTTACAAAGTTATTTGCTAAGTTCCTAATACTGGCAGAAACTGCAATTAAAAGTGTAAAATGAAATAAACTAGTAAATATGAGTTCTTATAAGAGCATGTTGAGAGAGAAACCAGAAATTAGAAAAGGCCCTTTCATGCAGTCACATACTAAATCTAAGGAGCTAATTCCGTCTGAGCAAACCACACTGAACCAAAAGCTCAATATTTGTACAGTTCATATCTAGAGTGGCTCACAGTGTTTTATGATGCCTTTGAAATGTTGAATAAAATGTACCCATTTAAAATCTACAGTGGAAATTATTATAGTTAAGCTAATGACCAATGTTTATTGCTATACTGGTTATAATGTTGAATTTGTTCAAATTAAATTTTATTGACAGTTTTCTCAGACAATTTTCATAGAGTTCCATGTGAACATTTTAATGCATCTTTAAGGAAATAAATGCATATAAATGTAAGTGTAAATTTGAGGAACTGTTGAGAATCTGTTCTCTAAAGGAGAGAGATGTTGGTCCACGCACCCTCCTTGTTTCATCCATTTCTTCCCTCAGAATTTTTTTTCTATTCTACTTATCAAAAGCTCACATTTTCACCTTTTGCTCCCTGTTGACCAGGCATTAGGGGTGGTTGGGATCTCATTTGTTGCGTGGAAATTTGTTAGTGCTTGTAACATCTGTGTTGTCCGTTTTGTTTCTCCCCCTTCCTGCCTCATTCTCTGCAGTTGCTTCAGTTCCTTCAGATTCTCATAGGGTGGACCACCATGATGCTCAAGCATCTCAGATCATATGCCACTGCATAACTTCGTGCAAATTAGCTGACAGCTTCTCAGTTTAATGTGTTTTTCATTCATAGCTGCTTTTGGCTGAGTTTTGAGAAAACAGAGATGTCTGAGGTAATTAAAGTGCAGAGGCAAGTTGTCTTCCTGCTTCAGGGCCTTCAAGCATATCCAGGCCTCAAAACTGCCCTGTGTCTTTTCGATCCTGTGATTATGTATATTGCATTGTGGACGAAACCTCAGTCAAACCTGCTCCCTTGGTTAAAGTGTGTTGCACTAGTTGACTGTTTGGCTCTTTGTTTCCCTTCTCACATTTCTAGCCTCCATCTCTGCACTCAGATACAGATTTTAGTTATTGTATCAACATATATCTGTTGTGGTAATCACTGTTTACAAGAAGAAGTTGAATAAATTTAAAAAATAAAATGAGCATTCATTTAGAACATGGGACATTAGTTCAGTAATTAAAAAAAAAAAAAATTCCAGACAAATGATGAAAATGTTTTCTGTCTGCCTTTACGCTGTGCCATTATAGTTTCAGAACAGAAAAAACCAGACCAAGTCATATACGAGCTTTTCAACATGGTAAGTGCAGGCAACATGACATCTGGAAGAGATTTCCAAAGCTCCTTTATGAAATATGCACTGATCAGTTTCTCCTAGCTGCTTATAGCTACTCCTCTGAGATTTTTTTTTTCTTTTCCTCTAAATATGGAAAGCAAATACAGTGAGAAGCATGGGATAGGGGGAGAAGAACTTGAGAGCTTGAGACAGAACCTGAGAGAATGGCCTGAAGTTGAGTCAGGGGAGCTTTAGGTATGATTCTAGACAAAGGTTCTTCACCCAGAGGGTTGCTGGGCACTGGAACAGGCTCCCCAAGGAAGTGGTCACACCCAAGCTTGACAGAGTTTCAAGAAGCATTTGCATGATACTCTCAAGCCCATGGTATGACTCCTGTGCAGGGTTGGACTCGACGATCCTTGTGGGTCCCTTCCAACTCAGCATATTCTGTGATTCTGTGTATTTTTTTTCAGGAAGAACTATTTTCTTTCTGAAGCATGAGTGGATTTGAGTTTCTTCAAGGTGTCTTGGTTTTCCTCAAGCAACCAGATTGTAGTGTGTTCTTTTAGTTTCATTGTTGCCCATAGCCATCCAGTTTTAATGAGAGGTTTGAAATCTTGGGAACAAGTTGAACAGTTAGCTCTTAGAAACTTATCAAGTGTAGAACTGAGCTGTCAAAGAGTTTTAAAGACAGCTCTGAAAGATGAAATGCAACTGTAGGAGTGAGCAGTTAAAAACAGTTCCCTACTGCTTTCTTAGAGCTATTTGGTTTTGGTTTCATTATTTTTTTAAATTATTAATAGAAGTAACTATGAATTAAATTGAACAAGAGATAATCATGAGGTTTTGCTAAGTGTAGTTCAACTAAGTTGCTGCAGCATCCTCTTCGTGATCTGAAATTCAACTGGGTTGAAGAGTTCAGGTTCACATTTACATACAGTGTGTTTGACTGTTGACTCTGACTTTAATTTCTGACAGCACTAAATGCCTTAATGGAATACAGTCGTAGGAGCAGACACTACTTGCTTTTAACAGCTCATCCTAGGAGGCACACAGCCCTAGAGTGATGCATGTAGAAGAACACTTAAAGGCTGAGCCAGTTTTGTTTCCTGCCATTCTTTCAAAGGGAAAGGGAAAGTGTGTTACCATGTACCACATTGTCCTTAGGGCTGCACTGTCCTGTGATAGCATTAAGCCTGATCTGAATCCAAAGACAGGGATAAAATTGGTTTGGAAAAAAAAAAAAAAAAGGCTAAAAATAACTTGAAACAAAAGAAATTAAATGTAGAGTTCCTATGCTGTATTCTTTTTGGTTCTTCTTTAAAATCTAAAGCTTCTAGGCTTACATGATATTTTTTTTTCTTTACCAGTTTTATCAGTTCTTTTGCTGGAGATCTTCCCAGTGCTCATATCTCCTTTGGCCCTTAATCACAAGGATTTCCTTCCAACTGCTTTGCCAGATGTCTGAGTTAAATGTGTTCACCAAAACAGAATATTTAAAAAAACCTGAAGTCACTTTCTTGCTTATTAAATCAAATATCACTACTTCATAGTTCTGAAGACACAAATACAAGATTTCCAATGTTTATTCTTCTAAGGAAAAAAAAATACAGAATTATTTGTTAAGAGGCCTTTCTATGTCTTTCCAGCTGACTCGAATACTTTAAAATATAGAAAGATATAAATCACTTCCTACTTCTGCATATCACTCAGAAATCTGTGTAAAAAAATGGGGAGATCTTTGCCAAGAGCTTTTCTCAGCTTGCAGGTACCATCAAGGTTAAACCTGCACTAAGCAGACTTGGCTCACAGAGTTCCTTAAGATAGGGTGGAGAAGAATCAGGCATTTTTAATCATTAAAAACTTCCTTATTTTAGTATTTCTTGTCAGTCCAAATTGGAAGAAAATAATAAGTGAAATGGAAAAGCATTTTAAGGTAGCCAGTAGAGAATATCATATTCTCTTGAGATGTGAATGACCAAACTCCAAATCAGGTCTGAGTCTTTAGCTCTGTCTCAACCAGAATTTTCATCCTGTGCTTCAGAAGTTTTCTTGACTGATCGTTGTCCAAACAAAGGCATTAAATCTGAAGGACTGGCACTGTTTGGGGAAAATATGTTCTTTGAAATACTTTGAGACACAGCAGGAGAGTGCTATAGATACAACTGATCTAGTCAGAGTAGATGTTAGTATTTGTATGTCACTGCTTCTCATGTCAAGAATGAAATCCAGGGTACTATTTCTTTTAGGTGCTCTTATCAGATTAAATCTGGTTGTTATTTCAAAACATTTGTTGGATTTTCAGGTTAGTGCAGTCGGGGTCATTAAAAATCCCTGAGTACTTTTATCATGGCTTGCAGGAAGGCTTCACTGTCAGACTCTGGATGTTATGCCAGCTCCCTTCTGGCCTCTTGTCATGAAACAGAGCATCTGGGGCATGGAGGTGGGCACATGGCTGCCATAACACTTTGGCAGAGGCCAGGCCCTTAATAGTCTGTAGGACTACTAGACAATGTTTAGGTTTGTACCCAGAGAAACTCAAGTTTATCTCCCTGCTGTGGAAGCTGCAGGTGACAGTTTCTCTGTATGCCTCTCTTCTGTGGTGCTCTTTGTGTTGAGGAATATATTTAGTGCAGGTAGCTTGCTGTGCAGCTGCAGATTGAGGTCTGAGGGGCAGCAGCCCGAGGCAAGAGGCTGTGAACACAGAAGAGCCCTGGAACCTGTGGTCCAGCCAGATGACCAGACAGGAGATGTGGAAGGAGCCAGTGACTTCAGACTTTCCTGCACTTACCTTGTGAGGGTATAAAAGCCCAGAGGTTCCTTTGTTTGAGGTCCCTACTCAGAGGCACCCAGCTCAAGCTGTTATTTTTTTTTTCATGTAGTTATTGCACCATGATTAAATTATTTTAAGGACTGGAACATCTGAGACTCTGCCATGGGAAACTTGATTTGACTGTGAGTGTGGGGTGTGTAGCTGCAAAGGGGCCTTGGTCCCAGCTCAGAGGGTGTGAGAGTGACTGCTGGGGTGGCTTTGGGATGCTCAAACAAGGAACTTTGCTTGACATGGCCAGGTGCAGGAGCTTCACTTCAGCTCTGGGGTAGTTACAGCCTTTCTAGCTTTTTTAAATATTTTTTGTAACCTTCAGAAAGTTTTGTTTCTTTCCATTTTAGCAAGCGAATAGCAGATCGTGTCCCAGCTATGTTGGGGTCAGGAGGAAATGAGCTTCAAGACACAGCTTTATGGAGACATTATTTTATCTATTCTGTTAGTATTTTTTTAAAAGCTCTCAGGAACGTTCTCACTATTTTCCTCAATCTGAAATTTAGCCTGTCAGTGTGGCCATACTGAAAATGAATAGGAAAGGGAAAAAAAAACCACCACACAAAAAACTCAAGCCAATACACAAGAGAAAAAAAACCCAACAAACCTGTACAGTAGAAAAACAATGAGTATATATATATAAAACATGAGAATCCTATTTTATCACACTGATTCTTTAAACTACTCCTTGAAGAAAGGTTTAACAACAGTCACGGTCATTCAAATCAGTTTGACATTTTGCTGAAGGAGCTAAGGAAATAGATCCCAGTTACTACTCTTTGACTTCTATTTCCTTCTGTGGTAGTAGGAGTATCATCAAGGTCTCTGGTATTTAAAGTTTTTGGCCCTCACCAAGAGCACCTTTTTTCCTACTTGAAGTTTTGGATGTGATTTTTTTTTTTTTTTTTTAATTTGTTGTTGTTACAACGTAGTGGTGCCCAACCGTGCTAATGATTCTTCAGGAATAAGCAAGTAGCCTCACCTGCAAAGCCCAGTGCACTCTAATAGCATTTTTAGGTTTTTTTCCCTAATGGCCTTCCTTATCCCCATGAAAGATGTTGACGTAAAGGAGCCAACTAAATAGGAAGTTTACTTTGAGCTCTACAGTTCCAATTATGACAGGGGCAAGCATCATTTTTTTGGATCGGGAAGCAGCTTGTCTCTGAACAGTAGCAAAAAGCATTTTTCTATTTCTAGTCCCCTTAGACAGTTCTGGTGTTTTAGCACTCCCATGCTACACAGAGTTCCAGCAATCCTTTTATTACCCTGTTGTTTTTTTGCACAATCCCACAGAAAACAGCCACAGGGTAGGATTTTACCATATTCACGCAGAATTAATGCAGATTTGTAGAAGAATTTCTATGCAAAGGAGAGCCTGGTTCTAATTTTTCATTTTTCATTTTGGATCATTTATTTCTGCTTAGAAGGTAATGTGCAGACATCAAGACCAAATTTTGCTTAATGTTCAGGCAACATATGTTTGTCTTGCTGCCTAAGACTGTAAGCACTAGTTTTGAGCTTTGGAGGTGAGAATTCATTATACTAATATTTAGTACCAGTTAGACACAATAATTACTGAACTACGTAAGTTTAGCTAGGATGTAAGCGTCTTTGCTATGATGCATGTCCTCACACTGAGTTTCTTTGATTTATGTTAATACTTTTAATAAGATAGGAATTAAATACATGCACACTATTGCATTTATGTTGTTAAGTGTTTGTGTTTGGTGTTAGAGTCTCCTGTCATTTAAAGTCTATATTGCTCTTTCTTTCTTTTCTCACTTATCTAGGTTTCAGGCATCTCAGACAAAAACCACTAGCTGATCCTTAAACCAAGTTGTTCCAGTTTCCCTCCTTAATTGATGCTTGTAAACTACCCTTTCTAGGAATTTTTGTGATCCGTCAAACCCACCTGACTTAACCTGAACAGATGTTCAAATTTTACCTATTGTAGCAGATGGCTATCATCTTTAATCCATTACTGATGTCAGTGATGAGCCATTTTTGTTGAGGTAGAGATTTGTCTGCTGTTTGAGTAGCCTGACTTAAAGATGATTTTTATTGTTGGAATTTTCCACTTTTTTGTGTTGTTTGTTTAGAGCATAATATCTAGTATTAGTACAGCAAGTTGGTAGAACCAGTTAAAGATTTGGCCTTCCTAAAATGAGATTTCTATTTCCACCTGAAGAGTTTTGAGAGACAAGTATTTTTAACTTTAAGAAAGTGTGTGCTAGCATATACTTATAATACAATGGTCTTCTTTCAATGCCACATCTGTTTTGTTAGTTGGCAAAAATGTAGAGAAAAAGAATTGATCAGAGAGATGGGTAGCTTAGGGTCAAGCTGACCATGGCTGTACATTACCTGAAGCTGTACATGCCCCAGACATATGTACTTTTATATTCAATGCACTTTTAAGGGCTTCTGGTTCTAACACACCATGGCAGGCAATTAGAAGAGAGAGCCTGACAGCAGGACTGCTTGCACATGTAACAAAGTAGCTCTTTTGTATTTTAGAAAAGGCACATCTGCCCTCCAGGCCCATCTGTAGGGGTCAGCGTTGTTGTCTGTCAGCTGTGATATTAAATGCAGTACCCTTGAAGAGCTGCATTCTTGATCTGTTCCTGAACCGAGTGACAAGAGCATTCAAGAGATACAGCACTGAGAAGAAACACTTTATCAGACCATTAGCAGTCATGGCAGCGTTTGTGTAAGATGAGTGCAAAAGTTCTTTCTCGTTTATGCCTGACAGGTGCTTTGTGTTTTTTTTTTTTTTTCCCATAGGTTTTTGTTTGTTTTGTTGTAGGTGTTTTTGTTTGATTGGTTTTATTTTTAATATAAAATACAACATTTTGACATTGGCTTCCCAGTGAAGTATATTTAGGAGTATCCTTAGGGAGAAACCTATTCATGGTGTGGATAACCCAGCCATAGCCACTCTTAAACTGTTTTTATGTGTTATGGTGAGGATTTACATATCATCTCGGCTGTAGGGTGAGCAAAATCACATCCTCATTACAGTTTGAACTGAATTCTATAAGCCTTTTACTATAGGTTTTTCTATAAACCTCCTTTTTATTGACATATGCACCCTTTGAAGAGCTAATTATATCTGAGTGGATCCTGCAGTTTTCCCCTCCTAGAGTCTACATGAATTCTGCAGTGCAGAAAGGGACATTAGCTGAGTTTTGTTGCTGGTATTTTGTTTGGCAGGTAGCAGATGTTTGCTTTACTCTTGTCTGAATTAGATTGTAATGGGAAAGATCCATACCCTGAACAGCACAGTAAACTTGAAAATGAAGGCCTTTTTCCTTCATTAATAAAGCATATGAGGGAAAATTGAAATGCTATAATTTTTCTGTGCTTTAACCTGTTGAAAACCCTCTACTTTATCAGCTGGTGAGCTGCCCTGAAATGCTGTAGTTTGATTAACTTCTTGGTGTGAAGTGCAGGTCTTCTGGCTGTACTTTTAATTTATTATTATTTTAATTTTTGAGGTTTATTCTTTCAAATGGAAGCTGAAATCCTGTATGGTTAGATATCATAAATGAGGTACTCAGTTTAATGTAAGTGGATGACAATAAGTTGATATTTTAGAAATATACTGTAGCAGAAGATAGCCATTATACATTTTATGTGGTTGAAGAACAGAAGAATCTGATTGTGTATTACTTTAAGTTTATTATACAAAACCAGTATAAACAACTGAACTCAAAGGACATATCTCTAAAACCTAAATAATTGTCATCAATTTGTGTGTTTCGTTTTTATTTGGATTAAAGTAAACCATCAACAATATGTTCTAGCTGATCACATAAGTTATAATTTAAAATCCTTGAGTATTGAGATAGCTCAGTAGTAGTCTAATTATTTCTGACAATATTTTAATTTTTTATACTGTTAAAACAGGAATGGAGGATTATATAGGCTGAGAAAATTACCTTCTCTGAAGCTTATGGAAAAAATACGTTCTATGTGGCAAAGCTTGTCCTATCTTGGATACAAATTATGTCACTTGCTGGACTAATGAAAGTAGAAATATTTAAGCATTCAACTCTTTTTTTTTTTTTTTTTTTTTTAATTGGGGTTGGCTAACGTTGAATGACTGATTACTTGTGCTCAGCTGTTGTTTTTTGGGGGGGAGAGTTTCCTTTTAAATTTGACTCTCCTTTTAACTTTACAATGACAAGATATATAATTCTTTCTTTGTGCCTCTCTAACAGCTGTTTACTGGTGGAAAGTAGTACATTAAAGAGATGTTGACAGTTGAAAATCTTGTCATTCTCAAAAAGATCAATTTCACAGTGGTTTCAGAAACTGCCTCTGATTCTGGGTCACCCTGCCAATTTTGTTGTGTTCTTACAAATGCAATTTCATGTGTTTTACCTCCCTTGCTGTGTTGTTTAAAATAGTAATATAGCCATGAGAATGAAAGCTGACTCCCTAACTAAAACAGAGGTTTAGCAATTTCTGTAGAAGACTCTATGTGTGCAATTAAGAAAGTTAATGTAAGGAATAAAAGAATAACTATATCTAAAAACACTGATAGAGAAAAAATAATGTCTGGAAAGAGATAACTGTTGTCCCCTTTGTCTGTAAACATGAACCTTTAATTCCTGAGCTAGAAGGCAAGCCCTTTAATTTAGAGTCTGCAGTTTCCGAATCCCAAAGCATCTTTGGGATTTACCGAACAGTGTGCTGTGTCAGTTGAAGTTGTACTTGCTCACCTTAATGCAGAGGCCTTGCAAGTCTCAATCTCATTCTGTTCCATACAAAGGGAATACAGTTTTACAAGGAGAGCAGAAATATATTTCTAACCCACAGCAATTAACGGTCCGAGCTATTTAAGTCTTGGTAAATTATGGTTAGCATCAGGTTGGCCTTCATTTAGAATAAAGAAAAAAATAAAATACCAAAATTAATGTTTTCTGCAGAAGCCAGCTAATTGAAAGATGTTTCAATTTTTATAAGAAAGTGATGGTGTTAAAAAACACATATAGAAGACAGGCAGGGTACCAACAGAAACCTCCCCAGTGAAGAGGAGGTACCATCAGAAGCTTGCCTAGTTTTTTTACTAGGACTTTTTCTACTTGCTTGACAAGTGGTCTGAATGATTGCAGAGTTTATTCACTGTCAATGTTCAAATCGACTCCTGGTCAATTTCCTTCACCTATACATTCCTCTAATCTATGAGCCCTTTTCCGGAACTAGTGGGTGTCTGCATCTATAGCCTTGACCCCTAAATCTTCTTAGTGGAGAAACCTTGCTTTCAGTACCTTGAAACCTGTCCATGTCCTACTGATGCAAGAACAGATCTAGCAATCATTCTACTCTGTGCTTCTCAGACAAGAAAAAAGTTCCCCAAAGATGCCAAGGTGCTCTAATCTTTATGTTCAGTAACATTTTTTACTCGGGGTCTTCCTGTCTGAAGACCTACTGATTTGTTTCAGATGTTCTGTGTTTCCTTTAAATGATGAAGTAAATTTTTAAGTAAGAGATGCATGATGTAATCTTAATATTGCCATACTTACTCTGGACAGTGACACAAAAAGGATAAAAATAAAAGCCTTAATACTGTGGAAGTATTCCCCAGAATCTGCCTTGGAAGACCTGACTTAGGGGGATCAAAACAGCAATGAGCTTGCACTGCAGTGGAACAGAAATACATCTCTTGTAGCTAGTACTCAGTCTTGGCTGGAAACAGAGATAAGGTAAATCAAAGCAAGAGAAGAGCGAAAAATGTGCCTAAATCAAATGCAAGAGATTAAATTTTTGTAATTTAGTCCTTGCTGGAAGATAGTTGTGTAGAAAACGGATGTTTCTAAAAAGTATACTCTGCAAGAAATCTTTCACATTAGAATTACTTATGTTGATCTTAACTGTGTTGAGTGTGCCAGCTCTGAGGAGCCTTTGACAAAGAAAATGTTTAGCATGCTGTATTGATCTAATAGTTAGAGGTGCTGAGTACCTAGAATCTCACACAGGAGAAGTGAATGGAGCACATCTCAAATGCCTTCTAAAAATACTGCTGGTGTATAAGTGCATGCCTCACTTGAGAAGTCAGACCAATACTGATTTCAGTGAGACCATGTACATGTTATCCTTTCTTACTGTGAGGAAAAAAAAAAAAGCTGAGTCTGTTCACACCTGCCAGACATGGGGCAAAGTGTATGCTGGAGGAGTGAGTAAGGACATGGTAAAGATCTGTCCTATTGTGACTTTGATTCTTTAGAAAGCAGAGAATGAAACTTCATAAACTTGGGCTGAAAAGTTGCCACTTGGAATCACTGTAAAGCAGTGCCGGAATGCTGCGTTTTGGTAACCAGAAATAACTATGGGTACTAACCCTTACTGGATTGAGAAAAGTCAACGCACACGTTTCTAATGAAAGCAACAGAATATTGTCTGGAGTCTGAAAGCTTTTGAGAAACTTTTACAGTTGTCCCTGGTGGGCAGGCTTCAGTGCTGGGTGAGTGCTTTGGGTGATTTTATCATCAGCTGTGTGCTGTTGTTTCCCATGTTAACTTCATTAATGCCTGACACATTGAGGAGAATTACATTGACCGATCTGCAGCAACAGCCTGATTCAATGCCCAGTGAAGCTAATGGATGTCTTTACACAGACATAAGTTGATTTTTAGATTCCAGATGCTCATCACTGCATATTGTAATCACACTGTTGTTCTCAGAAAAACACCTCTGACATAACAGCATATCAGTGAAATTATAGAAATTGTTGCTATTTCACTTGGGATTGTTTGATTTCAGTCTTAATGTAGTACTTCTATTTAAATAAAGCCAACTGAATCTAGTGCAAAGTGTTACTTTTAAATCCTTCTAGAATAAGTAAAAATTTACACTGCACATTACTTAGTCTTTATGTAAAAATCTTGACAATTAATTTAATTATTAATACCTAATATTGGAATAACTCAGCTAACCTGTAACATCAGATTAGCATTGCTGCTGGATGTCATAACAGTAATTATTAGAGATAAAAATCTTCTCCTGATAAAATGGCAAGTTTGCAATCACTAGAAATTCATATACGGAACACATCTAGCCTGGTGAATTTCTGAAAAGAAAACTGGTAAAGCTTTTTTGATTTTAAGTATTGAATAATAAGAGTAAGCAAAAGCACCAGAAAGCAATCCGGGCTCAGGTTTCCTAACTTTCTGAATTCTAACTTTGATAGATTCTTTTTTATTCCCTTGCAATATAGAGATTACTGATTTTCTTTGTTGCTAGAAAAATCTGAGGTCAAATTCCACCCTAGTGCTCCAGTGGTAACAGATGGGTGATAAGCAGCCCAAGATACTGTAGTATCAAAATTTTGCAGTTTTTCATGTACCTATATTAATACAATTATGTGAGATTGGAAAAAGACTGTAATCGGAAGCCTTTGGAAAAAAATGTTATTTTTTTCTTTCAAAAAATACGGTCAAAATATAAATGATGACCTGTTCTGCTCTTATTTCCATTTGCAAGCAGCCAATGATAATTGAATTATATTGATTTAAATCTTAGATAGGCTTCTGAATTGAGTTGATTTATAGAGATAGATTTTTCTCTTAACATTTTTACTCCTGCCTTGTAATCTCCATTTACTTGTCCACTTTATTATTTGTGTTTATGTCACAAGAAAGTGAATTTTAGGAGGAACCCAGCAACTGGGGTTTGTCATGGAAACCCCAGTTTCTCATAGAAAATAAATAGATATGCAACTCTCTACTAGAGGTAATAATACAGTTGGAAACTGGGGAAACCAAATGCTTTTAAATAGTTTTGTTTTAAAGAAGTCACTGTAAATGTGCAACTGCGAGTAAATATTTTGGATGGAAAGTAGAAAACATAAAAAAGTGATTAGACTTATTTTGTTTCTTTTTTTCTATTTCATTATTAAGCACTGTATTTATATTCAAAAGACAGACTAGGCCTTATAGGTATGATTTATAAACACATTTCTGAGAGGGACTGTAAGGGCTTGCAAAAACTATGCATATTAAGTTAGGAATATATGGGAGATACTGTGGTAAATGGAACAGAGGAAAAAATTGGAGCTAAGGGTGAAAGGGAAAATGAGGAGGTGAGAATGCAAAAAAGGGTCCAAACGTTAGTGAACAAAACACTGAAAACAAAGATTAAAAAAAGAAATTAAGGAGACCTTTTCAGACTATCCACACTTGATTGTTTTGTAGTCTGAGGTCACATAACAAGTTTCTTTCAGAGACATTTCCCACAGGATGAAAATGGTGGTATTTTGTAATCAATTCTGTTACCCATTTAGCAAGTTAACATTGAAGCACATGGGTGTGAAAACTTGCCAAGGGGAAGTTGTTCTTTTGTTTCCAAACTCTGCAGATGGTGTAACCCAGAAATTTCAGGATATTTTGCTCAATAAACTTTTAAAAATGCGTAGAGATTTTTTATTTGTTTGTTGGGGGTTTTGTTTTTTAGTTTTTGGGGTTTTTTTCATCATTTGCCCTGTGCCACCATCGGAGCAGAATGCACTGTCCAGTCTTTTAATACTACTCAAAACACTTGTCAAAGAACTCAGCCTTGGCAAGCCATTTCATTTTTCCCTATTCATGAATTTCCAGAGTTTGAAGTAAAATGGGATTAAATAACCTAGTAAATTCTACATACTTCAGTGGTGCCATCAGAATCAGCATAAAGTTGGGAAGCAGGAATAAGGTCTAAAAGCCTTTTAATCCATAACCTGCTGAGCAAGGATAGCCTGTTAGGTTCTCTAACCTTAAGTGACCATCCTCTTCCCTCCCTCCTCCTTGGAGAAGCTACGTTGTTTATTCAACTTCTGGGTGTCACTTTTAATAGATCCTCCAGCTTAGAAAGTGTTTTCTGCAGGTGCCCAAACTTTCCTGAAACAGATGGATAGGCCTCTGTTTTGTTTTGTTTTGGTGTTGTGGTTTTTGTTTTTTTTTTTTATCCCACTCTCCCTAACATCATTTATTTCTTGTTTGATTCCCTGTCATTGCAGTAACCTAGGGGTCCTTAGAAGCCTATCCGTTTCTTCCTGAAGCTTGAGGGTTAAAAAGAGTGATGTAATGCAATTTTTGTGATTGATAAAAAATAGATATCACAGTCTTTCCTATTTTGTCTAGCTGGATGACTTTCTGCCATCCATTGCTTTGACAGCCTCTCCCTGTAGGTTGTAGTTTCAGTCTTCTTTCAAATGTGTAGGCCAGAACCCTGGCAACTTATCTTTTTATCATCTTTTGATTTCATTCATAGTGGCTGTGGTATAATGATGTCTTCAGGCAGGTTCTTACTTGGCCACAGGGAAGGGAAGGCAAGAGATGGCATTCCCTATGCTGAAAAATGTGTTGCTTTCCCTAAGGGAAATCCTGAAAGGAAACAGTTTACAGTGTGCCTACATCTTATTATTGTTCTTTAAACACAAGGGTAGTTGCCAGTTTAATCTTTTAAAAAGTAAACAAAATCAAGATTCCTTCTTGACTTTTAAGGCCTTGCAAGTCACTGTCCTTATTCCGTAAGTTGTAAAACTGAATCTGTATTAGGCTTCATGTTTTTTTGAGGGATGGTTTACTCACTTTTTTTTTTTTCCTCCTGGTAAACATCTGGAAAAGGTCCACACTTTGCTGAAGTCCTGGACAGTGGTTTTTTTTTTTTTTTTTTTTTTCAGGAAATGTAGCTGTTTGTGGCACTGCAAATAAAATATTTTCCTATAGGATAATACTTTTTTTCTTTCTTTCTTTCTTCCCCTTGTAATTTATAAATCTTTCTGCAAGATAAAGCAGTTTTTATCAGCATTTACTAAATTTAATATTATTGTAAACATTTTAAAATGTTACTTTTTTATCTGAAAAAAGTGTAGAAAACCTGTCATTTTTCATTAGGTAGAATATGAGTTGTCTCAAACACCTGCAGTGCATTTAGACTTTGCCCCTGTTTGAATCCCAACTTGCCTGTCCCATGTTGAGTTTTCTAAACCAAGATGAGCTCTTCCTGCCCACACAGGGCTGGCTTAGGCTGAGTTACTGATGAAATGACTGGTCAGGCTGCCTGTCTTTAAGAAAAGCACGATTATATTTTGTGATACTGCTCCCTTCAAAACCCCATCATCGTAAAGCAATAAGAAGAGATGCACATTGGTGTGTGTCCATGTGCATGTGTGTGCAGGACAGCACATGTTGCCTGCATTTTAGAGGTGACCCCCCAGCCAGCAAGACTCTTGTCCTTGTAGTGAAGAGGGAATGCAGTGAATTTTACCAAGAGACTGGTTTAATTTCAAAAGGGGAAAAACATTTCCTATTTCCCGAGGGGTTATTTTTGGAGTCCTTTTGGGGGGAGAAAGAAAAAAGTAAATGTGCATGTGTTTCTTTAAAAGAGTGGCTCTGGCAGATGCAGTGTGGTTAGGAGCATATTCTTCTTGAATCCAGTGGGATGAGTATAAGTTGCCAACAACAGCAACAAAAGATGGTGGTGGGGGAGGCAGAGGGAGAAACAGAAAATGTGTTGACAGTGGATCTGACCGACACAGCCCAAAACAATAGGATGCATGTTTAGCATGACTGGCTCTATTCATTCTCCTGTCAGTGCTTGGCGTGCCAGCTTCTCAAAGGCAGCAAAGCTGCAGGAAGTGTCACTTCCTCGCAGAATATATAGAGAAATTTCCTTGACAGTATTTTCTTCATCTGCAAATGGGTGGTTGTGGTGGCTTTTTGGTTAGTGAGCAGCTTTAACAGATCTGGTAACTTAATAGTTGTGATGCTGAAAAATAATGCATGCATGAGAAAGGCCTGTTATATAAATCAGCCTAGTGTCTGTTGACTGGGTAAGCTTTTCTCTTGTTCTAAACAACACAGTATTTGACCCTGGTGAAATAGGTAGAAAAAACACTGTCTGCACCCTGCAAATGCTGTTTTTCTTGTTCAAATTACCTCAGCTACACTGAGTCCTGGGATGGCACAGGATCAGCTGCTATTCAAGAAGGTGTTTACCTTGCACCTGATGTGCAGCCTGTGCCACATTTTCCTTTAAGTACAACCTTGGGTCACTATTTGATGACCTTCCAAACCCTTTAATTTGGCAAGAGAAACACTTGAAAATGGCATGTAAAAAGTGAACATCCAATTACTCTATATTTGTAGTACTTCAGCACAGCACTTTACTTGCACAATAGCACTCTGTTGCAAAATGACTGCAGCCACTTCAGGTTGCCTGGATAATGCCTCCAACCTACTGCAAATCCATGGGAAGTAATGCAAAGCTTTTTTAGTAACCCACTTGCCATTTCTGCCACTTATTTTAAAACCTCATCTACATCTTCTGGAGCTGCTCTTTTCACACTGATTTCTGTTCATAGAATTGGAGATTAAAAAAGAAAATATATTCACTATATATTCAAATATGCATATAGAAATATATTCAACTCATTTATAGAGTAATCTAAACTGATGGATGTAGGAGGATGCCTGGTGAAGGGTTTCTGTCTGTATCTTCTGGTGATTTGTTGCTCCCTGGAGTAAGAGCTGCTCTTACTGTTGGTTTGCCGTGGCTGATAAAAACCGTTCTGTCTGTTGAATTTCCATATCTACCAGCACTGAGTTTGCAATACTTGGTGAGAATCTGTTTTTTTAAATGATCTTGTTTTAAAGATGATATTTGCCTGAGCTGTGCAGAGATACTGAGCAGTCCTGCATGCGTTGATAATCTATTGAAGAATGTGGGCCAAGTGTCAAGCTCTTCCTGAAACCCACAGAGTTTTTCAGATTTCTCAGGAAATGTGTCACAAATAATCTTTCAGAAAATTAGTTCTACTTTCTCAAAGAAGCACTTTATTATATCCCTACCAAGACTGTTTCAGTACATGAGCATTGTAAGTAGGTGAAAGGCAGGTTAGCCTCTCTGCAGTGATTATCATGATTGCTTTTCTGCTTGCTGCTTAAACCCCCCCTGCTTTTGCAGGCTCTCTTTTTATTGAAATAGTAATAACTTCTTTTAAAACACAGATGCTATTTTCAGTATCTGAATGTAATCTGGTACTTATATGCTTTGCAGTAGAGCCAACACCCAGCCATTGAGATTTGGTTCTACTCCACTTTACTTTCAGAAGATGACAGTAAGAATTTGATCTTGTTGCTAAAACCCACATATAGTATTTGTTAGTGAAAACGCTACAAAAAGAAGCCAAGGATATACTGGATGATATTTTCAAAAGCAGATTTATTTACTAATAAATTGAGAGTTGCAGATAGCAATTGATTCTTCAAATATTTTTGGAAACACAACTACAGAATGCAGACACTTCATGAAAGGTGCATGCATATCTCTTTACTTCTGGTTTCTTAGAAAAAATAATCTCGTTATGAGAGTTCATTAGGAAATACTTTTCCTTTTTGATTTAAGCAGGGATTTATGGCTGTTTACTAATTATTTGATGATCTTATTGCGTATAAATTTTCCCATTTCCTAATGTGTGTTCAGGTGTTATCATTTTCCTGGAATTCTCTCTAACTCCTCTGCATATTTCTGAGAATGAAGTAACCTAATATAAAAAGGACAAGTAAAAAAAAAAAAAAAACCACACAGGTAATATGCAAATCTATATTGTAGTATGGTAAAAGAACTCTTATGCAGTCATATGGAAGAGGAAGTTGGAAGATTTTATTTGTGGAAATTTAGGTGTCAAAGATTTATAATGACTCAGTAACATAAGTGTTTACTTCAAAAGCAGAAATGATTCCACAAGCCTTTTTGAGATTTGCTGCTTTTTACTTTTGGGTCTTTGTTCTCTGGGGCTTATAACCATCTCTGAAAAATGAAGCTTGAGACATAGATTCATACATAATGGACTATATATGCTACCACTGAAGAATTATAATGGAATAGTTAGTCTTCATTAGCTTTGTCATTCTTCTACATTGTAGGATAGAGCTTATGAAACCCAAATGACTTCTACCTGACCAATTTTTATTACACTTCTAGAAGGCTCTGCCTTCACTTCAGAAATGTGATGTGCCATTTATCTTTGGGAAACCATGTTCTTTTGCCTCTTAACTTTCTTTTAGAGTGCATATGCATGAGATGATAATTCTATAGTGTTCCCCTTGTGTGAGCTTGTATGTGCATTTTCATTTTTTAATCAAAGGTACCATGAATTTCATATTGCAGGATGGTTTATTGCAGACTGTAAATATAACAATGTGACCTTTTGGAGTGATGTTTTTATTTGTATACCCTAGACACATAGAAGAGGGGATTTCCCTTCCACCTTATATAAAGTAGTATTGAGGGATATTTTTTTTTTTTTTAAGTAATTACAGAAGCAAGATATGGTAAGTCATATGTCTTCAAGCTTGAGTAATAGTCATCTTCCCGCTTTTCTGTATATATTCAGACACTGAGAAATAAGATAAGCGGAAATTGAAACTAAAAGCTTCTGATGATAAGTAATTATTCCAAAGCCAGTCTGTATAAGGCGGGATAGCCAGCTTTGTGGAATCAACAGGTCAAAAAGTTACCCAGGCATCAAACTTGTATCAGCTACTGGGGCTTAGATCGGAAACACAAATGTGACTTCATTTGTGTGTTTTGTTAGTTTTGTTCTGAGATGGCCAAAGAGGAAAGCTGAGACTTCAGCCAGAATATGTCTTGGCTTCTCTAAGCATAGCTGATTACAAAGGTGTGCTTTCAAACCCAGCTATTTTTTGAGCTGTGGAAAGCAGAGAACTATAGTGTGGATATCCTTTGGGATTTACATGCCTGAATCTACAGGAGCCAGATTTCATCCATCTCCCTTGCATATGAAACATGGTGGAATGGGGCAGTCCTGATATTTCGTCTTGTATTCTAGGATATTAGCAAAGAACTTGTAAAAAGAGCTCAAGATATCTGCTCAGTTTTAGTTCTTCTCAGGAGTTTAAACTGTGTCCCATGGAAATGTCCCAGCCACCATTGCAGCATCCTGGTATTCTCCAGCAGATGTGTTTATGGCACTGGTTAAACCATTTTATTGTCCAGAAAGTAATTCACAGTTGATTGATACAAAGCCCATTAAAGTGAAGGAGGGGTGGGAAGAGAAACAGGGAAACATTATGTAGAGTGATGCCTGATGTAAATTTTGCCTTATTCTTCAGCTAATCTTGTTTTGCCATTCTATTTCTAAGACCAAAGAGGAAAATTGTTCTCTGTATGTGAAGGAAAAAAACAGAAGAAAAAAAAAGAGAGGAAAGTGGGAATGCTTGTGTATGCATGGTGTGTAACCTGCTTTGCAAGGCTTGTTTCTCTTCAATCTGTAAAAGGGATGATCAAGAGATGTTTCACTGGGATGATTAGAGGCTGGAAGAGTAATACTGAAAGAAAATCCTTCACAGACCAAGAATCAGGGAAATACCTTCTGCTTGCCCTGTCAATCCGATGAATAATATTTTTTCTTTGTAGAATATTGAGGGATTTTGAACTTGAAGTTTTTTCGTCAAGGGGAAGGAAGGTGAATTTCATTCACAAAACTCACATTACATTTTGTCTGGAACATAGGATAGGGAAGAGGAGATCTGGATGTGAATACTTGCTGTAGTCCAATTTCTTCTGTAAATATTACCCTTCATTAAGGGCCAGATTAGTATACAAACTGTTGTTATCCAACATGTATGTAATTTTGAAATCCTGGACAGTATAGTTTTTTTCTTCCTCAGGAACTTAATCTTACTCACTTTGTTAAAGTGGAGTTAAACAGTAAGTTAGAGTACAGTGATAATCTAGAATGGAAAAGAATTACTTCAGTAAAGCAGTACCTGCTTTTAAAAATTAGGAATCTGGAGTTGTGCCTGCCGCTGAGTTCTAATTCCTAGAAACGCCTTTTCCATGACTGTTAAATATAGAATATCTAGATATCCTCTTCTTGCTTGGAAAGAGGCCAACAAGAGAAAAAGATTTAAAATAAAACCTTCTAAGAAACCAGTTGTGTTTGGCACAGTCTGCTGGGGAATCCCTGTAGCAGTGCTTAATTTTGCAGGGGTTTTACTAACCTCTGCTTAGGGAGCCAAATACTAGGAGTTATGGGGGCAAGAAGCATCTATATTAGGGGGAATTCTGGCATAGTCTTGTGGAGTAATTTGACAAATTAATTCAACATTTTTCTAGATAAAATGTGCCACAATATACTCAAAGTATTCTGTATTAATTGGTAATAATACAGTAATTATTTAAAATGTAATAGGTCATAGAGTAATAATGAGATTCAAAACCAGTAGGTAACTTTTAAAGCTTTATGTCTAATCATGTGATAGGTCTGCAGGCAAAGTCAATGTAAGCTAAGTTTACTCATCTTTTCCCAAACCATAAAATGATTTGATTGAGGCAGAAGTGACTGCAAAGTGGAATTAAATATATTCACTGAAGTATTTAAGTGCAAAAGAGAGCAGAATTTAGATTCTAGGATTGAACATAACGTGTCTTTCTGCTTTGTAGAATGACTTCCTAATTTCCTTTAATGTTGCCATTTCCAATATACAGTGATTACACGGGCTGTTTTCTCAAAGTCGCAGAAGTAGATTATAAGAAATATTTTTTCTTAAACTAGTGGACTGGAAGAGTTGCTAATACTAAAAGTGACTACAAGATGAATAGTATGAAGGTTATTTTCCTTGCGTAGGTTTCCCTGTGCATTTATTATATGGGTACTTATCAAATGTGACAGAAAATAAAAGGCACGTTGTTTACAGGTACTGTTCTGCTGACGAAAGGAAAACAAAACCTTGATATTAGTTCCCAAAATATTAGTAGCAGGAACTATTTTGGATTATAGTAGTGCTTTGCTAAAAAGAAAGCATATTTTTTATTGTAGTGGGACTTTTGCTTCTTATCTTCTTACCACTTTTGTAAACTAATAGGAACATTTTCTCAAAATGATCTGCTGGCTATAACTGGCTGCTGTCAAAATGCTTCTCTCAATTTGGGTGGCTCCTCACAACCTGAAATTGTTCAGTAGAGATGATGCAGTAACAAGGAAAATTTATATCCCTCCACAAGTATCACTTCTGGAATTTGTTTTATCTGTGTTCCATCTCTACATTGTACGTTTAAATTTGAGTATCATTAATGACACAATATTTTTTCTTGGTTGGGTTTAATTTCTGTTTAATTTTATCTTTTATTTTTTCCACTTTCCAGCTTGTATTTTTTTTCCTAATCTAAATTTTCCTAATCTTAAAATTCGAAATTAAGTCTTTGCATAAATTACTGGTTAAAGTCTAAGTTAGAATGCTTTTTAAAGACACTAAACGTGTTTGTCACCTTCAGTTTACAGCTGCTTCACTTAAAAAAACCCTAAACAAACCAATAAATCAAACCAAAACTCAGAACTTCCCCTTCTAAAACTCTCCAAACCAAAAAAGCAAACCAAACCTCTTTTTTGATTAAATTTTCAGATAAGTGGGATCTATAATAATAGCACACTTACTGTTATTTTGATATCAGTGTTCCAAGATTATATGTGTTAAGTGATTGAAATAAAGACAGTTACTTTGAATAATCAGTTTATTAGATTCTTCTAATTTTGACAGGCAACTAATTATGGAGTGTCTGAACAAGTCACTGTACCTCTTCTTAATATTGCTTAATCTCTAAAATGGGAATGTAATTATTCACTTGCATGTGGCTTTTTATAAGTTGTTCTTGACAGGTGATAACTTAAAACAAATATATAGGTTCATATTTCATTTACAAAAATCAAAGGTCAGGTCTAGTTGCTGAAAAATGTTTGTGATCTTGGAGTGATTTAAGTTTATAGCAACTGCGGACCTGGAGGTTGACTTTATGGAATCCAGTGGAAAAAAACAGTTGTTCTTCATTTCTCACAGAGCTTCTGCCATGTCTTGTCTGTAATTTCTTTTTTTTTTTTAAATCATTTATTGCAGCCTGGAAACTACTCTTTAGAAGAACTTGACTAGATTTAATTGACTTGCAGTGAGGCTTTGGGAAATGTAAATTCAGAGGCATTTCATATGACAGCATTATAATTTTCAAAGAGTTTTATATTACTGAAGAACTCCAGGGTTACTAAAACAAAGGATGAAGTTAAATTGCAGCAGAGAATTGAAGGAATTGAAAGCAAAACTTTTTGGTCATATTTTAGTGTCTCTTACAGAATGACATTAAGCTTTTCTTATTCTCCACTTCTTATTTTGCCCATTCCAAAATAGAAACATCATTACCAGAATTTATTGAGTGAAATTTTTGAAATAAAACCTCCAGCTTATCTGATAGATATTTTCTGTCTGTTTTTTATACATATGTGTAAATTATGAGTTGAGAAAGTAGAAATTATGTTCTCAAACTTGAAGAACTACAAAGAATTTATGGCACCATCTTCTAATATGTAAATTACAAATAATTTTAGTATTCAATGTCCTTTATCATGAAGGCACTTTGAGCCCATAGTCCTGAATATTTGGGAAGAAAATTCCAGAGCACCATAAGTTGTTCTTTTACCAAAATGATACAATAAAAATTATATAATTACGGGGAACAACACTAGTTCAGCAAAATCTTTTCCTATAAGTAAATAGGAAGTATTTTAGTATAAACAGGGTCATTTGTACCAGTTTTGGAAAGCAGCTGTTTCTTGGGCCAATTTTGTATATGTCTTTTGTGTTGAAATTGGAAACCGATATTTGTTATCCTCTGTGAAAAAAGAGTGGAAGAAGTTACACACATTAATTTTATTAATTAACTGGAATGTAAATTGCATTCAACAAGACAATCCTTTTCCGCCTTGGCAAGAAAATGGTCTATGTGACTCTGAGACTATTTAAAGTTTGGTTTCTCCCCTTCCCATTCAAATACCATGTTTGTGTGTAAATTTGCTGCATGCCTCTCCTCCAGCAGAATAGAAAAGCTGTTTAAGAAAAGGCTTGATTTCAGAGTCTACTTTTGCATTTTCAGTAAGGCACATAGCAGTTTCTCTTCCCTATTTTCTCATCACTATTAATAGTGATTAAAAATCACTATTTAATTCTTGACCTCGGCGTTCATATTGCTACGCATTGTATCAGATTTTTAAAAGCAATATATTTAGTGGGTATCTGTCTGTATTTCTCAACGATACCCAGAAATGTTGTGGACATCCCAGCATTGGATATGTTCGAGGCTGGGTTGTACAGGGCTTTGAGCAACCTGATCTAGGGAAAGGTGTCTATGCCTATGGTCTTTAAAGATCCCTTCCAACCCAAACTGTTCTGTGAGTCTATGGCATGCTGACTCAGCACCTCTGTCTTACTTTTTTACAGTGAATAGGAAGCTGAATTCATATACTGTGTGGTATTCAAGAAATAACCTCCTATTCCTGTAATACCCTCCCAATGACAATCTTCAGTGTCAACCCCTGTCTTTTAGTGTTGTATGCCAGGCTGCTGTACTGCATGAAGCGATTAAAAATGTTTGCAGCAAAAGGCTTGTGAAATTTCAAAGTGAAATAAGAAGGAAAAAGCAGAAGAATGCCCTCCAGAAAAATCTCACACTGTAATCTTTGCACTTTCATGTCTGTGTGTGTGTATGTAGGCATATGTTTGTGTTTTAACAACATCTCTACCATATTGGTAGTCTCATTCTCCACAAAGTTCAGCTGCTAGAGGAGTAAGGTGCTGCAGCTGCTTCATGTCATAAAGAAATGGTTTGGCAGCAGTCTTCCCTTCATCCCTACCTAGCAGTCTGCATCATTTGATTAATTAAAGCATTGGTTTGTCTTTCAAAAATTACAAACCAGAATTGCACATAGAGGCAGAGCAACAAGTATGAGAGTGGAAGACAGTAGGCAATGACAAATGCTTAACAGTATAGGAGATTTTGTAGGATGCAGTCATCCTGGCTGACACCGCTTTGTGAGGTGTTCTTCCATTAACAGGTAGGGCCTAATAAAAATGATGAAACAGCATATAGAATCTGTCTTTTTTTCTGGTTCTAAACCAGCGTTTAAGCAAGCTCTGAAAATACTTTATAAAGTTGTTTTTTAACTTTTTTTTTTTTTTTCAAGAATGCAGATAGTATTCAGCAGATTTATGATCATCACATTAACTTTTTCTGTATGGATATTAATAATGTGGCAAGAATATCTACAAAACCAGATGCTTTTCACAGCTAGACCCTAACTTGGTAGTTATAGATATGATAGAAATCATGAAAAGCTTCTCATTATTATCAGCTCATTTGTTGCATAATGAATGTGAAGATATTATCACTGCAGTTAATCACCACATCAAGTTTATAGTGGAGCAGTGCACAGATATCTCCTTATGCTGTGAAAGGTACATTGTGTATAAAACGTATTGCTTATATGCTGATAATATTGTGCCCTGCTGCATTTACCAAAGTAGTTAGCAGTCTCCCATGCCACAACAGGTGCTTGTGCAGTACTTTTCAATCTGCAAGAACAAATTCTTTGTGGCTCTCTAATTTGTGCAATCAGTTAGTTGGCTCTAAAAAAGAAAAGCAAGATGTATTACAATTGTTATTCCCTTGATACAGTACTTTTTACGCTCCTCTACTCGAGTATCACTTAAGTTAATGAGAACATAGAGCAATTGAGAAGGGACTTTATTATTTATTAGGAGATTGTCTAGAATTGACTTTTTAGATGCCTTTAATTATATGTTGCACAGAAAAAAATGTACCTGAATAAATGGCACATGGTGTGATTCATGGGGCCATCCTGTGCAGGGCCAGAAATTGAACTTAAATGGTTCGTGTGGGTCTCTTCCAACTCAGGATATTCTATGATTCTATGAAATGCATTTCCTGGTAGGACCCCAATGTCTTGCCCTTTTCTCCCTCTGTTCTCCTCTTCCTTCTACTTTCTAGCCAACAGTAACACATCACGAAAAGGGATTGGCAAATGACAGCTGTTATTTAAATTAGATTAACAAGACTCAGCAGGCAATTTTGACAAATTGTACCATTTGGTATATTAAATATAAGTGTAAAATGATGGTTTAGAACTGAAGAACTCTTAGAAATATTTGTCAGGATGAACTTAAAATAATTCAGTGGTGATTGAAAAGAGTTTGTGCTTGTGCATATGGGCCTAACAGACAGTGTAAATAAGGAGGATAAGATCTTAGTCTGTTCTTTCCAAGTATGAACAGAATTCCCAATGACACTTTATGTGTATCCACAATGTGGCAATAGAAATACACAGAGGAAAAAAAAAAAATCCAGTGTGCTAACTGTACTCATACTGCAAACTGTCAGAGCAGTAATTTTCAACATTTCCTGAGCTCCACAGAACTCTAGAACTTTTTGTGTCCGCATGAACTGGCCCCAGACTGCCTCTAATCATATTCAAATTAAATTAAGGCAACACAAAGACAATTGATTCTATACCTTCAGGCTTGTGTGTTTCAGCTTTCCTAGAAATTCTCTGTTGCTTTATAATTAATAGGTTTGACATACAATACCTGAAGCATTGGCTATCATTGTTTGTAAATCTTTTCAGAAGAGCCTAAAAGGTGGAGTCTTTATTTACTTTGTCAACCATTAAGCCACCTTAATACTTCCAAAACTTGGTGTTATACTCCAGAGAGAAAAAAAAAAAAAAAAGATGTGCAATACGGTGGGATGCCCTCCTCAAGTCAAACAATTTAAAACAATTATCAGTTTTCAAAACCAAGCAGACCTGTATTGGTTGCTTTGCTGTGAGATTGGGACACTAAAATACAATCATGCTTCATCAGAAGAATGGAGAGTCTTTTCTGTGTTTTGATGATAACTGCACTTTTTGACTTTCTGAGTTTCTTTGTATTTTAAACAGACTTTGCCTCTAGCAATTCCCAGATTGAAACACTGTAAAATTCGTCACTCACTTCTTTTTTTTTTTTTTTTTTTTTAATATTTAAAGTTAGAAAATTAAAAGCAACAAAGTGAAGGAGTTGCTGTATCATTTACATGATGTTCCAGTTGTTTAGCTGCACTGAAAATAGGGTTAAGTACTTACAGAAGGAACAGAAAAGGACTGGGTACTTTTATGATGTAGCTCCCCAGACTGAGTGGGGATGTCTTCTGCTGTGGTTGAGTACGTGGTGCCATACAAAGTTGGCAGCACTCTATTAAGGTCAGCAAAGAGTCTCATTTCAAGGTGTGGTGTGAGATAGATTACTTATAGGCCTAAATTTAGGCTTGTACATTCAAAGCATTTGCTAAACTTGGGTGTGAATAGGGAATACACTTTCAGTCTCTAATCCAGCTCTTTAATCTTTGATTTAATTGTTGCCTTCAGCAACAAAAAAGGGTATCTTCCCTAATTCATTAAATACCAGTAATGTATATTTTGTATATATCCACCAGATTGCAGAACTGGATTGCAAGATTCGCAGGGAGGGTGGCTTCTCTAGAAGGTAACGCAGAGAGGTTTCTTTTGGGGTGCTTGTGTTTTTTCTACATTTGGATTATGTGTGGACCTTGTATTTAATAATTTTACTTTATTTATTATTACATGGAAAGTGGGTGCAATATTGGATTGTTTAAGGAATGTGTTTTGGAGATAGGAGCAACCTGTATGTAGTCATATGTAATGTATGGTCAGCCAGTGTTGCTGATCTCAGGGAAACTGACATTGCTCATGGTTTGGAAAAACATCCACCCTTCTTTATCAGAAGCAGATCTTTACAAAAGTCCATTAAAAAAATAACAGTAGGCCCGATGCATCTTTTTACTTGAGCAATCTTGCATCAGTGTCAATCCAGAAACTATAGCAAAGTTTTTCTGGTCTCATCTGTACAGCTTAAAGTCACAAGTAGAACTTCCATATGTATGTGTAGATTTAGTGTTGGCAAATACATTTTGTGAAGCTGATTATTTTAGTTTTTATTTATGTATCTGATAATGAATAGCAGAAGATACGTGCTAATGTATTGCTCAATGTCTTTAGTGTGCTTATAGAAATAAGAGATATATAAAGTAGAAAATCTTACTGTACGGTTTGATGGGCAGGGGGGCATTATGTCCTCTGTAGTAGGAGTTAGTGCAGGTGCTCCTCAGCCTAGCATGCTGTCTCTTTCACCATCATCATGGGAGCTGTGAAAGTCTTGAAAAATTAAAATGAACAAACAAGTAGTGTTTTCAAAAATTTCAGCTTGACCTAGATGCACTCTGGTGCCAAAATCCCTGTGGTGCAGGGTAGGGAGCCTCTGGGGAGCAAACACATGAGGCTGAAAATTTCAGATGCAAAGGATTGGCTCTGCCCTGAGCTAAAGCCCCACTCTTTAGCCTCGGGTGAGCCAGCTGTGGTCCCCAAGGGCTGGGGGGCTCAGCGGCCAAGCCCTGTGCCATGCTTGGCATCCGCAGTGTGACGTGCAAGGTGGCTGAGGACACATCTGCTGGGAACTCCCTCTGATACAGAGGAGGTGGAGAATTTCAACTCTCTTTGTGCTGCAATGACAA
The DNA here is from genome assembly GCA_035583135.1 of Lophotriccus pileatus. Lineage (NCBI taxonomy): Eukaryota > Metazoa > Chordata > Aves > Passeriformes > Tyrannidae > Lophotriccus > Lophotriccus pileatus. The sequence continues at coordinate 20,290,317 of JAWWES010000133.1, forward strand.
AATTAAGCTTACTGTGCTGTTTCCAAAGGGTTTCTAAGACTTAGTTAACTTAAAAGATAAAGGCAAAGCATGCTGTTTTCCCTTTCTTGAAAAAAATCAAGATGTGTTTGTATGTACTCGACTGCCTATCAGTCAACAGAGAAACTTAACAGCAGCTCTAAATGTGTCACAATGAAATTTAGGGTCCAGTTGTTTTAGTCCATAGTGAATACCATGGTAATGGCAGCTGCATGCACAAGGGAAGGTCTGTGTATATGACTTTCTAAATTCCTACATTAGTGCAGCCTCTCTCTCAAACATGACAAGTCCCTGTTGTATATGCATATGTTCATTAAATCAAATAGGATAGTATGTGGTAGAGCCAGGCATTTGCCATTAGAGTTAAAAATTAGTGGATTTCATACAAATTTCCCCAAGCAGGCACTCATGTGGCCTGGGAATAATATGAGATTCTACTCTACAATGTGTCTGAGGATCTCAAATACCAATCTTATTGATTTAGGCAACAAGAAATTAATGTCTCCTAACCTTATTTCATACAGGGGAGCTATACATTTGGCAGTGTGCTCATGGATCTGAAGGATATCTTAGATAAGATTTGCCACGAGAAGTCAAAACTCTCAGCTTCCAATTCTGAGCGTTAAGAGTATGACCACCCTTCTCCCAGCAGCTGTGTAAAGTTTCTCATTCAGAGTAATAATTCAATAGCAGCAGTTGGAAAAATACAGTGGAATTGGATTCAGTCACTGAAACAGGTTGGCAATATCAGTTGGACAAAGAATTTTCATGGAATCAGCAGCTGCTGAGAACATGAGATAGTTCCTTGAAAAGTTCCTACGTATACACTTTCCCAATTTCTTCCTTTTACCTCAAAAAATTCCTGGATTTGTGAACTAGGAAACAACTGGGCAAAGTGTGTATAGCTTTTATTGGTGAGGTATGCGTGTGCAGTGTTAGAAAGTGAAAATCAAACATGTGCTGAAACTGAACCGTGACCTCAATTCACAATGGCATTTAATCCATGTACTCTTCCTCCCCTTTGAAACGAGGTAGTTAATTTTCTGAGACTAATATGGGGCACTGAGGTCCAGAAATGTCATACTTTCATAGGTAATAAAATTATAATACTTGGGAGCACTGCAAGCAATGAGCTTTGTCCCTTCTTAGTCAATAGAAAGATGAACATTGATTTAGATCTTTTCTCACTTCATCCTTGCAGTCATGACACACTTCTCTTCCAGTTTTATGTTTTCTGGGCTGATTCCACTAGGCTGTGGCAATCACTCTAGAAATAACTGATACCTAATTTGGATTCTATTTTTTTGTGTGTATGGGTCAGTAGTCCAAGAGATCTGTGAAAAGCCTTTCCAATGATGTTATTGGTATTTGAACTTATTGAACATTTGTCTGATTTGGCCTATATTAACTTAAATTGACAGATTTCTGGTAACATGGCTGAGTGCAAATGAGATAGTTAAATGCAAAGAACTCTTTGCTAAGCCACAGGACGTTATTGATGTGCTGAGGATTTTTAAAAAGCCAGTAGAGACTTATGTTTGTGCTGTCCTCATCCAGATTCTAAAATAAAGCTGAAAGTAATGACATGCTAATAAAACAGGAGGAGGAAACTGGTGCAGAGTAGTTGCTGTGTCAGCATGTCGGCGCCTGATGCAATCATGGGAATGCTCCTTGAGTATAGTTAGAAATGACATGTTTAGTGTGAGGCCAGTTCCAGCTGAGATGAGCAGTGGGGGTGGAAGAGAAATGAACAGCATCTACTTTTGTATAAGTTTGAAGAATTTCTTCCTTTGTAAATAGTGTTGTTGCATCATTTTTCTAGACAGCAAGTGTCTTACAGTATCTGTAGGAATAATTTGCTTTTTCTCCTCAGTGAAAGGAAAATATTCCAGCAGTTAGCACAATCCAAACAATGTCTTTCAGCTTTTCATTCAATTTTTCTTTTAGAAAAAAAACAAATATAGTATCGTTTCCTCCCACCCCTGTAGTTTAGAGACATGGAATGCAGCTGAAACAGGGACATAAAATTTTATATATGAAAAAAGGAAAAATCTGAAAATTAATTGAGGGGGTGTTTTGTCTTGGTTTTCTTTTGGTTTTAGTTTTCTAATTTTATTTCACAACTGAAATTAAATTTTCAGAATCAATTATTTCATAGAATTTATCCTATCACTGTTTGAAGTATAACACATGTGCTGCTATGCACTGCCATCTCCTGAAAGGAACAGTGTAATCTTTATTACATCTTAAAAGGTTTTTCAGTGTAGCCAAGTTAGATACTCTAATGAATAAAGCCTGAGTTTCTGAAGGAAGACAATCTAATTCCTGCTAGGATGCTCAGGCAGGAGCTGTAATTGGAACATTTTTTTTTTTTTTTTTTGGCAATTCACCTATATATTTATTTGTTTTACCTATGGAGATACTCCTATGCTAGAACACGTACGACATCTTGTTTCTGTGAGGTATTTTCTTTAAAATGTCAGATACAGTATTGGTTATAGGAGATATTTTGAAATTGGCGTCTGAAACATGGAGCCATAAACGAAATAAGCAGTGGTCAGAGCAAAAATGTAGAAATTGTACTAAAGTAAGAAAGAGCGTCATTTGGGAAGACAGCAATGGAGTTTCATTTAATCCAGTTCCTTATATGTTCAGATGCTGTCGGAGGTAGGATTTGTTTCAGGCTGAGAAATAGAAGAAAAAGCATAGGCATTTATTAGGAATATCTGTGTGTGAAAGAAAAGAGAAGAAATTCTCAAGAAGGTTCACCTGTTGAGAAACTTAATGCATTCCCCAGTCCAGCATTGTCTTGGGAGTAGCTTTCTGCTGGCCAGTGGAAGGGCTACGGGGCAGAAGTGGATTTTTGTGTCATGTGGAAAAGAAAACTAGATACCTGGGACTTTTCTGTATCCTCTACTCGATAAATGACCTGGCTTATTCTGGGGACAAAGCCATGCTTAAGATGACACTTCCCATCTGTGGAATAAGAAGCTGTACTCTGCAGTGTTGGCTGGAAGCTCTTTGTTTTGCCATACTGTTCTGCAACACAGTCGGCAGCTGCCCTGTACGTGTGCATGAAATCTATGCATGCTCATTTCTTTACAGTATAGCAATTGTTACAGAATTACTCTACAGAGGTATAATTTGACTAATTACTCTAATTATTTTCCAATTTTTTTTCTTAATTTTACTCTTGGTACTTAGTACCCATGTAAATTTTTTCCTTCGGATATTTGCTGGGCTATTGTCACTATCATCAGTACAGGTGTAACTCCAAAGTGTGTGGAGTTTGGTTTGAGTTCCATGAGGTTAGAAACATGTTTTAAGTTATGTATTGGACAAAGTCTCTTGTGCCCTTAAATGCTACATTGATGCATAAATAGCTGTCTTTGTGGAGAAGACACGGTTTGCATCATCTTATATACCAAGTTTATTCTTTGCCATGTGCAGCTTTGCTTTATGGAGCTAAATAAAACAAGGGAAATTGAAATGGGGACAAGAGAGAAAAATGAATATTTTTAGCTGAGATTTGCACAGAAATGACAGGTGAATGAAGTGGAGAGGTAAAGAACAGCTGTTCCAGATGGTAGCAGCTTCAGGAGGGAAAATGCTGGAGTCAAAGCGGTCAAATTGTAGAAAGAGATGATGCTCATGGAGGATGAGTGGTGCTGGCAGGGAGATGAGTGTCAGAGGTCAGTGGGAAAAGCTCAGTAAACACTGTGTATGAAGTTTATTTATATTAAAGTAGCAATTTGGGGTAAAATAATCTTTTTTGGTTCTTTTTAACACTGCAGGTGTTTATCTGAAATCATCAGTGATCAACATTTTCTGTTATCTTTGTCTGCCTTGACACATACACTGCCTTAGTTGAGTTTTGTACTGACAACAGACACTCAAGAATAAATCACAGTTTTCAAAAGTCTGTTAGTGAAGCATCTCTTCCGTATCTTTAGTCTACTGCCTGGAAATGAAAGCTTTAGAAGTGTTTGAAAATCTAATAGCCTTGATTTTAAGGTTTTAAACAATCTAGCATTCTTCATGGGACTATAACAGTGTAATTTGAGCCATCTCTGCATTAATAATTCATACAAGAAGCAAATGTAAAATAATAGGCAACTAATTATGCTAAATATGGCACTATAGTTTAAAGAAATACTTAAAAAATGCTAAAATCCCTGGATTAGTCTTGTTGGAGTTCTTTTCAAGACACCTGAAGAATTGGTTGGCTGAGGGTTGGGCACTCTCACTCTCCCTCTCCTCTTGAGTTTAATTGTTCCCTGTTTACAATGTTCTGCTTAAATGCTGTGGAGAAATAGACAGAACAGTCACTTTCTGTTAGATTTATAAAGGCAGAACTTACTTTAATTAACCATTTAAACTTAACTTACTGACTTGGAGTCGACTCAAAGTTGTTTTACAAATCTGATAGGTATTACACCTGAAATAGTTTACATTGACTGCTGACTTGTCTGTTGATCATGGCTGCCAATTCTACATAATTTTCCCAGTGCTGCTACCATTTCAGACTTAGTCTCACATGGTATCAATGTTTCCCTTCATTTTATGTCTTAAATTATGTCAAAATGTAGAGGTTCTGTATATTGTAAAGTAACTTCTAGGCTTTGTGTTGAGATAACTGCTCTTCAGGAGTAAGTGAAGGGATGATGTTCTAGCATAAAATATCTTAAGCACTTATGAGAAATACTTTGGGATACTGCAGGTGAAAGGTGCAATGTGATTTTTGTTCTTTTTTTCTTTTTTTTTTCCCTCACAGGGGCAATTTTTGATGAATCTGCCAAAAAAGATGAGGAAGTATTTCGAATGGCAGTAGCTGATCTCAACCAGAATGATGAAATCTTACAAACGGAGAAAATCACATGTTCAGTGACATTTGTGGATGGCAACAATCCTTTTCAGGCGGTTCAAGAAGGTAGGATAACTAAAGAGATTTCCTGCTGTTCTTTCTGCAGTGACTTGCAAAATACTACCCTGATAGCTTCCTAGCTTTGTGAAAATTTGTAATTTTCGTTGGCTTGTTTTTCTATGACATATCAAATATTGCATTTAATTTTGGATTTAGCTGCTTTGGTTTGTGTAGGTCTAGTGACTTAAAGCTATGAAGTCATTTATCCATTTTGTAAGTATAGGCTGTTGGAACGTGGGAGAGAAGTTTTTTTGCCTACATCTTTCCTTTCTTGCAGGCCTCTGTGGAATTATTGTCAATCCAGTGACTTCTTCCAAGTGCTTTTTGGTTTAATTTCATGCAATTGGTGGCACTTATTTGGAAAACAAAAGTTGTTGTGTGGACAACCTTTTCAGCCCACACACCTGAAAAAGTTATCAATTTTAAAGGAGGGATTAGAGATAATCTGATGACTCAGAAAGTTGCCTGAGTCTTGTAAGATTTTGTACTTAGTCTGTCCTTTGTCATTCCCTAATTACTGGACAAGGGGTGATGTTGTTGCTTTGGGCTCCTGTCATGATAGGGTGTAGGATGATAACAGAACATAATATTTGAAATCCCTCTGAGTTGGATTAGTAAATCACTGGTGTGACCGAGCAGGTGACTGGAAAGATAGCTATGAGGAGTATGAAATCAAATGTGGTTTGTAAGCATTTGTTATTTCCTTGCTGGTCTGGAATACTAACTTTTGTCTATGATGCAAAAGATACTTAATGTAAGTATATTATTAAACTTAACAAAAAACCCAAATTTTTTATGATTTTCTATATCCTTATTGGCTCTGTATTGACACTTGAGCTTTAAGGGAAATATGCATATAGTTACTTCACTATTTGTGAAGTCAGAGGTTGATACCAGTTTGGCTTCAATGGACTACTGACAAGACAATGCTAATGAGAAGGGTTTTAATGTTTGGTTTGGGTTTTTTTGGATTTTTTTTTTTTTTTTTTTTTTTGTGACTGTTTTTTACCAATGGTTTTCTTAATTTTTGAGAATTCAGTAATTATTTTTCTCTGTTAAACTTCACAAGTGGGTAGACCTGTGTAATGGGACCTGTTGCAGTCTGTGCTTGATAAGGCTGATGCAGAAAAAGACATGATTTTGAAAGTATTCCACTTAGAATCAATTTCTTTCAGTCTGAAAAGGCTAACATAAAAAATGAAACTATCTGATACTTTTAGAATTCAGAAGGGAAAATTAGTAAGTGAACTAAATTTTTCAAAGATACTTTCTACACCTTTGGTATTTAAGGTTTGTTGGTGGGGTTTGTTTTGAATTCATCCAGGACGGATAATGGCATCTGATGCTATGTGGTTATTGTTGATTAATACTGACACTTAGCGATTAATTTTCTTTATCATTGTTGTAGATTAATTGCAAATTATTCCACAAAATGGTGGTTTTAGCACATTTTTTACTTCTAACTTAAAGAAAGTAGGAGTGTCCAATAAAGTAGAACATTCCAAAGGAGTTCATGGCCTGATACTTCAATATTCAATAACTTATTTTATGCAAAAGTTGTATTTGTCATTGTTGAAAATATCTTGGTATGGTCAACATTTGAAATGTTGAATGTGAAGAGAGCAGGTTTGACATAAATTTCATTACCATCTGTGCAGGGGTGAAAGGTCTGTTATGATATTGAAGAGTTCAAGAAAGTATTTTCCAGTAAAAACTGTTTCTTGTAAATACATGGTCAAATGCAGCTACATGCCTAGCAAGCATCATATTCATGATCTTTTAAGTGCCCTGTGTTTTGTTTAGAATAATTTGAGTGAAAAACGAAGGATCTGTCGCTTGCATGTGCGTATCTGTGAAATTTCTCTTGTTGAACTATTTTAATGTTAATGTCTTTTCTTTTGATTTAACTGAACAGAGGCATAAGCTGCAGTGTAATGTTACAATTACTTTGCACCAGTTTCCTGCCTTTCTTCTTTGCTCTCTATGTTGCTTGTCTCTTGTTCTCAATTGCATTTCTTACAAGTGTTAGTACCAGGAAAGGGGACCACTCTAACTTTTGTCACATTACATTGTTTATACCTTGGACAAACACTTAGCAAAAATGCACTATACTAAGCTCCAGAAAAAAGGTTCATTTAAACACTCAGGCCGTTTTTTTCTTCTGTTTCTAAAAGGTATACTAGAACAACGCTAAATCTCATGTTTTGAAATGTATATGACATTCAGTATTCTCCAACCTGCCTTTTTCATGCTAGTATGACCCCTTCTTTGAAATCGTAAAAATATTGACTCTGAGGTACCATAGCCTTTCCTACCAGGCAGAGCCTAATGTTAAAAAGATTATGCTATTTATTTGTTATTATATTCTACAATTTGTTTTAATTATTTTTATATAAACTGCTTGACATTTTGCTTTGTTTTAGTTCACAACGTCTGGAGTTTTTCAATGTTTTGATGTTCTTCGTGTTGTCTAAACTACAGAATATCCTGTGAGAAGACATCTTTTAATGCTTGGTAAAATGTTAATTTAAAGCATTAAACCCATAGCAATAACTTAAAATAGGTCTAAATTTGTCTGAAATTTGCCTATTTCAATCAATAGAGAAGGTTAAAAAATTTGCCTAGGACTGTGAATTTCAAAAAACCAAGAAGACGTGAAGAAAAACCTCATAAAACAAGACACAGAGGAAATACAAAGTTATTTTTCATAATGATCCACTAATAGACAGCATGCAGTATTTCTTTTGTTTCATTAAATTAGCAAAATTAGCAAGTAACTCCCTAACAATTTAAACATAAATACTTAGATACTTCATAATGATTTGGGGATGTAAAAATAAATAATATGAGATGATCAGCTGCTGTTTTTATAAATTATTATGGTGCCCTTAAATGTCTTCCGTTTCTACCTTAGGGCATCTCATTAATGGTTCTGATTGGAGTGATGATACCATAACAAAGCTGAGTGGTTTTATCCTAGAAGACCTGTGAATGACATGCCCCATAATATCACCGGAAAGTGCCCTCAGGAACAATTTATAGGCGTGTTTTAGTGCACAGAAATAGGAGGCAAAATTCTTTAAGTTAGGGGAACTGTTCTTTCCTTTGGTATGTATTCTGTCAGAAAGGGCCAACAGTCCGTGTGATACAGATGGCCTACTGTGTGATTCGTGCTTCCAAGTCAACATCATGGGGCAGCATGGGAACCCATCAGGGTGGGATGAGGTTAAGGTTGCCCAGTGAGGGGGAGAGGCAAGTCCAGGGCAAGCCCAGTTGATAGATCATGGTGAAGACCAGTCAAGTGTATGGCCAGACATGCATAGCTCCAGCCTGACACACACAGTTTGCAGAAGAAGAAAGTGGCTGAGAAGGGTGGCTGAAACATGTAGATGGTGCAGCTCGTGCCCTTGTGGAAGCTGCAGCCCAGCTGCTGAGATGTCACAGTGACACACACCTGTGGAAATGTCCAACGTGGCATGTTCCTTCCTCTCTTTCTTTATTCCTTCAATAAAAAATGCTTCATAATATTCAAAGTACTCTTCTATGAATGTCTCAAAATATTTGTGTGCTTCTGGGATAGAGGAAGAATATTGTGGCTGGCCTTTTTATGCTTGCCCATGTTGGGTACCACAAAGGGAAAATAGGAATTTTAGTTTTCTCTGTATAGTCGTTTAAAGACGTCATTTTTTTGCATGGTAGCAAGTCAGTAATTTGGCACTATGAAACAAGGAATAATGAAGCCAGATCCATATTAGTGGCAATAATATATAGTAGTATAAACTTTACTTCCTTTCCTGTGAGACTTCAATTTACAGCAGTGTTTAAATAGGAGTGGGATAGACCTTCCAAAGGTTTTGAGTTCTAAATATAATTAAACTGTAATTATTTTTTATAAGAGTCTTGTTTCTATATTTCTTTCTAATGGGCTGTTTTTCCTTTCACTGGGAAATTTGGTTGAAATAAATATAGCATTTTTTTTTCTTGTTTGTCAGAAAGTCATCCTCTTGTCTCACCTTCCTCTTGCTTTTATTGTTCTTGTGCTTACTTCAATATACTAATAATTAAGATTGAAATTTCATTGTTCAAAGCCTGCTATTTTCTCCAATTCTTAATTTATCATTAAAAAAATGCTCATACATTTGCTGAATGGCTAGTATAAAATATGCAATTGCCTGTTCATTTTTGTGGCAAGTGGAGGGAAGGGGCCGCTTTGGTAACTCGAACCAGGGGTAATACTTTCTTTGTGCGAATCTGCCTCCTTGGGCAGCACAGTTTCTGCAGCCCTCATGTTGCTATTTCCACTTTCACACTAGGAGTTATAGAGCACACTCTGCAGGAGTTTACAGTGCTTGGGGCATCCACAGCATCTGGAAGGTAGTCAGAGCTCATCAGGACCCATCTCCAAAGATGTGTATAGTCTTGGTGATCCACTGGCAATATTTTAAACCTCATGACAAACACTTTTTCATTTAGTGTTGATTTTTTTTGTCTTACTCTTTTCTCCTACCTCCTTTTTTTTTTCTTTTTGACAATATGACATTTTTACTGATTTTGAATAATAACTCTATAGTAGTGCAATGTTTTCTTCTATAAGCTACCTATAAAATAGACAAACTGACAAATAGAATTGACTGATGCTTTTTGAAATCCACTTTTTTGACACATTTTCCTATTGCAATCACATATATGAGAAGCTTATTTTTCTTTCTTTCTTTTTTTTTTTTTAAACCCATCTTTTTATCATTCAGGTTAGTCATCAGAGTATGCTTACAGACACCGACTTGAGCCTTCGTAATGGCTTTTGAAAGCTTATTGTGATCAGTGAAGTAAATAAGGCAGTGAGTCATAACTAAATGGGATTCAGCTGTAGAGTAGCAGAGGTTTGTAGGGCAGCAATATGTATGAAGGTCATATGTAGGATTTTATTCAAGCAAAGTTTTATGGTCAGAAATTATGACCTGATGGATACATCTGCCTTGGCCTTTGGGACTAGAGGAGTGTAATAAGATTGTCCTTTCCCATTTCTCTGATCATTGTAGAAACCTGTTTAAATCTACATATTTCATGGACTGCTAAACTTCCTTTCACTTTGTGTCACTTATTTCTTCAAATTTCTCAGACTTCCTTGTGCTGTTTATTAACCAGTACATGTTCAGTTTGAGATTAAACCTTTACAGGGTTGCACTTCTTCACTGCCCTTCCATTTCATTCCGGATTTGCTTTCTTATTTCCCAATAAAATGGATTTTGATGTGAAAATATATACTGAGGAGGAAAAAAAATTCAAGTAGGATTTGAACCATAAAAAGTTAAGAGAGAAGAGGAGGAGAAGCATTTCAATAATGATATAAAATTCAATTGTAAAATCAGAAACTGTTGGAAACATTTGCAATTGCAAATTGCTTGTATGATGAGTACTTCAGAAAATATGGTAGAAGATTTTTTTGAATTACCTGTCCTCTGTGCATCCACATAATGTACCAGAAATTGTGGCACTGTGCCTTGTTCTCAAAGTGCAGGGTGAGAAGCCTAGTACCCCTATACAGGCTTTATTCTCATTTAAGTCTTGCTAACCCCACAAAATCAATCAGATCTCCAGTTTGCATAAATACACCATGGGAGTCCAAGTGTTGACAGCTTAAGAAAAAAGATCTTGCAACACTGGTGATAAAATCATGACAGTTGGGAAGACAGTGGTTGCATGGGAGAGGATCATGGAGAAGAGAGGATTGAGCAGTGATTGAACTAGAAAAGGGACATGTAATAGAAGTGCAATTAAGGATGAGCAGAATGCATATTTAACATATTTTCAGCGTCAGCTTCAAAGCTATTGTGACCGTCCTTTGCCCAGAAGTAATCTACCCAGAACATATACCACAAGCTGTAAAAGGAGGTCAGATTCCTTGTCAGTAAGGCCTCATAGTGGTACAGCAAATACAGTAATTGCAACAATTTCATTGCTCTCCAGCCTTTGAATTTTTAGCTCCAGTGTTTTCTAGTTCCATAATTCTTGCTATAATAATGTTTTCTTCAATTGCAAGACAACTTCCATTATCTTTGTTTCCAGTTTGAAAGCAAACTCTGGCAGCTGCAAACTGAACTAGTCCAGATACTTGAAGATAAAAAAAAAATATTCATTTATATTCAGCTCCTAAAAGCTCCCTAAAATCCATGTAAATTAAAATTAAAAAATGAACAAATCAGTCCATCAAGATTGGCTTTCTCCAGGGTAGTTTAAGCAACGTGAGAAACATGGTTTGAGGAAAAGAGGTGCAAGTCTTGACAGTCCTTATTTATAATATTTACAGTATTTGCAGATAGCAGATCTAATTAATATATAAGATGTTAGGGCAGTTGAGGAGCTTCTCTGAAGTATGTTTTCCAAATCACTGACCCTAAGAGGACAAGAAAAAGGCTGACTACAGTGCAGGCTAGGACAAGATCCTGCCATCTTTTAGTTGTTTCTATTCATGTTGTCTCACAGAGTGCCTAAAACCCACTGAGTGTATACTTTATGGATACTGTGTGTCTTTCTTGTGTTTTAAGGAAAGAATACTAGTGTTTCTATGGAAACCACTTTTCCTCAGGTGACCAGGAAACCCAATAGCATCCCACCTGGTGGCATTGCATCATTCAAATGCAATAGCGGGGCTGAAGGTGTTTATGTAGAGTCACACCCATCAAACCAAGATTTTGGTGTTTTGGAGTTGGCATTACCAACACTACCTTTCCACGGTCCTTTTTCCCCCTTCTGCTTTCTCATGACTTGAAAGCAGAAGGAGTGATTTTCCTAACACTGGTGCCATTTGTCATTGTCAGTTGCCAAACTTTGCCTCAACTTAATTTTTATGGCAGATTTTGACAGTTTTTTATCAGACCTTCCACTTTCAAATGACAGGAATTTTAATAAGTTTGGAAGAATTTCCTTCCCAGGCTGTTGTTTAAACATGTGACTCTGAGGCAGGCTATTAACCTCTAACCTCTTTTAAAAAGGTGAATCAAATAAATGAATAAACAACTGGACAAGTGTAATACATTTTGATGGTGAGGTGCAGAGTGAATTTTATCACGTTACTGTGAGAATAGCTAGACATTCTGATATTCTGCAATACTTACACTTTAAATCTAGATTGGATCATTTCTGATTTTGCAATAGGCATATTTCCCCTTGCAGTTCACAAGTGCCTGATGTGTGTTTTCATATATTAAACATGGTGCTTCACTCTGCTGTGTTAACGTACTCTGACACACTGCTAGCAGTTTACTCTTAAGAGAGCTATGCAAATCATGATGTGATTAAATAATATCAGTAGTACATTTAATCGTTTAAAGCCACTGTGCCTGAAGGTTTTTGGGGTATTTTAACAAACAGAAACAAAGTAAATGAGGGATGCCTCATCTTCCTAGATGCCAATTATTTAACTAGCACCCTGGGCTGTCAGTCCCCCAAAGTAATCTCCGTAAATAAGTAATGGATACCCTGTCTGGATTTCCTTCTCATCTTTTTGTGAAGCAATGTCCAGTAAAATCACTACAGCAGTCAATCATCACCGTCCAACCAGACATGTATATTCCTAGACAGGCCTCACAGCCTGCAAGCTTGCAGCAGGTTGTGGCAACTACCAAGAAATGAATTGCTGCATTCAGTTGTTTTCTGCTCTATGGAGTCCCCCAAGTTCTCTCATAAAATAATGTCAGTTGAAGATTTTGCTCTTTTTTCTCCTGACTAAATTTCTATGAATGACGCAAAAGTCACTAGGTCTTTATTTCACCTTACAGTTTAGGTACAAACATGGGTCCAACTGCTTGAAGATCCATATTTGATGTATCTATCTGTATCAGTGCTTGTCTAAAAGTCAATATAGCTAATTAATTTAATTTTATGCAATTAATTTCTTAATTTAATTCTCCCTATTGAGCCTTCCTTGCATTTCTTCATTCCTTTCTGTTTCATTTATAAGCTGTTTTTATTATAATCTGTTAACTCTTTGAGCATTGTATTCTGAGTAAGTACACCAGTCTATATTTGATGCAATTGGGTATTTATGTGCTGCAAATAATTTTAAATGTACTTCTCTCTGTCCCTCTCCCTTTCTGTATAATCAGAGACAAAGTGTACTTTATGGAGGACAGAAGTGTTTTAAAATCTAATTTTGGTAATGAGGAAATGAGCCATGACAACTCTGGAGGTGAAGCCTGAAGTGAATTATGAAGGTCATTCTCCTGGATGGGGAAATTAATTATATTTTAGCCTGGTTCCCTGTTACTTAGACCCTTTATATTGTGCACTACCAAGTAATTTTGACTAAATATCAATTTATGAAAAATTATCTGAGTAAAAGAGCACAGTTACAAGGACAGATTTTGGAAACTAGAAAGAGTTTTATTAAAACACTAATCATATCAGAAAACCATAACCTTTCATGTTATTTTTTTGAAAGGATGGCTGCTATGGGATTTAATGCTCATTCATTTTGACTATCAATGGGCCTTTAGCTTCTGTGATTACTGGCTCTTCTGAAACTTATTTTTTTCCTTAAAACCCAGTCTTTTTAAATTCTTTATTGTGTAGTCTGAAAGATTATTGAGGTGAGCCAAGCTACTCTGAAGGATGCAGACGATAAGTGTAGCACTCGCAGGGGGGGAGATGAAACAGGTAGTGTTGATGGTAATCAGAAAACATTTACACTGAGCCTGGAATAGACACGAGAGCCTTGCAGAGCCGTTCATGTGCTGTTGACACACAGGAGGGAGTTTGGGATCTTTATGTAAGGGTATAAAGCATTAGCACGTGGGGCTTAACTTGATGTGGAAATTAAGCACCTGCTTAAAGACTTTCCTGAGCAGGGATATACTTAAGCAGTCCCAAATCAGTGGCTAATTTTCTTTGGCAGCTGGTATTCATTATTTTGTTTACTTTAAGGGCATATTTTCTCCAGAAACTTGTAGATTGTAGCTGCATGTTCACATTCTGCACCTCTGGTTGTCCAAATGAGGCAGGTGTCTGTAGCTCCTCTGCTATTGCTGGAAGCAGAAAATGTGGCTGCAGGTCATGGCTGTGCCCTGTGATATCTGGAAAAAAGTTTGAAATCGCAATGAATGTTCCAGAGTGCCAGGCCGCAAAACACAGCTAAATAAGTAAAAACCTACAGAGGTTTGGCTTCTGACACTGTGTTTCATGACAAGAGGATTATAATGTACAGGGCTTGGTCATCAGAGTACCAGAGAGCTGTACTTAGAAATTGCAGTTTCATGTTACAGGTAAACAATTTATGTTCAACCCATCCCTTCGTGACCTGGTGCAGGAAAGGAAGCCAGCAAGAAATTTTCTTTTTCAAAAGTGTTATGTATCTTTAGTACCAAGCTATGGCTGAGTGGCAAGCCCTGTAATAACCAGCCCTTGCTAAGGGCACAGGAAGGAAGTGGGAACAACCCCTTCCAAGTGCAGCTTGCTGTAATGTTGGATGACAGAAGCTGAAAGTATATAATCATTAATAGGTCAAAAAAACAGCTGCCCTATGAGAAGAAACTGAGACATTTCTGAAATACCATTGCAGTGAAAAAAACTTTGTTTCCTGAACAGAGAAGACAAATGTTTCAAGATGATGGAATCCATTCAGACTTACCAGAAGAAATTAAAAGAAGAAAAAAAAAATTGCAGAGATTGTAAAAGCTAATGTGCTCTCTAATGGGTGCAATCTGAAGAGGGAGGTGATGCAAAAAGGTGGACTTGTCAAGACACTTGAAAAAAGGCTCAGTAGTTCAACTTAAAACATGAAATTTTACTTTCTTCACGTGGTCTTTACTAATGCTAATTCTCTGATAGTTGAAAAAAAAAAGAGAGTAAATTGGTATGGATGAAGGAATAATACAATGTTTGATTCGTTATCTCACCTTTCTGATATTCTTCTGTCTCCTATATCTTTCTTTATCTTAATTTGACACTGGTGTATCAAATGGTGAGCCAAGATCATATTCTGCTATGTGCTTGGCTTGTTGAGTTCCACATATCATGGAGTAGAAACTGCTTCCTGTGATGAGAGCAGGAGAGAGTCTAGACGTACCTATGTGGCATAGGAGCAAGTAGTACGTAACTTGTTTGGGTTAGTCAGACACAGTTACCTTGATTTGGAATAGTACTGAGTGTAAAACAAACCTCTGCAAACAGATTTAAGAAAATGTTTTTAAGTAATGTTACTTGCTGTGCTAGTTTACATGGCATTAAAATATGTACTGTTCTATCTTATCCTAGAGAAAATAAAAAACACAAAAACAAATTATTCAGAAAAAAATTTCCTGTGTTTCAGGAAACAAGAATTTCTTTGTAGTCTTTGCTAGTAACAACTATGTCTTTGCTAGTAACAATTGCTAGTAACAATTATATCTTTCAATAGCAGATAACAGCATTATATTGACAGTTACCAGCAATTCTGAAGTTGGGAGATTTTTTCATTGAATTACATTATTTGAAGGATTAACATTTTAAAAGAAGGTCAATATCCAGGGAAGCCAGAACAGCCACTGGAGGAGCACACATGAAATCTAGAGTCTCCTTTGGCAACTGCTGATTCTCAAGCTCTGAGACAACCTATACCTCAAAAACATTTTTGGACTTTGTTCTTTTATAATGTTAGTTGCTGCTACAATTAGGATGACTTTGAAATTCCTTGGTGTAGCCTATCAACAAGTTTCTGTTCTGCAATTTTTGTAAGGAATGCGCCTTTCAAATCCTTTCAAACTGGAAATGGGCAGCCAAAATCAGCAGCTTCCAAAGGCATTAGAATGGTAGAATCCTTTTTGCACTCTTAATATTAAGGATATTATTAAAACTAGTTAACACATCAGGGTATTGGCTTTTAAACTTCAAGTTATTTTCTGGAGATTCTACTTAACAAGAAAAAAATTTCATTTTTTTGCAGTGTTTGTTTGTTACTTTAAAAATTGTCACCTTTTAAGAGTTGGTCCCATATAAAGGTATATTCTATCAGGGAGTCTTAAATTCCAGATTTTTCTTTTATCTCTTTTTTTATTACTTGGTATTTTGAAATCTATTTTCTTATGTGTTCGTAGTCTGTGCCTTCAGCTTGTGCACTTTGCGACTTCATAGACCATATTTTGTTCCTGCAAAATGCTGTACTTGTGGAAAAACTTGCTGTGAACAAACACACTGTGAAGTCACACTTTTCTCTTGCATTAATGGGAAGTGAATTTGAGGAAGGAAGAAAATTTGAGCCTATCACCATCACTAATAGTGACTTGAGAGCTCGTCCCCTTTTATTTTTCATATGTAATAGTGTTAAATACAGGGACCAGCTCTTGTAGAACCCTCCTCGTTGTCTTTGCATTGACTTCAGGAGTTGGACTTCATTATCCTTGTGTATCCCTTCAGAAAATTGGTATGGTGACTAATGATTGGAATCATCAGGCTCAGCAGATCTTGAGTTTGGTAACTCAAGTGTGATCAGTTGTACAATAGCAGGCTGGAAAACATTCCATGTAAAAAATCCATGGGCTCAACAGTGTGGCTGTTGCAGTGATTTTATTCAAAGTCAAGGCTGAGAATAGAAATAAAATAACCTTAACATATTAGGTTTTATTAGGATATAAGGTAACTTACTATCTTGTGTGTTTTGCAAAGTTTCCTTGCTGTGTGAGGTCCTGTTGGGTGTCACTGCTCAGTAGAACTTATTTCACACTTAAATTCAGATTCTTCATGATGCAAAGACATGTTCAAGCTTAGTAAAAGTAATTGAAATATAGGAAATTTAAGAAAGGTCTATCAAAAAGCAATGGAAGCAATGTTGCAAGAGACAGACTGCTATCATATTTTTTCAGAGAATATTTCTTTCTCACAATTTGACAGGCTAAAGTGTGCCACTGATGTGTAGGAAAATAGTGAGGGATAGTACGAAGTGAAGAATGTGAAAGCAGTATTTAAAGATTTCTTTGTGCCTTTCCAAACAAGCTTGATATCATGCATGTTACAGTGCAGTGGTGTTAATGCTGGAGATTTTGATACACTATCCAAAGGACAAATGCAAAAAGTTCATGGTGACTTTTTTCATGCTTTCTTGGAGATGCAGGAGCCAAGTAAACAAAAATATAGGTGTTTATTGACTGTATCACAATAAAAATGACATGAAAACTTTCCCTGCAACCTCCTCAGATTTTGAACATTACTGGTGATATGGTGCTGTCCCGGTATGGGAAAGGGTAGATAAATCCAGACCAGTGGGTTCTTGACTCTGAGTTGTAAAATCCACGTGTAAATCCACAAGAAGGAGACACAGACACAACGTGCAGGTCGAAGGTCAAAACTGATCTAGTTTATTGTAACAACATGGTGGGTTTATAAGGGGCAGAAGAAGGGAACCCTGGGAGAAGGGACACCTGGACCTGGGATTGGTGAGGTAACATGAATCCTAAGGGAAGAGGGGGCAGTGACAATGCAGGGACAACAGGGGATTGGCTAAAGCAGCTGCCCCTGGGGGCTGGCCATGCAGGGGGCTGCTGCACCTCTCCAGAGAGGGAGAGATGTCCTTGACCATAGGAAAAGGTCACAGCACAGTCCTTCTGGTGGGAGATTCAAGTAAGACATCCTCAGCTTCTTTCCACGCCCTGAAGGCAGCTTCAGTTGTCAGCCCATCTCCAACACATGAAGGTTAATTTAAGAAAAGCATCCACACGTCGGGGTTTTGAAGTTGTTAACTCACTTGTCCATCACTGGTTTCTGTGTTGCCATAGTTATTATACTGTCTCCTTGCACTGGCTAGCTGAATGGCCAATCCCCTCCTTCCCCTCCAGCAACTTGCTGACAACTTCCTGCTGGATCTTCTCCAGATCTAAGTCCTGCAATGTCTCTCTCCTGCCCGTATTTAGCCTTAGATGGAGTTTACCACCCACTTTGGGCTGCATTCCCAAGCAACCGGACCCTGAGAAGCCCCGGGCCCGGCGCACCGGGGGACCGCTACCGGCCTCACACCATCCGCGGGCTGCGACCTCAGATAAGACGTGGCGACCCGCTGAATTTAAGCATATTAGTTGGGGGAGGAAAAGAAACCAACGAGGATTCCCTCAGTA
>JAWWES010000133.1:20313527-20330131 GCA_035583135.1 Lophotriccus pileatus
GTACAATAAACAACAAAAAAAAAAAAAAAAAAAAAAAAGAGGTGGGTGTGTTGTGACTCACTGGATCAAATATTCTTACACCTCCTACCTCCTCCTTGTAACCCCAAATATACACATAGAATGGGTCAGGGGATGATTTCATTGAAAGCACTGATTTAAAATTACATCAAAATAATTTCAGCAGCATCAAGCTATAGCATTTGTAAGCAGTTTAATCCTGTATGAATTATTGTTTAGATAAAGGTTATTAATTACCATCTGCTGTTCAGTTAATGGCAACATGCCAGGAAAGCACTCAGAGGCCTCTCTGTTCACCTATCTGTTACAGTGAGCTGAGTCAAGTTGAGTATTTGGCTTTAGAGAAGAAAACTTCAAAGAAATTTGTCTGCCAGGCTTTTAAATTCTTTCAATTATTCTTTCAATTAATAAAATGCAGATCTGCAGCATTTTGAAGTCCAGATTAAAGTAGAAAGGGAGGAGAGAAAATTGATTGGGGATTGCATTAGAACTTTTGTGTCATCCCACTTACCAGCAATCGTTAAAATTATTACTACAGGTACATTAGTAATAAACTCCAGTCAAAACTGTCTCCAAAATGTGACTGTTTCCTGTCACTGGTCTCTTTTGAAAGTTGCTGAATTTTTACTGTTTGTTTGGTTGTAATTTCTTCTGCTCATCATTCTCTTTTCTTTCCCACAAGAATATATTTCTTTGCAAGACATTACCACACAGTGTGATATATTTTTCTCTGCTAACAATTTACCAAGTCCTGTTGCAAATTCTATTATTATGGCATATACAGTGCAATTACATATTTAAAAATATGAAGTAAAAAATCAAGGGATGACAAATTTATTTTTATTTCTCTTATGCTGTATGACACTTGTAATTTTTTATGTGATGAATTAGTGCTTTCATATGAAGAGCAGTCAGAGAGCATGTAATTCATTTGTGAATGCTGCAGTGCAGGGTTCTGAAGGAAGAGCAGGATTCTTCACCAAGTAACTTCAGAACACAAAACTTCCTCCAGCCAACTCCTGCATAGTACTGGGAGCTCTGGGAAGAGCATCCACTAGCTAAATGAGCACATAGTTCCCAAAAAAGCAGTAGTGGGAATTTGACTCCAGGGTTGACAGACACAGTGTTGCTTTAAATGTGCCTTTCTTTTATTTTTAATTTTACTGTACAACAAGAGGCCTGAAGGATACCATGCAGAGATGGTTAAACACTTGTGCAAAGGGGCTTTTTATTTATAATGAAAGAATGATTCCAGGTCTGAACTACTGCTTTATGAAATGGTACTGGTGGAAGTCATGATCAAGTCTAAAACAATCACCAGAGTCCTACATGGTATTTTGGAAAAAGGCAGCCACTGTTAGACTCTTTCAGTTGCTGTTAGACTCTTTCAGGTTTTTTCTCTGGAGATTACACTGCTCAATTATAGCAAAAGGGTACAAATAGAGTTTTGCAGGAGATTTTGTAATTTAGAAACATTTTTACAAACAAATGCTGTAAAATATCAAGCAAAAGTTCTTAAAGAAAGAAACTTTATTTAAAAAACTATAACATCTAGAAAGAGCCATGTCCTTGAAGATGTCCAAATAATCTTGTCACCAAACAATTTTTTTTTGCATATTTTACTTGTATGTTTTTGTTCAATATATTAGCATGGATTTGTACTCCACGATGTATATAAATAAAATGTAAGATTACAGTAAACAGGAGGCTTAGCAGTATTTTTCAGTGTTTGGTATGTGTTTAAAGACATTACATAGCTATCTATTGTACATCAGTAGTGCTTTAAACTATTTTTCTAGCTAAGAGTTTTAGTGTATTAATGGGCCAAACTGCAAAATGAGGAACAATGATGGGATGGAAAGGAGAGGAACTGACATTTGGCTTGTTGGCTTTGATGCAGAGTGTGTGGCAACAGGTTAGCTCCAAGATGAGGGAGTTCATAATTTTTTCCTGTGGTAGTTGGTTTTGCCCAATTGATGCTTGCAGATCACAACAGTGTGTTATTCAACAGGTTGGATTCTGTACCTGAAAAGTTACAGAGGTGCCCAACACTGTTATTCACCCAGGTACCTTTGAAACTAATTTGGGTTTGTTCAGCATAAGTTAAGAGGAATTCATGTATTTCCATAAGCAATTGTAGGGTATGAGATGAGAATGTCCTATATGAGGAGTCGTTCTGCTGTGCATTTGCTGTAGATCCACATAACAAATAAGCTCCACATTCCTGAGAAAGAACTAAACCCAAAGCTTGATATGTGTAACAACTTTTTCTGAGCGACTTTCAGGATGTCATTAAATGTAACTGCAGGCAACTTCGTGTTACCTCACTCTTCCAGTGCAACGGTTTTAGACTAGAAGAACATATTTTATGATACCTTCTTGCCTCATGACACTCCTACATGGAAGGAACTGACTGTTTCCTTTCATCTCATCTCTTCATTCATTGCTCTACCTGGTTGTAGGAAGACTTTACATTCAACTTGGCACACATATACCTCCCCACACAAGAAAAGCATCTGAAGGTACAAAGAAACAGAAAAGATCTCTAATATTCTGACTGTAGGGAGAGAGAAGGGGAGAAAAGAGCTATACAGAGCCATTTTTTCAGACAAATGGAAGGAATGAAGGAAGATGTATTGGCATTCAAATATCTTGATTCCAACGATGAAGGAAAAGGAAGTATAAAATTGTGACCAATGAGAAACTCTTCAGAATATTTATTGCATTCTCACTTTCAAAATCTACAAGTAAAGTCTTTCTTCCCTCCTCTAAGGTATAAATGTCCAGTGTCCTGACATAGGTAAATGCCATGCTGCTGAAATTGGCATTACTGGGGAGGAGGTAATTTTTTTTTATTCCATCAAACCAATGTGGTGCTAAATCAAGAACTCCTTCCAAAGCATTGTATAGACAGATGCCTCAACTCTACTGACATTCAGTAGCAGATGTGCACACAGGAGAATTGCTAGTTAACACCTGTATTTTCTGCATATAGCTTCTTCTCCTTGCTTCTGAAGCTTATTTCTGTGGTTTTTAGCAGAGCTTTCAGTGCCAAGTACCCACAAGCTGCTGTATGGATCCATGTCTTTTTCCTCCAAACTCTGGTTCTTGATGCCTGCTCTGGACTTTGAATGTTTGTTGACTCAGTTAATACTACTTGACAACTTTTGCTCTCTACCTCTCTCTCTCTCTGGAATTAAAGAGCAAAAGCCAATCTAGTTGAATGGATAAACTGAGATTGTCTTATCCAACACCATATGTGATTAGCTAGAATAAGAACTGTAAAGCATTACTGTATACCATCAAGTAGTGTCTTTGCTTTCATCTGTAGGTGGATGGATATTGACTTAGACAAACTGATCCCTGAACAGTATTTTTTTTTGTACCATATGAGGTTAATAAGAAAAGCTATGCAGAGAGCAGATCACATGGGCTTTACTGACATGTAAAAAACAGTTTCTTCCTTTTTTGCTTGCAGTTTAATAATGTGAGGGGAATTTGTTAATGGTTCCAGGAGAATGATGTTTCTGGGTTAGTAACAGGGACATGAAATAGAAAACATTTTTGCCTGACCACACTGTCAACTCTCATGTTTCATCCACTAATGTCCTGCTCCACTACTACATACTGGGGAATTCCACAAACGTTTTATTAGGAGGATTGTACAATTCTACTCAGCCTATGCCATTGAACTTGTTTGTGATGATAATGTGTGTGTGCTTATTCTCATTGTCTTGTTTTTTGTTAAGATGATAATCCTTTTCTCTCATAATCATTATAAGTGGAAACAATGAGTCTTGCATCTGCACTGATAAGTTTTCATGGTGATTTTGTAAGTCTGCAGCCATCCATTTTGGAATGCAGGGATTTCTTAATTAAACACAGGCTTAGGCTTATGTTTTATATTTCTTGTCAGAGACAGCATCAAGCACCGTTACAGGCATGTAGAACAATTGAGGCTTAATTGTGAAATGAGATAAACATGCATAAAATCCAATTTCTATTGTTATTGATCTTCCATATATTCCAGTGAGATAATGTCTACATACAGATGAGTAGGTCAATTGGAGAGCGATTTTAACCTTCTTCTGAGGCATGAGATCTTGCTGGAGGAGCTGACAGACTACAGCCATCAACTATTCCACAATTTAGGAGGGTAATAAGAAAACCTTTGTTAATGGACTTACTGGATTTCTTCTTTATTGAGTATTGTCATCAGTCTGGAAGCATGAATAAAGATTATGGATCATGCCAGACTTCATTTAATCGAGCTAACAGCAATACTTAGAGTGGGAAGACTTACTCCCAGTTTCGTTTGTGACTTGAAATCCCTTTGTGATATGTCTGTTTTGTATTCTTTTTTGTTTGTTTGTTAGTTTGTCTGTTGAAGAGTGACTGTGTTTCTGAAATGTAATGAGCACTCACAGCACTACTTAAATAACATTCTGGCAATATTATATTTTGAGCAAAATAACATAGGGCACAGTACTCAAATGGGTATGGATTTCACATTTACAGGGATTCTGAAGGCAAAAGCTTTTATTTTTATTCTGCTCTTACACTTGGCAGCTTTTAGCGTTATGCCTATTAACTTTTATAGATGTCATACATTTTTATGTTAATGGTGCAGCTCTGAGTATAGCGAGCATCTCAACTTCTGCTCATCAAACCAGTGTACAAGCAAAATTATGACACTTCAAAATGGTTAAAAAGCTGCTTGTATTGTTTTATGTCATTTTATTGCTTGCGTATTTTTGTGGGAAAAAGAGATTTTTTTTTTGAGTATACCAGGACTTGCAGAACTTCACCTGTTTAGTAGGAGGATTTAGACTTAATTTTATTTTTGTAGGTGTTGGCACTGGAAATTTCAATATTGCTGAAGCTCATGCCAGATTTCACAGTGAGGTAGCAGAAAAGCACCTGTGTTTCTGTGGATCTTCTTTTCATCACTGGTTAAAGAGTATTCTGGCAGTTATGTGTGCCCTTGCAAAGTCCCACGCCCAAAGGGCATAAAGCCTGGTTTTCTTTCGTTCACTACAGCCAGAGGCAAGTTTCTGATTTCATACAAAATCTTTTGTGATTTTTGCATGGGAAACAGCATTTGTAATGTAGGGTTATGTATCCCAAAAATAGTTGAGAGCCAATCTGTATTAGAAATCTTCCAACAGAATGGAGTAGCCAGTGAACCATGTAGAGAAAGAATTGTTTTCCTATTTTTCTTCTGATACAAAGAAGCTGAAACTGTGCTTTGGTTTTAAGTAAGTTTAGGGTTTGTTGGATTTTACTTAATTTTTTTTTTCCCAGAGTTTTAGAGAAGACACATGTAAATTTTGGTTATGGTTTCTTGACATATGTGAGAAGATACTAAGAAGAAACAGTATTTGCTTCTGTTTCTTCTTCTATTTGGTAAGCTCTGTATCCAGCCTCATTTGTATGAAAACATCCTTAGATAGAAACAGATGTGCATCAGATTTGGAAAAGTGCAGAGTGGCATGCAGTGCATTGCAAAATTTGGCTGTAAAATGTGGCTTGTAATAATATTTTCTTTCGGTTGAATGCTTTGTAAATACAAAGTTACACACACATACTCAGAAAGTCAGTGTTTGTTACGACTATTTTCTGTTTTACTTTGCCCATTTAACTTCAGATAGAGGAAAAATAAGGGGGAAATAGTCCACTTGTATTCTGTGTGTGGCCTTGGTCAAGTCAATAAAATGCAATTTTGTTGTGATAGAAGAAGAGTGTCAGCAGAAATAGTTTCTTAGCTTTTCCAAACTATTGGTGATTGCTGGATATGGAAAGGTTAATAACCAGAAGCTTCTGTTCCTTTTGAATTATACAGTGGCCTAATCTGTCTTTAGACCTTAAATGAATTGCTTTTTTTTCCTCAACATTTGTATTAGAATCTGGACTAACTACAACTTAAACTTGTGAGAAAATTCACTATTATTTCCAGTGTTTGCTTCTCTTTAGATCACATATTGTTCTTTTCTTGGAAGAATGGTAAAAGTTTGTTTTGTCTGTGGTTTTAAGTGTTTTCATGTTTTTCCCACAAACCAGTGAAGCAGTTGCTGTTTCTTCATGGTCCTTTTCATCAGTTTGGATATTTTTTGATTTACAAATCTTTACCATCATTATGTATGAACCTTTCATATCACTGTGGAATTTTTTCATTTTGCAAATTCTAACCAAATGTACAATGAAATAGCAGCATTGTCTGCATCTCACCTAGAGATAACCCTATTCCTAAATAAGAGATTTTGTTAATTTGAACAGTGTGTAGGTATGGGAATTCAGACATTTATAGTTATGTTGTATAACCCAAATCCCAAATAAAAGCCTTTTAAATTTAATTTATGTTTGCTCTGTGATTGAAAAGAAATACATCTATGGCTTATTTAGTCATTTATACCCTTAACTCTGCCATATGCATGGGTGTGATTACCCACTGACTTGCATTACTGACATGTATCTCCCCATAATAAAACAAGGGAACATTAGAGTTATTTATGTGAGATCACTGGGGCAGAGCAGATTCAAAAGAAATCAGTCTCTCTCTGAAAACTCTCAAAATTCATAAATTGCAAAAACTGGATGAATAACGTTAAAAACAACAAACATTAAAACACCCAGATTAAAACAACAGTATTTTCCAATCCATTTTGGCATAATTTGTGAAGGACCATACACGGATGCTAATCAGCAGCAAATCAGCGCCTGTTCAGCCCAGGTGGAAATATTAAAGATGAGAAGCACATCCAGTGGAAAAATATCTGCTATATCTGCCAAGTAGGATTTAATTTTTGTCTGAAGTAATTTCAGATAAGGTCTGTGTCTTCCAAAAGGAGAACAATGATATTGTTATGAACACTGATGGGACCTGAGAGACAGGATGAGCACTCTGAGTCCAATGGCTAAGTCAAAATAATTCAGGAAATTCAGTTTACCTTTGGTAATACATTCTATAAACTTTTTGAGTGCAGTTAGGGCAAAAGCAAAATTGAATTGATATATAAAAATGACAGTAGGAATGAACACTGAGTTTGGCAGAGATAGGCATAACCCTGTACCATGGATATGAGAGGCCTGAGATAAAAAGATTCTCTCTTTTGAGAGTTTATCTATTCTGTATGGTGTATATTAGTCAGTGAGTTTCTCTTAGTTTTGAACCAAGGCTATGTAATTTTTTTTCTAGGAATTAGTGCAGTAATGCTACTCTCAATTAGTACTAATCTCTCTCCTTGGGGATGTAATACAAAAAATGAAAATTTCAAGAGGGTACTTTAAAAGGTTAAGTATCCTAACATTATCTTTTCTTGTCACTATCTGTTTCTTCTTCCCTTTCGTTAAGAAATGAAAGTGATAAATGAAAAATATTACGTGGTTATTTAAAATAGGGAAACCTTTAACTGTTGTCTGCCACATTAAGAAAAGTAAAATCTGTGTCATGATTCAGATAACGTCGTTGTACTGTAGAATATATCTATATTGTACTATAACAAATAGATATTTGCCAAGCTTAATGATAAATTCTCAATTCAGTAAGGTATTTAGGTTACCAATTTCTGCTCATACTTTATGAGGATGCTGGAACGGGAGTTAGGCCTTTGAAAATCGATGGCATAGCTTCTTAAGAGGTAAGTATGCATAATTATATGTACTGTATATTGAATAGAATCTTTTTAATGTGATATGCTGACCGACCAAGAAGTTATAGTTTATGTACCATATAAAAAGTCAAGGGTTTTTTTTTGTTTTTGTTTTTTTTGTTTTGTTTTGTTTGTTTGTTTGTTTGTTTTTTGTTTGTTTTTTTTTAGTTTTCTGTGATGTCTGTATCCCTTATTTTTCTCATATTTTTTATTAACTATGTTGCTTAGGCTAGGAAAATAAGAAAGGTATTACATTAAAAAAAATTTCATTTAGAACAGCACAAATACCATGTAGACTGTGAGATGTATTGCTAACTAAGTTATCACAGTGAAAGAAATTACTGTATGGGAAAAGCAAAGGCTCATTTAATCTAGTTAAGTGGTGATTTAGCTTCTTTCCTTCTCACTCAAAAAAATCACAGTTTCTTCAAAGGGAAAAAAAACAATGTAGTGTAAGAGCCAGGAAGGTTTAAAGCACTGTCTTTCTCTACTGTGTGTCTCAAAGATTCTCATTACCTTTCCTATTTGGCAGTCTGTATATAGACTTGAGATTAGTTTGCTTTGCAATCAGCAAAGCAACAAAGACCTTGATAGCCTTTTGCTATCAAATAAATTGTTAAAGTGACTTATTTATCTATCCTATTTATTAGGATACTATTTGAATATGTTTCTGTCATTAAAAAGAAGTAAGAAGCAATTAGAGGTTGCTGTAATAACTGTGGGATCATAACCAAGGAGATAGACAAGGTCTAATGCTTACTATCCATGGCCTATCCCATGTACCCTCTGTGTTATCTTTGCAGACGGAGATCTGCATAGATGTTGTCAAGAAAAATTGAGTAGGCTGAAGGATGAGGTCCTGTGGAGATAGAGTGGTCCTGTTTTGGCTCTGACGAACAACACAGAAGAGAACAAAGTCACATGACTGGAACTTTGAAGGAAACCATGGCCAAAAATGTAACTTTTGCCTGATTCTCTGAGAAGCACACCCTGTATATGCTAATAAGCTTAATGAAGTAAGTGCTACCAGGTACAGTACTCAACTCTCTGCTCAGAGTGTACTGTACGTAACATAGGAGGAGAAGGATAAGATTGGGCTGTATCTAAGAAGGTTAGAAATATCATCTGGTTAGGAGGAAGACCCAAAAGACCTCAGAGACAGTCGTCAGACTACTCTTCTCTCCCTCTTCCCAAGCAGGGATGCCTACTTTGCAAGCTTCTTCATAGGATTACTATTAGTACTTGGGTTAACACAATGCTGTTGTTATTGTTAGAGCTCTATTACAGCTAGTGCGTTTATCAATGGCAATTCTGAAACTCTTTTTCTCTTGCTTCAATAAACTGTATATTAGCCAATCTGTGATCACAAGGTTCTTACTAAATGTGACCAGACCTATAATGTTGGGTTGGTTAATCTCACTGCTTGTGGATCTGTGATCACACAAGTTCTTATTGAAAGCAACTGGACCTATGGTTTTGAAGTTGAAAACTTCCCTATTTGTCAGTTTGTGCTCATGGAATTTCCTACCAGACTTATTCTGAATTTCTTGTAATCAGAAATTAAACCCAGCCAGCCCCTCTGAATTCTTGAGACCAGCTGGAACGCAAGGGGCTCTATTTTCTGTCAAATTTCCTACTCTTAACACAATAAACAGATATATATCATATATATATATATATATATATAAAACACATTTATATCCTTGTCAAGTATATGATGGATGAAAATCTTAGTTCCAGAATTTCAGATCAGAAGACAATGGGTACTGATAATTTTTTCTTAGTTCCCAGCTCCTACAGCTGTATGTATAGTGAATCTCATAGTGAGGGGTAAATTTCTAGCTGCCCTTTTCCCTCAGCACCGTGCAGCAAATGGATATATTGTGTGTTTAATGACCATTCTGGTTCAAAGGCCCCAGATAGTCTATATGTGGCTAAAACTGTAAAGGATAGACAGGTGCAGCTTGGAGTTAGAGAGGGGCTAAGAAGTTTTGAATTTGGTTTCTGACAGAAATAATCAACATTAGTTCATGGTTCTTTAGGCATTATATTGCTGAACACTTGAAAATCCTACTGTATTTATTTTCTTGCAAAAACAAACTTGGCAATCAATCGTCTGTGTGGAGATTGGTCATGGGATGGGTAGTTCTAATTTTTTTTTTTCTGTTTCTTTTCTAAAATTGATTTTATATTCAAGTGATTGAAAAGACTTTCTAAATAATAAAAAATGTTTGTGTTTTACTTCAGTGTTTAATATTCTGTTTATCTCCACATACACAGGCTTTTTCTCAGACTGTCCAGCCAAGTGTCCTCACAACATGAATTGAAGGCCCATTATGTCCACCACAAAACCTATCTATTTACAGGGGATTTGTAAATTATGTTTGTGTTTGCTACCTCAGGCACGAAGAGAAGGTGATCAACTGCGAGCTGGTATTTTAGCATTTTTAGGTATTGTTTAACCAGGTTTTTGGACAGAGTATGATGAGCGCTGGTCCCATCCAGTGTTTTTCTTAGTGCTTTGCCCAGATTGCAGTTTTGTGCACTCACACATGCCCTATCCAGAGTGCAGCGGGGGGGTTTGTCCCACTGCCCTGGCACAGCAACATGTTTTTTGCCCTGTCCTCTGTATCCATTGCATCCTTCAGCTGACAGAAGTTGTTGCATTTTTTTTCACCTTCTTTCCACACAGAGAAAATCTATTAGCCCACTACGCACAGAGAATACTTATACTGAAGACTGTGAGGATGAAGTTCAACAGAACCTCTGAAAACTGCTTGGTACTGAATTAATATTGTTGACTGCATTCTGTCCCATCATAGTTATTTGAATTTGTTATTTTAAAGCTAACTGTTCCATTGTAGGCAGATTGCAGAGCTTCAGCTTTCTACTTCCTACATCAGCAAAAAGACCTTTGACCAATATCTGATTAAAGAGACCTAAAATAGCTTCTTTGATCTGATACATTCAGAACGAAGGGAGAAAAATTTAACCTTTGGAAAGACCTACAGACCTGCACTTCAAGCAAGAGGGTAGTGCTATGATACTTGCAGATAAGCTCTGCAATCACAGTTTAAGATATGATGCTAAGTAAATTAAACAAGCTAGAAGGAGGCAGAGAAAATTCTCCCTGATGTCTTTCCCTAGGTTGTGCTTACATAAAGGAGATATCAGTCACCAGATTTAGAGCTTGGCAAAAATTTATGATCTCAGGTCTGTTAAACAGGATATCTCAGAAATCATTTTCTGATGGAGTCACCTTTCCCCTCATCTGTTGCAATTTGTACAGTTAGCTAGCTCAGAAGCAGGGAAGTAAACTGAGGTAGAAATATTATTTCTACAAAATAAAGCAGATTATGCCCCCATTCTTTCCACTTCTGCACAACTTGAGTGTAGTCTATGGTGTCCATGGTGTTGAAAAATTATCTGCTCTTTGGGCAAGTGCCGATTGCATCTGTCAGCAATAGGGAAGTGGTGACAGAAGGAGAAATGATATAGATCCTAAGTGCTTGTCAGGATGCCTATCCCAGCACCCAGGCAAGTGGGTGTAAAGGGTCTTTCAGCGTGCTTTTTCGTGCCAGGTTGGCTTTTGCTCCTTGATAAGTTAACCTTCTTCACTGTTTTTTGCATTTTTTCACACTTGCATTAACAGGTTGCTTAGTAAAGTGTTTTATCACATATGGGATCCATGTTGAGTTGAAAACAGAACCATGAACAAAGCTGGTAGGCCAGCCTGTATTTATAAAATAATTTCACTACATCTGGTTTGCTACTGTGTTTTCGCTGGCAGGAAAGGGATAAGCTGTTGTTCACCCAATTTTAAAGCAGGAGTGAAAACAACTAATGCTGGATAATCAATCTGAACGTCCTTTGATTTTCCAGCTCCTTTAAATATGCTATTCCTGGGATTGTTGTCCCAGCTGTTCCAACTCAGCTAATAATATTATTTTGCAGGTATGAAGAATCAAGATTTTCTTTCTGTTTAAAAAAGAAGATACATTTTTATTCACTTTCTAGGTGGCCTTATGGAAAGCTCTCAGTCCAATAGGTGAAATGGGGGGCTATAATCAAGATACTGTGCCAGTATGTTACCATGAATTGTGTGAGTAATTCTGCTTTCAAAATTGGCTCTGTGGTGACACGACTGTGTCAGGCAGATAGGCAAGTCACTTTTTGGAATATAATCTGAAAATTATCAAAATTACAGTGCAATTCCATTCTTGATGTGATGTAGCTGAAAATTAGGATGGGCTGTTTTTGGGAAAGCTTGACGCAGGCATCTCCTTTTTATTGCAATATCTTTTGTTTCTTCTAGGGTCAACTTGTGGCCAATAGCTAGCCCTCTGAAAACAAGATTGTTGTCTTAGAAACTTTATTTTACGGTACTTTGTTGTTAATGGCTAATTTCAATGAACCACAATTCTTGGAACCTTTTGGGTAGCAGAATCAACAGGAGCATTTCATTTCAGTATCAATGATTATTTCTGATGACAGATTTTAAGTGCTCCAAAAGAGGATGGAAGTAGGATTTGAGATTATGGTGAAATAGGGGAGTAAATCTGTGTTCTGTCCCCTGCCCAGATCAAGGCCAGTCGATTAACACAGCAGTGCTGAAACATTTTTGGACAAATGTCAGCAAATCAGGCTACAGGGCTTGTTCTGCCTGTAGTCTAAATGGGTAATAACTCCCAAGTGCCTTGAAGCCAGACAGCTTTTCAATCCCCAATCTGAATTACAGCTGCAATTTTAACCTGGTTACGTGAATAAATCATTCTAAAAAAATACAAGTAAGAGGATATTGAACAGCCTAAGTATTTATGGCCTGTGGTTACACTAGTTCCGGACACAGGGCAAGAAAACCAATTTCTGAGGGTAGCCTACTTCATACATCACTAGTCAAGTATGCTAAAGTGCTGATGGCTAGGAACACCTAACTATGCATGATTAGACCAAGGTGGCAGGACACATTTTTTCCTTTTACGTTCCTTGGCTTGAAATTTAGAGGACACATCACTCTTCAGCTTAAAGGATCAGAGGTCAAGAAGTTTCAATCTCATCCTTCTCGTATCACAACCTTCATTTCATTTTTCTGACCCAAACACTCTTTAGATCTATGATTATATGCCGTGGTGAGAAGCACTAAAATATCTATCTCTTTAGCTTGTCATCTGTCTGTCTTAACAAACTAAATAGGAACTATGAACTAAAAGTGAGAAACAACTAAATAAGGCCAGGTCATTGCACATATTTCCTCTTTTCTCTGATGGATTTAAAACAAACCAGGGCTAACGGGGAATGATTCAGTAGACTATCCAGGTGTACGCCTTATCTTGCAGAATTGTGATGATGGCACAGACTAGGAAGTCTTTAAAACATGCAAATGTGAAAAAATTGCAAAGATAACGTTACATTCCTGTGCCTTAGGCCAGCAGTTGTGACACTGAATCTGTGTTGGAATCTGATGCTCTAATGTCATCGTCCCAGACCTTTTGCTTGTGGCAAGTTGCATCATTGGGCTTTAAGCAGATGAGTGAATTCCCTACAGAAAAAGTTTTGCCAAGACTCAAGATGGGTTCTTTAATCATGGTGATTATTTATTGACTTGTAGTTAAGAATTTTAAAATATCTCAAACTAAGCACAATGCTTATATTGATTGATTGCTGTTAGTTTTTTGTCCTCTTGCAGTACCTAAGAAGGAATAAATGGTAGCTTGATTATCAGACAAGTCACCTAGGTCAGGATCTCAGAGTTGCATATTTATAGTGTTCAAGCTTTGCATCTTTGTCATAAAATCTATCACCTGATTTGTTCAAAATTTATATTTAGTGTTCTCTTCCAGAATGGACCAGAGCAGTTTGTTATATACTTGTACTGTCATTAAAATTGTGAAGAAGGGATGTAAAAATACTTCTGAGCTTGGTGACCATCCCTTTATACAAGTGCAGGCAAACGTAGAAACTGCCAGGTAATAAGTAGGTCTTGCAGTTTTCATTCCTCAGGTGTGGAGAAATGGTTAACTGAGAGAGGCCACGCTTCAGTGGCTGAGCTGCTTCCCAGGCCTGAGAAGCAATAAATCAAAGCAGCTCTATCTAGGAGAGCTTCTGCAAGGTCAACAGGCGGTGTTTTTGTCTTCTTGTTTTCATAGCTTTCTTGTTTTTTTTCACAGCTCTTTTCCCATGAAGTTGTGGGGTGGACTTAGGGAAATGTATTCTTTTGCATGGGACCAATCGGTGGTGGACAGGTGTTTGATGTGTACATATGTATGAGTGCATGAAATATAAGACAGTGTTTTGCTGTAATAAATCGGAGTTTGCATATGAATCCTATGGATTTTGGAAGTCTTTCTCCCCTCACCACCCTAGTCCCGAGAGCATCCTGCTACACTCAGGTGTGTTTGAGGAGGTGATTCTTACCTGAGAAGGTGGTTCTCTGTTTTTGAAGTCAGGTCTAGCCATGCTGGGACTGAAATAGTTGTTTAATGTGGGACTGAAATAGTTGTTTAATGTGCAAGTAAGGCTGCAACTTCCTCCTTCCCTTC
Organism: Lophotriccus pileatus; assembly: GCA_035583135.1. NCBI lineage: Eukaryota > Metazoa > Chordata > Aves > Passeriformes > Tyrannidae > Lophotriccus > Lophotriccus pileatus. The sequence goes on from JAWWES010000133.1 coordinate 20,327,734, forward strand.
ACCTGGCCACATGCTTTTTGTCCCCATGAATGATCTCTGACGGTTAGTTACTTGCTTGGCAAACTAATTTAGTTTACCAATTTAGGAGAAAACAGACCCAGCCAAAGAGAAGCAAGTCTTCTGTTCAGTGAAAATACATTTGTGAGTAGGAGGCCATGAGACTGGGTTTTGATAACTACTTCTTTTCATAAACAGCAGCTTGTTGCATCGGCTCTCTTGTGAAACTTCTTGCCCAGAGCAGTTTCAGGAGTCACAGCTTCAGCACTCCCTGGTGCACTAGGGTGCTCAGCAGAGGTCTTCCTGCTGGCAGTGAATTCTAGGCTTATATAAAAGTAATTTTTAGGTACTCTTCTTTAGCTTTTAAAAAATAATTTAGGAAAATCTTCAGATTATGTTGAGAGTTACTACGTTCTGGATGTGACTCCAATCCTGAGAAATGCTTCTGACATAGGGAATCATGTCCATTTATTTAGTTTGTGTAGGATCACTACTTCCTGGGATAGGAAGTTAAGAGCTTTTCCTTACATGTGCATAGGTAAGATCTACAGCGTGGATGATTCTTAAAACTGCTTTGGACACTCAGTCTTTATACTTCAAAAATTAATAGCCTCAACATGCTTGGAGACATTTTCTATAACAGTATGGCAGTGTACAATGGGATGTGTTGCAGAGCTTTTGCTTTATTCTCAGTGATCTTTTAAAGGTCTGGGGAAGACAGAAGTTGTCATCCTCCATTTAGTAGAGTCGTCTTTGTTCTCCTGTGCTTTGCAGCAATGGAAATGAGCAAAACAGAATCAACCTATAATACAAGGACTTCTTTTCATGTTCAATAACACTTTTAGTTCCACATACTAAGAAAAAAAAAAAGCAAAACCTATATTTTAGGATGCATAATAGATACTAGAAGAAAGCAACAGTCATCCAGAGCAATTGGGTAGATGTTCCTGGTTGAGCTGCCTGAAGCCTCTGTCACTGGCTTGCTGGTTTGATAGACCAATAGCCTTGTGCAGCCTGGCAAACTCCGTGTTCATAAAGACTTAAAAAATGCAGTTTCTCTATGGCTTTTAAGATTTACTTAAGAAAAAACTTCTTTGAATGCATTTTTGTGTAATGGTAAATTATTCATTTTAGCAAATTTATAATCTTCTTTTTACTGCATGACAGCCACCTTTCTTTTTCCTTCATTCACACAGAAGAATTCTCCTTTCCTTCTCCATCTCTCTCCAGTTTTTATTACTGAAAACATAGCAGGCATATTGGTGCTTTGTCTCTGCCCTCTGAGACCTAGAGTTGTATAATGGAAAACAAGGTCATGCCATAAATGTATGAATTCCATTTCAATTTGTTAATATATGTACAAATAATATGAATTATTTGAAATTGGATCAAGTTCTTATAAAGGAGGGTAGAATACAATTTGTACCAAGCAGAAGATGAATCAAAATCCTAATTTTTTTTTACTCCTTTTGCAATAATCCCAAACTAAATAGTGTTAGAGAAATACAGAGAGTTTGCCACTGGTACCCCCATAAAAACATTTTTGGTTTCAGTGTTTCCAAATATGAAGCTAAGCAAGCAATTCAGAGAGTTGTGAGGATAAATGAACTTTGCTGAACTTCTTCAAACAAACTCTGTATCCTCTTTTCCTTATTCACCATTTGTAGCATGTGACTTTACTAGCATATTGGTAGGTTTCTAATGACAGTAATGATGTGTGAAGAATGCAACTTTAAATTGCTATACTTAATTATAGCTATTTTTCCCTCTCCACTCTCCTGCAAAATTGTTTCCTTTTTTATTTAATAGCCAGTGATCAAATGATTTAATGAAATGATCTGTGGAGAGTTTCTACCAAAAGCAGATTTGACACCTCTGATAATTCAAGAGATTTTGGTTCATTTCTTAGGAGAAATGGCTTTAAAGAGTCTCTAGGGCTTTAATATTAAGTTCTATCTATAATTTATCTGTTGGATACTGTTTTTAAAAATGCTGAATCTTCATAATTTCATTTTTTTCTATTTAAAGCTCAGTATTCACATGATCAAATGAAATTCCCTTGGAGATCCACAGGGGTCTAAAGCAATCTCTCCTGCTAGACTTCAGTTACCTCTAGACTGAGCTATAAAATGTTACATTAGTTACTATGCTCTAGGAAGTATTGTCTTCATCTATGAGATCTTATTAAAATCTATGGACCCTTTTAGTGTCTGGATTAGCTGCCACTGCTTTGGGTAAATATATTTCAAAGGAAAAGAAAGGAATGTCTTTTCTCTAAATTCCTCTTAGTTATCATCTCAGGTGTCAGTAAATTGGATATATAAATATAATGGCCCACCTTCGCGAACGAAGAGCCGGGGAAGGTCCTTACCCGCATATGCAGATAAGGCCTTCGAGCCTG
>JAWWES010000133.1:20330231-20392220 GCA_035583135.1 Lophotriccus pileatus
CCCTGACCAGGAATCGAACCCGCGGTCTCAAGGGTACCAGCCCTGCGTCTTAACCACTAGGCCACCGGGGGCTCCCAATAAATTGGATATAGAAAGTCGAGGTAGAAACGTGCATTTTCTCTTGCAAATGAATGTTTCTTTTGCCTGTAGGACACAATGTGGAGGCTACTGCCTTCTGTTCTGGGATGTGTTGCCTGATGACAAGAGAAGGGGAGTATATTTGTAATTTTTAAAAACTCTAACTTCAAAATGTTTTAAAATATTAGCTCAAGACAAAGAAGGGAAGAGATTTGGAGTGGGAAGGAGAGGAACGTGGGATAACAGGGGAATAAGAATTACTATAAGAATAAGCAGCTGAAAGGGAAGAACAAAAAATGATCTGCTAAGTTGTGCTTTCTGTTGCCATATTACGATAGGAGTAAGTTATGCAGAAGATAGAAATTTAATGCTGACGGTATTGTAGCAGACAACATCATCTTTCTAGTGAGTATATGAGCTTGTGAACTAGCAGAATGCCTCTCTGAGGGCAGAGATATTGGCAAAAGATGTGCAAGATGCTCTCTTTATCCTTTCCAGTCCATTAGTGCAACAATGTAATGAAGTTTAAGTGAGGTAGTTTATTATGACAGAAGCCCAGCCTTGCTGCTAACCCATAGTATAGAGGAGGTCATGCTCTCCAGTGTCAAAGAAAATCAGTGCTAATGGAATAACTTAATTAAAATTAATTGGGTATGATTCTGTCTCTTAAATGTAAGATTGATGGAGGTTATTTTCAGCCACTTCTTTGCTTAAGGTTAAACTCAGTTTACTTAAGATATCCCATGTTCTTTCTTTTCCTCCCGTACTCACATACAAGTTGAAATACAGTAAAATGGTTCAAAAATTTGAGAACTCAGGGTTGGGAAAGACGTACCAGGCCATCCTAGTCTGTTCTTCAGCTACACCCCATTAGCATCTATAAATTCCCTCATTCCTCAGCTTGTATGTTAAATTGATGTCACAATAAGAACTGTGTTTATGAAAGCAAAGAAGAATTACATATGACAGGACATGCTGCGTGTTGCATATCATCTGAACGTAAAATCTGGCCTTTTCTCATTCAGTGACATTTTCAGCCTCAACTTTGATATGGTAGCTGCAGAGTATGTTCTATAAAACTGTGTTTTCTATATCATTCCATGCAACTGACAGATGTATGTCAATGGAAGATTAAAAAAAAAACAGGTATCCTGTTATGTCTTCTATAGATCAGTAATTTAGGTGCTTGCATGTATTTCATGTTGTCCTTGGGTAAAGCCTACAGAATGTGCATTTTCTTGTCTGATATGCTATTTACTTTCTATTTTTCCAAGTATCAGAAGGTAACATTTAAAAGTGTAAATATTTGTGGATGGAGAAGAAAAAAGGAAAGATAACGAATACAGTTGTCTATATTTTTTGTTATTGAAAATTGAATGTAACATTGATTCATGTTATCACTCCACTTTTGCTGTAATGCATTTCAGGGAAGATCAAATTACCTTTATTCATGTCACTGTCACCATTACTCTGGAATAGTACCTGTACACAGTACATAGTATCAGTACCACAGCCTGTATCATCAGCCACAAAGTGTTATCTAGTTTTACTGCTTAGTTGACACTTACTGAAGTAAAAACAAACAAGCAAACAAAAAATGGCAAAAATCATGGCAGTCCGTAGGGCATCTGTTGCCTATTCTTCTAAAAAAACCTGGCGCCTTGAAGAACTGTAAATTAGATTGCAGAAAATTCTTTGGCTTGCAACTCAGGTTAAGTGCCTCCAATTATTAAAAGTACGCTACTGCAACCAAGTGCATGTAACCTAAGAGAAAAAACTTAACATACTCCTCTAAAGCCTCCAGATGCAAACTGTAAATGCTCAGTGTTGCTTCCCTCCACTATTTAACTAAACGTTAGAACTCAAAACTTGCACATTTCTACTTTCCTAGTGCCCCCTTTCTTTTTTGCTGATTTCTGGTATGATTATTATTTTTGTGAGACTGCCAAGGGTATTGAATGAGTTCTGAATTTTTAAGAGTATTCAGTGATTATAATGTCTGGTTTTCTTTTAGTGTGTGGTCACACTGATATGTGCTATGAACATACTTATTTTTCAGTATGGTATTTCCCTTGTAAAATGGAATATTTTTTGCTAGCATTTTGCAGAATGATCAAGTGCTACTATAATTTTTTCTTAGACCACTCCTATAAGCTGCTAGAGATATCCCTCAGTTTTCTACTGAAAGACCAATGAATCATTAGCACCACAGGAGAGAGTTGTAATGAATTCTGATTAATCTGTAATACACCACCACTCCAACATTCTTTGTTAATGGAATTTTTGATTAGTTTAATATTTGAATTATTAGAGATTTCATCAGTTCCTCCTATAAAAGCTCTGTACATGCAAGTGACATTACCATTTGGGAGTATTTAGTTGGCAGAAACTATAGAGGAGCAGTCCTATCATGACATCTCAGTCCAGAGTTTGCAGGAGTCTATCCATTCTTGTAATGGTTTTCTTCACTTCTCTTACAAGTATGTAAATATAGTGACTAGTTGCTACTACCAAAGTATTTTTCCTACTAACTTTTTTCACAGACTTATTCCTGTGTTTTGTTCCTTTCTCAGAAGGTATTTTCAACTGCTTAGCAGACTGACCAAAAGAGAATTAAGTGGGCAGTGGGTATCTGGAATAGGTTTTGGTGTTTGGAGAGCTTTTAGATGACAGTAAATAAGCTTAATTTTTGAAAGTTTTCATATTACAGGAACTCTGCAGTATAACAGCAAGCCTTCTGGAAGGCAGGAAAAGGTAAAAGAACAAAGTTTTCTTAAAAAAACTGCCATGGATTTGTCTTAAAGATGAATGGAAATGGGCAGCATCTAAAAAATTCACTAAGGAATCTTTCAGAGAAATTATAAAATAGATTACATATAAGGGAGTTGTGAATTTGTATACACCTGTCCTCTCCTCTTATTGAAAAACACTTAATTTATTTAGCATTTATTTATTACTTAGCAGAGAAAAATCAACTGAACTTGCCAAAGAATGATTTGATATATTTTGTGTAATTGTACGTTTACCAAATAGTGAAGAATATTTACAAAAGGTGAGGGAGATAATGTTTCAGACTGCATTTCTTGAAGCCCAAATAAAGTTCTAGAGAACACCTCTGTATAAAAGCATATAAATTCAAATTTCATCCAAGTGCTTGATAAAGTAGAACAGTTTTTTAATTATGCAAAATAAGCTGGTACTACTGCTGAAATTATGAGAGAGATCAAGCACTGCCTGCAGAAAAGATCCAGGGAGTTCTACTTAATAACAGTAAGTCATCAAGGAGACCAGAACTAAGCAGAATAGGGGAAGTGTCTTAGAAATTAAAACTTACTGTTTACAAATGCATTTTTAGAATTAACTCTCCAATGAGCATATGTCATAAATTTTAAAGCTTTTCTACATGGAAGAATTATGACTTTAGAAGGCTTCTTGGCAGAGCTGTGGTATGAAAGAGAGGGTGCAAACAGAAGTACAAGTTTGTGTGTGGCTAATAAAGCTTCTCAGTCTTCATATGAGAACTCATGGGTTCATATTTTGTGTGATAGAAAAGTGTCACAAATATTAGGCATTCTGTAGGTATGATGAGACTGAGTCAGCTATATCTTCTATGTGAATTTGCCTAAACTCTGTAGCAAGTGTTCCAAAAAAAAACCAAAACAAAGACAAAAATAGCTTTAAATCCAAAAGCCAGACTCATCTTGAGTATACATTGTAGCAATTAATATTTTGCAGCAGGAAAAAAAACTCAAAATAGCCATCTAAACTGATGTTAAAAGTTTACAAATTTTACTCTCCCTGACTTGTCTCCATTAGCAGTCTTTACAGTCTTTCCCTGGTAAACCACATCCTTTCTTTCAGGCTTAATTTTTACACCAGTGATTCTGGGGCTAGAGAACAATTATCCATCACCTCTGAGGCCTGTCTCTCACTTCTCTCAGCCATTTTTACTGTCTGGACTCGTGTGCTTTTGGTAAGCTCCCTTTCCCAGTCATTCTTCTTCCATCCCTCTCTTCACTCTCCTTGCATCTCAGCCCCAAGGAAATACTTGCTCTTCGCGGAAGCTTCATCATGACCTGATGTGCAGAAGCAGGACAAAGCAATGTCTCCCTAATGTGCTCTCTCAATGTGCTACGTTATAACATACCTTATGCGATACACGTGTCCATTATATAGTAAAAGACAAATTTAAATAAAAAAAATGGTGGCCATCACATCAAGACATTCCACATTTGCAGGAAAATATAAATGCACTAGGAAATCAGCAAAAGTCTAGAAATATTGGTTATCCTTTGAAGACTGAATAATATTCAGGAGATAAGAAGGTACATAGCTATTATTCACTAACAGCCATTTCCTGATTGTATTAAGTTTGATGGCAAAGCTTTCTCTCATTTTATTAGAACTGGACTTTGCCTTAGTTATTTTTACTTAAAATACCCCAAGGAATAAAGAGAATGAGCAGAGCTGCAGGGAAAATGACAGTTCACTGGATGAAAAAGAGAAAATATCAATAAAGTGGAAATGTATTCAGCATTATGATATATGGTCTTGTTAATCTCAGACTTGAAGTACTACGCATGGTTTTGGCTATCTATTATAGCCACTTGTTATCTTGGCAAGTAGAAAAGCAAGACCATACATGAGCAATGATTGGGTCAAAGCAGGTAAGAAAAAATTATTTTAGGAATACAAGTGCAAAAATAAAATTTTATTTGAGGAATAAGAGACTGGGAGATGGCCTCAATTTTTTTCTTTTTTTCCTTAATTTTTTTTTTTTTACCTCTACATACATCAAGTATGACACACGGTAAAAGAATATGAAATATGACTTTTTCTTTTCTACTTGCAGAAGAGACCAGTAATTGTAATTCACGGTCGCAGCTGGAGGCAGTAGAAGTTTGAGCTGGGTGTGTGATGAATTTTCTTTTCTCATGGCTCTTAAACTGCAGAACAGTTTGTCGTGTAATGCTCAGGTATTCATTCGATGTGACTAGCAAAGATTTTTAAATGAGATGCCTTCCACCTATATTCTTGATAAAAGATGCAAAGAAAAGTATTCTCACTTCCTTCTGCTGTGTTCTGCTTACCTTCATCTTCATATCAGTTTTTCTTTTGTATGACTGTAGTTTTTCTTTGTAGTTTTATGTGTATTATGAGATTTCAGAGCTGAAGTTTGACAGTTCAAACAAGTTCAAATGTGATTTAGTAATGCTCAAAGAAACCAAGACAATTTAGAGAATTTACTAAATACAGCAATGTGACTGTCCCATAGGGTCATATGCTGGCAGTGGTAGTAGTGGCAGTTTTTTAGGAGAAGAATAGATGAGTACTTCATTTGGTTTGTCCTCTCACCTTCCCGCTATAACTGTTTCTTTATGCTTTGCAGGTCTGGGTGGTCTTCCATGAAGTTGGCTAATGTGTTTTTGAATGGACATCTGCTTGCATATGTAGCCTGAAAAAAAAAAAGGCCTTTTTTTTTTTCCAGTATTTTTTTTTTTCTTGTCTCATTTTCTCTGCAAAGAATTTCCAAGGGAGAAAAACTTGCTGTCTACCTAACATATCTTCTGCAAAAAATACATAAGTGTACTTCATAGTTACATGAAGCAAGAAGTATCAGAAATTCAGCTGTGAGCTGTAAAGCATCAAGTTGTAAAGGGTCAATTTGAAAATCTACATGGATGTAGTTTGTGGTTGGAAGTGAGGTCTTAGGATATACAGGTGTACTAATTATGAGTTAAGCAGACCAAAGTCATTCCAAAGACATGAATATACAAAGCAGATCTTTGGTATTGTATAGACAGTTCTGTTTTAATTTTTTCTTATTTCCTGTCTCATAAAACACAGTATGGAAGTGGAGTGTTAGTGATAATGTAGATAGCTGTGCTTAGTTAATTAAATGCAATTCTAGGATGCTGGTTGGTTTTAAGGAAAACACAGTTGGTGCTAGTAATTTTCTTTCATATATTGTGATATTAGTCTTTTATAAGTTTACATGCTTTTAACTTTCAACTTCAGATTTATTTTGATTATTTTATCTTCTTTCAGTAGCATGGAAAGGGCAGTTAAACTTCACACTACTTTATTAAAACAACAAAATAATGAAGCTTCTTACATGGATAGCACTGGCAATCAGATCCAATAAGAAAAGCACAGAGAAGAACTAATGACCAGGCTAGAAACATAATTGATTCATTCCTCTGGACTTTTAATTAGAACTGTATCCATTTTCAGAGCTTCAGTTTACTTCACAGAAATGAATCATCTCTCTCAAGTTGACTTTCACATGTTTTTTCTCCTCTAATGGATCTTGACTTCCTTATGTTCTATAATATAGTCTAGTTTTCCATAAGTTTTTTTACAGACTACTCTATATAAAAGGCCATTGTCCACATTTTGGGGTTTTTTGCTCCCAAAACCCTATAAGGAACTTTTTCAAGTAAGGATATTTAAGCTTCAAACTTTCGGCTGTATAGACATAACTTTCCACTCACTGCGCTGGTGCTTGTTTTCACTATTCCCAAATGCTCAACCAACAGGATAGAAGATGTCCCTTTTTTGGGCTGTTCAGAAGACTCCAGTTTCTACAGCTTTTTCTCCTCACTAGTTTGCTCAGGAGAGAAATTGTGATTTGCTCTTTGTTTGCAATGCATATATATGCAACCATTTTACAAAAGCTGAAGGCCAAGACCATTGCAATTATGGCAGATAGCTTCTGGATTTTGTCATTTAGCTGAGATGCGACACTCAGTGATTGTCCAAATGTCACATGCAAACAATCACAGACCACCTATGACTATTTCTGTCATGCAACGTGCTTTCTTTGGTGTTTTGCCTTGAGGTTGTGTATTGGGCATAGGTGTCTTGTAGGCTTGTTTTGTCTTTGTTTCTCACCATCCTACTCTAGTTTTAATTAGTAATAAATTAAATTAATCCTCCTCAAGTCATGTCTTTTCTGCCTGTGATGGTAATTGTTCAGTGATCTCCCTGTCTATCTCAGCCCGGAAGCATTTTCATCACCCTTTCTCCCCCTGTCCTGTTGAGGAGGGGGAGTGAGAGCATCTGGGTGAGCATCTGGCAGCCAGGCAAGGAGAAATCCACCACAGGGTTATGAAGTTAGTTATTTTTAGAATTGGGTGCTCTACTCTGCAAGTAGAAAAGTAAAAGGTATGGGGAAAACATGCAGTGATCATGAAGGAGTGCACCTTCCCCATCCAGCTGGGGACCTGATCTCTGGGAACTGCAACAGATGTCTTGCAGAACTGCATGACAGATGTGGTAGGGTCTGAATGTGCTTTATGATAGAAGGGGATTCAGTCAACCTTCATTTTCTAATGAAGTGGTATGGAAACTCCAAACTGTTTCTCTGAAGATCAGCTGTGGAAACTGTAATTACAGCTATAAAGTAACAAAAACTTCAGTAGAAAAGCTTTAGGGAACTACTTTTAATCTGTAGTCTCTTAAGAGGCAACTGTAGCCTGAGGGAGTTCAAGAACATCTGGATACAGATGAACCTGTATAGTAATAAAGGGAATTATTCTATTCACCTGTTCTTCAATCCCTATGATACTTTTCTTATGTTCCAAACCAAATGGAAAAAGGAAGTGCTGGAGAGTTTCTTTGTCAGTCATCCTTTTCTGCTAAAGTAAAGAGGAAACTGGGGAAGAGTTCTCTGACAACTACATAGCTCCAGGTTTGTGCTTATTCTAGTTAGATGTTTTAGCAATGAATAATTAGTAAAAGCAGGAGCATTTGCTGTCTAGCACTACTGATATGTCTCACAGCAAGAAAAATAGAGTTAGTGAATGCTCCAGAACTCTGATGCAAACATTCTGCCCTAAAGAGTAATTTTGTCCTTTTATTTTGCTTTCCCTGCTCTGCTCTCACCACCCAATTGTAATGTTCTGGGTTAAATCTTGTCTTCCAGTCTACAGAAGCAAACTTCAAATGTCTGTAGCTCTGTATATTTGAATTTACTTCTGGCTTGCTCAACACTGGCACAAATTAGAACAATATCCCTTCTCCTTTTTCTGTGTTGTATTACCTCTTCTGCTTGTTTTTTAGAAAAGGAGTTGCTCATGAAGGTATGTTTTTCAAATACATTTCTGCATTTTACTTTTTAATTACATGACAGGGATGTTGTTGTTAATGCTGTAATAAACTATCTGACTGAGTTTGCTGGAGGGAATTCCATTTTCGCTTAACTTCCAACATTTATCATACCCTAAACTGCTAAAAATTAAATTGGGCCCTTAGAGATAACACTTCCTTACCAGTGTTGTGTTGAATCTGACACCAAGATCCAGGGGTTATATTCAATATTACTTGATTGGCATAAGTAAAAATCAAACTAAAAATTACATCACATTTCTAAAACATGAGATTTTATCTTTGCTTATAGGCATTGCTTTCACTTCTCATTATAAATTAAAGTTACCCCTAGATGCATTCTGTACAAATGATGCCTAATATTATCAACTGTCAGGTCTAACAGATATCAAAGACAATTCTTGGCCCATGTTGCCTTGACAACACATGTTGGTTTTGGCCTTCTTTGTCAATTCAAATTCTTGAGTTCATAGGATTTAATTAAGCTACCTTTTTTTTTTTTTTTTTTTTTTTTAACTTAATAATAACCATGCAGGGAATGCCCCTGAATTTGAAATACATTCAAATAAGACAGTTAATAAAGGGATGCTATGATGATTTGCTTGTGTTATCTGCTGTAAATTGAATTTATCTCATCTGCTCTGCCACGAGGTTTCAGTGTGCAGGTCGGTAAATTAATTGAGACCCATTCACTCCAGTGATTTCTTCTCCTCTACCCCCTCATCATTTCTCTAGATTTAGTGTTGCAGGTTGTGAGAAGTCATTATTTCTGTCTAGCCAGGGACCTTTCTTCAACAAGCTGTTGTTGAACTGTAGATCTATGCTTTCTGGAAAGCACCAAGCTTAATGTTTCTGATGCTGAAGAGCTGATGTCAGTCCATGATAAGGTGCTTCAGTGGTTCATTGCCTCCAGTGCTAAAAATATCCTCCTTATTTTAAGACTGTATTAATCTTACTTCAGGTTTTGGCCTTTCATTTGTGATTTTTCCATTATCAAATTTTTCTGCTTCATGTATTTCTTAAAGACTGTAATCAAGTCACTCCTTCATGTTCCTTCAGATCAGTAAAACAGATTAATGCACCTTTTTATGTCATGCTTTCCTGTTTTTTTAGGTTCAGGGATTGAGGTTGTCTTTTAAAGCTACTTCAGTCTTCAACAATTTTTCTGAAGTATGAATGGCCAGGCAAGGCCCATCAGTCCAGAAGCACTTTGATTCAGTGACAGATGAAGAGAGACTGTGAGACCCTCCTAAGCCTAATCAGTATTTGCTTATATATACACTTCCAAGCTCCTTTTTTGAGTTACACCTTTGCAGGCAGTTGCTCAGGTTCTTCTGACTCAGTGCTATGACCTGTATATTTCATCTTCATTTTCAGACAGGAGAGAGTCACCACTCAGTAAATCTAGTCTTTGTTGTTTGTTGACTCCTAGAAACATGAGTGTAATAGTCTACATGAAAACATAAGAAAAATAAGAAAAAAAGAAAAAAGGCAGATGGTTGAGTTTGGAGCTGTCATTACAAAATTAAATTACTTCCCAATTTTGCAGGAGAAGAGGAAAAAAAAATCAGACTTGGGTATTTGTTTTGACTTTTATCCATACAGATTATTTTCCTCTAATTTACTTGAAATTCTGGGTTTACTGTCACTCAAAGTCACTCTCTATTTGTTGGTCTGCTGCTCAGTAAAAGGGTAGCAAAAGTGACAAATCATCAATCAAGCTGGAGTATAAGTGATCTTTTATTAGGATTTTGTTTTCAAAACAGATAGCTATTGAATGACAAAGCAAATGAGTTTTCTATGCAACATCTTGGTTATTGCTTATTTCTCTTCTGATGCAACTCAGTCCACTTGCCACTGTTATAGCACAGAAACATATTTGTTACTGCATTTATGCCTCTAAATAACTATTTTTAATAAATACCTGATAGACCATGTCCCAGTTTCTGCAGAACCTTTTAAAATTTAATTTTGCCATTTTCATGGATATACATTTAAGGTGAAGATTTTATTAAGGAGGAGTTTCTTCTGTTCAAAGAGCAAAGTATCATTACGGTGGCATATTCAATTATTGTCATTTAGAATGGGAATATATGTTCATTTTTAACTTCTAGAACCTGATATAAAATAGTGAAAAAAAAATACAATTTGTTTACCTGCATTCATTTGTGTTTGAAGAAGTAAACCAACTGTGCTATTTATATAACTTCAACAGCTTGTAGGTTTTCTGAAACCATTTTGATCTGGAAGGAGCAAGGGTTTAAAGGTTTTTTTGTTAGTTTGTTCGGGTTTGTTGGTTTGTTTGTTTGTTTTTGCGGAGGTTCCTTTTATCTCTTTTGTGCTGGTAATGATATTTGGGTTTGTGATACTTCCAAAGGTCCCCAGTCAGAAATGAGCTGTCATGATCTGTTCTGTGCTTAACTGCCTCTGCCTGTGAATGGGCCATCTGGTCGTTTAGTACCTTTAAAAGGAAAGTGAAGTAGTTAGGACTAAAACCTAGGAGGGTAAGAGAGAAATGACAAAGTTGAGCATAACAAAATAAGACCATGATTTAAGATCACTTTACAGTTTCAAAGTATTGCTTTACATGCGTCAATAAATAAATTATATAAATTTTCTGCAAGTGCCGCTCAGTTTGGCCGTAATTCCTTAACTAATAGCTTTTATGAATCCTAGGCAAGATATATACCCAAAGAGAGATTTACTGGAGAAAAAGACAGAGTGCATTGAAAAGCAAGGCACACAAATAAAAAAAAAAAAATCCAACAAATAAACTAACAATAACTTATGTATTACAAAACTGCCTAAGAAAGTTGCTTTTTTTTTTTTTTCCCCCCCCTCTCAGACTGCATCCTTTACTCACTATGCCAGATTAATTTGGACAACAAGGATGAGACATCTGCCACTGTAAACTCTGTCTCAGCGTAGGGAAAGCTGCCCTTGGCACAGCAGACCGTGGAGATTCTGCGGGGCAGGGGACAGCTTGTTGCGTTCATATGCAAAGAACTATTTATACTTAAGCCTTCTTGTTTTAGCCTTAACTTTCTCTCTTGAAGTTTTAGAAAGCAAATACCAATTAAAAAAGTGCACATATCTTGAAAGACCTTATGCTTACACTTTACAAATGTAAGATTGAGAATTTTTCTTCTTCCTGACATATGTATGATTTATATGCCTAACTTGGAAAGTATTATGACAATTTTAAAGCATGTTTAAGATACATTTGTGAAGCACAGATTGTGTCTGAACTCTAAAAGATTTGGAGGAATTTTTGATTTACAGGGAAGAATCATATGAAGGCTCTATCAGTGGAAGTGGAAAGTGGTTCAGTTAACCCAGTGGAGATTTGAAAAAGTGAGTTTGAGCTTTGAAACTATTACTAGTAATTCACCTTTCTGAACTGGGAGTCTGAGGAAGTCTTAAAATTATTGTAGATGCTACTTATGTTTGTACCACAGGAACATCTGGGCCTTAAATGTATTAGCTCAAAAGGTCTGGGATAGACCTGTGGAGAGATGAAGAGATTCCTGTCAGATTCATTCAGACTGTTTGAATATCATGGTATCTCAAGAGGTTTTAGGCTGAAAGAAGTGGTAATAAAGTTTGTCTCACTTTCTGCTCTTGTTTCTTCTCCAAAGGTACTATTTGACTTTGCAGCAAAGGGCTCTAATTCAGGTCTGGGAACTCAGCCCATGAGTGATAGCTTTTTCTTATTGGTGTCAAAGAGTGATACCCGGGTGGGAAAGGGCTACTGCAGGAACTGCAATTTTTTTTCTTCTTTTTTTTTTTTTTTTGGACAGTGGAATCAAAATAATGGGGTGAAGTGGAAAGAGCAGTAGTGGACCCATGCTTTTCCCTTAAAACTAGCTAAGCATGTTGTGCTGTTGGATTTTTTTGTTTGTTTGTTAGTTTTTAATATCTGTTTTTCTTTAGTACTTAAATCCTGAAAAAACATTCTCTATATAAAAAAGGATGGCCTTCAGTCTGTATAAAAGGATGAAGATCTGCATCCTTTTCCAAAACTGGGATTATGCCAAAAATAGTCTGAATATCATGATGGGGGAGACCAAGAAACTGATAGCACTGTTAAGGAAAAATGCCAGGAGTAGTCAGTTACAGCCTTTTCATCAGCAGTGAGTATTTCTGAACATGGTTCTACATATGGTTTTTCACTCTGTGTAGCTCAAGTAATAAATGTTCACATTTATGCAACTTCTCAAAGCATCATATGAAAACTTTCAGCCAAGAAAATTCATAAACAGAAGCAAAGAGGAAGTCTTGAATTGCCAGCATATAAAAAAAAGGAGCAGAATATATTTTAGTGTAGCTTTGTAAAGAAGTGCAGTGAGCACCATGTGCGAAAGTAAAAAACCATGACACTGCACTCCATATTCACATGTGCTAAAGGCAAACTGTGCCTGGCTGTGCAGTTCTTCTCCCGAAGGCTCCTAGCTTTGCCATCAACCCCTGCAACCATTCCAGAGTCAACTTAGAGCCACGTAACAGCTTGGAAAATCCTCAGAGCCTCAAATACAGGCCAATGAAAAATAATACTGTACAGTGGCAATGCTTTCCCTTCCACCACTGGCTTTTCTCTTTCTGCATAAGGCAACAGCTTCCTTTTAGGGTTAGGTTTAGTGGAGAGACCCATACTTTTCAACCATTTCTTATAGAGCTACTAACTACATTATGAAAATAAACTAAGCCAATGGAAACATAGTTACCCAAGTTACCTACAACTTAGGCAAATGTGACAGTTGTTCTTGCAAGGAAACAAGTTTTTAGTTTTGGCATTCCTACTAAACCTTGGCAAAAAAAAAAAAAAAAAAAAAAATAAAAGATCACAAGTTGGTGTTCCTTTATGCAGCTTCAGTATAAGATCTACTCCAGTAACTATTTTGTGGTGTGCTGTAAAACATCTTGTAGCATCAAAAACTCCTTCCATGTTTTCTGATAACCCAATCTCTCTTCTAGTATTAGGAAAATAACTTTGCTTAGCAACCTTTTGGCACATCAATAGCATGTTCTTTCTCTTGTGTGGGAAATGCATCAGGTTGCCATGCAAAATTTACCTAACAGTTTCTCCCAAATGTACACTGTGCAGACTGTATACCCTGAAGGTATTTGATTTTACTACAATATTTTTAGCAGGGGCTCAATAACTTCCCAAATTATTGGATTTATATGAAGCGAAATTTTGAACAATAAGTTGCGTAAGCACAGATAGAATAGATCTTTGATATCATTCATGGGTCCTTTAGGAAACAATAGTGAATGTCCTGTCCTGTTGCTTGATTATTTCTTTGAAATGTTCTGTATATTCTGTGCTGCCAATGCAGTATAATTTAGAAAGTTGCCATTTAAATTTGCGTATCTTACTGTGATATTAAGTGTATTTAAACCCCATAAAATGCCTTCTAATTTATTTTTCATTTAGTCCATTTAATAAAATAGCAATAATGTTCTTTCAAGTGAAGGTTATGGAAGGAAAATTGCTCCTACTTTTAAAATATATTCCTCAATTTGCTGTACCATTTATTGCACTGTAGAAGTCATTTACCCTCTGGAACATTCGCTTAGAATAAAATTATTGCCTAATTTCTTTAAAAAACACTGGAGAATGGTCATGTTCTTCATAACTTTAAATGCAATTTTGTGCATTGTTAATGCTTCATGGTTATGCCTAGCAGTAAATTCAAAATTTAATTTATCCTTGGTATTGTTCTTCATTTGCTTTCTGAAAGCTTTGTCTTCTTCCGCAGTCTTTGGAGAGGTAATAAAGAATGACAAAAACTGTTATAACAATGATGCTTAAGTCATCTCACAGTGTTTTATGTTCCATTCCTGTTCCTCTCAGATTTCTTCTTGTTAGAGAGGAAACCAGTTTTAATATAGCCGATACTGGTTTTGAAGATGTATAGAAAAGGCCACCTTGGTTCACCAGTGTTGCTGGGAGGTCATTGATTTCTGATGTTCCCACATGTTTTAAAGACAGCTGGGAAGAAACATTAAATTAGCTTTAGAACCTCTTGAATGTGGCAAAATCCAAGCATCATTTATGTGTTAGGAACTTTCTGTTCTCCTATTGCATCCCCATGTGCAAACCTTTCCTTTAATCAGTGCTGTATTTAGAGAATGAAAGTCCAAGACTGAGCAGTGGATCTGTAACCATGACATCTTAGTATTTAATTTCTGTATTTCAGTGATTTTTTTATAAATAATTTTCAAGTGACAGGAACAATATATGTTTCCTAAACTGCCAGCCCTGCATAGTACCTCTGGGAACTGTAAATCAGGCTGTGCTGCAACTTTAATCACGTTGCTATCCTTAAATTATATTTTTCATTGTATGATTACCCCCCACTTACACCTGTGCTGTCATGTTATTTTCAGTCAATATGAGTATTTGTAACTGTTTGGAACTGCTGATTTTGTACATAAGAGCAGAGCTAAAATCACTAGTTTGCCTTGGTTGTCCTGCAAACTATGGCCTTGGTTTATGTGTCCTGGTGGAGCAAATTTATTGCTGTCTAGTTGAGTCTTACACTAGCTTACAGTATTTTATAGTCAAAAACTCCAAACAAAACACTCTGGAAAAAGATGCTTCCAAAATCATTCATTGTAGGGATATGAGGGAACATAAAGATGACCCTTTTTGGAATTTTAGTATGGGTTTAAGATTTTAATCTCAGGCCTCTTGTGACTGTCTTCAGTCAGTTCTTTTCTTGAATCTCTGTGATTTATGCCTTAGGCTCTTAATGTTTTCAGATATATCTGTGTAGTCCCAAAGACTGAAGTGAAAATGAAGAAACAGTAACTGGTAGCAAAAACATAAACATAAATGAAGGAAATAAAAGCCTAGACTCTTATCTGGTGCTTGTGGTTGACCTTAAATCTCTCCCTGTTTAAGGAATATTTGAAATGCAGAGCCTTTCTTCCTATTCATATTCTGATGAAATATTTTATTAAGGAAATTTTTTTTTCCAAACCCACTTTTGTGATTTTCAAATTGTTTCCAAAGAGTTGAGCACATTGTGAAAGTAACTGCTTTAGCCCCATGCTATGAAAAGGTACCTTTGAAAATGTCTTGAAATGATGATGAAAAAGAGAAGGATCCTTTCTCTTTGTGTGGGAAGATAATGCAGAAGTGTTGTAGCAAGTGTATCGTAATTACCTGTGATGGTAAGACAAATGCCTAGATTCATGTGTTTAGAATACCATCTTGTACTTATGTATAGACAGAAACACCTACATCTAGTTTCAGGATGGCAATGTGTCTTGTCCTGTAGTTAGTTGGAAACATATTGGTTAAAATATTTCTTCCAGTTTCAAAATTAACATTACTGCACTTTGGCAACACTTAAGACAACTTATTCTGTTGTTCCTAAATTATTTATGAACTTTCCAAAATACCTTTCACTTTGTTTGTGGTACCATTGCAAGCTCTGTAAATGGGCTCAGATTTAGTTTAATGAGAATTTCCTGTATGTACAGAACAGTGTGGGTGTGTGTTTAGAGATGCACAAAACTGTGTGGGTTTAAAAGCATGATGTTTTGTTCTTTTGGTGTTTGAAAATTAATGTTTAATTCCCAAGCTCCTAATGTTTTTTTTACTAGGCTTTACAAGTACTTTTGGTAGAATCTGCATGAACATTTGATTTCATATGGCTTGTGAAGTGAGGTTTCTTTTAAATTCACATCGAGTGGAATTAGGCATTGTCTGGAGTCAGAACTGTGGATAGGTAAGACTAGAATGGTGCTAGCTCACTTCCCCTTGTGAATGTGTTAATCCAACCTATCTATCATTTGTCCATCTTATCCCTCCCCCTTTTCAATCCATTGTTACACACAGTGTAATCCTCACATATTTCCCAAAAGTAGAGTTTGATTAAGATAACCTTTGCTTTACTGAACCAAAAGGCATAATAGGAAGTGTCTCTTCTTTTTTTTTTTTTTTTCCAGTTTTGTTTAGCGTTTTGTAGAGATGAAGCCTAAAGTGTAAGAAAAACAGTCTGTGGGGATGCCACTTGTTTAATTTATTCAGCTTTTAAAATCTGTTATCTATCTGCCTCAGGTCTCCTGTTTTTTATGAGGTGTTTACGACTGTTATTTGACAAATTACATTTATGGTATTATCTTCTCAAGTTTGCTTGGATTCACAGAATTAATGCCATCTTTTCCTGAGGATCAGGGTGGAGCAGTGCTTTTGGAGAGTGTGATCAGAATCCCTGAGACTAACTTTATATCACACAGAAGTAGTCGGTGCTTTTCAAAGCATGATAAGGAAGCTGCAACCTGCCCTCTTCAGCTTGAGGAAGAGCTTGGAGATACTGTGGTGTTTTGAAAACATGAAGGAAGTGTATCTAAGTTAAAGTAGGTGTGGGTATGAACTGCTTTGCACACCTCTGGTCTCCGTAAAAGAGATTGCAAGAGAAAGCTTACCTTCCTTTGTCATTAATGGTCCAACTAGTGGTTGCGGTATCAGCAGCTTCTATTACAGCTTCCTTCTTTGAAAGGTATTTTTGTAAGAAACAATTAACACACTGATAGCAGTGTTGGCTGTTTCTTCGTATCCTTTCTAACAGTGATGTTGTCTGCTGGAAATGTTTAATTTTCACCTGCCATTGGTTGTCATTTCAAAGGGGCTAAAGCAGAGCTTTTTATCTCCTTTCCATTGGTGCAGGCTACAGCCTTCCTAGTCGCTGTGAGCAGTGTCATGTCTTTACTGTTTTTTGGCCTATAACCTTGATCCCATCTCAGTTTTGATTACCTTTTATTTCCCAGCATCTGCTGCCTTCTTATGTGATTTTATTTTTGCATGAGAGCTCTAACACACAGCTTTTGCTAGTCATGTACAAATCTAAAAGTCATAACATTTCACATCCCAATATTCTACTTTCTGGTATTGGCAGATGACATATTTTCTAATCCCCATGTACTCATCTGATGCCCAAACATTTTTCTTAACCTGTGACTTGGAACATTTTGCCTACTCTCAGCTAACCTCCCTCATGGCCCTCCCTTTCTCTGTCACATCAGAATAACGTGCTTATTTTTTCTGAAGGCCTTTCCCAGCCTTGTGCATTGTTTGTGTGACATAACGCCATTGTGTCCTGTTTCAGACAGACAGCAGTGTAAGGATTTTGTCCCCCACATGTTAGTATGGTGGTGTGCTTCTTCCTTTTAGCTTGGGAAGCACTTGCATTGACACACAGAACCATCCACCACCTTGTTTGTTATATGTATCCTTAATACATCCTTTGTCTCTAGGAGAAGCTTGACAGCAGTCAGGCGACTGCTGTGCCTGACACGCTGACTACCTGGCTCCTCTCCACTAGTTGTCTTATGCCTTGTATTTGGACTGGCAGGTCTTTAGGGCAGGCACTGTCCTTTTTCTGTGTTTGCAGTCTGATAGGGACTCTGAAAAGGCTTTCAGCTAGCTCAAGAGGATAAACAATGCTAAAAATGCTGGAATTATGAATATTGGAAATGACCGGTTTGCAAGTTGGTAGTTATGTAAGGGCTACTGTAATAGAAAAGCTTAGCCTACAATGTTTATTACTTATGAGGAAGTGATATTTTTCCACTTTTCTCATTTTGACACACCACCATTGCTTTGAAATTTTGTTATGTGTGTCTACAAAGGTTATGGTTTATTTGCTGTATTGAAATACACATCTATAGGCTGAACCTTTTCTGTAGAAAAGGAAGACTTGAAAAAAAAAACAAAAAACCAAAAACAACACATTGGATAGATTTCTAAAATTTGAGGTGAGCCCAAGGAAGTGAATTCTGAAAGTAAAGGGAAAAATTGCAAAGCTTAGAAATTGCTGTAAAGGAAGCTCCACATAATTGTCTTGAACTAAGAAACTACGTATCAAACTTACAGTTTTGTATCAAATATAACTTAAGAAAATCAAGTGTCTGTTGAAAATTTGTTTGATTGTACACTCGAGAAATATTTATGTAAAGTCACTGTTCAGACTAATTTGATAAACTATTTTACTTGTACTAATATCCACTCACAATAGAAAAAAAACAGGCTATAATTCAGGCAACTTAACTTTGTCTTCTGAATGTAAATATCAACCCAATTGAGCTTCTTCAGCTTTTTACTTTCCACCTTTCTAAGTGAGACTTCTCCTTGGCATCCTGAAGCCTTAGGAACCAGGCAATGATGATGCAGTTCTCTGTCTTTGAGGGTTTAGTGATGAACATCTTCTATGAGCTAAATTACAAGACTACTTTTTTACCTCCCTGAGTCTTTTTCTTTTGCAGTGGCAATTTTTTCTTACCCTTCCACTTTTTCATGTTCCAGTAATTTGCTGCATCATTGTTGCTTTCATTCCTTCTTGAAAACAGAACTAACAGTGATATTTTACAACTAGCAAGTATAAAGTCACTTTTCAGGCAGGTGCTTTTTGTTTCATGTTTGTCATTGGTTTTTGGTTGTTGTTTGGTGTTATTTTTGGGTTTGGATTTTTTGTGGTTTTGGTTCTGTGTTTGTTGTCTGGATTTTATTATTTTTAAATGCTCTTTTTACTCTTCTCCACTGGAGAAGCTATGTGACTTGCTCTACTGGCCTGTTGAAGAC
Source organism: Lophotriccus pileatus (assembly GCA_035583135.1). NCBI lineage: Eukaryota > Metazoa > Chordata > Aves > Passeriformes > Tyrannidae > Lophotriccus > Lophotriccus pileatus. The sequence goes on from JAWWES010000133.1 coordinate 20,349,013, forward strand.
ATGATCCCACTTGCATCAATGGCTAATGCTTGATATGTCAGAGGTACATAGGGCAGGAAAGCATACAACATGTCTTGCTGAAGATCTGAAGCTATTTCTAGAGGAGGTATTCCTTTGTCATCTTTGTGGTGAAGTTCTAACACCCAAGACTGTGACATTGCCTCTTCAGCTTTCTCACTTTATTAAAAAAAAAAGAAAAGGAAATAAATCTTTCCTTGGTCTACTCATAAAACAAATTATTTTATTTTATTTATTTTATTGTATTTTATTTTAGTTATTTATCTTTATAGTTCCTGTAACAGCTTCAAATTATTAAAATGATTGTGCTACTTTGCTTACAGTATATTTTTTTTTTAGTATGAAGTCGCATTTCTACTTCAGGCCTAGTAGTAGCAGTAGATAGTATGAAAATCCATCTGTTGCCATTGTAGTAAACAGATATGGATTTGTAATTATACTCCTATATATTACTTAAGCTTCTCCTACACACATGCTGCAAAAAGCATTCCTGTATATAATATTTCAACTTGAAATATGGTTGGCAAAGAACTGGGAAAATTTATTTCAATATGTTTTCTAAATGATTAAGCATTTTCATCCCCATTCATTCCCTCCATTATAGTTATAATGATAATAGTATTAAAAATTACTTTAATTAAATAGAACTTGTTTGTGCTAATTGCTGGCATCTATTATTTATTGCAACATGTCCATAGCTAGGCTTCAGCTGATGGGTGAGGGATCTCTGGATACTGACAGCAAAACCTAGTTCAATGTAGAGGCTGGTGGTCTGCAACTGGTGGAGTTTTTTCTTTTTTTTTTCCTTCATATTGGTGTTGAGCAGCAGTATGGGCTTCGCTAGATCAGCTGGGATTGTGAGACCTAGTCCTGCCACATCACCCACATCCACTTTTCGCATCTTGCTTCTGCCTTCCTGAAATACTTCTTTAAGTCCTCGTTTGTTATTAGAACAGTAAAACTGAATCTTAAATCAGGCAAAAGATATGGCTTGTCATTTCTGAAATACTCTGAGCTCTGTGTTAGTTAGTGAAAGCTCACATGTATGTGCACAAAGTTCACTTTCTTTGAAATTTACTTTGAAATCTTACAGTGTTTAGTAGTTCAATTTGAAGCAGAGACTTTGGTTCAGATTATTTCAGAGTCCCTCGGGATGCATGTAAGAAATAGGAGACAAGTAAAACCCAGGCTTTCCAAATGGTTTCAGATTGCAGAAATGAGGATTTCGTTCAAAGCAGTACTGAGAATCACAGCTTCTGAACTAGAAGCAAAGATGCGCTCCTGTATTTACTGATTTGTCACATCAGTAAGATTTCAGCACGTTTTGCCTGTCAAAATACCGTTTCAAGTATTTCTGGAAAAGTCAGTCACTTTTGCCAAAGAGAACTGGGAGAGACTAGGGCATATTTCATTTAGTTTTATGATGTGTGGGAAGATTCAGTTTAATTTTTTGGGCACTTCTTGACACAAGGTATCCTTTTAGAAAAAAAATGCAGAAACTGTGCTGTTGATCTTGGCAATTAAATGCTTCAGTCACAAACAGCCTTCATCTTTGAGATGCACTTCTCAGATTCTCAGTGAATCTGAGGGGCATGCCCCTAGCATGGTTCCTTCTTCCCATTTTCTTTAGTCACTGTTTATCCTAGGCAGCACATGCTGTATTTACATGGAAGGCTTTGTAAAATGTCTTAGAATTACTTAATGAATCTCAAATAAAGTGGAAACATAGAAACTCTTGGGCGACGTAATTTGCTTTTTGCTGTATGCAAGATGTTAACTTCAATGTACTTGTTATGACCAAGTTCACCCATTGCTGGGCTCATGCACTGTTAGATCCTATGATACAGGCTGCAGTAGTTAGTTTTATCAAAATAAACAAATGTTAAACACAGGATATTCTTGAGTCCTTAAGACTTGGCTTGTGTTTTTGTCTTCTGCCATGTTAACAATAAATCAATCTTTCTTTTTTTTTTTTTTTTTTTTTTTTTTAATGAGAATTATATTAAAATATTATATTTTTAACTCTGGAAAGTTAATTGCAAAATCATAATTCTTCCCCAGATAGAACTTTCTGGGGATGAAATAATAGTAAGGAGGAAAAGAAAATAAAAAAAAAAAAAGAAAGAAAACATTTACAATTGCTGTAAAATAATGCTGTTAATGTCACAACATTAATTTTCTTTGTATCTGAAAAGAGGCTCATTGCCTCTGCAAAATAGAATACAGTTTCATAATTTTTGGCTTTTTTTCCTGTGCTTTTGGAGAGTTGGCAAGGGATAGAGAAAGCTGCATGATTTTTAAAAATTGGAGTGCAAAGCTTGACCCAAATTTTCCAGACAGTGGAAGGTTTGAGCAAAATCATGTTGAAGGAGAGACAGTGTGGATTTGAAAGAACAGTATTGATGGAAAGAAAAAGCAGTGCTAGATTCAGTAGAGAAAAGACTGTAGACTTCATAGCTTAAAAGAGAACTGTTACACTGACCTCTTAGTTTCCACTACATCCCCTACTATCCCTGCTTTCTCTGCTCCCTTCTCATCCACATCCTAAAACTCAGTTTGAAAGAGAACCATAAATAAGTTGTCCTTGTTTTTTCCCTTCATCCCACTCCTGTTTTTTTACTCTGCCATTAGATTAAAAAAAACAAAGAAATAAAACAGAACACAGAGGGATTAGAGAAGTGAATCATGAAATTGAAAATTTATAAATTAAATGAAGCCCTGGTTATGAATAGTGTAAGGACAGTTGTGCAAGAGTAAGGAAATTTTCCTCTTAAAAATAAAAATTCTAATGGTTTAATTTTATTTTTTTCCTAGATTTGACAGTGGCTAGGAGTTTCCATGTTGGAATAGTTCTGCTCTCATTCACCCTAGTTACTCTGTTTCTGAGAGGCTCCTACCATCACTATTTGCTGCAGCTAGCAGACACCAGCTGTCAGAATGAGCTAGCCCATTCAACAATCTTTCTGCGGTGTACTAGCATCTAATTTGGGGATTTTTTTAAATAAATAATAATAAAAAATCTACTAGTCCTACTGTATAAATCTTGACTGAAAAAAAAATAAAAGAAACCAAATATTGGGGAGTTTACAGGTAGAAGTGAAAATAGATTTCTTATGGAAGGAATTCATTAAGTTCTTTTTGAGATTAAGGGATGGCAGTCTCTATTTAGTTGGAAATAATGCTTCCAGTTCAAAGATAGCCTCTGAGCTCTGGTTATAATATGTTAATGACATAGAATCACCCAAAATCATTTTAGAGATTGCATTTTCTGATCTGTGGTGTGCTCTGCTAGTGCCAAGTAATAAAATAAAAATCAGCTGTACCTTTTTGTCCTGTATACATTTGTGCACAGCACATCCAGTATTTTAATAAACAATAGCTCATGGATCAAAGAAGACCTCAGAAGACTTTTAAATATCAACAGAAATCTGATTTGTGTTGCATTCATAGCGTGCCCTTATTTTAAATGAAATAAAATTAGGTTGTGTCATGAATATTATATTCAAAATAGTGATCAAAACATACATTTGGTTCGTGACATTTTTATTTTGATTTACATGTCAACTTGACTACTGCATGTCAAGTTTTAGGGACATGTGTGGTTTTGGTATGTCACACCAAGGAGCTGCTTATGCTCTACAGAAAGAGGTGCAAAACAGCAGCAATGGTGGTTTGTAAAAAAGAACTATTAATGAAATATCTTATAGGCTGAAATCTGGATATAGTGTCAATTGTGTATTTGACACCTTTCCAAACAGAAAGTGGGAAGATGCTTATTCTCTTTATAGGGGGTTCCAGGTGCAATGGCTGCATCTTTTATTTGTTATGTATTCAGGCTGGTCTTACGCACATCTCACCTTCATCAGTTTGCAGGCTATTCTGAACAACCAGGCCAGATCCAACAGCTTCAGGCAGAATGTGATTATTCATTGTTATTTCGAGTTAGGACCTGACTGTGTTTCAAGGCTGAAGCTGATGGCAGCCATCAGCCCCAGCCTGAACCACCTGTCTGTGTTCACATAAACAGCAGACACACTAGGAGGATTATGAGATTAATGTTTCTACCATGTGCTCCTCTAATTCTTTAGTATTTATTTAAAACGTGCTAAGCAGTGTTTATTTTATGGTTGAACAGTTCTAGCAGTGCATTGGAAGTTGCATCTATTGTTGGGTGTTTAACCCCAACCATCATGGGAAGTAAAGAGTGTCATACTTGTCAGAAAAGTACAACACCGAACATGGGACTGAGCACCAAACCTTTTTTATTATTGTTGTTGTTATCTGTACGCTCTACATAGTCAATGTCAGAGGCCTTGATTAATGCAGGGCAAGAGATAAGCTCTTGTGAACTGATGCTAGCAAAGTGCTGGGGAATTCAGAATAGTGCATTCTCTGGGTATTGCTTATTCCATTACAGCACACTGCTTGCCTGTCGTGTTTTTACATTATCCATTTCCCAGTGATTGATTTTTAAAGTGACAGAATGTATTCCTTTCATATCATAAAGAGCTTAAATGTGTGCACAGAGATTATGCAATGAAAAGAAGCAGAGCCTCCTTACAAAAACAGTTGAATGCTGTAAATGTGGCTTTTTCCCTCACTTCATGAGGAATTGGTTATATGCAATGTACAATTCCAACATAGATCCTCTCTCTGCCCAGGGAAACAAATGTGTATCAGACAGGACAAATAATGTTTTCTAAGATAAGTGGGGCATTTATCAGCAAAAGTGATAGTTGTGAATTCTAAATTTTTTTCTCTCTCAGTTGCCATTGAAAGTATATGTGGCAAGAATTTCCATCAAGAGTGGATTGCAAATTGGGGAAGAAATAATTGAAGCTGTATTTATCATATGGGAATGTGCAATTTCCATATGGTCTTAAAAAAAAAAAAGTGAAAAGTATGTCTAAAAAAAAAAAATCTGAGAAATTACCTGTCTCATGCCATTGGCCCAAGACCCGTATCAGTGGCCTTCTGTGTACTAGACTTGGTATCGTTTCCAAAACCTTAAATAGAAAACCTTTAATTGGCACCATGTATGTTTTCTTTAGTCTTTATATTTTACTTTCCATTAGATACCATGTTGATACTCGTGAGAACTGGTTGTCTGCTGCTGATCAAGCTGCCGTTCCTGCTGTTCAGGAGCCCCCCTTCTGCTTGCTTATATACTTCTAAAATCTTTTGCATTCTTCAGGAAGATGTGATATCTCTGGTCTAGATATGCATTATGGTTTTTTTATTTGGGCAGCAAATTTGCTTTATGTTCATTTGAGATTCTTCCCAGATTCAATTAGTTTTCTATTTACGTTTTTTAACTGAACGGATAGTTGTTTGTGTCAATCTGAAGCATGTATCTCCTTTTTGTCAGCTTGAAAAATATGTCATTCTTGCTGTTCAAATTTCCAACAATGTTTGAAGTAAGTTAAGGAAGAAAAAATATAGGTTGCTTTTGCTCCTAAGGTCAGGCAGGTTTGCCAAAACGAAGTGTTCTGTAGGAATACTCCAGCCAGTTTTGGCACTGTTAAGACTTCTCATCAAAAGTAAAGGCCCAAAAGTGACAGAAAGCCAGGATGCAAATGCCCATCCTGCTGGATTCAAACCTTCATCTTGAATATGCCACAGTCCTGCTTTGTATTCTTTGAAATCCTCTCATTTGTAAGTGTGCCACGTTGTATTACTAATTAACTACTCATTAGATCCGGTGTTTGAGCCTTGCTGTAGGTGAGTGACATTATTTAATGTTTCATTATTTGTGATAGTGCCAGGCAGAGGGAAAAATCCATCCCTGCAGCAACAGAGCAGCTAGGATGCTGTCCTCTCTTGAAGGAGATATAGCTTCAAGTGCAGCCTAAATTGACTGTTCAGGACCTTGGCTTGGGATATATTCCAGGTGAGAGTGGATGACTGGCAGTTCTGCTTAGCAGTATGGCTTCACTCTTTTTACTTTATTCAAGAAAATGTCTTCATGCATGCGTAGGAACTTCCATAGCCTTTTCATGCTGAACAGTGGAGACTCTTAGAGCACAGGAGTAGTGGGGCTTCGCTCGTTGTCTCAAACTGCAAAGCCTCATTTTATCAGCCAGGAGGATTTACACTGAAAACTGCTTGTGTCAATAACTTGATACAAATAGTAACAGTCTCAAATACTAAGATTTTTCCATCAAATAATTCAAAGGAACAAAAAGCCAATATGATAAAATAGATATATAACTTCTTTTATAGCTATATATTTAATAGGAATCTATAGAAACAATTCATAACACCTCTGGAGTTGAATAAGGAATAACACCCTGTGTAGCTTTCTTAAACCTCCCACAGTGCTCAGTAGAAGGCATATAATTCCCTTTCAGACTTTGTAGGAAAATTCATCTGCATAGCAAACTGAGGGATTATTTATGAAAAACTTCAATTATGTGAGCAGTTCCTTATAGCTCTCCTTTATCTCTTATTCTATTATCAGCAGAAGTTGCAAAATGTAATTCACTACTTTTGAAGGAAATAGACTTGAAATATTATGCTCAATTTCTTGAAAGAAAGCCAGGAGCTATTCCTTTTGTAGAGATCAGATCTGTTAATGGGTGGGTGCTGCATTTTAGCCCGTTTTTCACTTGCACTGTGTATATGCCTTGTTAGTAATACTATTTAAAGAAAGAACAAACAGCCCTCATTTGGATCTATCTAAAAACTCTGGGACTACTGGTGGCTATAGTCAGAGGTCCTGAATGATATATCACTTCCTTTGAGCCAAACTGCTACTGAAAATACAGGCAATAGTACTTAGCAGTCTTTGAAATAATTGCAGCAATTTTTTAGATTTATTTTTCTTTGTGTAGACTTGGCATAAATTGCACAGAAGAACGTGTCACACATGAAAGTGTCAGTGAGGTGAAATGTAAAGAGGCAACTGCTGATTTGTGCTCTCTGGGATGTTAGAAAACTGACTGTTGCCCATTAAGCAATTTTGTATTTTAATTTTTGTATTTGAAACAAAAGATCTTTGCAAGTTTTTGAAATGAAAAATGTTCTCTCCTTGAATGCCTCACTGAAGTATAAGTATGTAGTTGAAACTGATTAGAGAGTTTGGAAACAAAGAGATTTAAATATATGTGTCTGAGTATACATATTCAGAGAAAAATCAAAGCGGAAAATAGATAATGAAAATGAAGTAGAAGTACGTGTGACATTTTTAACATTACTAGACTATGCATACATGAAATATTTTCTCCAATATTTTTCTTTTCATAACTCAAATTGCTATATATGTTATATATTGCTTTATTTTAATGTTCCACATCTTGCACATTCAGAAAAGGGTCATACTCTTTCGTGTTCTTGACATGACACAGTATCAAATGCTGCTAAGAAAGACTGAAATTAAGGGCTAGTGTGGTTTGATTTGGTTAACACATTGACACACTGGATCAGTGGAACCAAAGGACAAGTTTTTCATGTTTCATCTTGCAAGAGCCTGAATCCTCCCATTCATAAAGAGCTATTAGAAATCAAGCAAATTTGAATGTCAGTTAATTAAAATATAAAGATGAAAGGAATTATAAAATGTTGCCTCATGAAGTGAAAATTGGAGAACACATCTTCTGAATTAATAGAATAAAAAAAAATTGAGAATTATTCTTTATGTAGTGACTTAAGCTTTTAAATCATATGCATTGCTTAGCTTTGCTCAAAGATATGCTAATCCCAGAAAAAAATAACCTTCCTGTTATTATTATATTTTTATACACTTCTGCATCATTGGAAACCCTTTGCACATGAGAGTCCCCAGAAGGAAAATAAGCGAGTTTAGTATTCGAATCACCACTTAAATGAAAGAGGATAGGCGGAATTTCTCCGAGCCACTTGGATTGAAAAGATCCTCTATATTTACAATATGACTTTAAGTTTTTGTGGCTGTGGAATTTCAGTACTAAAAGTATTATGCAACATTTTAAAATATAAATTATTTATAGTAAAGAAAAGCTTTAATGTTTAATAGGAAAATCCCCATCATATTAGTTGCTCTTGCATTTTTAAAAAAATGAGTTAATTCTGTATAGTGTGGCATGCCTAAAAATAAGGCAGATCTTAGGGACATAGTCTGAATAAAGAAATTTTGGGTGATCATGGCAGAAAAACAAAGGATGTGCATGATGATTTGCTGTTGGAATCCTAGTAATTGATTCTTTTTCTCTTGGCCTTCCTCCTTTCACACTCTGACCTGTGCATTACCCTCTTGCTTTGCTCAGTTCTTTCTGTGACACCTCTTTATTCCATTCGGTGCTACCACAGCTTTGCACAGAAAGAGGAGTTCCCACAGCCTGTGCTCTGAGCTACCCCCAGGCTGTGCGAATGTGGTAAGCACAGTCCTGAACCTGGGCTGGAATGCCTGGAATGTTTGAACAGGTTATTTCCTCGGGCTCAGGCATTACTAACAGCAGTATTGCTCCTTTGGTCAGCTGTGAGTGCACACAAGGCAAGCGTGTGCCTATCTGAAAAATACTGTCTGTTTTTCTGTGTGACTGTGTCAAGCACCAGGTCACTCTGAATTTGCTTCCTTGTCTTTAGTTTTATGCTGAGTGATTCTGGGTTCACTGGCACAGAGTCTGCATGCACGTCATAAACTCTGACTCAATTTTTTTACAACTGGCATTAAGTGTGTGTATGGTTATTAGAATATATCTTTGTATTTGAAGATTTTGCAATTTGTAACTCCTGTAATCTGTTGGAATATTTTACAGTTTCTTCAACCTTATTAATCTTATTTCCTGAGAAGTATTTCCAAATGCTGCTAGAAGTAAAATTTTCATATGGTCAGAACAAATTCATAGTACTGTGAGATAGGTTTAACCTGAAAGATACTGCTAAAGAATTTTCAGTTCTAATTGGGGTCAATGTGTAAGTTTATTTATTTGTCTGCGTTATCTGAGTGTCTGGTACTACAATTATGCCTAATTTCAGGCATCTAACAAACTAATATTGAGAAATACATTCCCTTGGTTATGATCTGCTTGCAGATAAGCTCAGTAGACTTCTTTAGTTTTTGGTTTTTAACCACAACAATAAACATTTAATCTTTCAGTCAGACATAAGAGCTATTGTCTGCATGCTCATCTATGTCTTATTGTTGGAAAGATTGCTTCAGTGTTAAAATGCCAATTGAGCATATCATTGTGGTGATTTGCAACAGCATTATGGAGTAAATGTTTAAGGTGGAGCACAGTATTACTCTTCTTGTACATAACATTAGACAATTTACCTAAGTGATTTAGAAAGGTATTTTTGAAATAAAATTTTGAAATAAAATAGTAACTGGGTGCAACACTGGGTGCTAAGTAATAATTATATAATATCTTACAAACCTATAATCATATACTGAAGAGATTGCAGTAGCTGCAGGTTTCAAGGAATTGTGTGGAGTGACAGTGGGGAAGTTTAAATGGTCAGATGAATACTGGGCAATGTTAATCTTGCTATGAAGTTATCCTAATAGGGAATCAAACTGTTACAGTGATCCAGTGAGGATTTATTGCCTGATAAACTGATGATATTGTTAAAACACCTAAGAATTTGTGAAGTCACTGCTTGTGACTGTCTGTGTTTTTCCTGTGGGTTTTAAAAGAAGACGACAGAGAGAAATCTTCTATTCCAGATAGTGTATTTCACCTTTTCTCTCTGGGAAATGTGGATGGCTCAGGATAGGATCTCAAAAAAAAAAATTACATGGTCTTTGGTCTTCATAGTTTGAGGCCAAAACCAACAGCCTTTTTTTTCTAGTGCTGGGTGAATGGAGGTGCTGGCAAGATGTCTATAACAGGAACCCTGAGGTGATAAATCCTTTTGAATGTCTGGACATTTATTCAGGTGATTGTTTTGAAATTTATAAGTGTTAGATCATTAACACTGAGATTAGTAACATGATCTTTGCCACTTTAGCATGGGATGTATCCCAAATGTTAATGAATGCGTCTGTATAGCATATTAGGAAATAAAAAAATTATCTCCAGTTTGCAGACACAGAATAAATATTGAGTATTGCTACATTCCCAAATCTGCCAAAGACATTAGAGAAATTATCTCTAATTTGCCTAAAGTGAAAGAAATAGAAAATATTTGACAAGGATGGGAATTGAACCCAAAACATTTGTGTTTTGAGGAGGGCCTTACCTCTGCCTTCCTCAATTAGTTTGGATAATTATAAAAGCATCCTGTCCTCCCACAGAAGACTCAATGCTTTTCATCTAGAGGTATCAGAGAGTATTTAACATCGCTAATGTGAATTCTAATTCATGTAAATTACTTCAGAAGTGTGGCACATTTCTACCCAAACACTTTTTATTTCACGGAGTACTTAGCATTTAGTTAGTCTGTGGAGGATGATGCATACGAAAACATGCCTGACATAATATGAAAACAGCACTATTTTGTGGAAGTGTTAGAGGAATAATACATAGATAATAGTGCTCTGGTGACAGAGATACATAACAGCCACTTGCTTTTCTTCTAGTGAAGTCAGTACAAGCTAAACGTGTTCATTTTATGGTACTAAAAACTCAAAAGACTCCATGATTATTTTAGTCCTTTTCTTCCTATTTTCCGTATACTTCTAGTTGGTAAATAGTATGTTAGCTTCATTCAGAGGATTCCCCAGTCCCTATACAAAACAGGAAGCAAGGATGTAATCAGCCTTGGCCTCATTAAAATCTTTCTAATGTAATCTGTTGTTCTCAAAAAGCTTAGCCTCAAATCTACCAAATGTATTTTAATTATGTTTTAGATGGATTGTATCTGGAACCATGCGGTTGCTGAAGCAAATTAATCCATTACATCAGCCAGTTCAAATTCTTTGTCTGTAAGAGAATTTTTAAAAGATTTACAGACTAGCTGGAGACATTCAATACAGCTTTTTGAACAGTAGTTTCTTATTTTTCATCTTTTTGTCCCCAACCTATGCATGGATTCTATTAAAAAAAAGAAAAAAGACAATGTATGCTTCAGTGTGATGCGCATTTTTAGCTCACAGAAGTAGATACCATTAATGACACTTAACGCTGGTGCACTCAGCAGTGAAGCTATATTAATTTATCTCATTCTATCTAAAATTTGTATCACCTGTACTAGAATTGCTACAATTAGGGATTTATTACTGAAAGTGTGCAGTCAACAGTAGATGCAGTAGATGATGCTAAATAGAAAAATAAATTTTCAATTAAAGTGTGCTATTCTGGAAAATTTAATTTTCTATGGCAAATGATCACATCCTGTTTAATAAACAAACACTAAACAACCTGGGAAGTCAGTGTGTTGACCAATTCATTAATCATTTTTTAAATCTTGCTAAATACAGTTTATTGTCTTCAAAGTACCACTAATTACTTCAATTAGCTTTGAAGTGTATCCTTTCTTTCTCTGACTGTGCCTGTAATTTTGAACCCAAGAGGGCTTTCTAGTCTTCAGATCTGTTTGTTCCTTGTTACAAGACAAAATTCAGCTCTAAGTCTCTTCTACGTTCCTGTATCCATGAAGGAAATGTGAGACCTGGTCACAACTTTTCCTTCTCCTCCCATGTGGACTCCATGTGTAAATGAGAATCTGGAAACCTGGTGGACCTGTTGATGTTTGGCCAGTAAACAAGGAAGACTGTGGTCTTTATCCTGTGGGTATTTGTGAGGAGTGATGGTAAGTGCAGTGTTAGACTGAGATTTTAAAAGAAAAATAAGTAAATAGAACGACACTGAAGAGAGTTGAACGTTCCACAGCATATGGGTTGAGTCACTCTATACTTTAAAGTCGGTCCTATTATTTTTGCTGCTAAGTATGTACTTAGGAGCTCATCTACAGGGTATCTTATTTCTGAAAATCAGAATATGAGATTCCCAAGGAAGCTGAATACCAATCCTCATCCCATTATCTCCTCTCAATCAATTACCATCTTCAAGTCTTGGAATAGGAAGGTCATCTAAGAAAATTCATAGAAAGCTGTCTTAGAAAAGGTAGGGGGAAAGAAGATAAGAGGAAGAGTCACACTTAGAGAAATGGTGAATGGAGGAAATATTCTACATTCTTATATTTTTTGTTAATATCTTTTCTATATTTCTGTCTTCTTTTAGGGGAGGGGGATGTTTTCAGACATCAGAGATGCTGTAGGAATCGCAGAATGAAATGTCAGAACCGCATAGATTCTATTAAGATGCATCTCAGAGGAGGAGCCACCTCACTCTGGGTGTGCTCAAAGAAGACAGATCCCTTTTCCTTATTCAGGGAGTGCTGATGGAAGAGAGTGTTTTCCCCAGGTGCAGCTCAGTTAGGAGCCGTGGTCCCCTGGGGCACTGCAAATTGGGTTGAAAGCTTGGCATTTAAATAATTTTGGCCTGTTCTCAGTGCAGTTCAGCACAGTGGCTTTGCACCAGCAGAAAGTTCAGCTACAGAAACAGTATCATGATGCTCTGCTTTTGTTTTTTTCAATGTCAAAGTGCCACCCAGGAGATCTTCTGTTTGGGCTGACCATTTGTTTTCCATAGCTTCCATACTCCTGTGGCATGCATAGTTAGACCTTCATATGCTAGATCAGACCCTGCTCTTAGAGTCTGTGCTTCTGGGAGTTCCCGGCAATATCATGTAAAGAGAAAGGTTTCTTCCAAAACTGGTGATTTTTTACACTTAAGCAAACATAGATCTCAAAAAGATCCGCTTTCTGTTTTCTTCATTTTCCTTTTTCTTTCATTGTTCATTTACTTCCTGGAAAAGAAGAACCCTGTGATTTACAAGATAAATGACTCCAGGTCATTTTCACTGATACCACTTTTTCCTATCTGTAAAATACTCTGGAGCCAAAAAAGCTAATTGTTTTCCTGGTAATGTGTAGGTAAGAATTTAAAAGTCTTACCTAATTAAAGGAAAGACTTTCTGTCTCTCTCCCAAAGAGACAGAAGTAGAAGTATCTCATAGACATATCTCCAAACATCTGTCAATTCCTGAAGTTATCTGTAGTGTGGGCAGTTCTAGTTATGACAATTTTTATGTTCAAAGCTTTGCTGTGCTGTCATATTTAATGAGGAAAAAATACGGCTGTGACTCAATAGAAAAAGTTTGAGATACATAAGCTTCATTGCAAGATAACTTTTCTGCTTCCAAATACTTGTATGGACATACTGCTTTAGCCCTTACTATTGCTTTGCTATGAAGTGAGTAAAAGAACAAATACATAAATTACACCAGTTAATAAAATTGTATTCACTCTTACAAACATTGCTGAAATTTCATCCTTAAGGTTAATGTTGAAGTTGTATTTGTTTATTGAATTGATTCTTTCAAACCCACTCAGGTTTGCTTTGACATTCACATTTGAAAAATGAACCATATTTTAAACCTCCAAATCTTACAAGATTTGGCATTAAAGGCAAGCATTATTTTATATCAGTTACAGTATGTACAACCTTTAGATTGTTAAATCAGTTTAAGGACTGTGAAGAAAACATGAAATTGATGCTGTGTAAATTGCTGTTTCTTTCTTAGGTGTTCCTTTTTTGACATCTAACTTCAGAAGCTTTTTCTATGTCATGTGTATCTTTGGTAGGCTTTATTTGTCTTTGCTCTGGTTTAAAGGGAAAACAGTTTTCTGATGAGCATTAACATTTCCTCAGCCGGGTTGTATGGCACTACAAGACAGCAATTTGTTGAAATAAACTGAATTTATTAGAAGTTAGTGAAATTCAAGCATAAAGTTTTCTTAGCATTTCTAACATCCTTTCAGCCATTCTTTTCTTTGAATGTGCTGGAGAAGGCTCACAGACAACCATGTATAGTCCTTGTCTGTATATTATCAAACCTTACTTTTGTTTTATTCAAAATATTTTGCCTGCAGGCTGCTGAATATTTTTGTTGACCAATTTTCTTAGCTGATGGTTGCACCCTCAATCATAGGAAAATTGGTTTAATATGTTCTCAAAACTGAGAAGGTAAAACCCAACACTGAAATATTTTAAAATTCAGGAAAAAAAATTCAATATAGGCACCAAATAAAAGGTTTACTTATATGCTGTGAAAAGACTTTATCGAACTGAACTGATATCTACAAATTCGATAGGTATTTTTTACTATAATCAAGTCTTGAAAAACAATATCCTTTTCCTAAAAAAGACTTCCTGAATATGTTTGACAAAGTGAACACTCCTACTCCCAGCTCAAGGGAAAAAGTCTAACTCTGAGTACAGTTTCTTAGAACCAGGCTTGAGTAGCAAGTTCCCTTCTAATGCTGCCAGTATATAAAAAAAAACCTAGTTACTGATTGCATCCCAATTTCTCTGTTGTGTGACTTGATTCTCATCTGTACATATATGTTGTCTTATGTTAAAGTTAAATGTAAAATAAATTACTAAAATAGTGTAAGAGGCAATATTTTTTGGGGTAACTGTTAGCATCAAAAACTATACTGGATGATGTATGTATGCATGCGTTCTCTCTTTTGATCTTTCTAGATGTTGAAGCACTAGTAATGGTATTTGCAATATTTCTGTTTAATTTTTTTTTATTAAGTTTACAAAGCTAGACGTAAGCATTGAAGGGTTCTCAAAGGAATTAAATATTAAAGCACCCTGAAGCTACTTTTAGTGCTGCAAAATGAGAAAATGTAGATAAGAAAGAAAAAAAAACATGCTCAGAATGTAAATTTATGTTTTCAAGTAATAGGATTTGGCTGGGAACCAGTATATTGTGTTTCTTTTCCTTTTTTTTTTCCTTTGCTTGTAGTGTTTAAAGCAGTAAGAATGTGCCAAGGAGATTTTTACAGTAGTGCTATACTGTAGAAAACAGGAAAATGTCTAACTCAGCAGACTATTGTTGACAACTGTGTGCTAAATTTCTGGAGGTTTCTTGAACGGAGTTCGTGATGTTAACTATGGTTATCCAAACTGCATTTGTTACTTGTTTGGAACAGACTATATCTGCTGTATTCTCACTAGGGTCCTCCAGTTACATGCATGGAGCCAGATTCAGTGGGAATTTGGCCTCCTTTTCCTATATAATCTGGACAAGGCATTCATGATCTTCCTGTCTCTGGTCTCCTACTGAGTCTATGGTTTTGCTGTTGGACTCAAAAAGCATTTGGTCACAAGCCCAGTTATCTCAAATAACAAATCTGAATAACCATGAGGAAGCATTTCTTCTCTAGATGTCATCCCCCTGACTTTCCCCATGCAAAATGAAAGAATTATTTTCCTTCTGAACAGTATTGAAGAGTTTGACTACTGTCCTTTCTACACCTCTGCTTTCTATGAAAGTTTCAACATCTCAGAATTATGTGAAAAATTTTGGACAAGTTTCACCCAGCCTCTGACACACTTTTTATATTAAGAACCATTATAGCCTACTTTCTACACGCTGTTTCTTCTGTTTGTGTTTCATATTCTTGCTGGAATTTGGATGAGAAATTTCAAAGTAAAAATTGAGTTTTAGACACTGTAACTCACCATGAAAAGTGCTGTGATTAAAAAGTGTAATAATGAGAATTTTATGTCAGTATTCAGTATCAATACTACAAGTAGAATTTTCTATTGGCTATACCCAATTGTGAAATGTATTTTTAGAGAAGAAAATAAGTAAGAATAAATAATGGAAGGGAAGGAAATCTAGTGTTGTGTGGAACTACTAATAACGTTTGTATCCATAAATTAATTTACAAAGCAAATGGATAAATTCTGATCTCACTTATTCTTTAGTAATTTCAGACCCTTATTTCTCAGATTCATATCTGAAGTAATTCTGAATATAGATTTTTGGCTGTACACTTCTAGATCTTACTTGTAGCTCTTTATTGCTTGTGCATTAGTCGTTGCCTTTGTTAATATTCTTAGAGGTTTAAATAAAATCAAGATATCCAACTGGATACGGAAACAAAGGACACTTATAAGTCTTAATTACTGCTTTTCTTTTACATTTGTCTTCAGAATCAACAAACTATTCAGACAGAGATAGGACCAAGTGGAATTGTCGCTGGTTTCTGTTGAGACTGAGTTAATTTTAGCAGTAAAAGGACTCTTTTTCTATACTTGAGAAGAAAGCCCCGTGTTTCTTTTTGATATACACCATTTCCACTGAACAGAATATGAGCCAAAATCCTCAATTTTTCTCTCTTGTTCCAGTTAGAGTAAGAACTGGATACTTAATTTCTGAGGTGATTAGTGCAATATGCCTTCTAAAAGCAAAAATGTTTGGGGTTCTCTTATGGACTACCCAAGCAAAACCACTTTCTTCCCATACTTGTTTTCTTCTCTGTTTTTTTTCAGAAAGAAATCTGCAAATGCTTGTTTAGAGTCTTATCTAGAGTGTAGTGAGGAGCAGAAGATCAAGAGAGAATTCTCATTTTAGACGTATTCAGTGCACCTGAACTCTAAAATGCTGTTCTCTCTTCACGAGAGTAAGCTTCAAACTTCACTGGCTGAGTGCTAATTCAATTCAGTCTCTTTCAGGAAGGTAATTTTGTCTTTAATTTCTAGCACTAACAAAAGGAGCAAAAGGCTTATTATAAGACACTAACTTTTATGGCAATACAATGTAGTGATACACTGATCAAAGAGTTGATTTGCATTTGTGCTTGGTATTTTAAAGTCCAGTGCATGTTATGCGTTCATTTAAACATTGATAAATGTAAAAAGGACTGTAAAAAATCTAACCTTCCTAATTAATTATCTCACATGATCATAAATCTGTTTTGAAATGATCACTTTTTAGTTAGATATGTCCTTAAAAGAGTACAGCTGTTCTGCATTTGTGAATATAATTTTAGACCCCTAAATAATAAACTAACTTAGAATACATATTGGTCCTGTCTTATGCTTTTCCAGTTGCACTTTGTGGCAGTAGACATGGAAGCACCATAAGGAAATCGGTGTCTTTCTAAGCAACGCAGAAATGGAAATTTCGCATAGGAACTCTCAAAACAAGGTGCTCTCATGTAGGTAACATGTAGACCTGCAAACCTGACTTGACATCTCCTTACCCATGGAGCTATTAATGTTAAAGAGAAATTAACATCGTCCAGTCCTTCAGCACCAACCACATGTTCTGATATGATGCCTTCTGACATTGAGTCACTTTACATTCTAGGTAACTTGGGTGGGGAAGGCATTAAAAATGTAGGCACCTTTTCTCCCATGATCACATTCCTGTGATGTTTAGCTTTAGGATTACACATTAAGGTACATCCTGAATATTTTGTTACTGACCTCACTCTTTTTATCCCTGTTATTAGTCTCTGTAACTGGTGGTGCCCACCCAGCCACCCTCTCACTCCCTTTTCTTGACGGAACAGCTGGAGAAAATAAGATGGAAGAGCTTGTAGGTTGAGATAAAGAGAAGGAGTCCACTTACTAGTTACTGTAATGAGAAATCATACTCACTTTTGCAAAAATTGATTTAATTTATTGTCAATTAAAATAAGTCTGGTTAGTAACAAGCAAAACCAAAATTTAAAACAGTACCTCCTCTCTCTTTCCCAGGTCCTTCATCCCTGACTCCTCTACCTGCTTCCCCACCATAAGTGGTGCAGAAAGATAAGGACTGGTGATATATTTTGCAGTACTTTGCTCTTTATTTGCTATGAGAAGGTTTTTCTTTATGGAAAACATTTCTCTTCTGAAATGTCTTCTGCAGACTATTAGGTCTAGGAAATCCCCTTCAAAATTCACATGACAGACTGTGAAAGCTATGATGAACTGTAGTGGTCTGACATGTGAAAATGTCAAAATAGATGAATTTGAGTATCATGTCGTTTAATGAAGCAAGTATTTTATTATTTTTTCAAAAGGTGTTTCTGATTTTTGTCCTGTCCCATCTGCTATTTCTGCCTTTTCCAAAATGCCTCTTGAAGGAAATGTTTGTGGATTTATGAGCTTCCCCCCCTTTCTCTTCCAACTGTCTTTTCCTTTTACCCTTTTTCATCTAAATCAGAATGGCATGAACTATTTTGTATGAAGTTACCTTTGGAACCTTGATTAAAAATAAGAAATCCCAAAGAAAAGCTGTCTATTTTTTTTTTCCTCATTTGCCATTTCAATTTGAATACTTGAAATGTTCAGCTAACCTAAAACAATTTCTGACATAACTTGGAATAGTATTCTCTAATAGCATTCTCTTTTTTATTATTCTTTTTTATTCATCAATTGCTATTATTAAATTAGATGAGTGTTTCAAGAAGTAATAATTTGAAAGTTAGAAATAATCCAGAACTCTGGATCTAAATTCAGAATTTCATGATAGTTCAATTTCAAAGAGATAATTAGGTAATCCTTATCTCATATGTCTTTAGTCTAACATAGTTTCTGCAAGATAGTGAGAGAAGAAAGTAAATGGTCATTTTGGCTTCAGTAGGAAGATATGAATATATAAAATTTTTCATGGTCCTTTTATTAGGTTGTCAGGTTCTCATGGTGTCAAGATATCATATTTTTCCTTTGAGTTCCTTCCACAGGCTTCAGTTTATCCTTACCTTCTCTGTCTGAAGTGATGAAGCTTATCTTCTTCCCCTGCATTAAATGCATTTTACACTGTCAACAGGAGACATGATGCCAATGACTTTGGTTTGCTTTCTCCGCAGATTACCCATTGAATTGTTTTTCATGTTGTCTCATAAGCCTGAAACAGACTGTATGATCTCATATGCCATGTAAGCTTGCTTGATTTGAAATCCATCCTACAATCTTGTTATTTTTGATTGGCCTTCCAGCTCTGTGTTTCTACCCCACAAGTACCCTCTAGCTTCTTAAACCATTGACGTTTCACCATTGATGTTTGATAGTTGTGACCTCAGAATTGATTAAATTCAGTTGACTTAAGCTTTTTTTTTTTAATATGGTTGCAGATTTTAAGCTTGCATAAAAACAAAAAAACAAAAATTATGTTATTTTCACTTAGTATGGCATAATAGCTAGCACATCCTTTTTAAAGGAAAGTGCAAAGAGTAAACCCAGATTCTTTATTTTCCTGTAGAATTAGAAGGTACTATATAAGGTTGTATAGAACACTACTTTAATTCTCCTACACAGCTAGTGCAATCTTCCATTCTCCCCAAGAAAAGCCCCAACCCTGATCAAAGAGATGGCTAAATATGAAAAGTCAGTGTTGAATTACTCTGTATTCTAGCTAATTACTTCTAGGTATCACCTCAGTTAAGTGAGAGTTGTCAGTTGTTTGATAGTATTTTGAGAATTTGGCACTCTTATGCCTATTGAAATTTTCTTTCAGCTGCACCGTTTGAAAGATCAGAAATGTTTTGCCAATATGCTAGAAAAATATTTTTATTTCACTCTGTTTTCATTTTTAATCACATATCTATGAAATACAGTTTACATGCAGCGTTAGGACTGTCAGTATATAAAATAAAAAATCTATACTGTGGTAACATACTTACCATGTGATGATATGATTTTATTCTGTAATTTTCTCCAATATTAAAAAAATGTGAATTTTGTTTTATTTTTTGAACTCTGGGAAAGATAAAAAAAACTATTCCTATTGACCTTTAGAAATAAATGGAGTTAAAAAGGTTACTAAGTGCTTTTATCTTTGCTCAGGAGACATCTCCAAAAGGAAAGACAAAGCTTTCTATTGAAATATTTTTAAATAACAACAATGGTTTTAAAACACATACTATCATTTTGTAAGCAGTTATTATATGTGTTGTGTATCAACACCCATTTCTGATCCTATCCACATTTGGTTTTAATCTTAAGAAAAAAAAAAGGGAAGAAAAAGAGGAAAAAATAAAAGGAAAAGAAAAAAAAAGAAAATTTGCTGTAAATCTCCATCTAATATTAAAGCCCCACTTGGCTCATGCTGATTACTAGAAATTAAATATAAGGGTAATCATCCTCAGCATTTAGTATGTGATATGGAAATACGTGATTTCCACTGATTGCAGTGAAATTATACATATGCTATTTATGCAATATGTGAATAATGCAAGAATATTTTTTACTACTGGTATCAGTATATTTTGCAATTAGGGTGTATCTTTAATGCTAGGTGGGTACAGAGCAGTTCACAAATTATGAGTCTAGTATAGCAAGAGCGATTAAATGTGTGCTTAACCTGAAGCGCACAAATAGTTTCAGTAATTATGACTGAAAAATTGCCTTGGGTTTAGGTATGTTGGTACCAGCTGTATGCAACCAGTGCTGGGTATCTTGTGTGTACCAGTAATCTCACTGACACCCACTGACTACTGTCAGGGCAGTTGTATGTGCTACTACTTCGGTTTCTTCGTAAACTGATCGAAAACACTCTCCTTAAAAACTTCTGGCTTAGAATGAGGATGTTTCAGCAATAGTCATCTTTGCTCTTTCATCAGTTGTGTTTCCTCCTGCTGAACTGAAGAAGTGGCTTCATGGCTGGCTTCACCAAGGTCTCACTCAACAGTTAATAAAAGAAACACATTTACATTTACAAAGTGTGTCTTTGTGAAATGAGTATGAGAGAGTGTAAGGGGGAAATGTGTCTTTTGAGCTCTAATAAAATAATGAAGTGTGTGGACTTTTGGCTGCTACAGTATTGTTCATTCCTACAGGAATTACATTCCTTTACAGCGAGTTAAGTAATTGTGCTGCATTGATGCTCTCATAAATGTCATTTTTAAGAAACCTTTCAGTTTAGTTGCAAATCTGCCACTTTAATTCAGATGTTATTTAATTGCTGATATAAAAGCTTCTCCACTAACACACATTTTCCATTTCTTTCAAAATACATTTTCCCCTTACAGGTAATAATAACTGTTAACTCAGCAGGTAGACCACTCTAAGGTCTAAAACAAGTGCATCTTTAAATAAGGCTAATGAAATTGTAAGAGCAACAAAGTGAATGAAGCTGAGCATAAGCTGTAGGAAAATGTAAAGGCATGTCACAATACTCAGTGGCTGCAACCACTTAGAAAACCCTCTAGACAGCTGAAGGATTAGGGAAGTGAGTACAGATTGAGAGAAAGTAGAAAAATAAGATATTAAGATCACAGAAGAGTCCTTGTCAAGAATAAATTTTACAAAATGTGGTAATAACAACTTAAATATGCATAGTGCCTCTCTACTTCCCAGTTTTGAACTGCTTTGCCAATAATGACAACACTGCTAAAAAGACACCTGTACATGAAAAGTGGCAGCTTTCTAAGACACAGTTAGTCAGAAGAAACAAAGTTTTTGAACAAAACTTAGAACTGAGTAAAATATCTGAGCCACTTCCCGTATGTGAACTCCAGACAATCCAAACAGTCTGAGTTTGGAATTAAACATACTGCTGAAGGATTTTTCTACTCAAATATTAATTCATCATGAAAGCATAAAGTGATTAAATATATCCTGTCTGTTTTGTACTATTGAGACATGTAAGCTTGAAATCAAACTGTAAAAATAAAGTAGTGGAATTTAATTAAAATTCCTCTTCCTTGAATTAGTGTTAATTCATCTGACTTTGATAGAAACTTCAGTTCCAGTTTTGAATGTTAATGACATGTAATAAAATGTTAAATACAGGCATGTACCATGCAGAAAAAAATCAGGAACAAAAGAAAAGCTGTTTAGCTAGTTAAAACACCGCAAATTTGGAGCAGGTTTAATCCTCATTTTATACTTTTCTTATAATGCTCTCCTTAGTGACATTGTGTTATGAAAGTACTCTTAGGAATCTCTTTGAATGAAGTAGGATGAAGTCACTTCTTGGCTTTTTATTCTTTGGACCTGTCATTGGTATATTTAAAAAATCAACAGAACAGAGATTATGCTCTTCTGCAAAGGACTGCTGAGTATTTTTAATACTTTTATTGGTTGGTCATTATACTATGGTTAAATTTAGAATGAGAAACTGAATTTGGGAATTCAGATACTGGACAGATCTATTGAAGAGTCTTGCAAACTTAATAGGATTAAAGGAGGTGGTTAGGATCTGAAGGATCCTTTGGTTCTCGTGTTCACATGCATCATTAGACTGTAACTAAAACAAAGGTTAGGGCTGGTTTGAGAAAACTGCTGCTGAAGACCTCTGTTTTTTGGTTTTCTTTGGGCTTACGCAGCTAAAATTAGTTTTGATACCAGGTGGAACACTACTGATGCAACAGTTTCAGTGTGTACTTTTGTAAAATTAACATGTCTTCAACTAGGATAAAACTAGGATTAGGCTGCAGTTGGGAGGAAGATTCCAGAGATCGGGGTATAAGCATTCTATTTCTTATTGTGCTGTGCCAGTGACCCAGATTTTTTGAATAGGTACTGGTATAAGGAGGAACAATAATTGACTTCTGCTTTCTCTATGTAAGAAAAGTAGGAGGCATTGCTCTGTTTCAAAATTCCAGTTCATGTAAGGGGTTTCGAAAATAAGAACTGAATGATACTGTCAACTATGTAGTAAAAGAAGACCTACAGGACTACTTGTTGCTAGTTGTGTTGACTGGTTAATGCTAGAAGTCAGGTTAGATTTTTGGAACAGAGGATTGAAAACTCAGCTTATTGCATGTTTTTGAAATGTCTGGAGGAATAACACAAATGACAGAAAATACAACTCTTACTTTTGGTGGTATTTTGGTTTGCTGCCGTTCTGTTAAACTTTCATCAGGGTTATGAAAAGTCTTAAATAGTCACGTGAAGGTCACATAAGATAAATATGGATATGAAAGAAGATTGTGTAACTTTATTTTGGTGCAGAAGTATGGCCCATGAACTCCAGTTAAATACAGAATTATGTTTAGTGTTGGAGTATGAGAAATCAGTGACCAAAGCACCCTCTTTACTGCAGGACTTTCCCAAATGCTTGATCCTAGTCAGAATGAAGGAGCAAATATATTCTTGAATCAGAATTGGAGCTGAGAAATTAAAAATCTAGGAGGTAAATTTATTGAGTAAAGCCTAAAGGAATGTAAGCACACTGTGGTGTAGATATGGACTGGAGAACTTTAGTTAAAGCAAAAGTTACAGTTAAGGCTCAGGAGAGCAGGCATTTATGGATTGAGTGAGTATTTCAGGATAATGTTCAACCAAAATAATGTGAAATAAAAACATATCCTTGTTAATTTTTTCTTCTAGAAGCCAGAACCTTCTCAAAGGAAAGCAACTGTTTAAATTCTAATAATTATTCAATAGAAGGTTAAATAGTACTTAAAGACTGATTAAAAGCCAGATAACTGAAAAGGTGTTTTAGTACAGAGTGAAAAAAACTAAAATGTGTGTGATTCTACCCCAGGTGAAATATGATTATAAGCCTAGAACTTGTATAAAGCCTGGAGAAACTTAAGTGACTGTTTCAACTCACCCATGAACTACAATATTGTGTGCAGACTCCAGATACAACTTAAACCAATGTGCTCAATGTCTTGCAGCTGTATTGCTCTTACTTTGTATGCACGTTAGCATTCATCTTCAAGTGGATACCAGAGAAGAAAATGAGTGGAGAAAGGATTGACACTCTCTGTATATATAATTAGCAAAGGTGATGGAAACAGAAGTGAAAATGTAAGCTGAGAATTTGTTGTTTCAGGCCATTATACCTGGGAAAACCCCAGTGTACAAATTTGTTCTTTGCAGTGCCTTAGTAGCAAAGGTGGTGAGACTTTTTTTTCCATTCAAAAATGAAATATGTCAGTATAGTTGCCAAACCTTTGCTCACTCTTCACTGTGATAATTTCTGGGCTCATGGAGCTCCTACACAGATGGTAAAATAGGCTGATGTAGTATGTCCCTCAAACGACAACATTTCTCACACTAGACAGAAGCCTGGCATGCCTCTGTGAGGAATATCTGCCTTGTTAACACTGGCTTTAATAGACAGGTAATACTTTGGATCTCTTTTTTTCTTTGGAAATTGGTGTCTGCTTAGGAAGGCAAAACATAGGCTGGCATTATATGAAGGGGTATGATTTAAATAGAGATGTTGTAAGTTGCAAACATGACATCTGCCTTTCTTGGCAAGAGAACTGAGAACCTGAAATGAGAATGTTTTGGAATGATGGGGATTCATTTCACAACAAGGTCAGAAACATAAAAGCAAATTACATGGGCCAGTCTGAACATTATTTTTCATTAAAAATCAGTGCTCAAGCTTACAGTTAGATGTATTATTATGACCATATGGTAGGACTAAAGCAAAACAAAATGCATTTGGAAGATGCCATTGATCTTTAATGAGTGTGCTGTCTGTGACTTAATGAAGCATACAGCTTGTCCAGTTCATGAAGTGGAAGGGAGTTTCATTAGGGACATGTTGGCATGGCAAATGTTTGGTACGTTTTAGCCTTCACATTGTCATTTTTACAGTGTGGTTTGCTGCATCACTGAAGATGCCTCGACCTTCATAATGTAGCAAAAAGACAACTGGAAGTTGAATAGAATTTCCAGTGAATTGATTCACTATGGCAGCATTATTGGTTCTGATATAAATTTTAAACTTAATTGAATTTTTGGGGTTTTCTGTGAGAATGAGATGTCATTGCTCATCTCATGTGTAACAAAATAGTATAATCTCTTCATGGTATAAGCTTTTAAAAACAATTTTTTCTATATTGAGGAGTGCCAAAATGCATGTGCAGTCTGGCAGTTGGTATTTCAGGTTTATCAAGTTTCTGGAGGTTTATCTGGTTTTTGGATAATTTAATGGCATTGATTTCAGGAAATTCAATTTCCAGAATTTCTGGGGGCATCACAAAACTCACTGGGATAAAGAAATATTCACATAAATGCTGCAGAATCTGACTCTTTATCCTTTGTCTATCATGTGAAACTTTTAAACTCTCCAGGTGTAGAAGATTCCTTACCTGATGTTTGCTGTTGATACCTCTAAGTCTTTGATTTTTAAAAGGAATGGGATGTGCTGAAGGGAGGTATCAGTTTTCTGGTATCTTGCATCTTTGCACATCATTCAGCACACTGAGTAAATGGACCTTTGGCAGAAGTCATTATGGCTGTTTCTAAATTTTTGCAGTGCCTGATGTATTTAATCTGTAAACATATAATCCACAGTAAAAGTGCCCCAGAGAACTGAAATTGCATTCAAGTACATATAATTGTTAAGCTTCTTTTTCTTTACTGGGCCCAGAAATGCCTGAGATGTAGGATATCTTTGACAATATGATGTTTATAAGAGCTTAACAACATACATCCACATATACACATTTCTATTTTTCCCTACCTAATTTAACTCACCCATTTCTTGAATATTGAATTTTGGGACTTGTATAGTGTGTCTAATTTAATTGTCTTATTAACTGTGAACCTGAGAACACAGCCTCGTCTGTCAGACAACCCCCAAGATTTTCCTGACTGAATGGCCAAAGCCTGAAAATTATGAACAGCGATGACAAAAAAGCGGCACTCACTTTAAACAACATACAACTGTCATTGATTTTAGGTGTTATTTATTGCAGCAGGCAGTCTCTTTCCGAAGAGCTGTTGTATTAAGAATTCATTCCTTTACATTGGTAGACATGAAAAATGAATTGAAGGTACTGTACAATATATTTTCAGTTAGCGTAAAATATAAGCACTGAAATGACAACCAAGACTAAGTTCTGTTTTCGAAACCGTGAAGTCTTTTAATAAGTGCGTAAGACAAACTTGGAAATGGAATTTAAAACCCTAAGCCACTGAAAACTCTTCTTAACATTACAATAAATTTAAGCAAAGGGACTACTCATGTGTGTCAAGTTAGGCATATGCATAATTCTTTTGCAGAATCAAGGCCTGATTTTGTCACTTTAAATAGCACTGGCCTATTTTACATGCACAGATTAAAATGACTCTTCATTTGAACCTCCTTACAGCAGGAGGAGTTCCTTGCAGTCTAGGTGCATAAGTGGCCTCAAAGTAGTCTTCTCTGTAAAGTAGGAAAATAGAAGAAAATATAGTTGATGAGAGAACTGGAAAAGGGAGCTGGAAATTTAAACACGTTGACTGTGTTTGAAAAAAAAATCTAGTTTTTAAAACATGATTAATTTTTTCAAAACCAAATGCTGGTAATTTGAAAATTAAAAGCTTGACTTTCAATTGCAGGGGAACTCCACCTCCCACTGAAACTTGTATCTCTTCTCACTCTGTTAAAAAGAAACCCTTAGTCAAATTATGTCTTCATGTAAATTGTACACACAGATATTAACATATGTCCTTTTCATGTTTTTATTTTCGAAAAAAATGTAAAACTTTTTGTATCATCTTTGTCTTGTTTCTTTAAACACTGGCACGTCATGTCAAATGATCAAATGGCTAATATGTGGGGAATGTTAGAAAAAGGTTCTTCGCCCAGAGTTTGGTTGGGCAATGGAACAGGCTCCCCAGAGAAGTGGTCACAGCACCAAGAGTTCAAGAAGCATTTGGCCAGTGCTCATTGTGAGGATGGTCCTATGCAGGGTCAGCAGTTGGACTCAATGATCTTTGTGGGGTCCTTGCAACTCAGCATATTCTATGATTCTTATGTCACTTTAACTATTAGTCATTGAAAATGACAATCAGAAAAATTGCTTGTAGCCCAAGTAACCACTAACAATATTCAAGTATAATGGGTCTGGAGCAGGGCAAGGCTGTAACACCATTCTGTTAGGGGAGGAAAACTGTGTTGGATATAAGTGGTGGACGTTGACAAAACTCCTGCTAAGGAGGCCAAGTGTTCTCCACTGCCTTCTAGTTTTTACATCAGAAGTTGTGGGGGATATAATGGTGATATGAGCTCAGTTTTATGGCATGGTTTTAGAGCACTCAGCATCAGAAGTTTTGAAGTAAACAGATCTGCCTTTAGAGGTGCTTTTTAGTGGTTCCAAATTATACTGCAAAACTTTTTAGATATACCTGCATAGAGGAGGCTTCTTTTTACATATTGAATGCAGCAAGAACGATTCACTCTGTTACCTTTTGTCTGGAGTGATCCAGGCACAGGGAGACCCAGCCTGATTTGAGGCAAGGTGGTGCTGTTTCCCTTTTTTGAGGAGTCTGGCAGAGTTTGAGTGGTATGCAGGAAGACATTGCCTCCTGTAGTGGAGAGGCTCTCCATACACTGCCTGCATAGCTGCTTAATGGGCAATGCATAATCCCACTCAGTGATCTCAGAGGTCTTTTCCAACCTAATTGATTCTTTGTTTCCGTTATTTACATCATCTGCTGATGTTTTACACTGTCCTTACATTACTGTGGATTCTCTAAGTTGATGAAAGCTGGAGAGAGGAATGCCAGGATTTCCTTGGATCCCCATCCTCTATGTGTATGTGTAGGTGCCTCTCTGAGGGTGGTTTTTTTATGGTGATGGACTATTTTCAGACATATTCCATATATAGCTGTCATCCTTATATAAACTGATGCTGACTCTTAGTTTTTGACTGGATGTTGCCCTACTGCTGAAAGCTACTAAAAAGAATAATGATGACGTTTCAAAACTTAAGCTTATTTTTAATACATTTTGAGATTGAGAAAGGAAAAGTGCTTGAGAGCCACCTAGTAGTGTTATGGCTGTAAGATTTTCATATGACAAAAGTTATTTCACTGTTTGGAATTAAAAATATCTGAATTCACATAATAATTTGTAGATGCATTGAAATAACTGTCAAGCAGATCGTAGGCATATTGAACTGCTCAGTGGTAATGTGTAATTTGGGTGGCAATTCTGGTTATCAGTAAGCACTAAAAGTCACTTAAAGTTGCAGCTATAATTCTGCACAACTGTTCATCATTACTCTGTTCTACTCCAAAGCCTCAGACTGGTTATCTGACCAGGAATTACCACACTGTCGATTTTTTTGTAGCATGATTAATAACTGAGCCTAATTTCATCCACAGTCAAACAGCTGCAGTTTAATTTCTTAATGCACATTGAACCTTTGGAATATTTGAAGCTTTGAAAATAAAACTCTGCATAAGACCACTTTTCTTACTGGCTTATCTGAACAGACCATGATGAATAGATAATTTTTTTTACTTATTTTGTTGTTATTATTTTGCATGGGTTTTACACAAATAATAGAGTCCTGCTCTGAGTAGCTTGTCATCTTATTTATTATCTGTACTAAATCTTAGTTACAGAGTGGTGGGTGGTCCATTTGGAAATTAAGAACTTACTTGAGAAATCTAGCTATAACTGCATTAGCCAAACTTTATAGAGCCAGTCAGGCAAAGAAAGTGATATTATATATAATATAATTAATTACTCCACACAACACTTACCTCAAAGCTCTCTTTTCTTGTAGCTGCTTTTTAAAGTCATACCATGACTTAAAGGACCATGAGGTAAGCTAGTATACATTTCAGCAGATTAATTTAAGCAATTTAAATTTGAACAAGGGTTGTGAACTATGGGGTATTTATCACCTTTCTCTCCCTGTATTGTACCTGGAACTGTTATAATGTAATTTACAAGGATGTTTTGACATTATCAGTTTTGTTTCCACAGTGAAAAGTATTTTGATTGTCTTGCAGGGGGGGGAGAAAAGCTCGATAGTGGATGACACTATCTGTTCCTTAGAGAAAAGCCCTTCAAAACTAAATGCAATAAGTTATCAGTCAAAGGTTGTCTGTCTTTGAATCATACACAAACTCTCTTGCTATCTCCAGAAAAGAACAAACTGACAATTTTACAGTAAACACAGTGGAAGTTTTGCCAATAAAGCTTATCACTGTTCTATAACGCGATGGAGACATTAGATTCCTGTCTCATCATAACCATACCAGAAAGTAACTATTTTAATTTGACATACCATTCAGAATGAATTAGCATGACTTTTTTCTAGACTGCATTGTAATTGTTTTGCCAGGAGGTAACACTAATATTTCATTTTATTTTGGATACAAGCCATTTGTTTCCTGTATATTCTGAATTAATATTACCAATCAGGAGAGTACACCTAATTTTACTTTCACAGTTAAAAAAAAAAATAAGTCCAATACATTTGTTTTGAAGAATGTTTCTATTTAGCCTATTTTTATTTCTCCTTGTTTAGGAAACAAAGCATTTATGATGAACTTTTTGTGGTGCTGTTTACCTGTAGTTTGTTCCTTAGTTTTTCTCTGTGTTGTTTTTTCCCCCTATATTTGCTGATCCTATGGTTTTTTTCTGTTAATACTATTCTTTGGTAGAGCCTTTTTTAAATGGTCTTATTCTAAGGAAATAAGTATCCATGCTTAAGGTTCTGTAAAAAATGAAACTATTCTTACATGCAGTAGAAAAACATAGAATTAACATTTTAAGAAAAAGTTAAATTTAGAAATAAAAAAATCTCAGCTGTTGGTTGGGTCAGTGGAGCATGTGTACGTCCAAGAAATCATGTGCTCCATTCCCTCAGGGAAGAATCAAAAATGCAGCTGTTTCATACACACACGAGAATATTGTCCATTTTTGTCCATGGATGGCCAAATTGCTCTTTGAAGCTAGACGATGGCAGTGACTGAAGCTGTTGCATGCTTCTTACTGATGAAATGACAGCAAATTTGGTACACTTCACATTAGAGTTGTATTAAAGCACGTAACTTAATAGCAGCTCATAGCAGTGCAACAAAGCCCCTTAATCAACCGAAATGTCAGTGTAAGATGCAGAGCTGATTTTGCCCTTGGAACAAAAAGGCTATTCCCAATAAATCCTACTTAATCTCTGTGGCACTTGAAGGAGGTACAGAGAATTATTGCCATTGTGTGGGTGGAGAGCATGAGACAGGGAGGAGCCTGAGTGATTTACCTGGCATCTCACAGCAGTCAGCACCTCAGCCGCACAAATGCTGAGGAGTTGTGTTCACTGCTTTCCCACGCAGCAAACAGCACCTCTGACTTTGAAGGAAATGGGAGGAGCGTGGTACTGCCAAAAATCGTGATATTGAGGAGAATGAGAGCAGGAAAATAGAAACAATGTATAGTAAAGCACATGGCCTCCTCAAGTTTAAAACGATCATGATAGAAATCAAATAAGAAAAACTAGTCAAGCATATTCTCTTTCCCAGCACACATTGTTAGTAAAGTGGGCTTGCAAGGTCACTGCTAAAGTAACATAATTTCACAATCTAAACAGGAAGTGACCTCTGTCAGCTTTTATCAAAAGTTCACCTTAAGAAACTTATGCACTTTGATGTCCTTAACAGATCATAATATAGTTAGGAATACTCAGGCTTTTTTCCCCTTTTCAGTGGGTTGTTCGATCAGAATCTGGCAAATTAATCTGAGACCTAAGACAAACAAGCAAAAGAAAACTTTTATCTTGTTCGCAGCACCCCATGCAAGCGGTAGCAATGAATACTTAGTTATGTGGTTTTCCCATATAGGTCATGCGTAATGTACAGTAGCTCTCTTTAAAGTCAATGGAAGCATGAAGATACATTGCTGGAAAAGATTAAGATATATGCTGCAAGGAATGGGGCTTCTCAATAAGAAGCAAGTATCTAGAGTAGATAATGATAATCTACTTGCCTGCATTAGAGGATGCATTTTAATCTTCAAAGATTAGTTCATAACCTACAGTCGGGTTCTCAATGACCCTTTCAGCCTAATTTTTCTATCTCCCTGGTGCACTTTGAGCTGCTTTTTCACTTCCTTCTTGGTATTGCTCTGTTGGTTGAGATCAGTGTTGTTTAGTATTTTCATTTTAAACAGGGTATTTCTAAATGTCTACAACAGCTGAAACATCTCATACCCTGGAAGGAAAAACATATTAAGAACTGTACGCTTCTCATTTTTCTCATTCTCTATCCTTTTATATGGGAAATTACACAGCCCCTTCAAAAGCAGCCTATTCTCAGCACCAGATCAAATAAGTGTCAACACAGATTGGATGCTTTCAGTTTCTATTTTTGATCTGCCCAGCACCACCTTGTAGTTTCATGGCTACAGGGTGACAGATCCGTGGTTCTAAATTCCAGCATTTCCTGATGGAGGGGTTTTTTTCCCATTCTTCTTCATAAAGCAAGCCAAAAAAAAAAAAAAAAAAGGAGAAATTCCTGCCATTTAGCAGTGTATGGAGAACTTCAATGTCCCTCAGGTTTTGGTTCTCCTGCCTAGCAGAGTTGAAGCATATGTGCTACAAACCAGATTTTGGTAATTTTTTTCAGACTCATCTCTAGCTGAAAAGTATAACATCAGCTGGGGCGATTATTTCCATTCACCAACTGAAACATGTTTTTATGTTGATTCAGCATGCAAGATAGTTGTCTAAGCCCTTCTAAAGTAAATGGAAAGGGAGATAATTTCCAAGGGTAATTCATCCCATTTTAAATATGTGAACTCAAGAGTCCTTCACAGCTTCTTCTTTCCTTCGTTGACCCCCTGTGTGAGTGGCTTAGATTTAAACTACTAACTCTTAGGCATCTAAACAAATTGTTTAGATCTGGTTGTGTTTTGCTGCTTCCCCTTCCTCCTTCTTCAGGGCTGCCTTTGACATGATGTCCCTGCCCTGCATGCCAGAGGCTGGCTAGTGCAAGGAACATTTGCATTGCACCTGCTGCCTCCACCCTTTTGAGGACACAAAGGGTATACAAGTACAGTTCTTGTGTGGTTTGATTCTTAACTGTCTTTGGACTCTATAGCATTAAGCTGCATTCTTCATTCCTCTCCTTTAAAAAAGCAGGCAACTTTTATATGTACAAAAGCAACAATGCTTTTGGCACTTGATAACATACTAAAGGGATTTTTTTAATCTCAAAATTTATCCTTCTGACACTTTTGATTCTTGGAAAAATGATCAGAAATCTCCTGGGGAAAAGCTTTCTGAAAGCTCCTTAAAAATCACAAATGGAGCAGAAAAATGTTGAATTCTTCGATCATGTTTATAATTTTCTCTCTTCAAATTTCAGTTCTCTTGGGAAAATCAGTAAAGGGAAAAAAATCTCTAGGCTAAACTTCTCAATTTCAGAAAAATGGTTAATTTGTGGTCTGTGGTGTTCCTAAGTTATCTGAGCCAATCTCTCCATCTCAGGTATGCAGTCACACCAAATTTTGCATTTTCAACTTTTGCTACAGGTTCATTAAAAACTATAGAAATTATGGATTTTTTTTCTGTCATGTTTTTGTATTATATTAGAGCTTGAAGCTAGTCAACACTCTTTTTATTGTAATCATGTCTGGTTTATCAGCTTGCTGCATGTATAAACTGTTTAATTCAAGGCCAGCTAGCCATTGTGCTTAGTGTTACAGACCTCAAAGTAGGTTTATATTTAAAATCCTTGCAAATTATGACCTTGGTGAAATGAGTTACTGTGTTTGTTCTCTTCAGGGAGTTTATTTTACCTCCATAGATATCAGAAAGCAAACAAGGATCCTGCATTTGTGTTTGGACTATATTACTGAACAAGAATGTATTACCATACATTTGAAATGCCTGACAGTTTAGATAAAAGAGAGGTTATTGTTCACCTAAAGGAAGAACACAGTTCCATTCATGTGTGTATCTATAATACCCATAAAATGTAGCTACAAGAGGATATCAAAGTTACTTCACTTATTTTTATACTTTTTTGCCCGATCTTCACAGGCAAATCTCACATATCTGCATTGTCTTCACAAGTACTTATAAATGGGTTTGAAATGTAATATAGTTATAAGATGATTTTTGTTATTAAGCAATTATATGTTTCTGGGATATTTTCTTGAGAGAAAGAGAAGTTGGCAGACATTTGCACTATATATTTCAGAGCATTTCACAAATTATTTCACAATGATCTGAGTCCAGCTGTGCATCCAGCAGTGTCCTGATTTCTCTATGTGCACAAGCCCTCCATTTCTGCTCCTTTTGCTGCTGCGCACAGGTTGCCTTTCACAGAAAACCTAAGGGTATGGCTTAAGGGTTACTTTGCAGGAATGCCACCCCAGGTGATTTGGTATCTTTATGGTACATCATATAAAAAATACCAAAGCACTTCCAGAGGCTATGTTAGGTATTATCACCATCATGAGTGGAGAACATCCCCCTGTTTTTTTCTGAATGAGGTGGTAATGATAATATTAGAACGTGCTTTCAATATTGACCAGCCCAGGTATTTTCAGTGTAGCAATATGTATGATAAGAAAGAGTCGCAGTAATTTTGCAGACTAAGTGCTCACTGGTGATCAGTTAGTGACTTATTCTATTTTAGACAATTTATAAACAATAAGCTTATTAACTTAAGGAGTTCAACAAAGCATTATCAATGGACTTATTTTATGCTGCAAATTTAGCAGAGGTTTTACTAGCAAAAGTGTGATAAGGCTAAGAAGGATCAGATTGCCATTCCTGCTCTTCTCAATCTACTGCTATAAGCACAAAAACAATGTGTTTTTTTTTTGTGAGTTTTGTTCTTTTTAAAAGGAAAGATTTGACATAAGCAATGTTTAACAAAAATGTGTACATGGTGCACTAATGTAGCTCATATTAATTAATCCTCAGTCTCTCACTGTTCTACCTACCCAAAATAATAATCCACTGATGTTGTTGTTTACCTGGTACTATTTTATTATGGTAAAATAATTCCTTGCTCTGAGAGCAGTACTCATGGTGTCTCAGAGCTGATGCTTCTTACATTCTTGTACGTTTATGATATTACTTTTTCAAGAGAGTAATAGTCTAATCCTTGTTGGATTTCCCTGTAGGATGAGATTTATAGACTTTATATAAATAAAATGAAGTTTGCACTAGAAAAATTGCATTCCATTTGGCAGACAGATTTGTCTTTCCCATAACTTCAGTCTGTTCTTGGTGAAGAATTTTTTACAGAGATTTACTTTTTTCTTGGTCTAGATCAGGTTTTTGCACACAAATGTATGGTCATACAGCTTACAAACTAACGTGTACCTTTAAGAGTGGTGCAGAATGCTGACAGTCAAAGAGGTTTTGCCATCAGGGTATCATCTCACTTTGCTAGGTTCAACCTTTTTTAAAGATATCCAGTGGTAAAATACTCCTAGGCTGCAGTGAAGTTTACTGATGTCACGAGTAAACAGTTCAAATCCTACTTATTCATAGAGTTTCTCCAAGAATAATTATTTACCTCAGTTCTTAAAGAGCTTTAGGGCCAAGCAAGAAATAGGGTCCTCTTCAGAAGGGCATTCCGCTGTCAGTAATCTAAATATACTGAGATAGGGAAAAAGTTTAGGTAAATACTACCCAGAAGCCTGAGACTGAATGTTTTTTTACAGTAACTGATTATCACAAGGTTTTATGTATTCAGCTCACCTTCATTTTAATAGTGCCATGAAGTTTTTACTGTTTTTACATCACTGCTTGAAGGTCAATAAAAAGTTCAGATAAAAGATGACTTTTACTACCTTTATCTTCAGACAGATTATGTAAATCTGACATTAAGATGTGTCTTGTCATATAATAACGAAATATTCAACTGTATTTCTTAATATTCTTTGTTCTGGAAGTTTTCTAGTCACTTCATTTTCAGATTTCTTTTTTATAGTGGTCATTCCAGTAGCAGACTAAAAAAAGGGTTTTTGAGGCAAAATATTCTTGCTTCAGCAGAAGCAATGGAAAAACTGTTGAAAAAGCTGTTAGCAAATCATATTATAGAAAAATATTTAGCTGCAAGCTATATATTATATATCAGATTTCAAAAAAAGAAGACAAAGAGCAAAAAGTGTTGTAATTGAAAATCATTGAAATGAAAAATATACACGTGTATATAACGGACTGAGCAGCTAGGAGGGGATGAATTCAGTCTTTCAGTCTTGCAAGCTTACTAGAGTGAAATGAATCAATCCTATTAGAGGCAGAAAAGCATTAAATTAACACCACTGGGACTGGTATTTTACTTTGTATGGTTTCCTTGGACCTGTACTTTCCTCTCTGCCCTTTCATCCCGCCACAGTTTTGCTCTGTCCTATGGTAGGTACATTAAGGGATGTGATACTCATAAGAGAAAATAAGTATGTTCGTAGATTATTGGTGTTCTTAGCAGCCTTTTCTTAGCAGGCACTTTCACTGGCAGAGCATAGGAACCTTGCTTTGGCTGTTACTGACACTAGGTTAAAGTGTTGTGTACTCTTCCCTTGGCTAATACCCAATTAATGTATGTCAGGCAGAGAGAAAGTGACAGGCATTGCACAGTTCTGAAAGACTTTGCTGCCTTTCTTTACAGCAATCTGAAATTAAAATCCACTTAGATTTGTAAGTCAGTTTATTTTAAACGTCTTCTAATGTAACCAATGCTCTTTGACCTCCACTTTTCCAGATGCTCCTGCTGCCCCTGGACACAGTCCAAAGATGCCTGTCACTTATTCAGGCAGTTTTTACCACATTTAAACCTTTTCTTTTAAAACAGGGACTTCTCCTAAATTAGAGAATGAAAGAAAAAATGTTATCTTAGTAAAACTAGTGTAAGTACTGAGAGAAAGATTCTGTACAGGTACTTTTTTTTTGATTTCATAGTTTACTGTATATCATAAAAAACAGTTAGCCAGTGCCAGTAGTGTTATTCAGTTGCTTTTCTCATTTAGAGCAGATGTAGCACCTAAAGCTATATTTTTAACTCCTCTTAAGAATAACATAGATTTCCCTTTTTATTTCCTTAGACTAGTAAAAACCTCTATATTTTTTTGTATAAGAAATACCAAACTTGGTACAAAGTATTAAAAGTATTACAGTAACATATAAAATACTACAGGTTCTACATAAATGTCCTGCAGCTAACAGGAGGATATTTAGCTCATCTATTACCCATTGATATTATTAGTCTTTTCCAGTGACACTGCACATCTGAAACTTAGATGTGATTTTCTTAGACTGGCAATGCCAGTTTGACAGAATTCATTGCAATTGTTACAGGTAAGTCAATCAATGTACATTCTTTCAGATGCCTGAAGGGGACTGAATGTTGAATAGGACCATATTTCTGTGTGTTTCCTCTCATTCTGATTGAAATTTTAGTGGAATGCACAGGGAAGCAGCCAGAAACATTTGCTTTGTAGTGTATCACCGGTGAAATGCTGTGTCATGTGCACGTAGTTTGTGTTTGACACAAATGTTACAGATCCTGTGATGACGCTGCCAAATACACTCAGAAATCTTGGTGCAAACTGGAAAGGATATAGCACTAAATATTTCCAGTCTCTAGGTGAGCAAGCAGCTCATACCAATGAAAAGAAGGAATCACATGAAATGGAAAGCAGAGCACCAGAAAGGACGTGGACATATGAACTTGGGCATCTAATTGCAGATTAAAAATGAGGTGTAAGGAGAGGCATCAGTGAGCTGTAACACAGTGAGCAGTCAGAGTGAGACATGGGAGACACTACACTGAAATCTACATGTAAGGATGTTAGCATGATATTTAGTTGGAACATTTTTATCACTTTGTAAGTGAATGATTGTGTACTTCTTCAACTTCCGAGAGCTGAAAAAGAAATTTTAAGCAGCTCTGAAAAATATAGTGCTAGTTATATATCGGTAAAAAAAATTCCTTGAAAGAGTCTTTTTCATTCAAGCTGTATCTTGGATATTGACAAATAAACAGATACTTGTGGAAAGACCCATATTATCAAATATATATTAAATAGCTCAAAAATAATAATTAAAAAGCTCTGATGCATTTAGAAGGTCTGATCAAAGGTATCTAGTCAGGGCCTCCTGCATTCTCTGGGAGTTAGACATCATTATCAGTACTACAGTAAAAATGTCTGCTTAGTGTTCAGGAACCATAAAAACATTAGGCTGCATTAAGAAAGGAATAGAGAAAAATGCTGAAAATATTATAAAGCTGTCATATAAATCACTGATGCAGTAGTTTTTGTAACATGATATTCACTTTTTCTGCCCCATGTCAGACAACCCTGTATCAGATAGGGTAAGCATGTATGGGACACAGATTATAGGTGGTAGAGATCTACTAAATGCCCTTATTTTTCTCTTAGCATATGTCACAGCTTATTAGAAGATATTACTAAGGTTTCTGCCCTTGACTTCAAACTTTGGGAGACTGAATGCATTATATTAAACATCAAAGAAGAAATCATTGCAATGAAATATCAATTGGATTCCAGAAAACATGAACCTTAGAAAATTGACAGTCAATAGTGAACATCAGTTGCATTAACTATAACTTGGCCTGTCACTTCAGGTACCATATTACTTTCAAAGTAATCAAAAACTTAAGATGTGAATTTAGACAGTGTTCCCCCACCCTGTATCCCTTTATTTTAATACTATTATTGCTAACTTTTTGTCTGTGCTACTATTTCTTCTTACTTCTGTTAAGAAATTTTAAACATCATAAGCAAATGTATTTCAGATTGTGCATTGATAGAGCTAAATATATTAATTAGATTCTTGATAGAAGCCATAGTAATGACATATTTATTGTATGAATAATTGATGTTTCCTTATTCCAGAGCAACAAATACCCATTTCAAAAGTTTCAGAATTTTAAACCTGCAGTATGTCAGCCATTGGCTTGCAATTCAGGAAAAATAAACTCTAAGACAGTCCTATATTTTCTGTAAGTCTACCCTTGGGGAAAATTACCATGACTTCCTCACAGCTACCTTAGGAATTAATTCGATCCATAATGTTCAGAGCATCAACATTAACATCTCTTTGCTATCTACTAGCTTTGGAAAATGTACTGTGTTGTGAGATCCCAAATTTCGTTTAATTTTGCCCGTATCTGAGGGAACTTGCTTTTTAATTACAGTTCTGGCTAAGAGGACGTGGACAGGATGGAACTGGATGAATGATATTTTCTGGAAAATCAATGGGCTAATTAGAATGAAAAAGCAAAGCTCTGTTTTGCTTTTGTTTGAAAGTCAAACATACTGCCCTTACAAGATATGACTCTTGCTTACAGACATGGTTCCTTCCTTCATTTATGAATGGCATTAATCAAGATGCTGTAAGACACGGCAACAGAATACAAAGGTCAGGGAAAGAAGACATACCAGTTTTTAATTTTGAAATCAACCATGGGTTCAGTTGTGGTTCGTAGATGAATTCTTTTTATTCCCTAGATGGGTCAAAAGTGTTTTCTAAATTTACAGAGGAATATTAGGATATTCAAAGAGGTAAATAATTGTTTGTTCCATAGTGTAGAAATCTCTTCTCCAGTTTCCATAGATTTGGTAGCTCTCCACTTTCCTGTTTGGAAATGCATCACTCAATCCAAAAGGTGTATACTGTGTTGCTGCAGCTAGAAGTTTTAAGGATTTTTTTTTTAGCTGAATTACTATAAAATAAAATAAAAATAAATAAAATAAAATAAAGTGGAGAATATGGAGAAATTCCCAGATTAAATATTTGGATCAAACATAGTTGAATCTCTAGAACATCACATTTCCACTTCTAATTGTATCTGTAATTATAGTTCTCAGCTTTCTAGATTAGTACGTGTCAGCCAAGCTGTTGTTCAGGTCATTGTGACTGTGCAGATGTGACTAAGTGTGCAATAGGCAGCAGAAGTTTCTATATTGAGCTCTCCCTCCTCTACCTGACCCCTGCAAAGCCTGACTGGCAGCCCTCCGGGCATGATGCTCTTACAAGTCATCTTCTTAGAGAACATTACCTTTAATATATGGTATGTATCCTACATAGTTTGTCAATTCTGTTATTGAACTGGGACTCTCTATCTCAGAACTAGTTCTGGCATTTGGTTTTGTAGTGTAGTCTTGCACAGCCACCTTTTCTATGCCTGTTAGGCTACGAGAATACTGGAAACTCTGAGGCATCAACAGCACAAATTAACACGTTAAATTTGAGATGTTTTTCTCTTTCAGGAGCTATGAACAGAACCTATCTTCTCTAGGTTTCATATTTTCCATCTTTAAACTCTTTACTGTAATCTTTTGCAGCAGGCAGGGAAATGTTGTTTAGTTTAATTAAATTTAAAGAACAGCTTTGTAATCCTCCTGTGACATTCGCTACAAGAACATCTTGTATTGTTGTTTCTTTTCCAAGTTTTTTTACCTGGTTAATGTGGAAGAAATTAAACAAATAACAGAATAGAAAAAACTATCAGAAAATGGGGAAAATTACACAGAGAAGAAAAGAAAGAAAGAAATTAATGAAATTAAAACAAGGAATCGGGAGAATGTACAAGTACAAGTAAATAAATAAGGGTAAAATCTGTATCTCAGTATTCTTTTATGTAGTATATATATTTTGGTATATATCTCCATGTATTCCTAGTGTACATATTCTGCTGTACTAAAAATACAGCTAAATTATGAGCACAACTGCATTATATTTATGGTATCTTTTATGTGCCATACATGAAGCTCTTTAATAGTAAATGGAAAAACTTTGTTTTTCTCAAGGTTTACTTGCCTAATTCTGTTATCTCTCCTTGTTTGATATCGCTTCCTTTGTTACCCATTTCAAAAACCCACTACCATTTTTGTCATCATGTGTATTTTGTGAGGATAACTTCCACAATTGATTCTCTAAATTCTTTGAGGGAAGCTCACTCTGTGTAATTTTGTTCCTTTTTTTTTTTTTTGTATGATGTGGTATGGTTTATAAATTGTCATATTTAACTTCTTAAGAGCACAGTTGTTAGTAGTGATGATTTGTACTGGTTTTTATATAAATCTGTCTTCTAATGTCTCCTAAAAGACTTCTTCCATCTCATTCGACTTAAGGCTACAATTCTAACAATGAATAGTTTGAAAAGTCAGAAATTCACCACATACTTGTTTCCTAATCCTGTTGAAGGTTAGTCATACTTCTGTATCTGAATGCTTTTTGAGAACACATTAATGAGTGTTCAGAACTGTGAAGATCCACAGCATGTGTTTATCCAAAGTGTTAGTGTTAATGTTACTTGTTTTCAGTCTAGTGGCTGGAATGAGTTTTGAGGTCTTTCCCATGGGAACCAACTTGTTCAACTTTATACTAACAGAGAAAAGTGTTCTGCTGTTTTTGTAGCTGTTTATTTTCTGATGAGCTCACATTTTCTATTCTTGACAGGTCTAAAGTACATTACTCCTAAATTCTAGTTTAGGCTTGTAGACAGGAGAGGTTATAATAACTGTGATGCAAGTGTGCAGTTTTGAGTGGACATCTAGACTCAAGTTATGCAATGCTTGGGGTTTGCTGGTCATCCATCTAGTCAAGTCTTTGTGCTGCTGACTGTGGACTGTGTCAGTAAGGGTACTGCAGACTTCAACACACGTTCAAAGAGTTCGTCCTAGTCCTCAAACTGGTTTATATGTTGCTCAAGAGGTTATGTGCACATAGCAGACTGCAAAGGGCATTGGGGAGGGGTGACAGCTTTAGAGAAAGCAAAAATTTAGCAGTGAATGAGGGTAGAGTGGCAAACCTGAAGTGTTCTCATCCCAAGAGTGAGCTCTGGGCTGCCAGAGTGAATGGTGAGAGACTTGAGAGACATAGGTTTTTTGATTAAATTGAAATACAGTTTTGTCAAAGGAAAAACAAAATTGACAAGAGAAAGCAGGGAGGTTCTTAGGAACGAAAAAATCACATAAATAGAGTATGAACCATGAAGTTGCATTTGCAAAGAGAACACAACATGCAGCATTAGCAGCTATGCTGAAATCTTGACTCTGACCCTTTTAACTAGCATCAGGGGATGTTTAAAGACTGTCTGAGGTTTGAAGGTCACACAGTCATGACAAGCGTGTCAAAATATTTGAGAAATGGTGTATAACGTGATAAACAATTTTCCATAGTGGCTTTTCTCAGTGATCGTGGGGGAGGGAACAACTACGGCATGAGCTGTAGCTAGTAAGGTTCATACTAATGCGCTAGAGGATGCAAATACACCCATATAAATACATACTATACAAGGGGTTGGCAAGTTATCTACACTTTTGGCACTTATGTGAAGAAAGGCCCTACTTAATTAGATGTGCAGTGAGACGTATGGTTTCCATGGCAACTGCTACTCCTACGTGTCGTCAGTATGTGCTTATTATTAATGTTGCGCTAGTATTGAGATTTTAACACAATATTTTTTATTCTAATTGGACTGGTTGTATGTACTCCTTCCCAGTTAAAAAAACAGCTTAGAACAAATGAGTGTTTTCATTGTTAGATGTTTATCAGATCCAGAAACATGAAGAAAATTGCTTTCTGTCAAGGTAAGGTGAGAGAGGAGGGCCACTGAGCCTTTTTGTCTCATTAATTTTACAAGAAAGTTGTTGCAAATTAACACATGATGATAGTGGTTGTTTACTCTGGTAACCTTACTGGATACTCGATAGGTTAAATTTTAATACAATGCTTCTTTAGGCTGTCATGAGAAAACGTGGAAGTATGATTTTATTAGAGAGCTTAGGTAGTGTTTATTTTTCTAATCTTATTTTCACAATCTTTTGGAGGAAGCTCGAGCAGAAAAACCCATTTCAAGTAAACGGATTATAATGTTGGATTTTCAGGGAAACCTTGAAGCATGGAGAGGAGAATGGTCAAGAGACTGGCAATTTTGTATTAGTAGGATGATAATGACAATTATGAATGAGTTATTCCAAAGGGACAGTAATCTTTTGTAGAAACTGTTCTGGTAAGTGTCCAAAATATAATTTGTTTGGCTTACTGGGAGCAATCTGAAAATTAATCATTCTTGTCAGAATGCATTTCTTAAATTGATACGGTCAAGTTTTTGATAAAACTTTTATTGTTTCTAAATAATTAAAAACTTCTCTCTGCTTTCTCAAAAGTGCATCTTCCTAACTGTTCTGTGTGTTTGTGTATTTTAAATTAACTTAATTATATACAAATGCTTCAACTTTGTTAGCTAACATACAGTTTCTAGATGAGGACTATTCATAACTTTGAATAGACAGACATATACATATGTTTTTCTATAGTTTTAAGTAACTGAAACAATTTTGAAATTCACTATGGATTTTTATTATTATTTCTCAATGGCTAAGTAATTTTGGGTCCTTCTGTAGTATGTTTTCATGACACTTTTTTCATGCAGTATTTTCTTTTGGATTTCTTTTCTTTATCAGAGGTAAATTCCTAGTAGCAGAACTGGAGGCAATTAATTACCCAGAATATAATGTTTTCCAGCAGGGAGGTAGTTTAGCTATAGATCCAAACTTCCCACACTAACTTGTTTCAATAGCACAGACCCTCTTAATTAAGAATGGAGTAATAAAAGTAATGAGCTCTTAACGAATCTGTTAAAGGAGCTGAGAGGAATGAGAGTCAGGCTTCCTGGAAAGCAGACTTTTGAAAGTTTCTTTGACAGTATAGGGCAGTAACAAGTTACCACTGTGTTTGGAAGTAGTCTGTTAGGCAGCTGTGGCTGAATACCTTCTAATAATTTAAAAAATGGTGTAATTTCATTTCTGATAACTAGAGAGCAAGATAATTTGCCCTCTTGAAGTTGATTACAATAGGTTTCAGTTGTATTTAGCCTTAATTCCTCCTCTGCTCAGTGGCTTTCTACTCAAGATTTCCATTAGAAGATCTGGTAGGCACTACTATGAGAAATGGTTAAGTAATTTTGGGACCTTCTGTAATTTTGCACCTTTTAAAAATGAAGTCCCATAGAGGCAGGATACTATACGAAGGAGTACTGAGTTGGACTGACTTAAGAGGGGAAAGGTAAAGTTCTAAGAGGATGTGGTGGTTTAGTTTCCAAAGTAAAGCTGACTTTTTTTTCGTACCTCTATAAGATGCTAGTTCAGGCTTGAAAAGC
Source organism: Lophotriccus pileatus (assembly GCA_035583135.1). NCBI lineage: Eukaryota > Metazoa > Chordata > Aves > Passeriformes > Tyrannidae > Lophotriccus > Lophotriccus pileatus. Next base: position 20,391,585 of record JAWWES010000133.1, read on the forward strand.
CTGGGAAACCTTTTACAAGTGGAAATTTTGCTGGGGAAATGGTTAAAGTATAAAGGATATGGGGATCACAAAATAAAATGACTCATTGTCGTGGGTTTGTCTACGGACAATTTTACCACACCCCCCAACACAATTACTCTAAGATGAGAGAAGGTTTATGCAGACAAAAGAGATCTAACTGGGGAGAAATAATATTAGGATTTATTATTAGCAAAATAAAAACTAAACAACCATATCTACAACAATTCTAATTGAGCAAAAGTACTATGTGTTTACAAAAGTACCCCTCCCCCCTTTGTATCAGTCCAGGAGGAGAAGTACATTCTTCCAAGCAATTCTGCAGCATTTGAAAGTTCTTTTCTGTTATCTCTGGGATGACAACTCCAACTCGTTGCAGCTGGAACTGTTTCTCTCTCTCTGCCTCTTCTTTGTTGACCTTAGGGCTGGGCCTACCTCCCTCCTGGGCTAAGGCCAAAGGCTAGGGGTTACCCAGGTCCTGTAAGGTCTTCCATGGATTACAAGGGGACACTTGCTTTTCCATGAATCTGCACCACGGGGTCACGGGGATAATGGCTTTTCAGTCCACCCCTTTTTCCTGTGGGGTCCCTTCCCACGGGAATAGTCCGTGATAGACCT
>JAWWES010000133.1:20392320-20441203 GCA_035583135.1 Lophotriccus pileatus
CATTTGAAAGTTCTTCTTCTCTGTTATCTCTGGGATGACAACTCCAACTCATTGCAGCTGGAACTGTTTCTCTCTCTCTGCCTCTTCTTTGTTGACGTTAGGGCTGGGCCTACCTCCCTCCTGGGCTAAGGCCAAAGGCTAGGGGTTACCCAGGTCCTGTAAGGTCTTCCATGGATTACAAGGGGACACTTGCTTTTCCATGGATCTGCACCACGGGGTCATGGGGATAATGGCTTTTGAGTCCACCCCTCTTTCCTGTGGGGTCCCTTCCCACGGGAATAGTCCGTGATAGACCTCTCTGACGTGGGTCTACCCCTTGGACAGCAGTTCTTCCATTCTCTGCTGTCCCTTAGGGTCATAAACGCAGCTGCACCAGCATCGATCCCTCTCTGGGATCCCAAGATCTTACCTGGGCCACCTCGCTCCGGCGTAAGACTCCTCTCCGTGGGCTACAGTCCAGCAAGACTCTGTTTTCTCTCAGGCCTCCCACGGAATCTCAGCAAGACCTTAACCCAGGCCGTCTCGCTCTAGCATAAGGTTCCTCTCCCCGTGGCCACAGTCCAGCAAGACTTTGTTTTATCTTATGCTTCTTCATGAGTTATAAAGGGAGTTTCTGCTCCCCAACAATCTTCCACAGGTGGCAGCGATTTTTAGATTTCAGTCTTTTCCCTGCTGAAGGGAGAGAGAGAGAGGGTGGGGCGGGGGGGAAGGAGTTCTCCCCCCTTTCGCGGCTTCTCTCTCCTTTGGCTGCTGCCAGCTTTAACCTTGAGAGCTCCGTTATCTCTCTGGCTGGAATTCTTTCTGCAGCAGCCCTGTCCAAGTTCTTCTTTAAAGTTTTGTTTTATTTCGTTCTGCTCCATTACATGTCTTGGCCATGGGGGCTTCAGCGCTGCCCCTGCCCCTGGCCCAAGGCCAGGGAAGGAGGAGACTTGGCTGCCCTTGGGGCCTGCTGCGTCTTCCCTCACATGGCTCCCAATTTCATAACCTTCTCTTCTGTTTTCTTAAATATGTAATTGGCAAAGGCGTTACCAAAGCTTTTGATTGGTTTAACTCCAGAAATTCACCTGGGCAAACTACTTACAATCCCCAGAGATGGGGGGGACCTTTGCAAACCCATAACACTCATCTATGATGTGAGACTGACAAAATGAGATCATAATTATTTTCTGTGAGAGGTTATCTTATTTAGAAAAATAAGTCTCTCTAATCTGAACTTCAAACACACAAGATGTCAATAGATTTGCACACCTGGCTGAGCCCAGTGCACTCTGGGCTCTTCCAAGGCTTAGTAAATTTTCTTTAGAAATATTGGTATGATATTATGAAGTGATAAAAAAATCAATGAGGCAATGATTTCCCAGTCAGATGGAGTGCTTTGTTGTTAAATTATTTCTTTCACTTGTCACTGCAAGGGCTAAAAAAAGTTGGAAAGGATTGCTGAGTGACTTGATGGAGACTTACTTGCTGTGTTATTCCAGCGAAGGCTAAAATGAATCTGCAAATGATGTTTTTGACTACAGGAGGGCACCTGCAATTATTCAGTTTGCCACTCACGGAAGACATCATCGATTAAATTCCAAAGCCTATTGACTGTACTGGTGTGGCTGAACTTACTTTCATCTTGAGATTCTGTATTTACAGGGTGCACTTACAGTTTGGTTGTTTGGGTTTTTTTAAACAATCAGCAGAAGCAGAGTATGTGCTCGCTATTAAGAGAGCTTCTGCCTGAATTATTGTTTTGTTGCCTTTTTTTTTTTTTTTTAAAGACAAAATACGAGGTGCAGGCTTAAGAACTAAAGTAAGAGATAGGTCTGTTTCCCGGAGCTTCTAATAGTATGATAAAAACTGAGCTGAAAAATAGACAAGAATGCCTCATTTTTCCTTGTCATTTGTGTGATTTGCTGCCAGCTATGACACTCATAAAATTATGAACGTGTCATTAAAATGCTATAATGAAAGTTTCAGAAGTGGAACCATGTGAATAGTATTGGCATTTACAAAATGAGATAACATTAACAGTGTTAAGGGCTTTGTCATATAAACTAATTGTAAGCATGTGAAAATGAAACATGTTGACGTCATCACAGAAATAAAGAAGAAACTGTTTCAGTGACTGTAAAATTAAAAATGAAAGCTATTTTGTTTTCAGTCATGTTATCAGTAGAAAACAGGGGAAAAACCTTAAAATCCTGCTTACCCGTAAGTAACTGCTGTAAAGATCTAGTATGTCAACAACTTAATCACAGCAGAAAAATGTCTTCAGGAAGGAAGAGGTCTCATTAGAAAAACTGAAACAGACACTACCATCACAAATTAATCTATATTAATGGGCACCTCAGCATACTTACATATACCATAAGGACAATGACAAAGTCTAGATGGCCATGGACACTTCAAATGGCCTATGGAATCTGTAGTTCTGTTTTGGAGAGTCATTTAAAAAGTTCACAGTGACGTATTTCTGAGATTGATGGGAGAAGACTGAAAGCTTGAGGAGGAAACTGAGTTTTGGTGTCTCATGTGTGGTATGAGTCCTCTTCCAACTGTTACTAGATGTTTTAAGGGAGAAGAGCACCATTCTATTGTTTTTTTTGTGTAGAAAGCAGTTCAAGTACTGACTCTGGCAGAAGGTTACAGACTTTCTGAACCTGATGTTTCTGCATCCCTCCTCATCCTGGTAGTGGAGCTTAGATTCTACCGATTCTTTAACTTGAATTGAGAAATATAGAATTCCTGTTTAAATCTCTATATTTCTTTGTGAACCTGGCCTTGAGGGAACTAAATTTTGTTTTCCTTGATTTAATTTTTGGCTGCCACAGACAGTAACTGATTGCATGTTTACTGTTGCTGATCTTGTTTCAGAGTCCCCTAAGCCTTCCCCAGAGATGAGGCAGGAGATGGGCATGGGTGATACTCAGCTTCACAAATTTGAATTCCCTTCATCGGTCTATCTCTGTGTTCTCAATGTTCATTGATAACTCCAGCTGTGTGAGCCTCAGGAATCTACAGAAGTGGAGTGTTAATTGAGACAGGCCTGTTAATGGGAAAAAAAGAAACATTTTCTGTCTTCTGCTGCTTTCTCCAAATAGGAAATTGTGTCTTTGGGAAATGTTAGAAGTTAATGGGAGAAACCCCCCAACTTTGAAAAAGTTATGCTTAAAAAAACAATCAAACCCCCAAATTGTGTGATAATAGCTTTTCCTGTCCTTGCCAATGCTTATGAATCGCTGCATTAGGCTAAAGACGGGAACAGATTTTCTTCGCAAATCGACCTGTTTTTTGTTCTGTAAAAGTGACTGAGGTACAATATGCAAACATATGGTTTTAACCCAGTGTAGGGTTAAATGTGTAACAAGATAGCAGTCTGCTTACAGTAACACGTGAATTATTGTCTATTCAATTGGATCATCTATTAGACACATATTGGATCTGGAATTAAAGAGTTTGTCAAAAAATATTTTGGTAGTCATCACTTGTTGGGGAAATTTCAGCTCCTTCGTGGTATGTGTATCGTATCCTATGCAGTATTATGGTCTCAAACTTGAAAGTTATCAACTGCATCGGTAAAGTGCTAATTGTGAAAACTTTTCTTGGAGTTGTTTTCATATTCTTACAATTTAGAAATCATTATTATCCTTTTCAGCAACTGAATTCTTGCTATTAAAGAACTATTTTAATGAAGAACAGCTAAACAAGTATTGCTTGCCAATAGTGCTTTAGTGCTCTAGCCCTCAGACAAAAGAATTTATTTACCTAAACAAGCCAAGATTTAAAATATATTGTATTCTGTCCTACTGTAAGACACAAAGACCGACTTTCCTTTCTGGTCTGTTTTGCTGCTTGAGAGGTTTTAGGTGATAACTTACCCACATTAAGTTTAACTTCAGTGTTTCTAAATTTCAAGAGCAACAAAAAATTATATCACATACTCTCTTCTCCTTTGTGTTCATAAACTATACGAAAGTAAGATCCAGATAGCCCCTGCTCTCTGAGAAACTGTGACCCCAGAATGATTTGGAGGCTTACTTTGATGTGTCATTTGGGGATCTTTGTTACAGAATAACGGTCAGTGAAGCTGGAAATTTCCATCCTTCTGTAGCAATGAAAATAAATCTGAATTATGAAAAACCCCTCTAGACTATTTTAAAAATTGAAATACTAATTGTAGGTTTGCAAGTATAGCTGTGATATATAATTTTAATTCACTCATGCAGTGGCCACAAAGAGAATCAGAACAAAATTACAGGCATTTTGGGAAATAATTACATATATTTTTTAAATGTTTGTTCTGAAAGGGCTGCTAATATGATAAAAAAATGAAATCCCTCTGCTATTGAACAAGTAATATGACAGAGGTTAAAATAAATAAATTGCTGCTGAGATTTAGGAAAACTCTTGAGCACGTGTTGAACACAGCAGCAATCTTATCAGTTATGTAATAACATTCACAGACAGGGTAGCTTTCAAAAAGGTGTGTTGCTATTCTGAATCTCTGAAGTGTTTCTGTCAGTTTTGTCAATACAACTTTTTTAGCTTTCAATTAGTCTTATAGGAAAAAAATATTTCTCGTTACTAAAGGGTTTAAGCTCTGAAGTTCAAGTTAAAAATAAAGGGAAGATAATTTCTATCTGGAAAACCAAATTTTTTTGACTCATGTTATATTTACATTGTTTTTTAACTACTAGTTAATTCTGAAGGAATCCTGAGATGTGTCTTGATATTTTAGACTTTGTAATTTCTTAGGACTGCCAGAAGTACATATGTACTTGGATTCCAGATTGGCTGCCACTGAAAAGATTACACATCTCAAGTTGTGCATGTTTAAGTGGGTAAATTGGTTTAACTTTGCATCAGAGGATCTGTGCGTGCAGGTTAAGAAACTTAGAAGTTGATCACATGGTGAAAAAGGTTCTTCCTGCATTCTGAAAAAAATTGCAAGAAACCAGTAAAGAACTAGGATGTGCTAGTTTGAGAAGAAAATGTAATTTCTTATTTATCTGGACAATATGTATTTGGTTTTTTTTGCATTTCGGTCTTTAGATCATTCACCCTTTCATTCCAAAAAATACAGAAATAAGGTACTTCTACCTGAAATACTAAAGCTTATGAAATATATTAAAGCATAAAATTAGACTTTTCTATATAAATAAGATGAACCAAAGTATCCTGTGTACGTACTAAGAAATGGTAGTTATGGCACAGCATGTGAGGTCACCCATAGAGCTTTGGTTTGCAATGATAAGTGGGTTTACAGGGCAAAGGGCAATGGAATGCTAAAGATTAAAGTAAAGATTAAATCAAAAGAGAAGAGAAATATGATTTCAAACAAATCCAACCAGATGCTCTAAAGATTTAACCAATTTTTAACAGAGGATAGGGTCATAAGGAAGCAAGAAAAATGCTCTTCTAAGGTCCTTGTATTTAACTCTTTCACTAACATCTGGGTTTAGTAAGTGCTAGAAAATGTTTCTGAGATTACTTTTTCAGTGATAAGCAATCAGGGCAAGGTTACAAATAACACTGTAAGCTTTGATATTGTACTGAAATTGCTAAAGGGCAAAAGTACTCAGGAGGAGAATATCAGTCCTTTGTGGCAAGTTGCTTTAGCAAAAAGTTTCATGACTTAATAAATGCTGAAGTTTGAAGATGTGATCTCCAAACATGAGCATAAGCAGTGTTTAGATATTTTAACTGTTGGGCGGGGGTTTTGTTTGTTTTGTGTTGTGTTTTTGCTTGTTCAGTTTGATTAGTCGGTTTGTTGTGTTTTTTTTCCCCAGTGCAACACTTGAGGTATTTTTATTTCTGCCTTGGGCTGGATCTAGGCATTTGCAACAAAACAGCAATTTTACTTCTGGTATTGATTTCTCTGTACACTGTAACCCCCTCTGCCTGTGACTGCCTTCCGAACTACCCAGTTCTGCTTGTGGTCTTCCAGGGATCCAAAGTCTTGCTCCAACATATCCCAGATACATAACTGGGCCTCAGACTTCTGATAAAATTGTGAAGTTATGAGAAAAAGCTCTGAGAGAGCCTGTAAGAAAAATAATAAGAAAAAGGGGTAAAACTACAGGCAGAGTCACAACTGTAGAGACAAGGATTGTCAATACGTCAAAGAATCCGAGAGAAGAGTTGATGTGGAAAAGTATTAAGAAAATAAACTAAATAAAATGGATAAGCTGGTTGGAGGTCATCAGATGTAGCTGTGAGCCAGTCAGGTCCTTGGTGCCAGCAGAGGTGGTGGAGGGGTGGCATCTTGGTCCCAGAGGGTATCTGCTCCACGGAGCTCCAGAGACTGTCCCCTCTCCTCTGAGCCTGGGTCTGCCTGGCTGGCAGAAATTCTTTGATTCTTTTATCAGGGTAGTAAGTAGCCCAGCAAGTCTTAAACTTGCTGTCTTTTGCGTGTGTGCTCATGAATATATAATACCTTTATACTTTTACGCTGTCTATGTACTGCTGGTACAGTCTCTTTGCACATGCTGGAATGAACTGACACAAAAGAGGGTTGGTAACACACTCACTCACCCACCCAACCCACCAAAGCAATTCCAACAAGGGTTCTAGGTAATAAAAAAAACCCAAAACCAAACCCAAAACACTAAAGAACCCCAAAATCTGAACAAAACCAAAAATCGAAACCCTATTTTCAGCACACCATATCACGTGCTTCCTTATCTTTCCTTCCTCGGTAATGTACAGCTAGGACAGCCTAAAATGGAAAAAATGTGAATCAAGACTGAAATCTGGTTGCATTCTTACTTCTTCAACCTGTCAATTATGTTAAGAATACAGTTTCAAAGATGAAGCATGCCATTACTGATTATTCTCAGAGTATTTTGTGTTGCCTACAATTTCTTTTGCTATTGTTTCAAGAGCAATTGCAGATGGGGTAAAATTAATTGGTATTTCCCCAAAAATTCAGGTTTGCATAAAGTTTGTGGGAGATGTATTTTGTTATTTCTGTCTTTTCTTATAAAGGAAATTGTAGTTTTATAATTTCTCAGTTTAAAATTATTTGGTTTATCATCTGTTAATCCAACCTGATTTTTATCCTGACCTTCGATAATAAATCTTAAATCAATGGTTTCAGCAGATCCTCAGGAGAATAATTATTTTTCTTTTTGGTTTATTTCCTTTCTCTCATTTAATTTTGTTTTGCGTTTTGATTCCAGCCGTTTTTTTGGCTGAAAATTCACCTTAGTTAAGAAGATACTTATAAAATATATATCACTGGAAATCACATTTTCTGCTTTGAAATTTATATGCCTAGTATATGTGAGTTCAATCCACCTTCGTGTTTTTTGGATAATAGGTTCTTTCATGTCCTTTTTAACCTAGCTCCTTTTCCTTTGTTTGTCTCTTGTCTCTAATGAATGTCCTCATTGAAATGAAACCTTATGCAGTAATAAACCTTTTCAAAGGTCTAAATTGCTAAAATGTGTATGACATTTTAAATTATTAAATTTATCGAGAAGAATAATCCAGTCAAAAGAGGGAGATAATGACATTTTCTTAAAGACCAATGTCAATTTATATGGAACCAATGTTTTATTTACAGCATGATAAAAATACTCGGTGAGCAATAAAAGTGAATGCTCTGGGCCTGATTGTTATTTTAAAAAGCTTAATTCTTTTTTTACCCCATCAATTTTACTGCTATGAAGAATGGTATTGTTTGAAATGGTCAGATGGTTGGACTTATTCTAAAGCGTTAACAGAGAAATATTTTGTTTGGCCTATAAATTAAAATTTTTTGTTAAAATATCACTGCTTGGTGCACCTCAGAAAAAGAAAAAATCATGTAGAAACCTGGCAACTACACATGATATCTGTCTTTGTAGAACTGGAAACAAAAGCAGAGAAGAATGAACAAAATATGTAAATATCACTGGGCATTCAGGGGAAATACAAAAGCTTCAAGAGCCAAAGTTTTTGTGTTTTGTTTTGTTTTTGAAAAAGATATAACAAATTAGAAGTAGAATTTTTGAGTTCCTTTTACAGTTTTGGAACAGAATCATGATGAAACAGCAACATTGTTTGCTACAAAAGAATGTGAAAGTCTTATTGGAATGGGACTAAGAAGACCAAAATGAGGAAAGAAAAACATAGGATAAAGATTTTGAATAGATGTGGTCATAAAACTAGTGGCAAGTGATTATGGCAGAGCTACAGATGGAGAGAAGGGTATTGAACAAATGTGGTAAATACTGCAGGGCACTGGTATTCTTTCATTTAAGTCTTTTGTCAAAGCTTCTTGGACTTTTGCAATTTTAGGCTAGTGCTGTGTTTGTTGCAGGGGTAGGATTTCCTTAAAGCAGAATTTATTCTTGTGTTAGCAGAATTAACTCAGTGACTGAATGCAAATCTATTGTACTCTGGAGTTGAAAAATGCAACTTGTTGAAGGGGTTGCAGATAAATATATAAAACTAAATAGAACAATGGACAAAGAGAAATACCATGTGCAAAGATGAAGGCTTTTTCTTGAGTTAAAAGTGATGGTAGGAATCCAATGAAGGGGAAATATATTGAGTGAGGACAAGAAGTAAGCAAACTGATAAACCGAAGGATAAACAACCAAAAAAAAAAAAAACTAACAAATACCTCCTGCTGGGAGGGTTGGACTTTCAGGTAGCAGTACCTCATTTTGTACTTATGACTGAAGCCAAACTTTGTTTATGTACAGTGCAGAAATATTAAAGGTGAGGTTTTCAGTAAAGAGTCTGACACGTTAATGTTTAAAGCCTGTTTTTTCAGTAAGAGATCATTGATCCTGTTTCACTTTTGTGGGTAATTTTTAATGAAACACTACTGCCAGAAGCAATATATATCTCTAAGCTTTCTGCTTCACGTTTCAGAACATGAGCATTTAGAAGTCTTTGGGCAGACTCTGGTCCATATATTTTCTTCCTGCTTTCTTGCTTGCATCTCCCACATAACATTCGTCCTGGAAAGCTCCAAAGAGAGTCCTGAGCACAGTATGCCTCTAGGAATAGGAAAACATTTAGTAGATAATTGAGTCCTCATGCTAGAACTGATAAGTTGAAATGAAATGACTCTAAGAACTTAATATAAAGATTTATGGCTGTTTGTTTGCAGCTTCCAACTCTTCATTTGTCTGTGGAGCATAACAATGCCCAGCTTAAAATGATCTCAGATGGATCTGATAGTTGGGTAGACAAATTGGAGCAACAGAAACCTTTGTGCTGCTGTGATTTAGGAGGACTAAGAAAAAAGGACTTCAGACAATTACATTCTTTATTATTCTACTTTCAACTTCTATTGGTCTCTATTTTATTCAATTGAGCGAGTGTCAGCTAAGCATTCTGTCAATGGGCTTACAGCAGTGATTCATACAGTCTCCTTCACCAAAAGAAATTAAGTCGTTTTAAAAGATGAAGCAGTTTCAATGATTTGCCCGGTTGCTGATGTAAGTGTGTGCGCGTTGGTGTGTTTATGTGTATATCTGTCTGGTTACAGTAGTGTGATAGAGGGCCTCCTAGGTAATTAACTTGCTGCAGAATTCCTTTAAGTATGCAGGCAGGTGATGGGAGATTCCCTCGAACATTTCTGAGAGGGTTTTACAAGGCAAAATTAAGTGTATGTGAGAGGTTGAGATTCTCAATGTTAATTTAAGGAAAGCATAGGAGAGACTTCCTGATTGAAACGACCAAGGCTTTATTAGTTTAGACACATAGAGGAGGATGATACAGACACAGGCGTTAAGGTTGTAGTTTTATTTTGACAATGTGATTGACATAAATTTAATTGAGCATAGTACATTAATTGCATTTAGTACATGGATATAAGGTGACCACCTAAGATGATGAAGATATTGAAAAAAAATCCTTTGGGGCAGGAGGGTGAGTGTGTGTGGCATGGGAGGGAAACATGAAGAGAGAAACAAGGAGATGCATGCAGCTGAATTTGAAGTGTTCTTCCCCTCCTTTCCAAGGTCATCGTCTGGCAGTCTGGGTTCTGTAATGTGTTTTCTTAGTCATGCGTCAAGAGCTTTCTGGGTCTGCTAATTGAAGAGTCTAATAACTAAAGCTCACCTGCTAAGTGATGTAGCAGAGGAACACCTGCTCTGGGCAGCTTCTTTTTTTTTCCTGATGCTGTGGAGTGGTATACGATTAGTTCTTGTCCATCAGTAAAGAATAGTCTTGCCAGTCTCTTCTGTATTGCAGGACCATGTGTTTGTAACACAGATATCTCTGCTTCTGTTAGGGCCTGCTAAGGCTGAGCAAAGGACCTGCTATTTGCTTTTTGGCAATTGGCTAACTCAGATGAGTTCAGATTTATGTGGGGTTTTTTTTCACCTAGCATGCAATCATGTTTCTTATTTGGACTCTGGTGAGGGTGGCCACCAGTGAGTCATCTTCCTGCTCGGCCAAATCTTTCACTAATGGGAAATCTTTTAGGTGTAAAAGTTTCCAGGCAGAATCTAATCAGGGCCCTGATACTGTTATTTTTACATATTGCTATTTGAGACCAGGCGCCTAATTGCTGGAAAGCGTCATGGGAAGTGCCATGGCCATTGAGTGATCATTAACAGCAGAGTTTGGACTGAATTCAGTGTTTCCTAGCTGGCCATAGTCAAGAAATTAAATCACTATAGTAACTTACTTAAGCAAAAATATCAATTTGTCTCGGCTTTTTGTGTATATGTAAAATAGTTGCATTAATACATTGGTTGTAGCTAGAAACACAAGCTTTATTCTTAACTACATAGTAGCTGAGCCTGTGTTTCATGTTAAAAGCTTAAAAAAGCCTCAATAGCCCTGTACTCATGATCAACAATAGATTTATGTTGGAATGTTTAACTGCATCGTCTGTGCCAGTATTTGAATTACTTGAATTTGTAGTATAGCATAATATAATTAGACACTGGTAGGTCTGTAGAAATTTTCAATACATAAATACATATGCATGAAAAGCTGCTCAAGTGATTTTCTATTCACTGCAATATGCTTTGGGCAATCAATCATTAATAATAGTAATAATAAAAACTCAAGATGTTATGCTGTTCTTGAATTTTTTGGATTGCAATAGCACTTGTGGGATTTTATCATACACCTCTGAAATGGGTATCAAAACTGCTGTTGACTTTGGAGCCTATGCTGTTAGTATTTACACCATGCTTGCTACTTCTGGGCATCACAGATAGTACCTGCACTGGGCCTGGAAGGATCTTCTTTGGCTTCCTTTGGGTTTGGACAATGTTCCATCTTTGAAACTGTTGGTTATTCCCAATGGCTGGAGGTCACAAAAAGAGGGAAGGTTTATTCAGGTAAGTACAAGATGGATTTGAACTCTAGGCTCATGAATTTGAATTGCTTTTTAACAGAAGCTGTGTGTGTGTGTGGTGAACTTGACAGCTGGGCCAGATGTGGAGGATCACCAGTTCTCCATCTATAAAGCTATCACTTCTATTTAGAGTGCTTTCTAGTAGGTCGGTAAATCTCTGGCAGGCATCATCTGTACTTGTTTATACATCACTGAGATTTCATATTCTCTGGTACATGGTCCCCCACCCTCAGTGTTTTAAAGATACAAAGGTTTTGTGTGACTCAGAATACGGTGCTGCAGAGCCCAGACTGTATTTCAATAGATGCTGTAGTCCCTAGAGAGATTCATAGAGGTGTTGGATGAAAAATCTGCCAAAATAAAGTTGAAGGGAAAGGAATCAGTTATAATGAGTATGGGAGGAAGAAAATCATATAAACTATGAATTGTATAAAGTTAATTGAGATTAAGTACTTACAGCTGTACTCACCCGTGCACCTTCTTTCTAGTATGAGAAGACATTCAATTTCCAATATATTGGACATGAAAATTCATGGCAGGTGTGTTTTTTATACAGCAGGATAATATGATTTATAGAGCTATTTGCAAAGGATGGGATGGAATAATAATAGGAAACAGTGGACAATTAATTGTCAGCTCCAAGTCAGCCTCCATTTTGATGTAATTTCTGATTTGCATATACAGAAATTTGGAAACTCCTCCACTTTACTAGGGTATTAAAAGCAGCATTGGGTCTTTTGTATCTTCCTTGCTGTAAGATGAAATTTGACTGCATTCACTACTTTCACAACCGTACGTTGGAACAGCTTGTTGTCCACGTATTTTCCTTCCCATCAGAATTTGATCAAAGTCCTTGAAACTGATCCCCTCAGTGAAGTGTCAGCTAAGCTGTTTGGTCATTATTGTGTTTGCAGGCAGCTGCTTGTAAAGTGGCTGCGTAATAAAGGTTCTTTCCCTCAATAACTATCTAGTTTACAGGTTATAACTGAAGGACTTGGGGGATGGGGTCCGAAGTTAATCAGCTGGGGAATAAGCCACCCAACCAGAGCACTGACAAATGTTCCTTACCTGCTTCCCAGGTTGAGAATCAGAAGACCAAACACTCCGAGTTTATGTATACCAATGCTTGCAGCCTGGGGAACAAACAGCAGCTTCATGTCCAGTGTGAAAGTTATGATACCCTAGGAATAACTGAAACATGGAGGGAGAACTGACCAGACTGGAAGATCATAGGGGATGGCTATATGCTATTTTGCAAAGACAGGCAGGGAGAGTCATTGTGCTCTTTGTTAAGGAGAATGTTCAGTGTATGGAAGTGAACTCTGCTAATTCTGGCACTATGAAATGCCTCTCGGTCAGGATCAAAGGGGTTGTCTCCAAGGGGAATCTTACGGTAGCATCTGCTACTGACTTTCAAACCAAGATGAAAAAGATAGTAAGGCAATATTTATGTCACTTAAGCAAGCTTTGGAGCAACATAACCTGGTTCTTATGGGTGACTTCACCTACACAGACATTTGTTGGAAGAACGGTGCAGCAGCTCACACATCATCCATCAAGTTTCTGGAGTGCATAGAGGACTGCTTGATCACACAAATGTTAGATGTGCCAACCAGGAACGAGGCACTGCTTGACTCACTACTTGTAAACCAAGAAAACCTGCTTAGAAATATTTCATTTAATTATAACTTGGCTGCAGTGATCACAATACTGTGGAGTTTAGCATCCTGCTAAGCATTGTGAAGGCTAGTGCTAAGACAAAGGTTTTAGATTTTTATAAGAGGAAACTCAGCTTGCTCATAGCTCAGCTGGGAGGGATTCCTTTGGAAGCTTCCATAGAGGATAAAGGGGCTAATGAGTGCTGGGAATTTTTCAAGAACACTCCCCTAAAAGCATAAAAACACTTCATCCCCTTTAAAGGTAAGGGAAGTAGGTGGAGAAAGAGACTCCCTTGGCTTAACTGTGACCTGAGTCTACTCAAAATAAAGAGAAGTGTTCTAGAGATGAAAAAGCAGAAAAATACCTGTTAACTACAAGGGCATTACCAAGGCATGCAGAGATGCAGTTAAAAAAGCAAAAGCTCAGTGCAAATTGAAATTGGCCAGAGATGGCAAAAATGATGATAAAGGGTTCTTCAGTTATATAAACAAAAGCAAAGAACAAAAATATTGGCCTGATGCTAAACAGGAGAGGCAAATTTGTCACCAACGACACTGGAAAGGCAAAGGTTCTCAACCCTTTCTTCACCTGTGGGTTTACCAGCACTGTTGGGCCCCAGGCCTTGGGAACAAAAACTCAAGCTTATGCAAACATGGACCCACTGTCAGTGAAGGGAGAGTTCATATGTGAACTATTAGAGGGGCTTGGCCCCCACAGATTAATGGGCCCTGACATTGTCTTCTCAAGGATGTTAAGAAAGCTGTCTGACAGCATTGTGAGGCTATGATCCTATGTAACATCTGTATTTACTACAGTTGTGAAGAGACATGTCCCCCTCCTTTTTTTTTTTTTAATTTATAGGGGGATGGCTATCATGAAGTTGTTCTAATATGGCTTGCCTCTATTAGGAAACACAGTTTCACTTCAGGATTTGCTTTATGAGGAACACTAATGAAGCACTGCAATTCCATATCAGGACTGTACTGATAGTTGCTACTGAACTTGATAGGAGAGTAGCAAATCTGTCACAGGAGGCCTCTGCCATCTTTACATCAGTACAGTGCAGAGAAAACTAAACACTTGGTCTTAGGATGTCCAAGTCCTAGCAGGTAATCTTAGCCTTTGTCTCACCTCTGGGAGAGCAGCTCCCTCCTCCTGGGGCGTTTGGCCTCATTCTGAAAATTTTGCATTGCTCCATCTGATTCCCTATCACTTCTTAGAAAAAGCTCCTCTCTGCTTTTTCTTGTTTCTTGTCTTTCCTTGACATTGCTTAGATCCTGAAGTATTTCTGAAGATCCATTTCCTGTTCAACTGAGAACTTTTGAAGTAAGCATATGTATATTTAGAATTTACTGATGCTTCTTTGAAGAACTGTTCTCACAGTCTTTGAAAAGCTCTAATGAGTTTCCTTAGTTTGATTTAGAGACATAAAACAGCCCAGTGTTATTGTAAAGACTCCAGGTATGCTTCATAATACATCTTATGGAAATGTTTGATGCTGCAAAAATAAAAAGAGAAAGTCTGGGTTGTTTCAGGGGTTTTTTTTGTTGTTTGGTTGGGGTTTTTTTTGTTACTGAACTAGCAGAAAAAGAACAAACTAAGAATAAAACCTGAAACTACACTCAACCATTTGGTTTGATAAATATTGTTTAAAGGTGTCTGACACTAACCAGAGGCACTGCAGATAATAATCTTGGTATAGGAAATAGTTACTGATTTAACATGAGAATGACTCAGCACTGTATTAAAAAATGGGATATATTTCTCAGTTAATGCAATGAATTAAATAAAATCACTTCCAGAAATTACCTTAGGGAGGGGGAATCTTGTCTCTGATCCTTTTTTTTTTTCCTTCTTAGACATAAGTGGGGGTCTTGGAATTGAGCACAAAGGCATGGACACAGTAAAGAAAACTTGTCTTTTATCAAGAGTTCTCATGTGTTGGGAAATCTTTGGTGTATTGTCCTTACTTTCCTGTTCCACTGCACATTAGATCTCCAGATGGAGTAAAAATCCTTCACACTGCCAGTGGCAACAAGGACAAAATGCCAGAATTGGGTACTGTGGTACAAATCAAAAAGCATTCTATTGATACCTGTTTTTTTTCTTGAAAAAGCAGCCAAAGGGATGTACTTCTCTGATATTGCCTTTAGGAACTTGGCATCACTTAGTGAAGTGCTTGGTTTGGTGTTTGCAAGTGACTAGATGTACTTTGGAAGTAAACTAAGAACTTGGTGAGAAAATAAAACTGATAGAACTGCTGTTTAGTTCCTCTCTAGGCGATTTAGTTGAAAAATACGGCACCCAACGCGTTTTGAGTAAGAGTATTTGTGCTTTCAGTAAGGCCTTGGTTCTTCTCCTGTTTTCAACTACCTCTCCTCCATCTTCGTCTGATAACTGTATTAGCAGAAAATGTTGTCTCTACTTGCAGAAATACTTCTGACTGACAGTGTTCATGTAAATATTAATCAGTTTATTCCAAAATCACATGGAATTCCTGCTAAATATCAACTGTGGCTTTCAGAAATATCATCCCTGAAATTCTCCATGGTCTGAGAATATGATGAAAAGAAATCAGTTTCCATATATTCATTTTTGTATATTTTTTCTTTTGGAAATAAAAGTGTGATAGCTTTTCCTAGTTTGTGGTGGCGTTTGGACAAGTTTTGGTTCTTTTTTAACTCTCCTCTCTATCTGGGGAAGGATGACTACAGCCAAACAGAGGTAAATTTGTAGTTCACTAGTTGGCCTGTAGTTGTGCTTGGTGTAGATATTCTTCGTTGTTTACTTCATTGCAGAGACACTTTCCAATTCCAGTAAGAATCCTTAGAAGAAAAATGCAGTTATGAGGAAATAGTCTGATACACACTGATGTCTTTACCTATTTATATACAAAGTTATCCTATACGGAAAAGGTCCAAAAGTATTACCTACATGTATATATATATACATTCATGGGTTTTTTTTTGCCTAAGGAGTAGTGCATGAAAACCAAATAACTTACAATTTATGTTCTCAGTGATTTGTCCAGTTCTTAGTGTTTTCTGCGTTAGTTTTGTTTCTTTGTTAGATTGTTAAACTTGTTTTGTTCTGGAGAAATTATTCAGGAAAGTACAGGATATGTTGGTATCATCTCTTTAATATTGAATTTCTATTTTCAGAGGTAATACACTGGGAGAACTAAAAGCCATTTCAGAATATAAGAAAATATATATTTTTAAGTATCTCTTTCTCCAGGTCGATTTGGAGGCATTTGCCCTCATTACTTTCATTACTAAATTTACAGGAGACTTCTCCCCTTCACTATTCTCCCAGAAGTTCTCAGCATCTCCAGCTTAGAGGTGATGGATGATTAGTACACTTATGTATTGAACTGGAAGAGTTATCTGATAATGCAAGGATCTCTGACCCTTTACAGTTTTTCTCCACTGAAAAAGCATTCACCAGGAATTTGAGATGAGTCTCATAGTGCCTAAATAAGATCTGTAACTCTGCATGGTTACACCTATGCTTGTATGAATTCTCAGACCTATTTATGAACAACAGTGATTGCTTTAAGGTAAGGAAAATGTTTTGTGCTCTTTATAAGAAAGATATTAAGTGTGCGTGTTCCCAGTTAAGTAGGCATTTGCCAGTTCTGACTGGTAACTCAGGTGCATAACATCTGGAAAATTGCTGTTCATACAGTATCTGTGTCCAATCATTACTTAGGTACCCAAGAAAATGTCTTGTTTACAGCTTTGTTGAGTAGATTTTCCATTATCATCCCCAAAACACATACCAAAGTGGAGTTGCTCCCTTTCCTGAAGATCTGGAAGGTCTTGGTTTTGTGTTTGTGACAGTAAAACTATGTCTCCTTTGGGAACAGGGACATTTAGAAATTGTCAATTTTGTTTTCTGTCTTAAAATTTTTGAGCTGAGTAATGGTGCAGGAAAAGAAAAGCCATATAAAAAACCCCAAAACCCACAAACAAGACAGAGTTGCAATAAAACAACTAAACCTGCTTAACTTACATTAATGAAATGCCATAGAGAATAACTGCTAGTTATTCAACTATAAATACTCTGAAGGGGGTTGCCTTGGGGGTTTGTTCATCTGGAGAGATTTGCTTCAGGAAAAAAAGAATCTCAAAATTCAGAAACTTGCACCAGCATCTGTGAGTTCACATTTGCACGTAGCTAACTTGGAAGCAAGAACAAAAAGATATATGCAAGTAAATTGTGTGTTTTATAGTGAGGGAGTTACTGAGGGAAAAGATCTGGTTAGGCATCAGCTAACACCGGCGAGATATTGCAAACCTACATACATCGCAGGTTCAAAAAATTATTGTTAATTTCTTACATTTTATCAATGTAGTTATTACTGAGTGCTTTGAGAAGGGTGGTGCTGAGGCAGTTCTGAAGAAGAGCTGGGAGAAAGCAAGAGTGAGAGAAAGTGGAGAAGGTGAAGGATAAGAGAGATGGAGGTCTGAGGGAAGAGGAGCATCTGGCCAAAGCAGGAGCAAAAGCACAGGGCCCTGATGGAAAGGGAAAACTTGTTCCTGTAGGGTTCATTATGGAGCAGAGGTAGTGGTATGGAGTAACACAGGATGATGTTGATGGAGAAGAGGGAAACTGGGAGCTGCAGAGGTGAATTTGGGATGTCAGTCTTATAAACATTTAGGCTGGAAAAGATCTTTTAGATCATTGACAATTAGCCCAGCACTGCCAAGCCCACCACTAAACTATGTGCCACATCTACACGTCTTTTAAATATCTTCAGGCATGGTGACTCGAACACTTCTCTGGGCAGCCTGTTCCAAGCTTGATAACCCTTTCAAATGAAGAAGTTTTTCCTAATATCCAACTAAGCCTTCTCTGGGGCAACTTGAAGCTATTTCCTGTCATGTAACTGCTTATTACATTGGAGAAGAGACCAACCCCACCTCACTGCAATCTCTGTTCAGGTAGTTGCAAAAAGCAAAAAAGGTCTACCCTCAGCCTCTCTAGCCGTAAGTATTTTAAACGTGTCTAAACCATCTTCTGGACAATATTTTCCTCTCTGTTTTAGTGTTGTTATTATTATTGAACTTGTGAAGAGTGACGGGGGAGGAGGGAGAAGTGGCAGGAAAAATCAGTTCATTTATATCCAGAGCATGTCTGGCATGCTGACCTCAGGGTACATGCAGTAGGACACTGTGTAAAAGGAAAAACTGTCTTTTTTGCTTCCACAAAGAGAATTTTCAGGGGAAGGAGGGAGGTATTATCTTCACAGCCTCACTTGCCCTTCACAGAGAGGTCAAAACCTGCTCTGTTGGTATAGTGTCTGGATAGAGCTCTAAGCAGGCTTGATCTCAGCAGGGGGAAGCACATCAGTGTTTTCTTCATATTATGGTTGGAGCAGATTGCCCTGAATTATTCCACCCTGATGATGTATATCTCCAGGCTTGCAGCATTCCTGCTGCTGTCCCCTTACTATACATGCGTGGGCTAGCAGCTCTCCAATGAAGGTAGTCTTTGTCTGTCAAATGTGGTCATGAACCATAGGGTCAGTCTTTCTGGTGCGTGCTAGCATCCAAAAGGTAGGAATTCTCTACTTGTGTTGTCTGATGGTTTGCTTGGAAAAATTCAGAAGTGTGAAACTGTCTTGGAATGCTCCCAAGGGTGATAGGCTCATGATTATTTCAGGTGTATGAAGCTCCTTTCCTGACTTCTTGCAATGAATTGCAGTACAGTATTTTGGATACAATTCTTGGCTTTTAGAAGCTGTGGCCAGCTTGACACCAAACCATAGGCTAGCTTTTTCTCCTGGCATTCATACCACTGACGTCTGTAGGACCTAAGCATGGCCACATGTGCCAGGCTTCATGAAACTGCATGTTATTTCTTTCCATACCGAGTTGCCATGTTACAGACTTCCAGCAAGGTGATGTGACTCCTCAGATGCTTTGATTCATGCTGTTATTGTTGGACAAAGATTTAATGAAATGTAGAAAAGGGGAAGTAATAATCACTAACTGTACAGTGATAGTTTGAGAAATGTTACACTTGTGAAACTGTCTCTTTTCAGCCGTGAGCCAGTTTGTAAGTTAGTGTTTTGGATCCTGAAGCATTCACAGATATTTTGAAAGAGCTTTTGGGAAAAGGGTAAAACATTTCCTCCCTGTCTGTCTTAGACAAGTGAACTTTTATCACATTGAAGGCCAACACCTGCCCGTCACAAGTACTGTACTAGTTTGTTGACTTTGACCTTCTAAACAGAAAGTGCTGTGATCAGATCTCTTGATTAGTGTCCAGGTACAAAAGGTAAAAAATACTGTATTGGAAATCACTTATGACTCTTCTTTTCTTGTTTTTACTGCCAGTGAATTAATTTCCCTGCCTTGCCATTCCGGAATACATGGGAACCATCCTAATTAAAACTTTTGTCAGGTCAGCATCAATAAATCAAATTTCCTTCTTTCCATCCAAGAACAGCAACAGTGTTCTTCTTTCTGCAGGGTTATTAAAAAGAAAGGAATTTTTGTCCTTCTCTTGTCGATAAAAATGAGAGGTAGGGGAAACCCAGATGTTCTGCAGTAGCTACAGAAGATGGACACCAATTATATTTCTCCAAGCAATCAGCAGAGAATTAATTTATCCTTCTTAAATATGCCCATATGCTCACTGATAGTAGGAATACTGTACAGTCTGCTGGTTTTCATGCTCTGCGTTGGGGAGTAAAGAAGGCTGAAGGGAATAAATGTGTTTGGCAATATTAAACCTTTTATTGTAGGAGCAGGAGGGCATTTGTGATCACTTAAGCTTGCCCCGGTTTACTGCAACAAACTGAAACATTGAGGTGGAATGATCTGTGACCTAACAATTGTATAGATTTCTTATCAGCCAATACAGATGCTTTTTGCAGGTTTAGGGTCAGCACATATTTAGATATTGTTGTGTTAGGATGCTGCTGAGTCACATAGAGGCATTACTTTCTTCCTTATTGGTAAATCATTTGCCAGGCAATGATGGCTTGAAATATTATGAAAAAGCTGAAGGACAAGGCTTAGATAAATACATATCCTCGAAATAGCATAAATTCTTTAAATATTTTTCAGTAATGTGAAAAATTTCTTGACTGTCTGGATTGGTGTACTTGTAAGAAAATGTACTTTATCTTGTAAAATGAAGTGTGTTATTCAGAGATACTGAGTTAGTTTGAGAAAGTAAGTAATCTTGAAAAGTAAGGGTATATGGATTTTGAGGCAAAGAGAGACTGTTTCAGAAAATGCTCCAAAATTAAGCAGGACATGTGGTGGACTTGTGACTAAGTGCTACTGAATTGCCTCTCATCAAAGCTGTTCAGACGTGAGGATTGCATAATGCTGAATAATGGGAAAATTTTAAATATGTTTTTGCAGACCTGAAGATTTTTGGAAGGGCAGAAAATATCTTGATGTTTATTTGCTCATTAGAGTATCTGTCATAGCATATGTAACTGTTATGTGCCTGTGATGGTGGAAGCATGAAGAGAATTTTGCAGTGTGTTTCAATCAATTATGTTTCTATTCCATATGTCAATAACATCTGTATGCTCATAATGTATTCTAATTCAGGTGTCTGAGGACAAAGCTGATCTTTGTAGTTATAAACATCTTGGAATTTATTAACTGACATGACTGTCATAAAGCACTAATTGACTGGAATTTATTAAACTATTAACAAATGTTTAATACCTCAGAAGGGACTGTCGAAGGTGAATGCTATTATCTAACCATGTCTAGACTACTTGTCAGGCTAGCAGAGGAATTGGCAAGTCTGTTATTTTTAGTTAGGATTAAAGTAAGTGACTTGAACTAGAAAGAGAAGTTTGTGATATCTAAAAATATCAGGTAATCAGCATAAGTTTTATCTTTGAATATGATTCTTTTTATCATCCTTAGAATTTATTGGAGTTGAGAGAGTTTAATACTTGCTCATCCTCACTTTAATGAAACATGCTGTGAGAATGATGTGTATTACCACTTTACCACTGTGCAGTATTGAATATTTCAACTATTTGTATGTATTTATTGTTAGTTCTTTGAACCTGTTCCTGATTTCCTTTTCTGAGTGACTGTGGTCAAGTCAGAAACTTTGCTAAACTCATTATGAGTGTCTCCTTTGATCCCAGTGACCTTTGGATCATGTTGTAAGAATTTCATGCTTTCCTGTAATTACTCTCTTCTTTTTTTGACTTAGTGATGTACTTGGGATGTATCCTGAGGTGCTCTGGGAACTGAAATGTTTTGCTTCTGCAAAATGTCTCTTTGCTGGAGATGTCCTTGGGGCCTTATTCTTGGCTTTGAGAAAGTCTTTAAACATCATGTATCTCCAACAGATACGAGTTACTAACGTAGTTGATCTCAATAAGGTTTTGGTATAAACACCTGCTGTCTATATGAAAAAATATTTTTTTTCATTACAGTGACCAAAAAAACCCTATTAAAAATTGTTGATAATTTCTTACACTGAAGTAAATCAGTGTTCAAAATTCAATTACAAAAAAGAAGGAAGTCTTATGTCCACAAATGCTTTATTTGAGCAAAAAACAGTATTACTCCTAATTAGTGTTCACATAAGGTTTACTACTTAGACCATCAGGAAAAGTTGAGTTTGAACACCTGTCTATACCTAGCAAGGTATCACATTTACTGAAATTTTCTGCTATTTAGCACACAACCTACAATAGAGAGATTGTGGGTTCACTGTGTATTTTTCTACCAGAAAGTATGTTTCTCTCACAGTTCAACCCCATTGAATTCCACTCTTTCATAGGAGGTCAGGGACTGCAGGATGGAGTTGTTAAAATTGTTTTTGGTTTAGACCTATATTTTGCCTATAGATCTGTACATTGGGTTCCCACTGATGTTTTTGTGTCCACTGACAACAGCAGAAATCTCTACACTGTTCTGCAGATTCAGGTGAGTTAGAATGTGGTTACCTAAGAGGTTGCTTCTTTTGCATAGGCATATTTCTTCACCTGTTAACAGCAAACTTGAGCAAGTTACACATGGGAAACAGGAGTCAGGAATGCATCAGCTCTCTGCGGCCTCTGCCTTCCTGCTTGGTTTGTAATAACGGCATTTGCTGGTGCCTGCCTTTTTGCCTTCTATGTATTTAACTCTTGTTGTGGCATCCAGATTTGGGATAGGCATCTGGAGTGGTTGATCTAGCTTCTAATTAAAATAAGAAGCACTACAAACTACTAAGACAATGCTGCAGCCCATTTCTGCCTTCAGCTTGAAAGTATTTAATGCATTTTTTTTCTATATTGACATTTCTAAAATATGTCTGTCACCGTTCTGAGCATCCAAGGAGTAAGATCCAAAACTCTGGAGGTAAAGGCAGAGTTATTAAAATGTAAATAAGAAGTTAGGATCTAGCAAGGTTTGGTAACATCTACCAAGT
This sequence comes from Lophotriccus pileatus, assembly GCA_035583135.1. NCBI lineage: Eukaryota > Metazoa > Chordata > Aves > Passeriformes > Tyrannidae > Lophotriccus > Lophotriccus pileatus. The sequence continues at coordinate 20,414,693 of JAWWES010000133.1, forward strand.
TCTGCTTAGCATTCTTTAATACCTTGATGCAGATGTAAATACTGTATTATTCATTGTCATTGTACACCTTACTACCAGAGCAGTGATGAATTTGCCCCCATGTGTTTCCCTGCTCTGTTGATTGAATTCAGACACTGCATTCAGATAAGAGGTGTGCTTAGGAGCTACAAAACACAGACTTTGGCTGCTTGTTTCCAACCAGGGCGTCTGTGTGATTGGCTCTGTCCTCCTCTCTGACCCCTGGTCCAGCCCCGCTGCTCAGAACTGCAGCAGCTGTAAAACTGTCCAAAGGGGCTAGTGAAGGGTTAGATGGCTGCTGGGTAATTATGCAGATGTGACTGTCAGGAATTTAGCTCCCTGTTTGATGTCTGGGAACATACAGCAAACACCAGTCTGATTTTTTTTTTCCACAGTTTTTCTGCAGACCACACACTCATAATGGTTTTAAAAGACTGCCTATAGGTGTTTTCTTGGAACATAAAAATAAGCTCTCATACTCTGGCCCCTGAGCCAGTATGTCCTTGTGCTGCTGTTACTTACACTTTAAATTGTAGGTCAGTGACATATGGGTCATTATAGTTCAGAACTATTGGGTGCTTTTTTGTTAGTTTTTTTTTTTTTTCTTTTTCCTTTTTTATCCTCCAGATAAAAGTATCGCATTTATTTTCTTATTGTTGGGACAAATTAATCCAAGCCACTAAGATTAGTATTTCATATTATTAACAGAACCGGGTCTGCACCAAACCTGAGAGCATAGAAGTAGTCCATAACCAGACATGACTTTGCCCGTCTCTTTTCCTGGCACTTTCATAGCAGGATTTTCAAACCAGCTGTCACCAGGGCTTGCATATCAAGATGTGATTTCTTTCTTTTCTGGTACCAGTGGGTGTCAAGCGTTTGCTCTTTGCTGGATTCTGCAGTTCATGCACTTCTCCCATTTGGATCTGGAGTCTTCTGTGCTAGGATAAGAGGTTTTTGAGAAAATACTCCTGCAGAGCAGCGGTGCAGTACAGCTCAGGCTGAAGTCTCCCAAAGGTACAGTGCCTGCCATCAGGGATTTTAAATCCAGAAACATAAGGTGTAGAGTTGAGGTTCCTTAATGAAATATTTGGGAAGCCTCAGGCGAAACTAGAGTCATGTAATGGACTCAAGATCAGGATAACTTTGGTGACGTGGTGTTTTGTAATGACTACTCTATCTGGTGCTAACAGACAACTTTAGTAGTTACCCCTTGTACCTCAGCGCCAGTTTACTTTGGTGGCATGTGATGCTAAAGAATGAATATTACCTGATGTCAGGTGCATCCTTGTGTTGAGATCCTTACAAGTAACTTAAGCCAGCTATTGGTACCCCTACAGAGAGTTACACCTCACTTACAGCTAGACACACTGCTGTGTGTTTACGCTGCAAATTAATTACAGGGTGATGGCTGAGAAGTTCAATCTGACACAAAACTGGCTAGCTTGCACACCAGGAGTAGCATAGCTCTATTGGCTCCAGAACCTGTTGCAGCCTGAAATGCTGCTGAATGTAGGAGCAGAGGTATCAAAATCCTGCTGTGTGTGGCAAAGCCACTGCAGGAGGGAGTCCACGGGAGAAGTTGCTCTGTGTTTATTGAGACACGTGAATGTTCACAGAAGTGGTGAATGTGTTGCTCCTCATCAAAAAGTTTCTGTTTAAAAGTGAAACAGCAATAAAATTTGGCATGTTGTCAGAACGTGATTTCATGACGGCAATATTATAATAATGTTGACTTTTAATTAAATGAAGTTGACATATTTTAAGTCTGAAGATTAACCATCTGTTGCTGCATTAATGAATATCGTTCATGGCATCAGATCAGGACCCACGTTTTGTTATGTTTTGCCTTTTTTTTTTTTTTAATTTCCTGAGATAACTCTCTGCCACATATATTTGTTGATTAAAGGATAAAATATTGGCCAGAAGCAATTTGGATTAGGCATTTACCCACTTCTGGGAAATGAACTTTGTGCACAGTATTGGTACTTTTCCTAGGTTAAAATGTTTCCAAGCAAGAATTTGGGTAGTGATCTTTACTACTTTTCTGTACCAAATACATTTCTTTGAACAACACCTTTTAATTCATAGCTTGTGGAAAACTCTCATAACAAACATATCTTTTGCACAAAGAATTGAACTTGCAAGTTCTTCTTGTTTTGATTTTTTTTTTTTTAATGAAGGTGAGATGTTTCAAATGATTGTGTTAACTTAAGCAAAATATCTTTATGTGTATATTTTGAATACTGCATTTTTATCTTCAGCACCATATGTATTCTGCATAAAATAAATATTGTTTTGTAAAAATGACTCCTGCATCCAGCAGCTAAATAATATGCTTAGTTCCATAATGACAAAGAAAGCAGCTGTAAAGAAGACGTTATGCCATAATTTGCAGCTTCATCTTCCTTTGCTTTAGGTGTTTATGCTGCTTAGTACTGATAAGAATTTTCTGGTTACAAAATGAATAAATTTTACTGTAACTTAATCTAGATGGGCATTATTTGTCCTCTATCATCCTTCCGTAGGGAGTTGTTTGGATACTCAATGTGCTTCCTGACTTATTTTCAGAATGTCATTTCTTTTGTAGATTCCTGCTGTTTTCATTATCTACTGACATCCTATTGTGAACACCAATTAAGATGTCTTCCTCTTTTTGAATCTGGAGATCTAACATTCAGATTTTTTTCTCTTGAGAGGGAGCTTAAAACAATGGCAGTGGTCAAACTGGTTTTCATGGAGCATTTCACTCTTACTTGTGACTGCAGAGGTAGGCCGAGTCTTCTGTGAACGGCAGGTGAAGTGCAAGTGACTCCTTAGATCAGACTCCTAATGTTGTTCCCATAAATAAAGCAGACCATGTCGAGCACAAGTGAAACAAGTCTGGTACTTGGTTTTGTCAGTGTATTTTTTCCAGCTCTGTATTACAGATCTTTGAATTATCTTCAGAACAAATGGGTTGGCTAATGAGACTTGTGTTGTTTGGGGTTTTTTTTCTCCTAACTTAAGGAAGTAAGCTGACAGAAGCATGTGGATAGCCTGATACACATCATGAATTCTTTTGTTCCCAAAGGGTGTGCACGTTCTTCTGGGATCTCAGTAAGTAAGGCAAAGAGGCTGTTTGAGTTTTATGGCATAAGGAATGGAAATATAAAAGATGAAAGCAATCTTGTGTCCTTTCTGATACTAAGAGAACAAGTGGGAAATGTGAGAGTAAGCTTAAATCCCTTCTAATGCTTGGAACCTTGACTATCTCAATACTAAAAGAATCCTGTTGATCATGCTATGTAGATCCCGTCTATCATGAGGTTTGTCAGCATTGTGGTGTTTGGATGTTTCATAGGACTTTCTTAATAGTAAACATATTCATCTTTACTGCTGTCACTTAGAGGAATGTTGTATACAGATATTCTGCTTAATCTAAAGGTAAGACAAGGTATGTAGATTGTGTCGTGAACAATCCTAGATCACACATGGATTATGTCAGAACTACATATGGGTTCCTCCATTACAAATTCATCAGCTGAGTTTGTTTCAGCAGCCACTGAAATCATATGAGAGCTGCCCCTATGTATCTCCACAGGAGCAAGTTAAAGGAAAACAAGGCATATGCTCAGGCTATATAGTGATTCCTCTGCTGGCATATGGGTCTCTACAAGCAAGGCCTTTGGTTATACCCTCCCGTTCTGCCTGAAATCACTGTCTCCTCATTACACCATTTTCTGCAGCTCCCTACTACAAATTCCTAGCTGGTTTGTAAAATAGCCAGATATAGCTAAGATGTCCTGGGGAACTGATTTGCATGGCATAGTGTTTGCCAATGAAAACCTCATGGTGTGGCCCACTCATTCCCTTACTGCATGAAGAAGCTGAGTGATGAGGGACAGAGAGACGTAGAGCTCTGTGCTTGAACTCCCATGGGAGAAGCCCTGATGTCCTGCTCATTTAAAATCCCTAAAAGTCAGATGCTGTCTGAGTCAAGATATGTATCTGGAAAAATAATGAGGAAGAAAAGACAATCATGTCTAGGGCTTTTAAAGTCAACAGTGCTATTTAATGTTAATTTTCCATTTTAAAAAGCAGCCTTTGAAAACATCTTCTGTATATCTGCAGGGATATGGCATGCTTTCTCCCATTAATTTGATTAATTAGAACATTTAATAATGTTCTACTGCAAACGGGACTCACTAGTTAGCTGCTGGATTTATCTTAACATTTGAACTAAAAAAGCCCTCTTGAGTGTATGAAAAACTATTAGAGGTTTGGGTTTTCTTAAGAAGGGGAAAAGAGCTTTGCACTTTTGTTAGTATAAATATTGTTAGAGTTTGACATACATATTCATGCCTAATAACTGATTGGTATCATTCATCAGTATAATTTGAATCATTGTTATCCTGAAGGGAATTGCATGATTAAAAATATTTATCTCTCAAGAAGATGAAAGAATGCCAACATATAAAAGATTAGCAAGTCAAATTTTCTAAATTCAATGCAAACCAGAAAGTAAAAGGTTTCCTTTTCCTCTTACAGCATCAGAGTATAAGAAGCTAGCCTCCCCCTCACTGTGTTGGAAGGAAGAAGCTTAACCTACTTGGTGAGCACTTCTAGTTCTTGAGATCCTCCAAGTAAACAAGCTGTCAATATTGATCAATCCAAGTGCCAGTTCAGCTGTGAAAGGGCTTGTGCCTCAGCTACTATTAACAACTTGAGGTAGAAATGAAGTTCATATTCTTCTTATAGGTTTTCCCTCTCATTGTTGCCACCTGCTCAGACACATTATGGCAATTCCTCTGGAAGCAAAGACTTCACCCTGTGTCTGTCTGTCACTTCCTCTAATTCCCTCCCTTCAGCTCTTGAATATCAGTTCATTTAAGCTGACTGCCAGCTGTATCAGAGAGCTGGTCTGTAGCTGCTGTCTCTTTGGAGGCAGTTTAACCCAGGTTGATGCTGTGTGGTTTGACAACCTGAAGCTGTGGGAAAGATCTGTGAAAATTAATTGGGCTTCCACCAAGAAGGCCGGGTCAGACTTCAGAGCCTCGGTCCTTTGGTGATGGGCTCTCCAGCTTGCTGAAGGTCAGTGGCTGTTGCAGGTAGCGGCACAAGTGAGCGTGGCTCTGTCCCAGCCGTACTGGCTGCACTGTCACAAGTGCCAAGGTGATGGTAGACTAAAGCAACCTATGGAGGCAAAACAATGGAGGTTGCCAGGGAAACCTGGTTTCTTCAGTCTGAACGAACACGGAATATGAAATATCGACATAAAGATTGTTACGCTTCACTTCCTGAGGATGCAAAATCAAAATAAATAAAAAAAGTTGTCAAGTTTTATTGTTTCTATCTGCTCTGGAAATTCTGTTAATTCTAGCGTGATGAAATCTTGTCGACAGAGCTTATATTCAAGTGTTGTGTACTTTCTGTGTTGCAAATATGGGAGCCTAGAGAGCAGAGCACATAGGCTTATGGTTAAAATCGTGTAATCATTTACCTTGGAAAAGACCTTTAACACCATAGAGTCCAGCCTTTAACCCAGCATTGCTAAGTCCACCACTAAACCATGTCTACGAGGATCATATTTACATATCTTTTAAATACCTTCAGGAATGTTGACTCCACCACTTCCCTGGGCAGCACTTTCAGTGAAGAAATTTTTCTTAGCATCCAATTTAAATCTCCCCTGGTGCAACTTGAGGCCATTTTCTCATCTTATTCCTTGTTACCTGGGAGAAGAGACTGAAACACTTCCCTTCAGGTAGCTGTAGCGAGTGATAAAGTCCCCCCTGAGCTTCTTTTTCTTGAGGCTTCTTTGGCTGCTCCTCAAAGGACTTGTGCTCCAGACCCTTCACCAGCTCTGTTGCCCTTCTCTGGATATGCTTCAGCATCTCAACGTATTTCTTGTCATGTGGGGGCCAAAACTGAACACAGGATTCAAGGTGGAGCCTTACCAATGCTGAGTGTAGAGGGACAATCACTGCCCTGGGCCTTCTGGCCACACTATTCCTGATACAGGTCAGGATGCCGTTGGCCTTCTTGGCCACCTGGGCACACTGCTGGCTCATGTTCAGCTGGCTGTTTGCCCAGCTACCCCAGCTCCTTTTCCACCAGGCAATTTTCCAGTCACTGTCCCCAAGCCTGTAGCACTGCATGGGGTTGTTTTTACCCAGGTGCAGAACCTGGCTCTCTACCTTATTGAACCTCATACAATTGGCCTTGGTCCATCGATCATGCTTGTCCAGATCCCTCTGCAGAGCCTTCTTACCTTCCAGCAGGTCAATGCTCCTGTCCAGAAGCATGTGAAGACTCCAAAATGGCAATGCTAAGACACCACATACAGCACATTTTTTTTTGTTACCTGTTTTTTAGCTTGTGCTGATTAGTGCTTAGTTAATAGTTTATGGTAGGATGTAGAGAGCATATTGGAAGGTGGTATTATGTAGTGAAAATTCACTGGCTGGAAGTAATGTTTTGGTGAATAAACATAATGAAAGTTGATCTAAAAAGGTTACATTAAAATATGTCTAAGTAGTATCTAGCACTATGAAGGCAGGCTGGTTTGGCATCATATTGCATTTAAAGAATATAACACTGCAGCATTCTTCTGAACCTGAAGTAATTTGTTCTTGTGTGTGATTTTATTTTTTTAATTGTTGGGTTATGTTCTGCTTTAACAAAAGTCTTCAAGGTTGAACTGTAGACTTCTAGTCTTCTGGTCATAAAGCAAAACGTATTAGGGAGAAATAATATGAAGTGCTGAGCAATTGAGGGGGCATAGCTGGATGCAAAGTCTCATCATATGCTCATATTCTCTCCTTGTCTGGGCTTGTTTCGCCTAGCAGCTCCCTTTTTCAGTGACTGGAGCAAGAGAAGAAAAGTGGTAAGAGTGTGTTAGTAGGGTGTGAAGCCCCAGATGTAACCTCTGTCCTAAGAGGGGCAGTTTTCATCTGGGAAAGAACTGTGGCTCAAACGAGGACTGCAGTACATGCAAAGACAATTATCATTTGACTGCATGCATGTCTGGCCTCAATTTCCTGTATGCCCCATTTATCTTTGTAGGATGGAAGCTCATCATAAAAGGAAATAATATCGTGGGAAGTTGTTACTGTAAGATTTTGACAGCCAGAAGGAATTTAGATAAATCCTTCATGTAGCCAGGCAGAAATACTTAATGATGATACAGAACTACATTTCTAGATGTGAAAAGCTATGAGGAAAGTTCAGGGTCTTATTTTAAAATACAGGATTGGAATAAAATTTTAAATTCCAGATAAATGAAGACAAGCTAGCACTAGAGGAGTTACAGCTGTAGCAACACTATGCTATATTAAAGGTAATGTATGTGGTGTAAAGGCTGAGGTAGTTTTGCTCTGTTCTCATTGGTGAAACCTAGACATACATGAAGTGGATCAAAGTCTGTTGTTACAAACATGAGCATTAAGCTAAAATTAAGTATATTTATCATTAAAAAAAGACCCAAACTCCATTACAAAACTGGCAAATAATGGATATCAGGCACTGTGTTATGGAAACCTGTGGCACAGGCTAGTAGGTTTGGAAGATGAGCAGAGCACTTCCATTTGTCTTTCTCTCCAAGGAGCTTATATAAGAAGCTGGAATGGAGCAGGTGGAATTGTGAAGCTGGTGATCTGCTGCCAGTTTCACTGTGAGTGTGTGTAAGTCTGGGGAAGACTTGTTGCCAGTACATCTATCATTCCATTTTCCTCCACAGATAATCATCTTAAAATAACTGATACTAAAGTACAGTCCTTGATTTTTATTTTTTGAATTTTTATTATTCACTTTGGATGAGAAATGAATCCAAATGTATGGACCTTTCCCTTTAGTTAAAAAAAGGGCTGTGTCTAAAGGCAGCTTTCTTCTGTGTGGCTTTTGGTCTCCAGTTGTGTAGGGAGTTAGGCAGATATCAAAGGCAAACTCATAATCCCATGTAGCATATATTGTTTTCCTCTTACTGAAGTTTCTCCTTTCAGAATGAGATACCTCTGTCTGCTTGATGGCATTTTTTCCTGCATTGCCACTAACAAATATGGACCTCCATGGACAGAATGGCAATCTATCAAATTCTCACTCAGTGCGTAATTTCAGATGAGCACAACTTGGTCAAAAGGTAGAAGGGTGTAATGAGAAATACTTCAAGCCACAGAAATGAAATCACATGGAAGTGATTTGAGTTGAGGTTTAAATATGCATAAACTATATCTTAATAGCACTGCTCAGTGTTTCTTACCCATGTGGGCTTCCCTTTCACAGTGTATCCAAGCCACAAGGATTTCCTTTTCCTTGTGACACACCACATGCTAAGACTTCATTTGAATTTTAATTCAAAACTTCAAAAGTAATCCCCATTTCTGACAATGGCAGCTCTTTGGTTAGTAGCTGATCTTAATTGGAGCTGAGTTTGATTGATTGTCTTGTACGCAGTATGTCGGAATTATGCTTTGGTTAATATAACTAATATTTATGAAATTTTGTTCTAGTTTGCTGTAATTTACAGTTTATCATTCCAAATGCATCCTTCTAGTGCAGAACTGAAATGAAAACTGACAGTTTTTCATACAGTGCTTCTGAAACTGTCACTTGGTGAATACCGTTATCAGTGGAAATTTAGATTGTTGAGTTTTTAATAGAAGTTTCCTGATACCATTTAAAATAGCCTGCAAATGTAATTATTTTGGCATAAACAGTATGTAAATAGCCATGGTTCTCCTTCTACAGGAGAAAAGTTCTTTACAGAAGCATTCAAAAAATACCTTAGAGGAGGGAACTGTTCATGGTATTTCTTGCTGCTGGTGGTACATTGACAAATGCTTAACCAAGTCTTGAAATCTGTCTTTGTTATCCACTTCTACTTGCCCACTGACTTGTGGGCTCCAAGTATCTGGACTTTAGCCTGTTGTAGGCAAAGACAAGAGAACATAAAATTATCTTTATTTTCCTCAACCTGAGAGCTACCATTTTAAAAAAGCTTTAATCTGAAACATCCTGAATACAAAGCACAGAATGGAAATCATTGTTTTCTTCAAAAAGATATCATGGCCTAGATCTTCTGTCATCTTCCACTCTGCTTTGCCCTGTTCCTGCAGATTGGAGCAGCAGGGTAGCTGGCACAGCTTACTGCCCAGGGAGTGTGCTGGAGGGAAGAAAATCCCTTGGTGGCATCATGCCAGGAGAGCTGTCTTATTCCACTCCTCTTTGCAGCCTGCAATATGAAAGTAGTATCAGATGACACCATGGGAAGCAGGGAGAAGAAAAAAAAAATTGTCTAGCGTAAATCTCAGAGACCAGCACGGCTTTGTTTGCTTTACTGCACTTGAGCACAATTTAGAGCAGCCTTGAGGTGGCTCCAATTTGTGATTTGATTATAAAAGGAAAAGGGGAAGGTCAGGGTATAGCCACTAGTGATTCAAACAGGATCAGGATAAGCCCTACTGTGAAACATTTGTCTTGAAATTATTGATCATTGGTGTAGAAGGACAGCATGCATAAACTGTAAAGACAAAAAACCCCAGAATTCAGTTACAAAGTTTGAAAAATAGAGATAAAAGTCCCATACCTGTTTCCTGAGCACAAATTTGGATTATGGCTAATTGCAGAAATAATTCTTAAAGTGGACTGAGAAAAGAAAACCAGTGTGACTTTTATTATCATACAGCTTGATTTATGAAGTGTACAACAACAATGGACAGAAATTGCCTATAATCTCATAGGAGACTTATTGCTGCGCTCTGCGGTATATTTTCATTTTCAGAGCAAAAGGACATTGAGAAGTATTGAAAAGCTAAATTTCAAAACAGCTTCAGAAAGAAAGGGTCAAGATAGCAGCCAGTGGATCTGTTTAAATTTAGTTACCAAGGCAACTGTTTCAAACTTATGAAATTTGACAGAAATCTTTCTATCATGTATATGCATTCGTGTAAATAGAAATTGTGTCAGAAAATAAGAATGTTTGGATTGCAAAAAGTCAAATATTACAAAGATAGGAGATACCAAAATTAAAATTGCCTTCTATCAGTAATCCATTACCTTTTTGTATATAGTTCTATTGTAAATTAGATTTTCCTGTGGGGTCATACGCTATTTTCTCAGAAGTCTTGCATAGTGAGGAAATTGTCAGCTGTTTGTTACATGTATTTATACTTTTAGTCCTCCCCAATGTATAGCTGAATATTGTATTTAGTGCACTTCATTGAAACTTCTCATTAAATACTCTACATTGTCATCATCAGGGTTGTAGTGGGAATTTTGCATTGGAAGGCTATGGTCTTGAAGTGGTGTGTAAACTTTAATGAATTTATCCTAACTATACCCAAAGGAAAGTTGCTGCCTTATCTCTATTTTACAAATACATGATTGACTCTTCAAGACATTATGACCAAAACTGTCAAGGAAACATTTGTTGGAAGAAGTGGGATCTGAATTTTCAGAGGCATCAAGTTTCTAAGGTAGTGTTTCCATTCAGAAAGCCTTTTCAGTCAAGTACAGTTGCAGTTTGAATGCTTAGTACTTCTGGAAATCTGGCCTCAGGTGTTGCCCGCTGAGCATGGAGGAAATGAGAAAGACAGCCAATTAGTAGCCATCTGTGAAATGTTTGCCCAGCATCACAGTGGACTCGATGGCAGAGGTGGTGTTGGAATACAATTCTCCAGAGTAACATTCAATTCTTCACTATCAAACCCTCATTTCTCTTCCTCTGTCTCCAGCTCCATTTATTAACTCCTTGCAGCATTGGCACAAATGAGGCATGGCAGCAACTTTCACTGCTCAGCCCTGTTTCATTTGTGTCGGACGGCCCCACACTGCACACTGAATGAAGCACTCATCCCACAGAAGGGGAATAAAAAGTGCCTTTATGAAATTAAAAACTGATAGTGTAGAGAGAACTGAATATAGGCTCTTTGCCTAAGATTTGAGTACTTGGCATTACATCCTTAATATTGGTTTGGTGCAGGTCTTTTGATTGTAAAATATTCTATTTTATATATATGGCAGGTTGTTAATACTTACGGTGACTTGGAGTACAATATCAGATTTGTTGTCTGGGTTAGGATTTGTCTATATGTGTTGTTTTATTAGATAGCAGATGGTTTGGAAATTGTTTGCTGTGACAGGGATGCGTAGATTGGAATTTTCTGTTCCTAGATCAAAAAAGGAATGGGGAAGGAAAAGAGAAGAGCAAAACTCCAACGTTTCCCATTCAGATTTAAAAATCCATATATATATGTATATTATTGAGGGAAATGAGGTTCACCGTGCTTGATCGTGGAATCCTTAAGCAACTCTGATCAATCACAGGATGAATTTCCTTCGTACATTCCTAGTGCCAATATGGGAAAGTCAGCTTCTTCAACCTTCTTTGACCCTCTTTGAACTTTTTTGAACTCTGACCTTATCCAACCTTGTTATTTTGTCTGCCCTTCTTTTGCCTCTGCTGATCTCCACTCTTCTTCCCTGCCTTTCTTCTTTTCCTTTGTTTTTCACCCTTTGTTATCCATTTTTTCCCCCTTCTTTGCTCTTCCTTGTCATACTCTCCCCAGCTCTTCTCTGTTCTGCCCATTTTTTACATTGTTTGACCTTTCCTGCCCTTCACTGGCCTCTTTCCGCCCCTTTTGCCCCTTGGTCTCTGCCTGCCCATCTCTACACACCTATCTTAGCCCTCTTCTGCCCTTCTCTGTCCTTCTTCACCTTCTTCAACCTTCTCTGCCCTGCTCCTCCCCACTGTTACAAAACCATGACTATAGTCCAGACACCCAGTTCCTGTTCCCCTGTTTTATGCCCATTTTCTCTGCTGCTCTCTGGCTTTCTCTGCTCTTCTCCACACTTTTCTTCCCCTTTTCACCTTCCGGTGGCATCAGGATACCTAAAACTATCCCTGTTTAATTTATTTAGTGCTATTCTCAGGAATGAGTAAATGCTTTAAACGCCTTTTTTTTTTTTTTCCTGTAAGCCTGAAGCTAATGTTTGATGACAGCTGCACATCATATTAAACAACATCTGCTTAACACACCTGATAGCATCTCTTTGCATTTAAAAGAGGAGTTAAAGATGAGAATGATACCATCAGCTTCCAACTGCAACAGAGAACAAAGGAAGGGACAGAGAATTCTGGTTAATGACATCATTGGGATCAATAATATTAAATACCTTACAGGGGAGTGCTCCATATTGTAAATTTTAGAGGTGGACTATAAATATTTGATCCTAAAAGCACAGTTTTGACTCACATTTTCATAGTCTGTATCTTGTGTTTAATTGGAAAAATGGGGGAGGAAAACCCTAGAGGTAAGAGATTTCATATATGCTGAAGTACAAATTATTGTTCCATGTAATGCGAATTGTTCTATTGAACTGAAGTGATTTACCTTTTTGTCTCATAATTCCTGAGGGTAATCGCCATCTCAAGTGAGAGACAAGTAGAGTAATAGTAAAAAGCTCTCTGGGGAAAAAATAGTATTGATTCACTCTTGTTTGCAATTAATATAATAGTGGGAGTTTTTTCTTATGTTAAAAAGTCTGTAGTTTAATTAATTAAATAAATCTTGTGTCTATACATGGACATTGAATTGCTGGTGACCTAAAGTGACCAGGGAGCTGGTACCAGAAAGTAAAAACAGCAAAAGAACAGCAGCTTGTATATTAAATCTTTAATACTGCTTTAAACCTTGGACAGAAACCATGTATAACCGTCTAAATGACCTGAAGCTTTGATGTTATTGAACCTGAATTAAGCTAAGTAAATCAAAGTACTTCTGGGTAGTTTGGTATACAGAATAACTATATTTACTACTACTAATCTGTGTAGTGCTCCTATGGGATTTCATAAGCTTAACAAGGTTTAGCTGTAACTTCTGGTATGGACATAGGCACTGCTGAAAATAATGAGAGGTGTTCTCTTCCTGTTTATTTTATGCTCTAATAAGGGTTTAAAGTATCGTGCTATTTGTGCTGTTGTGTTTACAGTCAGAAGTCAAGCTAAGGAACAGAGCAGACCATTTTAAACCCTGTGGTACTTTTTCAAGAAAAGATATGTTACATTTACTATCTTTGACAAATTGCAGTATGAGAACTTACTGAAACTTTTATATGATATGTACAACATACCTGCGTTCAGATATTTCTTTTTAACTTAATTTTGAATGAAGCTAAGAGTCTTGATGAGGCCATAAAACTATTTTGACAAATCTTAAGAGAAACTGACCTGAAATAATGTTTTATTTTCTAAGCAAATGAAAGTAATTTCAAATATGTTGTGAGTGCTCAGGATGTTTTTGAGTTTAGGTTAATTAAAACTAATAAATCAGTCTCAATAAATTCATGCAGTTCTTGGGTAGATCAGTTTCTTCTGTAGTTCTGATTGCATACCCTTTTGTATGAACACTACTACCTTGATACAGAAGAGAACTTGCATAATTTATCCCAGAAGTATTAGACAGCAAGTCACTAGAAAACTGATTGAAGTTCAATGCTTATGGTACTAAAAAAATAAGAATTACATGTTTGCCATCTGTAGATACATAGTATATTGTGAATTTTCTTTATTTTCTATTAAAGCTATATAGGGTAACTGAAATTTTTAATGGCATATAGGAGCACAAAAAATTCTCATTTTCCATCTTAACTGCTACATTGTCAGCTTAGAACATTTATTGACTAAAGTTTTTGGATAGTGAGGAACCATTTAGAAAAATAGCATGTGTAGCTGGTGAACCTCTGTTTGTTATTGGACATTAGAGTTCACCCCATGCTCATAATCAGCATCTTGGGAAAATGCGCAAGAAAAAGCCCTTTGGCTCTTTTTGCTGGGCAGTTATTGTATTAGGGAACACTATAAAAGCATCTATGGATTTGTATCAGTCATTAACATCTACCAGTCTTGAAAGTGTGTCTATTATAACTTCGGGTGTTCATGGGCATGTCTGTACTGCACTGATAGGCTTCCCTAGGGATTCCTTTCCCTGACTAGTGCCTAGTAGTGCCAGTAGGGTGCCCCATCTGACACGTGTGGGTGAAACCTCAGGAGCACCCACCCTCTAAAGTGTGTGCAGTCAGTTTGGATGACTCACACCTTACAGGGACCCACTCGGAATGACCCAATTCTGCCAACACATCTCTTTAAGGGACATATGGCATGGTCCACACCACCCATCTCCCACTGCTGCTGGGATGTGTCCATGCATGGCATGCTGCTTTGGAGAATTGCTCTGCCCAAAGCTCAGGGAGATCTATGCCTTCCTTTCAATAAAGCGTATACATACAAAGCAGTTTTAATAGAGCTGTCCATATAGACACGTGGAAGGTCAAGGAAGTCTATTCTGAAGTAATAACAACTGTTCATGGAGGTAATCCTCTTGCAGAGATCCAGAAAGCTTTGACAAAGAGGCTGCAGTCTGAAATGTGGGATAAGCACGTATTTGAGACGACAAGAGAGAAGAAAAGGAAGCACACCAGACTTAAGGAATATAAAGTATGCCTTGTAAAAAATTGGTCAAACATCTTGCATATCTGCAGAATTGCAAGCTTCCCTTAATCAGGCAGCTGTATTTTAAAGAGTTTCTGACCTTCCAATATATGCTGAAAAAGTTAACAAAGCGTCATCTGCAAAATACACTAATATGTTCCAGTTTAAAAAGGAAAGAAAAGAAAAGCCACTGGAATGAGCAGTTGGGCTAAAACTAATTTATTTTTTTCAGTTAGGGTTTTTGTTTATTATTATGTGACTGTGTTACCACCCATTTTCTGACCTGTCTTCCCATTAGTAGCTTATTACAATGTTATATTTTCCTAAACTTCTTAGCAGTGGCTTTAAACAGCCATGCTATTTGAAAAACAATGGAGTGTTAAAGAATGACAGCCTTAGAAATGTCATGTGGACAGAAGAAAGGCTCTTTCTCAGAATACTGTGCCTCAGTCTATCTGTGGACCAGCAGCTGCCAAAGTACTTTCACCAGCTCTTCTCAAAAGGAGTAAGGTAGCCACAAGGAATCCACAGTGAGCTACAAGCGTTCACCTTTTCTTTCACCCTGAATGCAGAGGGAAAACCCATGTCAATTAAAGAACCCACTTCTTCAAGGAGTAGGGGCAGCATATCAGTGAATCCATTTTTTGATCACCTTATATAATGAGTGAGTTGAATCTAGGTGAGGTATCCTGAAAGAGGATACCAGAATAGAGTTGAGAGACAGTGACTATACAAGGGTTGTTCTCTGCCCCAAACTTCACATAAGTGATTGTATCTTCAGGCTGGCATATAGTTTAAAAAAGATTAAAAAAAAAAAAAATACTAGTGACCTGCTTAGGGAGTGACAGCTTTTTAAAATCTTTTTTCTTTCAGAAAATTTACATATTGAGAGCAAGGGTTTGTGCTGACCTTGTTATCTCTTTTCACTGTATTGCAGGATAAGACTGCAGAAAAAGTAGTGTCTCCTTATTGTGTGTTCCTTGCTTGTTTTGGCTCAGAGTGCACTTTAATCTGGAAATAAAAGGTGGAGAGCTACATCCCAGATTGGAAATGCTTCAGAGAATATCTTGGACTGTCTAGGGTACAAAAGGGGGAAATAACACAGGTCCTAAAAGATTTTCATGCTTTTCTGGAGTGGTAGCTGGAGGCTGAGATCTTTCAGCATCTAAGCTGGCACTGGGAAGTAACAGCATGGGTATCTGCTTACCAGTAGTCAGAACTGGGAAAACAGCCATCATTTCCTCTTCCACCACAACTGTGGTTGCTCACAGACTGTCCTGAATACTCTGAATTGCTGACTCTGAGTTCACATGTGTGATCATGGTTTATCATGGTGACACACACATCTGAGCATGGATGAATAATCTCATAACAAACATGTTCTGAGAGCAGGGCTCATATTTTGGAATGTAATGTGCAACAGCTCATAATTTGGATGCCAGGACTGAAAAAGACAAGGAGGGCAGCCTAGTAACTTGAGGGGTTTTTTTGGCATCATTAGATTTTCTTTCAGACTATCAATCTTACTAAAAAATGTTCTATTTTTCAACTTCCTATAAGAGTCAAGGCAGACATGGTTTATAGTTATGTTCTTTTTATGAATTATCTGTCCTTCCATGGAAATAATTTCAAGTATAGAAGTACATCTGGAAAGATCTTGAGGAATCTCTTTCTGTGACTGAGTTTTCTCTCATAAAATAATGGCAGTTTGTACTACCACATTAAGAAAAATAAAAATTAATTTCATTTATGTGATTGGACTATGCTCTAAGTAAAATATACCAGTGTCATTGCAAAGGGACTAAACATTTTATAAATTTTCTCTTTTGTCTTTGTTTTTTTTTGTTTCTTCTCTAAGTGAATGGGTCAATCCATGCAGTGCTGCTGATTGTAGAATTCTTTCAAGGTCAAGTAGTCACTTTGCAAGGCCAATATTGCTTGTTTGCACTTAAAAAAATATTTTCTATACCTGACAAGGAAGTTTTTCTATGGTTTATAAGGTATTTTCTGCGTTTACTGCTTGTGTGCAAGTGTGGTGGCCCCCAGTGGGATTTTGCAACTGCAGGAGCTTCCAGCATAGACTTAGCATGGCACTTGGGACTATGAAAGACCTAAGTTTAGGAGCTGCACGGAGGATTTTTCTTGCCACGTGCTAAAGCAGAAGCTGCAAAACATCATGGGCTTCAAATACCCCCAGCTTTCCAAGTGATTTTGGCCTGGCAGCTGAACAGCTGGTATTTTACCTTTGCATGTCTCTGAGTGTCTGTTTCTCCAGAATTCTGCACATCTCTGCTTTGGGCAGCGTATAGGTAAGGCTATACACAGGCCCTGAAATGAAAATGTGGGCAGGCTTGAAGCTCTGCTCCTACTTTTCCATTCCTCCTCCAGCACCTTCTTTGTGGCCCCGAGCTACCAATGTGGTGAGTGCGAGAAGTGGCCTTTTAATTGATCAGGCAGGGAAGTCCTGCAAGGGCTTGGCGCTGGGGGCATTTGCCAGCAGCTGATGATGCCTCCTTAGTCACCCAGCAGTAAATGAGCTCTTGGGCAAGGTTTCCTTGGGTATTCTGGCCACCAGGAAACACCTAAAAATAATGTGACATTGGGAATAGGTGCCCTTATGTACCTACATACATCCTGGTGTGTCCAGGGAGGAACACAAAGTTCTGAGGCATGACAGTGTTATGTAAATAACTTGCCTGTGGTGCATGAATCTTCCGTTAGCTGGGGAGGTTCTGGGCATCAAATCAGAGTGAAAGCATCTTCTCTTAGTGACCCCAGTCCACAGATCATCCGTACCATAATCATAGAGAGAAACCTGGCCAGTTTAAAGTGCATATATAATAGAAATCTCTTCCCAGCTGTTCTTTACCACACAACAAAAAGTTCTTTTGGTGAAGCTAATAAGTTTTTGTAGTCTTGAGTTTTCTACCTCCATGGGTTACTTTTCAAATCTACTTTTCTAGCAAGGGGGGAGGAATGGTGGGGGATAATACTGCTGCCTTTTTTGGTGGCTCTAGCAAGTGCATATATCATGTTTAATATTGATGTAGATGGAGATATTAAGTTTCAACAGATTGCAAGTGTGATTCATTGCAAACTTGCATAGGTATAACAACAGGTGAGGTACAGAATATTTCCAGGGTGCTGCAGGTAGGAGGACGTGCACACTAGTCTAACCCATTATCACTATAATACCTTCCCTATACAGCCAAAGTTGATGGATTAATTTTGTCAAGATTTGTGTAACTTCTTATGTCAATAGACTTGAAAATTGAATTCCGGATGGGGATATAATACAGATTTATTTAGAAAGGATAACTTTACACAGCATATGTAAGCCTTGATTTTCCGGTTGCAAAATCATTAGGCATATAGTCATCTTTCCATTGCTTGCCTTTTAGCCTGGATAAGAAAAAAAAAATAAAATGAAACCTTCAAACACTGACAAGGGTTGCAGATTGCCAGTCTCTTCTTATGCAGGGCGCTTTGGGATTGTAGAAGGGTTAGGAAAAGATTTCTCAACCACTGACCTCTTCTGTTGCAGGCAGCAAGTCATGTCAAACTCAGAGAACTTCTGCTGGCTTTACAGTTTATTCATTCATCCTACAACAATTGATGTTTTATATACGTGTGAGTGGATATGTTAAATGTGGGTGTCTCAGTGGCCCTGCTTTGTAGCAATGGTCTGAAAGAAGATATAAGCCCTCTAATTTTTAAGTGATAGAAAGAAAGGTAAAAACTGTTCAGTAAAGACTGTGTCAGAGAGGAAATTTTATAAATTCTCTTTTCTATGTCAGATCTATGTTTGATGGCCAAATAGGGCAATCTCCTTGTGGTACCTCTTCTGTGTCATGCTAGTTATGTTTCTTTTCAAAGTGTAATCAAAGAAAGAAGGTCTTTGGTTTTTTGATCCTGAGTAAATAGTAGTTACATTTAATTAATAATTCACTAGATTATCTAGAGCATAAGTTTACGGAGTTATATTTTATGTAAGTTTATATAGTTATATTTTTTAAGTGTAGTGCACTTTCAACCTTCTATGTTAGCCAAGGATGTATAAAATGAAACAAAGACATCTGGGATGTATTAAGAGATGGAAGAATTTGTTTATCACGCCTTTAAAAACATATAACTGCACTTTTTTTATATATTATTATACAAGCAGTGTGAGGTATAGCCCATGAAGAAAGGCATGTAGAAGCTCTCAGGAAGATTTACTGGAGCATTATTAGTGGACAAGTGAGTCATCTGGAGTTCTGTCAGTTCAAGGGTTTGGATAAAAGAAACTAGGAGAGAAAAGTTTTAAATAATGAACAGCGGTTGTCTTTGTTATTGCACAATGGATTCTAGTAGTAATCATTATTATTTCTAGTATTTGGTTTTAAAGGAATTTAGAAGAATTGGTAGAAACTTCTTGATGTATATTCGATGTAGTGGGTCGGATGCATTGGTCTACCTAATAGGCCAAAAAACCCACAAACAAAATTGTCAGCATCACTGTTTGACTAATTTAGTAATGGAAGTCCCATGTCCTAGCTGATTTGGGGCTTTTTGTTTGTTTTCTACATAGCCATTGCTGTGATATATATATATATATATATTTTAAAAAGTTAATACATATATTTTAGTAAAGGGGGAAAATTACTTTTTAATTCTATTAAAATGTTACACCAGTATGCTTTAAATGTTAGAATCTGACAGATTAACACCATTAGATTAATACCTGGTTACAGTAATTACATATTGGTAAGAGTGCTGTTAGCAGAGAGATCCTATTAACTTGTTTATGGAGCTGCCTTACGTGGCTAATCCAATTTGGAGCTTAGCATTAATTATAGCAATGCAGAGATGAATGGATAGTGGGTGCAGCACCTTTCCACAGGGAAAACAGTTCTGGTGGGATAGTGTTAGCTAAGTTGAACAGATATGTGAGAAATGCCTGAGTTTGATAAGAGCGTACCCAGAGAAAGCTAATCTGTGTGATCACTGCGCCTGGAGATCAGGATTATCTGTACTCCTGGAAAAGGAGCAGGCTCTAGGGGGGTGTCCTTGCTCCTCTCCACAAGGTGAAAGAAGAGGTGGTTATAATTTACATCTGCAAGAATGCAATGCAATGATTTGTTTGCACAATTTTATTTGGTGTTTGCATATAGTGTGCTCTAGGTGTTTAGTTATCTATATGGGCAGAAACGTGGCTCTCAAAAGGTCTTGACATTGGGGTGTGTAAATATAATAGTTCAGCTGAATTTGAGGACAGAAGGAAGGAAATAAGCACCTTTTTCTGTCATACATGGTCTTTGCATACAGAATTTGGTTGACCTTCTACTAAGATTGCTAAACTGGATGACATAAGTGAAATCAGGGAAGACTAAGTAACTCACTAAATGTAAGTGATTTGTATTGATGAATGTGGGATTAGCTTGCTTTCCTCTCTTGTACATGAATCTATAGTCTGCAGGTTAATGAGTACTACTATAAGAATATTATTTATTTTTTATTTCAATCAAACCAAAATAAATGGAAGAGTTTGGTCCAAATACTATGAAGTGAAAGAATGGCTTAAACTTTAGTGTTGCACATCTGGGGTGAGTACTTCTGATTTTTGGATAAAAGTATGGTTCTGTTTCTTACTTAGGGATTTTTTTTCAGAGCCTTTTCCAGGTGAAAATTTCCAGCAAACTGAAAAAAATTATGTGAGGAAAAGTTTCAAAATATTGCAATACTATTTACCTGAAATTATAGATGATTAGAAATGTGGTAGTAATTAAACCTGGTTTTCTAGGTTCCCTGTGGTTTTCAGTGATAAAAAGAATCTTAATCAAACACCAAATTTTTCGATTTTTGTAGCAGAATTCACCAGCTCATGAAGTGGTATCGGTCTTCTCATGCAATGCACTTACAACACATACATGAAGCTGACAGTCAAGTAAATTGTTGATGTCATAACCTTTCTATTTTCTCCCCCTTTTTTTCTTTTTTTTTGGTATACTCTTCAAATTTGGCCTTTCATTCAAGTTCTCTATAAAGATCTGTTTCTGTCAAAACTGAGTACTCTGTTTTTCTCCTGTACTTTTCCTGCAGCATCCCCTTATACTTAGTATTTCAGAGCTGACAGAATTGGGTATTCATGGAAAACATACACACGATTCACCAGGCAAGGAATTTAAATTTCCCAAGGTGAAATTATAACACTTTTGAAGTCAGCGACAAAACTCACTTCAGCTATAGCAGGACCTAGATTTTATCCTCAGTTTTTAGGCCCAAATAAGCACTTCAGTCATGAGATTACCCACTTTGGAGTTCACAGTGAAAAAATGTGACAAACAGAGAAATAATGGCTGTTCCAGAAAAAAAGAGTCAGCGATTAGATAACATTGAATTAAAAACTGTGTTGTATATTCTTACCTGCTTGTCAAGGTCATAGTAGGCTTTTCAGCTTGTAAGCTAGTACTGATGTATTACAGACCTACGCAGAGGCACGTAACCTACTTTACATTGCAAAACATGAAAGAAAGAGAAAAAATGCTGTCATCATGTCCTCTATATATAGTGCTAATGTGGAGTGACCAGATTATTGGAATTAAAATCAGTTTCTGTCCTTTTATAATCAGACAAGCACGTTTAATGATTTTATGTAAATTTTGAGTGAAGCAGAAGTGCAGGTTTTAGTCGAAGTGACTCAGCGGACCATGCTTTCTTTTGCCTCCTCCCTCCAAGACTGCTAATCAAATGGAACAGACTATCGAGGATGCACATTTCAACCCACCCATGGCAAGCTCTCAAAGCATGAAAGCACAGACACGGTTTAATTAAAGCTATTCAAGAAATCCCAAGACTAAAAAAATAAATAGATAAATATACAACACTAATTAGACTGTTCTTCTCTCCATTAATGTCAGTGGAAGTGTGTGTTTATGGACATAGAGGAAGATACCCCCTGTCACTGTATATAATGATCAGTTTGTATTCAGGACTCACAATGATGTTTCAGCTGATTAATCTCTTCAAGTGTTCTTTTTGGAGGTCTGAAATACTTGTCAGATGCCTTCAAAGTCTGAATGGCTCTGATTTACAATCCTCATAAAACTTTAGTCTATTAAATTGAACCTGTCAATATTACTTAGTTCATGTTCTCCTGTTTTCCCTTTTAGACTTTTTTTGTGAGCTGAAGAAATAATGTGGTTTGAAATGAGATTGTGATGTATGATGTAGTGGTATGGGTGAGCTGATTTCTATCCAGGACAGAGGCAGCAAACAGTGACTTTTCCCTGCAGGGTCCCTCTTAGATAACTGGGGCAGCTTGTTTGATGCTAGACTTCCTGTGAAGTGCTAACCACAACTCACAAGTCTTTCACTGGTGTGGATCTTATCCTCCTAGTTCTCAAAGATCAGTATTTCTCTTTCCTTCTCATTATATCCCAATTGCAAATTTTGTGAAAGTGCTGAAATCAATCTGTCTTCATTTTAAGTATCATGAGAAATGCATCCATCTAAACAGAATAGTCATTTGAACATTTTCCTTCACTCTAAGCTGTGTTGATGAAGATATATCGTCATTCTTTCAGATGTAGTGTCTGGTTCTATGATCAATGATGACAGTAATCCCAATTTCACAGGAAAACTTGTTGAAACTGAGTTGCCAGTTCAAATAATTTGGAATACCTCTTGTTATGCTAGAGAAAAGATGCGTGTAGATGAAATGAGGGACAGGGAAGAAGTAATTTTTTTTTTTTAATAGTCCAGGAAGTCAGTGATGCAGAAGTTTTATAATAATTATAAGAATTTATACTAGTACTTGGATTCACAAGTTTTCTTGTAATTCAGTTGAATTCCAGCTCACTTAATGACTGTGTTGTACATGCATTCCTAAGCTGGACCTGCTAGAGAGAAAACAAGATTTTTGACAATAAACTTGTCAACTGGAACTGTTCGATGCTTGTGCATAAACTTAATGATTTTCCAAAGGAAGGCTTACAGACTTCTAAACACAAAATATGATCTCATTGTCCTCTAGCTGGAAAAGGTGGAAGAACAAATATTTTTTTTAAGGCTCAAAAAACCTTTAAAAAAAACACTCCCATTCCCCAACTCCCAAAACAAATCAAGAATCTGTTTCATAAGAGGAAGAGCTAGTATAATCTACCTTGTATCTGTAAAGATAAATCTCTAAATCTCTACTGTGTCAATGGGATAATTATTTAAAAATAGGACTTCTTGTAAAAATCATGGATGCTTTTGAGAAATTCCTTCTCCCTGAATGTAGGGAGGCAAATAGCAATCCATGTGGCTAATCTAGAGGCTAGCACAGACTTCCTGCCCTTCTCCTCTTTAGTCTAATGCTGAAGCCTCTGTTATGCCAGTGGCCTTCTCTAAGTTAGTGGTTAGTCTCAAATTATGTTAAAGAAGTTGCATGGCCTTTGGTTACAGTTTCTCTTCAGTTTCGGTGATAATCACATAGATAAAATATAAGAGAAAATTTTACTATAACATTAGATTACATTTTAAAAATAATGGTGATAATGTGCTAAAGTCACAGTTACAACACACTGTAAATGTGCTTGGTGATTATGCTCAGCAGAAGAAACACTGCAGGCGGGCTGTTCAACTTTTGATTTGAAAAATTTGGAAAAGGTTGGTTTAATGAACATTTAGAGAGACTGAGGAAAATTTCTGGTATTCGAGTGTCTGTTTTGGGTTTGTATCTTGGTTTCACCTTCTGGAAGAGAGAATGGGTGCATTTCTTGTTGGTCAGTCACAACCAATCTTTCAGGATTCTGGTGTTTGTGTTTCTCAAGGGGTTTTGCCTACAGATGTGGTTAATAGGTTCTTTCTGTGTGGTAGAAATTACAGTAAAGTTTATGCTATTTCAGAAGGCTTCCTAAAGACCCTCCTCAACTAGAAATGCCTTTCCGTGTATTAGGAAGAGACATGAAAAGATGGAAATGATTATTTAAAAGGAGACAATAGAAAGAGTTCAGCTATACCATTCTCATTTGTATTATGCCATTGAGTTTTTTTATTGTTTGGGGCTTTTTTATATTTTCTGTCCTTTTGTTCAAACATCTATAGTTTTTTTGTAAAGAGACAGTCTTTTTGTTTTGTGAACACCCAGTGGTTTAGCATTACTGTGGTCTTGCTCTTGAACTGTGGATTCTGGAATAATAGAGACAACAAATCATAATGATGCTGAGAGTTGGTCCAGATGTTTGTCCTGAGGTTAAAATCATATCAACAATGCAACCAGACATGATTTGTTTTGTCTTCTTTCTCCTAAAGCAATGACATATTATGACAAGTCAGGATGGTGAGCAAAGGATGTTCTTAGCTATTCTCTTAACCTATTCAGCAGCCTTTTTGCTCATCCCTATAGCTTCATCTTACAAACAGAGATCATACAAAAGAAATGTTGAAAGCCTTTGTTTCATAAAGCATCTCATGAATTTGAAATGAAAGCCTTTTCTAGGAAGTCTTCATATGTGAATTCATGAGATGTAGCAGGTTTGGCTTTTTTTTTTCCCCCTTGAGGTATTGGAAGCATTTGTTAGACAGCTTATTGCAGAGTTCTGTAGCTCATTTTATCTAGAAATTTTGGGGGGTTAGATCCCTGCATCCCCCCAAAACCATCATTGCCCATTTACAAAACACAACTGATTTGAAATATTCGTCCAGAAACAAACATGGCTGGCAGCTAGATGAGGCTTAATTATTTTTCCTGAAATTGACTGTCTGTTTATATTTTGCAAAGAAAATGCCATTCCTCTTTGCATAAACCATAAGGAGAGCAGAATGCAGTAGTAATGTTGCTGTTCTTCTCCACCCCTGCCACTGCTACGCAGAAAATCATCTTCCTATTTGCATCAAGATCTCACTCCTTAAAGGTGCTGATGCTCTCCAGGATAGTGGTGAGTGGTATCAACATACACGTGACACCAGTTTGCTGAGGATTGCTGGCATGATGCAGTTCTTGAGGCACTTGATGTCATCTCCTGCAGAATAGGGCTAAGATGCATGAAGAATGAAACCCTTTCTCACTAATTATAGTGATGGCATTTTTTTTCTCGTGTTTCTGTTTTGTAGGCTGTAGGTTATAAGAGTGAAAACAAGTGAAGTGTTTAAAGGAGCACCTAGCTGTCAGAACTGTATATTCCCTACCAAAATATCCTTGGTTTACTCTCATATGTAAATTACAAGTTTAATTATAATTTACCCTTAAAATGAGGGAAGTTAAGTCCTCCCACCTGCTAAAAAAAGCAGTTTCAAAAGTGAAGCGAATAAAAATGGTACTCTATTAAAATATTTATACAGTTTTTTCTGCTTTTGCCCGTTACGTCTTGTTACTAAATACTTAGAATGATCTGAAATGTATTTAAGTAGACAAGAAACAAGCACCCCTGCTGTGTTTTGAGAAATTCAGGTACTGTAATTAGGTACACAGGAAGTGTATTCTACACTATGTATCTTGAAGTAGAGACCATTTAAAAACTGCAAAACTCCATGTATGATATTTTGGGGGGTTTTTTTTGAGTTACACTTTGTCTTCCATTAGTAAATACATCCTGAATCAGAGACCACTTAAATGCATATTTTTTCTTTTCTTTAAAGGGATAAAAAAAGAAAGGAAAAAGACTGATAAATCATTAATGCTGTACTGTAGTGGCTGTAGCACTTCTCAGAATTATTCCTGTGAAGGATGAAATAACTAAGGTTTTCAAACACATAATTTTGTTTTAGGCTTAAAGAAAAGCACAAATCCCTAACCACTAGGAAATTAATAATATTATTATATAGTTACAGTGAGAGAGAGCTTTAGCATTGTACAGACTGGTCAATAAAGGTGTTTTCAGTTGCTTTGGACCTCAAAGATAGTGTAGCTTACAGATGATAAATAAGAGGGAGATGCATTAGATGGGTGTAGCTGAATTCATCCGTTGTTAGGACAACAGTAAAAATAAGAAATTCTTTCAAGCCTTGTGAAACAGGTGGGTTCTGTGGGACTGGGGTCTTTGTATACCCATGCTACTTGTAATTTCCACTTGTAATTTTCTTTGCTTTTTCGGATTCTCTGTGTTAGCTTGAAGATAAATAGCTTTTAGACACAAACTAAATATCAGCCTCAGTGGAAAAAGCAGTTTCTCAAAAAAACCCCCAAAGTCTAGTTCCCATGTGTTGATATTTCAGCTGCCCTCAATCACTGCTTGAAGCACTGTGTCCAGCAGCTGGCTGGTGATGATGAGGTTGAGGTTTAAGGTCCTGTGCAGTCACCTTTCAGAAAAATTTGTGAGCAAATGTTGTGACTTTCCTTAAGACTGTCCTGGATTCTATTTCAGGGTTAATATCTCTCCTGTAGGAAGAGGGGAAAAGATCCCAGAACAGAGCACAGACAAGGGGTTTCAGGTAGTGTTTCACACCTTTTTTATATGGAGCCTTTGCACTGATGGGTGCACAGCTCAGGTGAACTGTGGGATTGCTGTAGCAGCAGTGGATCACGGCTGGTGGCTGAGCTAAGTCCCTCAAACAGCCATATGCCTCTTTCCCCTACAAAGCCCCAAATCCTACTGGGATGAGAAAGTTTGTGTAGCGCAGGATGGTTTCATCAGCTCTATATCCCATGCAGGAATGCCTTGGCCAAGGATGGTTGTTGTCTACTTTTTGTTACTGGGCTGGAACAGATACAGGGTAGTGGTGGACGCAGGGCAATACACTGTATGAGAAAATGCAATGCTCCAAATTAGTGAAAAATGAGTTTTGGTACTAGAACTGGTAGAACTGTGTTTTTTTGTTTCATTGTCCCAGGCTCATATAGTAAATGAGGATAATTATGTCCTGAGTAAATATCCAGCCCAATTGTTGTTTCATGACAAATAGAGATGTTATTTTAGATGAATGGAAATAATTCCCTATATATATTCTTTCTAAGGTTTGGGTATTTTTAAATTTCTCAATCAATACTATCTCATTTCTGGGTTCAATCCACAATCACTCATGACAATCTGAATGTTATCTCTGACACGCTGAAATCTACCAGT
>JAWWES010000133.1:20441303-20473965 GCA_035583135.1 Lophotriccus pileatus
TTGTTGTTTCATGACAAATAGAGATGTTATTTTAGATGAATGGAAATAATTCCCTATATATATTCTTTCTAAGGTTTATTTCTCAATCAATAGTATCTCATTTCTGGGTTCAATCCACAATCACTCATGACAATCTGAATGTTATCTCTGACACGCTGAAATCTACCAGTTTATCTACTTCTAAGAAAGTAATGTGTGTGTTTGATGATGTATTTAGGAGCAAAATTCACCAATCTCTGTTGCTCCTTGTCTCCTTGGTGTTTGATTAATGCAGTTGAAGCTTGACCTGTTGGCCCTGGTATGGCCTCCTTAAAGAGGTTCACAATTAACATTCTGCTTCAGAAGAGGGCTTTCATATTAGTATTATTTTTGCACATAAACTCAGATGGAATCCAGCTGAAATTTTTTAAGCGTATTAACCAAAATTATAAAGGGCCACACAGACTATATACCCCAGCTTGGTTATAAAGGAAATGGCCAGTAAAATATTTGGAGGAGAATCCCTGAAATCCTTTGATTAGGCTGACTTCCATAGCTACAAAATCCTTCAATTTGGTCTAAACAGTTTTGTAACTAACAACTTGACTTTTCTAGCTTATATGATTGTTGCACATCTAGACGTATTCCTGCCTTTTTTGATCCAGTCTTGGAAATCTATATGTCCTGCAATTTCTTCCAAAAGAAAATTAATGTGATAAGGGTGTGATCTCTTTGGATTATCTTTCCTCCTTTTGGCTATCCACGTATTTACTATTGTCAGAAGAAATGGAAAGTATTCAACTAGAATGTGTGTGTGTGTGTGTGATTTCCAGATCAGCTTTAGCCCACGCCATAACATCTGCAACCCTGGACCTGAAGGCCCATATGTCACCAGTTCTTCTCTTTTCACGACTGTGTGCAACAGGCAGGATTCATGTAGGTCTTTCTCTTAGCTACTGGTTTCCCTGTGTCAGAAAAACACATCTAGAGGTTTTCAAAGCACATGGCAGGGTCAGTTGACTTGAGCACCAGAGGCTATAGCCCTCAGAAGGAAATTAGGGGGTAAGTACAGGTGGCTTTTGAGCTATGATAGGAGGCTCTTTACTCAGTGGCCGTCTTACCTCCTTGATAATTATAGTTCCTGAAGGTGATGTCTGAAAGTTGGATCTTAGTTTGGGCAGACTTCAAACTAGAGTGATGGTAGCAGAAATGTTTTAAAATACAGGGTTTTTTTCAAAATTATTTTCAATTTTTTTAAAAAATAACGTATGATCTCGTATTAATTATATTTTTTATGTTGGAAAAAGTCAAATTTATTAGCAGGTCTAGTAACTGAAATGTTGTATCACTTAATTTCCTGTTTATTTTTTCATTTTCTTGCCTTTTTCCTCCATTACAGAAATAGATGAAAAAAAGAACCCCAGACTGACCTAAAATCACACACATAAAACTGCTTTAACTACTTTTCACTTATACCATCAAAACAAATAAATATATTTGTTCATCTCTAGCTAATTCCATGTTTCACAGTGAGCCCTTAGGTACCTTTGCATAAGCTTGTGTGACTTTTGTGCTTCAGTGTTCCCAGTGAGAAGAAATAGAACAGTTTGTTGTTTATCAGATGGGATGATTTGGAATCAGTTATGCTGGAAGAATATTTTGAAGACAAATGAACTGCAGCTGGGAGAAGACTACTGAAAAGAAGACCTTGAGAACATGCTGACTTATCCTTTCCCCTTGGCTAAAGCTGTGCATTCCCTTTTATGTCAGAGGGATATTTCTTTCAATGTAGAGAGCAAATATAAACTTTTTAACTTTTTTTAATACAGCTATATTTTTAAATTTCTGTAGGAAGCATAGTATTGAGTGTTGAGTAGCAGGGAGGGGAGGAGCTGAGAGGGTTATAGCATTTATTGTCTCTCCTCCTCATTCTTTCTTTGTAACCCATGGTAAATAGCTTAATCTCAAAACCTTAAGCTTCTGCCTATTAAAATGGGAGTTCTCACACTTCATGGGAAGGAAGAAATGGAATTTATTCATATATGCAAAGTGTTTTGAAACACTATAAATCAGGTGTTATAAAAATGCAAAGTATGCTTTTTTTGATACTAATTTAAATATGAAAGTAGCATTAAAATTTAGCTCCTTAACTTTTCCCTTTACAAAGAGGAGCTTTTCCTGCAGAGATCTTCATCTTTACTGAGGTGTTTGCACTGAACACCTCCAGTCCTGCAAAACATTTCTCATGAGAATGATATTGGTGAAACTGTTACTTGAGTGGGTTGGCTTATGGCTAGGAATTTAGGTGCTGCTTCACTTAGAGTATAGACAGCATAAATGCATTGAGACTTCCTCTAGTATTTCATGTATTTCCACCTTTCTAATTTGCATTTCGAAGGTAAGCACACAAATTTGGCAGAGAGTATCTCAATGTTGTACAGATAAACAGCTTAAGGCTTCTTGTGTTTAGTTTTCCTTTTATTCTTTCAGCTCAAAGAAAAGTAGTTTGTAGGGAAATAGATGACCTGATAAAATTTTGTTGGTAAGTTCATGATTATACATTCACTTATAAAGTGATCTTGGCACACACAGGCATTATTCTGACATAATGCAGAATTTTAAATCAAGTTTTACTCTTTTATCTGTGTGTCAGTCCTTAGAAGCGACACAGTCTTGCTTCAGAGTACTGTTTCTACTTCATTTAATAATTTTTAAGAAACACAAGTAGTTAAGGCATTCATGCTGTGAAAGTGCATGACTGTAGCCCAATAGATAAAGCCCTGCCCCTAGGAAGAGGCCGGTAGGTCTCTTGTTGCTTTGCCCTCCACACAGGTGGGATGAATGGCATGGGCTCTGGGTTCTTCCTTTTCTTCCTGTGTCAGGTCACCACTTTCTTTTTGTCTCCTTGAATTTTGCAGTGTTTCTCAGGCACTTGTTCCATGTCAAGAAAAAAGTGCACTGAGGGACCAGTTTAGACTTTTGTAGACTTTTTAGACCAAGATCCTGCTACCAGTAAGTTATTATTGCAAAGATGCCTTTTCTTTCACTGTGTTTCTGGTGCTGTACTTTGCACTTAATTGGGTGTTTTGAGCTTGTGTCAGGTGTGTGCTGAGCTACTCACAGGAAGTAAGAGTGGTGGCATATAATTTATGGATTCTAACTGGCCCTGTGCAGTAATAGCACCATGCTGTTCAGGATGGCAAATATGGAAGTGCAATAACAAAATGTCTTGTAATGCAGTATGATTTTGGTAATAGTTTTAGGCACTTTCAGTTGCTTTGGCATATAAGCATCTGGGCAGAAGGTTTCTTATAACCCGGTGTGTAAGACTTACCAAGATAGTTAAAATCTGTACGTAGGTCTTTAGTCATTCTCTATGAGGAAATTTGTACGTCCATACAGATTGTGGGTGCAGACTGAGAAAACAGTACCACAGACACTCTTACATGCAAGCACTAGGTTTCTGGTTCCTCAAGTCAGCTGCTGAGTCTCAAAGGTAGTTAGCATGAGGAACTTGACCCTTACAGGGTCTATCACCAATTTACTACCGTCACATAGGGTGGCACGTGTAAAAATGTTGAAGCAACAAAGTAGATTTTGCTTTAAGGTTGTGGACTGATAGAGGCTCATTTACAGTTCATCAAGAATTTGGTGGGATTCCGTACTAGTTTTCGATTACGAGTTAAGCACTGAATATGATACAGACAAAAATGCCATTATCCTAACTTAGCCAGGTGTGCCTCACGCAAAATTGCTGCATTTTAAACCATATGGTAATTCATATTCATCTTGAAACACATAATTATAAAAATGCTGGAAATGAAAGATTTAAAAAAAAATAATTGAAAAATATCACAGTAAAACAGGTTTTAAAACTAAAGATGAGCTTCCTGTCACTTACAGGCTATGCTTAAAAAGAAATACTGTTTACCCTCTGAAATCAAGTGTTCCATTAAAAATGCTAAAGCCTACTTCATACCATGTGATAAAATATCTCAAACTTCGAACTCGTTAGTAGTATATCTGCTTGAAGCAAAAACAGTTTTATCTACTGAAAAAACATGGCAGATACTGCGAAGTAGGGGTAGATTTTTATGCTATCTTACTTTGAGCAACTTGTGAATCTGGGAGGTCTGTTTTCCAAGTAATAACAACCTTTCCCAACCAGTGTTTTTGATGGTCTTTTAAGGCCCGAGTGCCTCTGAATCTTGCAAGCTCACCATGACTGAAGCTAGCATGAATGTTTCACAGCTGTATTGTAAGCATTCAGTCCATCCTCAAGTACTTGGAAAAAAAATGTTGTGGGGCATTGCTTTTTGAGTGGAAAGCCTTAACTTGTGCTGTGCATTTGAAGAGTCAGCAGTGGTAAGCTTTCTTTTTTCAGAATCTCAGTCTATCAAAGGAAATAGAAGTAGAAGAGTTTCACTGTGGGAAGGAGATTTCCTGCTGATATCCCCTAATGATGTACTTTCTGATTTCTGTAGCTTCAATGAGAAACAGCTACAATAATGCTGGCAACTGAGGGAGTAGTAAATGTACTTGCTCTTGAACATTAGCTAGAGTCTGAAGAAAGTTTCAGTAAGATCTTAAATATGCTGTAGCTCACACTTCTCCACTTTTTGCCCTTCTTTTACTTTTTAAAGGCATTATAAAAATCCTATTTTCATTAAATATTTTTATCACACCTAGTGTTAATTTTGGCCCTAAATCACTTGCCAGTAGGAAATCTTCGTCTCCAAAATTATCAACATACCTGTACAGCAAAAGTAGAGCATCCCACATAGAGCTTACCCTTTTATTTTTGTAAAAGCAGGTAAATTGTTGTGGGCATATGACATCAGTAAGATTTTAACGTGGTTCTATGCAAATTTAATTACAAGTACTTTCTGGTGTGATAGATTAATTGTGTATAGTTTAAGTTTTTTGTATAGTCTTCACTCCTAGTGTATAATTTTCATGTCTATGTGGTCATGTAGTGGGATTAATACAAACTTCTAACTGTCAAATAATTGTCAATTCTCTTTATGAGTGCATCAAAGCAGAAAGAAACTCAGCTGGGTTAAGCCAACATGCTCATGTATCAAACCCTGTGGTCCTCACCTGTCTGACTCTTTCTGGTGTTCATTTACATAATTAAGTCAAAGCACAAACTGACTTCCACTCACAATCAATTTGAACATTAATTGTATATGAATGCAATCTTTTAATTATTTCTTTTGTGAGTGAAGAGATTAGCTTGTAAGGCATAAATGAACAGTGATTGGAAAATTAAACAAAATGAGGGATTTGCTGGTGGAAGGAAAGTGTAAAATATGTACTTCTCTTGCCAAGTTGCACCCTTCTTTGGTTCTTGAGGTTAATGACTATGGGCTAGGGGTTTGCTTCAGGTTACCAAAATTTGCAGGCAAAAGTCTTGAGTGAAAGAAGGGTCAGAAAGGGAATCCTCTTCAAGCAAAACTGCTCTTTTATTTCAATCAATGCCAGAGGAGACATCTTAGCTCGGTGGTTTGAATATATTATCCTTTTCAAAAGGCCAGTTGAAAGAGATTCAATAGGTAAGCTAATTTTAAATCAAAAGCTGTGTGATAATACATTAATCTCTCCTTGTCTGACACTATTCACCCAAGAGACAGTTAAATACACAGGCTTGGGCTGACCCAACATAAGGAATTTGATCTAACTGCATAAGTTGTAAGGAGGGAGAACACCAGTATGAGCCTGAGGGCAATATCATTGGGGAAAGCTGTAAAGAAATCGAAGGTTGAGCCACTGCAAAGTCCCAAAAAGTAATAACAAATGTATTTCAAACAAAGCTGCAGTTAAAAGGAGTACCATGAGTATGCATGCCATCATATTTCTAAATTCAGCATTCCTCAGACAGTACTTTGCTTACCAGTTGAAATTAATTTCTTTGTGTATGTTTTTCCTGTAAGGGAAATGGTGCATACTGTGTGAAATGTTCACAGCCAACCACATCATATGGCTGGGAATCGGTCTTGAAGGAGAGTTGATTGTTATTTCTCACTTTTCAGGAAGTTCTTACTAACACACAAATTTTCAAGGTTTACAGACGACAATATATTCTGTTTACAATCTCTGGACATAGCCTGCACTCTGTGTGTCTCAAATACAATTGGTGCTCTGTATCTGCCAATTGAATAAAACATACTATATAAAAGCGTTTTGTCTCTCCAAACTGATCAAACCAGTTGACTTCAAAGTAAAGGAGCCAAACAAAAACCATGCAGGCCTGCTAAGTTTCACATCTGGGACACTGACGTGTCTCTCTGGCTTCACTTGAATCAACAACCCTTCTCACCTTCTTCAGAGTGCTTTACTCTGGCTGCTGGCAAAAGGCATGTGAAAGCTGTATTATTTTAAAACATACAATATTGTCTTCTTGTTTCCTGCAAATAAATTAGATTTTTCTCCTGGATTTTACTAGATTACCCATATGATGAAAAGCACTTGTATTTTTCTGTTTTTATCCTGCCTTTCTAGCATCCAGACAGAGAGGTGGGAGGGCAGCTGTGAGGATGAGGTTGGTGCAAATGCTGTTGCACAATCAAGGACCTGATTTAGGAAGTTGAAGGCAGATGAATTATGAAATTCTACATCTGCCTCCTTTTGTTAAATTACAGTTTGTATGTGGCATTGGGTACATTGTTTCTCATTCCTTGTCAGTTATTCCTGAAGGGGGATTGAACTCCTTCCCTGGAGGTGTGTCAGGTAAATAGGAAATCTCTTTTTAAGTATTTATTTCTATATTATTTAAAACATGGTAGCTATTTCTTGTTTTCTACCTGGTTTTGATGACTATCTCTGTAGCTCAGTCATTTTAATAATCAACCAAGATTAGTAATCCCAAATTTACTGCAGGCACTACAAAGCACATGGTGTGTTTGTGACTCAGTAGTGCTACGTCTCAGATCCCTGATACAGCTCTTCTAATAAGGCCCTGACTTGCTTTTGTATGAAACAATGAAGCCATTACAGAAAACAATCACCTATGAAACAGTTTCCAGCAAAAAAACATCCAGGAAAATTTGCAAGCACAAGCTGTACTTAATGCAATCAACTGGATTGTTTTAACTTCTGAAAACATATTATCTCTTATTAATGCCTCTAGCTCACTGGATGTTTTTTGTGCATTTATTGACACGGTATAAAAATAAGAAACCCTTTATTCCAAAATGAAGTTATTAGACTTTTTGTTCTTTGTCTTAATTTCAGCAACAATTAGTAGCCATAATCAAACATTTAATTGAGGTATATACCCAGCTTCTTAATGTCATCTGACAAAAAACTAAGGTGAAATCCTGTCCAAGGCACAATCTTTTTCTAAAGATATATAGCATGTAAAATGCAGTGTTATTATGTAGCATTAATCAAAATGTCACCAGCTTCTGAAATGGGCTTCTGTCAGGGAGTGCATATTGGTGTTCTGGCTTGTAATGGCCTTGCTAATTTATGACAGACTACCATGTCTGTAATAATAAAAAATCTTCTCCTTGTGCTCTTTTGATACTTTCCCATTGATGCATGTCATTTTTTGAACAGGATAAAACAGTTCTGTCATAGCATATAATATCTCTGTTCTGTAAATGCAGAGTATGCTATTATATAGAAGGAAAATGTTATACTGTGCTGTGTAGGCAAGATAATATAAATAGGTTTGTGTTGTGTTTGTTCCTGGTTAACAGAATCATTTATACAGTCAAATCTTCCCCTCCTCTGTTTTGAAAGAGGCTTTTTAGAGAAACACACATAAGGTGTAGTTCATTTAAATATGAATTTCTGGCTACAGGAGTGCAGAAGGTTTAGTTTCAGATTGTCAAACTGATCTATTGGTAACAATCACTATTTTGCAAATGACAAATAACAGATAACAGTAATGGTTTATTGGCAGTGAATCTCCCTTGGAAAGAATTCTTTACTTGAATCTTTAAGCTACCTTGTTCTCAGCTTAGTCTTATCCATCTTATGAGTGAAACCTTTTTTTTCACTGAAACAATTACAGGAAGCCCTTTCCATTGTCCGTCTCTGAAAGTATAATTCATTATGCCTAAGCAGAAGATATTTAATATAGCTTATTCCTAGTAGGTTCTACTGCTTGTCATTTGAGTGCTAGTTTTTTATGTAGATTTTAAGAATGAGAGTTTACTAGTATTACAAAGTCAATAACTAGGTATGGACAATATATGGAACTTCACATTTATATACTTATACTGTGTATATTTACAGTGTACAAGTAGGAAATTTCCATCCCTGTTGAACATTACAAGATGGTTACAAGAGGCTAAGCTATAAACTATTGATGTAATCCCTGAAAATTCTTACCATAAAAAACTGTTGCTTTTGAAGGCTGTTTCAGCACTGGGGAGAGAGCAGTAGGATACACTGCTGTTGCTTCATGTGAAGATCTGAAATTTGAGTGTGCTGAAACACTTTGCTCTCTGCTCTCAGGTTGCAAAAGTCCCTGAAGTACCACAGCCAGTTCATGCCAACTTCTGGTCACATTTTAGGAGATCAAAAATACTGAATCTTCTTAATGCTGAAATGATAGCAAAGAGTATTTTCACGTTGAATATTCTTGAACACAGACGTTTGGTGCCTTGCTACCTATATATAATGTTATAACATGTGTGAAGATAAGGCACAGTGAAGTGAAAAGATTCACAGTATGTGAAAAGATTCAGGGATCTGTAAGTATAAATCACTGTCTGAAATACAGGGTTGTTTTTTAATCTGCCTACCTCCCTATGATTTTTCCTATCAGTATAGTATTATGGAGCTGTTTGAAAGTCATCAAAAATTTTAGGATGCCATCTAATAAACCAATCTAATAAAGTCAGAGTTCCTGAAAGTTTTCCTTCAGAGCTCTTTAAAATAATAAGGAATCCTTTCGGAAATTGTCCTTTTGAAATACTGAATTATCAATGTTTTTTGTGTGTCACATTGGGCATCTGACCCATGTTTTGAACCATTGCATTGAATTTGTGGCAACTAGTCTAATGGTGTCGTCATCTCTAATTTCAAAAATGAGATACAAAGAAAAGTTGAAGGAATGAGAGAAATATATTTAGCGATAAAATAAATATCACCAGAGTTCACTTTTGTTGTTGTATTTTTTTGTTTTGTTGTTCATTGTGGTGTTGTATTTGGTCGACTTTTTGAAGGAAATAGAGAGGTCAGTATGGAAGTACAGAGCATAAACATCCTGTCAAGAAAAATACAGGATATATGTTTTTCTAATTAGAAGAGGAAAACATAAGGAAAAGTAAGGGTGAGGGGTAAAGGCAGGTAAATTCAAAAGATATAATAATGATGATTTGTTAATTCAGTGGTGACATAAGCCACTAGACAAAATAGGGAGATCTCCTATGTCTTTGTGTCTTCACACAGAACTAAATGCCATTTCAAAATGTGCAGCAGCAGAAGTCAGTTGTTCATTGCATGTCTAAGTCTGCCACTCTTGGTGGTGCTGAGAGTATTATTCTTCTCTCTCATATACCATGACAGTTTTGAACAGGCAAATCCTTCACTTTCTTCTGACTGAAGTTTCAGGCAGCAGACATGAATAGGAAACAATTTTTTTGTATCACTGAACTACAGTGGTGTTGAGGGTTAACCCCAGTAGGCAGCTAGGCATCCCACAGCTGCTTTCTCACTGTCCCCAGCCTGCTCTCCCCTCATCCCACACCCTTGCAGTGGGATGGGAGAAAGAGAAAAGGAGGAGTAAAATCAAGTGTGAGTTGAGATAAAATATATGTAATAAGTGAAGGAGTGGAAGAAAAGAGAAAGAAAACAAAGTATGAGTGATGCAAAAGCATTTAGTCACTGACTGCCTCCCCTGGGGAGACCAATGACCAGCCAGTTCTCGAGAAAAAGATGGCTAACTTGCATCTTTTGCTGAGCATAATGTTATAGGGCATGGCCTATCTGTTTGGTTGATTTGGATCATCCTTCTGGTTGCGCCCCATCTAAACCTCTTGCACAACACTGATTCTGTTCACTGGGAGAGCAGAGTGAGAAGCAGAGAAAGCCTTGATGCTGTGCAAGCATTGTTCAACAAGAGTTAAAACATTAGCATGTTACAGCCTTGTTCTAGTCACAGAACTTCAATAGCACCAGAGGAGCTGTTATGAATAAAATGGACTCCATCCCAGCCAGATCCAATAGAGGTAAGCCGAAAATAAAGACAGTTGATTTTTAATTTTTTTTTTCAGAAAAATAGTACAGATGAGAAATTGGAAAGGTCATTGTCGTGGGTCCAATAAATCTAGAGCCCTGCAGAAAGCTTAAACTAGCTAGCTACAGTAGGTGGAAGTCAGTAGAGTACAATAATTACCTAGCCTGTAATGTCCATTAATTTATTGACATTAATAAGGTATACATGAATTCAAGAGGATAACTTGGAAACTCTTCAAACCCCAGCAGTACTGCATTGTTCTTTTCTCTGAGTCTGAAAAAAATCTTCAGTGAAAAAAGTCCAATGAAACTGATATATTCCTGAAGGGGTGGGTGAAGGTGGTGGTTAAATGACATAGTCAAATGAAAAACTTCTCCTGTTGCAATAATAGGTTCTATTAGATTACCTATGTTAGAGTAAAGGTGATACTCCTTTAGTGTTTTTTATACCTTTCCTATTTCAAAAGTAGCATTTGCTACAGTCTTAATATGTGTGTTTGCTTTGTGTTTTTATATTTATGGATCTTAATTTTTTCATCTTTACATATAAGATGAAATTGTGTCATGGACACCCAAAATTATGCATTCTTTTTATTATATGTCTGCCTATGATCAGCAAGCAATACTGTTTTTATAAGAGTCCCTGAAGGTATCAGCATGAGGAGCAAAATTTAGTTTTCTACGGCTAGTACAGAAGGTGGCTCATGTTACCATTTCTAATAATAAACGCAGACACACACACGTATTTATGTGTAATCATAACTTCAACAAAATTTCAACTGTAAGGCAAATGTAATGCTGGAAACATAAGGAAATGTAATGCTGGAAATACTATTCGCAGGGGTCCAGCAGTCAAAGAATCTCCTGAAGCTGGCTAGTTCAAGAGACTACTGAGTGTTGACTCTCCTAGAGTAAAACTTCCTAATCTCTTTTTATCAGTATAAGAACTCATATCTTCATCAGCATTTTTGGTACATACCAAATTTCAGTATGAAAACTTAGTGACTTTGTGTATTAGTTCTGTGGCCAAAAATGCCTGTGCATTTGTGCAACATTATTCTTCTTTAACATGAAAATCGTCATATAACAATGCTATATAAATGGAAGGCTGTTATTTCTCACGAAAGAAAATAGTTTAGATGGCTTCAGTATAAAAGCCAGAAGACTACTTTTAAAGTAGTTTTAATTACAAAGTAGAAAGCATATACATAATGAAAGGAATTTGGTATAAATGCTGTAGAGTTCAAAGGCATAACATTATTTTCCAGCAAGCTGTTTCTTAAATTTATTTAATAATTTAATCAATTTTTTACTGGCAGAATATAGACATCTAGTAATGTCACTATTAAGAGGCTTTTGGAAAGTAAGCATGGAACTGAACTGATCTCACACAGACGAGTGGAGAACAGGCTTGAAGGGCTTTAGTGAGATTGTGGGATGGAATGTTACTCCTGGAAAATAAGCAATGACATACTGACCAGTGCTTGATTTTTATCATCTAGGGGGCCTGACTCATTTTCTGGCTTTGCTTTAGACTTACCAGGTCTAAACTTGTCAACTTGCTAGTTGTTGGATGATGCATGTGGCAGTCCGGGTAAAAAGGATCAGGATAACTTCTTTCATGTGAGTTCTTAATTATGAAGTTGCACTACTTCCTCTACTTTGCAAACTTTGATTTACTTTGCTGCACCTCCTAGCTCCTTATTCAGTGTGCTGCATGGTAGGTACAGTTAAGCCCAGCTCTAGCAAAAGAGCAATGAACCAAGATCTATCCTTTCCTCACTATGAATTCCCAACACTTGGCTATTGCTCATGCAAGAAGAGTAGGGAGACCATCACTTCTGCCTCTTCCACTTTTTGCTCAGTTTCACTTTGAAACCAAAAGAACGAACATTACACAGTGTTGGGCAAACAGGGAATAGGTGCCTTACCAGGAGACTGCTGTGACTGGTAGACTATCTAATTTCAGAGTGCCTCACATGATGGAAGCTGCAGTGTGGCAGGCATTGACACTTTTTTGGTGTGCTTCTGTTGGTGAAATCTTTGGCAGTTGTATGATTAGTCTGAAGACTTTAGACCATTTCTTGCTCAGTTTGTAGTGTCAGTGGAATAATGAAATCTTCCCATTTCCAGGGTAGAGTACCCTGAATGTTGTTTGTGCTTTGTGATGCAGTCTTTGGGAAGTTAGATAAAAGATGTGCAATTCTTTTATTGGATTTGTTCCCTCATTCCCAAAGGAAGCAGTGCATAGCCCTGCAGTTCATTTTGCTCTCTCTGTGCTGTATCCCACAGCTACTGATGAACAGTCAGCTCATTTCTGGTTAAAAGAATGTGAAGGAAAATGCCTTAGAGCAAAA
Source organism: Lophotriccus pileatus (assembly GCA_035583135.1). Classification (NCBI taxonomy): domain Eukaryota; kingdom Metazoa; phylum Chordata; class Aves; order Passeriformes; family Tyrannidae; genus Lophotriccus; species Lophotriccus pileatus. Next base: position 20,453,831 of record JAWWES010000133.1, read on the forward strand.
TACATTGATTTACAGTGCAAGAATAAAATTCACAATAAGAAAGCACTGAAACTTTGTTTGTCTCTTTGAGTAAGGATTATGTATAGAAGGAAGGATTCAGATCAGTGATTAGAAAAAGGAATTAATGGTAAATAAAAAGTTATACTAAAGCTCTTCAAAAAGGAATACACAAAGGTTGCACACTGTGAGTGGGTTGCCGTGTTTCATCTCTAAGTGAACAGGATGCCCAAAGACAAATGCAGAGGTCAAATCCATGGTCACTTTAAAAGGAATGGAAGATGATTGGCTGACTTGCAGTCATTTGACTTTAAAATATTCAGGCCCATTTTTTTAAAGAACGCTGTCAGTAGGAGAAATCGGGAGCACCAAGAGCCTTACCGAAGCCTATGAAATAGCCAGATGGTTACATTGGGACCTACAGCTTCAGCTCACTCCAATGAGAAGGGGAGATCCTGAGTTTAATATTCTGTGCAAGGACCCCAGCCACTGACCAATGTAATCCGTGACGGCTTTGCAATCAAACCTCAAACATTAAAACCTGTTTTCAAACTATCACGTGACTATGCCTTCAGTGAGCACCTAATTTGAAAAGTGAAAACTTTTTTTCTACAAACAACCTAACTGATAAAAAGCACTCGTGTTTCACTACGTTCCATAGTCTTCAATGAATGATAGTAGACATTCTTAGCTAATGCACTGTCCCCTCTTGTCCAGGCTCTTGGAGAGGCAGTGTATGAAGCTGTGTACTAATCAAACCAATCCTCTGTGGTGTCTGAATGATTGTCATCCTTCGATAAGGAGCCTGCGAGAATGTGCACACTTCAGTATTCTTTAAATTGGATTTTGAGGACTTCACTGGTACTTAATTTTACACAGAGAGGTGCAGCTCTGGCCACTTATTTTAAAGAACCAGATCTCTTCTGCCCACCCAATTTGAACAGGACTTCTATGGAGTGAGTAAGTTACTTGAATCTTGAGACTTCATATAGAGCAACAAGGTGCTTCAAAGTTCTGAAAGAATCTCTTTTTGTAACTAGCATTTTGAGTGTATTTTTTGGTGTGTCTTCCTAGCTCTCATCTAAGCAGTAGTGATGCAATTCTAGAAATGCTTATTAGTAATTTTCTATAAGCAAAAAGTATTGTGAAACCTTGGAGGAATAGAAGATGAATCACTTTCCTCAGCTGTAATGCCTAGGGCTGGATTTGAACCTTGTTTTGTTCTTAGTAGAACAGTCCAAGACAATGGAGTGCCTTCATGTCAATAAAGATCAGCTAGTGTTGTCTTTTCTGCTTGAGACACATGGAGTTTGAAAGGAGCTCTATACAGGGATCAATAGTGGACAATTAAGAAGATGAAAATATGGTCTAGAAGTGACAGAAACAGATTGGGAATTGAAAATCTCTTTTCTACTTCTGGCTCTGCCTGTGGCTGGACAATTTACTTATTGTCTCACTGCCTTATTTCCATCACATGTAAAATTACTTTATTAGTGGTTTTGCAACAAGACTAACTGTTAAGGTTATTCCTTTATGTGTGCAGTGCATAGAGAAATAGTGTACTATTTCAAACCCAGCAGTAGAGCAGCTCAGGTAGTACAGCTTCTTGCCTGCAGTTAAACTAGATACCACATGCAGGACTAGGGTCTGGCATTTTCTGTTTAGAAATTGCTAATCTGCTTAGGGTAGGCTAGTGTATATGGATGTATTGGATGTACAGGATGTTAATAAGTGTGTAAACACCTTCCTCTCTCTTCCAGTTCAATGTACATAGCATTTCATTTCCAGAGAAATACACTTGTATTGTTAGTGTATGTCAGCAGGCGTAAAGCTTAGTGGAGCTCAGGTGATTTACAAACACTGAATATTTGGCCCTGTATTTTCTTCTGCCTAATCCTGATTAAATGTAAAGGAGTGATTTGATTCCGTTTCCTCACTGAATGCTGGCTGATGCTGCAGTGGCTATCTCTAGTTTTATTGCACTGGCCTTTTCCACCAGCAACTCTTTCCCAGATAAACGCAGGGAATTTTTATTGACAGCTTATTTTAACAGATCTTATGATGAAGGATGTTTCTGTTGCAGAGGTAGAGAGCAGCTGTGAGATGGGTTTTACTGGCTATGATCCAATTTATCTAAGTTATCTGTCTTGCTGTGACTCATCAAGTACTATAGAAAGTAGATGTGAAATGAGCAGGGGAAAAAAACCCCAACAAACCCATCTCTGAGTGAAAAGGCGTTTATGTTATGATGTCATGTATTAAAGCAGTCCAAAAAGAGCAGAGTCATCCCACCAATATCAATTCTCTTTTAGGTAAAGCTGTGTGTGGTGAAGTTTCTCTCTAATATAGCAGATGAATTACTGCATTGAGCTCAGGTTTGGATTTTGAAAAACTGTTGCAGTCTTAAAACCAAAGACAGTTTTTGGAGCACTTGTCATATCTAGGTAATCATTAGTTTACATGTGTACTATCTTCCTGCCTAGAAAATGTCGTAGCATAAGCTTAGTCAAGTTGCCCCATTTTACATAGAGCCTTAACATGAAAAGACTGACTTCCCAGCTGTATCTGATGGTAAGAATTGATGCTTTGCTTTCCTACCTTTTATCTTCTCCTCAGCTGCATGAAAGGAGGAGGTTATTTAAAGCCCCCTAGAGAAGAGTCATGGATTTTCATTTGTGAGAGATACAGAGTGGAAGAGAGGGGAGCAGAAATAGACCATTTTGGAAGATACAGCCTCTATAAATATGTGTGTATTGAAGGTGTGTTGTGGTGTTACAGGAAAAAATAAGCAGTGGAAGAAAAATGGGTAGGGAGTAACAGTTTGAAATACAAGTGTGTATGTACAATTTTTTATGAAAGTATGACTGTTATTATGCCTATTTAATTTCTTAAGGGGTTTTGTATTCCATATGATGGGTGCTGCCAACGTTTATGAACTTTGCATATTACCTAATGACTCATTTCTCAGTGAGCTGAAAGCCTATGATTTAATATTTACAAAGGAACCAACCTTAGGCCTAATGGCATAATGGAACAATATGAACTTGTATGGGCTTCACTGCAATATCTAAACAGTTAAGCCTAGTCTGTGCTTTTAAGCTTGTGAAGGTCATTCTACTGAGGTTAAAAAAACCAAACAGATTAATGGTATTTCAGTGAATGGTGTTTAAAATAGCAATAGAATAGACAACGATTGAATAACTGATTTCTAATATCTGCTGGGTTTTTTGTGCTTTAAAATGTAGAGCTCCTCTTCTTATTATTTGACCTAATATTGGTTTACTCTTCTCTATTTTGCATAGGTAGAAACTGGGAAAGAAAATAGGCTTTTGATGAATTTCAAAAATTTAAAATACATGTCTTTTCAGATTTTACCTCAATTACATCCTAATTGCTCATTTTAGGGGTTAATTCAAAGCTTATTCATTTTACTCTAAATAGTTTTAGTCTTCAGTGACTCTGGTTAGGAAAAAAATTATCAAATATAGTAAAATTTCTCTTATTAGTTTCTAAAAATGCAGTATGAACAGCTTAAAAACTGCTTCCATGTTTTTTCATCATTTGTGACCCAAAAACTATTCCATTCCCAGAGCAGTATCAGATGTCCCAATGTAAAGTGAAAACTGAAAATTTTATCAAGCTTTAAAAAGAGATGTACACAAACCCTAGTCAGTAACCGGAGAAGTAATTTCTTTTGGATTACATTTTATCTTCTGGAGTGTGTTAACTCAGTACATAGGATTTGGAAGTTAACACCAGTGATTAACATCTGTGCTGGTTTTGTTCTTCCAATCTTAGGGGCCTTTGGAAAGAAATAGGACGTTGAATTATTTCTGGTAAAAGTGGGGAAAAAATAGTTTTTAAGTCCTAAGGTTCTCATTCTTTTCTAGAGAACTCTGTTCACATTATGCTCCTGGGTTTGACTTTGGGGTTTATTTGGGCTTTGCTCATTTGTTTGTTTGTGGTTTTTTCCTACAAATCATTAAATACTAGCAAAACATAAAGGGTAGGTCAAGTTTCAGTCATTTCTTAAATCTGTCAGTAATGCATCTTTCGTTACTTTAGTCACTACTGGGTTTTTTATTGTCCATAATTAGTTATAGTTTTATTTATTTTTAAAATTTATAGAGACTATTCACCTGGAAATGGTATACTGTTTAAAGGTGCTTTTCCACACTTGCTTTTCCACACTTGATTCTTTTTAGTTTGTCATAGATAAACTATAGTGGATAATGGTGAATGTACTCAACTTATGAGATCATAGTATGGGCTTCTGATAAGCAACAGGCATGAAATAACCTCCTGAGAACAGAGAGTGCTAGTAAGAGACAGTGTTTTATTTGTTACTTGAAAATTATGAAGTTATTTCCTCTATAGAGGAAGAAATCCCCCATAAATGGATGGGTGGGACTAGACTTAGTGCCCTTGTGAGATTTATAAAGTGGGGAAAGAAGTCATTGTCCTTCTTATGTATTTGGAGAGGTGACCCTGGAATTTGCAAGATTTATGAAGAAGTTGCTTAAGCATTGCTGTATGACTGATTAATCCTCCAATTAATAACATTCATACTGAAATAACTTCTTAGTAATGGCACCAAATGACCTTGACATATTTGTGCATAAAACAACTTACTATATATAGCAATGATATTAAGCAGTTTTTTCAATTTACAATTAAATAGCTTAAAGAGGCTTGTACCCTTATTGGCTGTTTAAGCATCAAAGATATTCTACAGCATATTTTCCCACTTTCAGCAGTTATCCTTGCATTTGCATGTAAGATAGCTTGTAACACAGAGTAGGCTTTAATTAAAATATTCCTAGAATTCTCTGAGCTAGACTTAAATAAAAGTTTACCATGGGGGAAAAAAAAGACATTCCTAGTTATGTTTATGGTCTTAAAAAATCATGTGTTTTATACTGATTACTGTAACCATGACTGAGAAAAAAGCTTCTTCTGAAAGCTTTCTATGAATAGGTACAGAAAGTGTATGGAAAGGGATTTTTTAGTGTATGGAAACAATTTTTTTTTTCATGGGAGAAAACCACAATAAAATTCTAACTCCTTTAGGTGTACTTTGAAATTTGGTAAGAGAACAGACAAGTTTCTAAAATACAATACTGCAAAACATTCATTACAAGGACAGTTTAGTTGTACTACTTCTGTTGATGCTGATTGCACCCTGCTATGTGGCAAAATTCAAAATATAGGTATTAGCAGCAGAGTCTGCAACTAAGGAAGTGGAAAACATTGAGAGAATAAAAAAACCTTACCAAGTAGCACTTAGTGGAGGGATAAATTGACAGTACTTTTCTTTTTTAGTACTTGAATTTCATTAGAAAGTGCAGATGCAGTGTAGCTAAGTATTTAATAAATGGTAACATGTCAACACGAAAGCTTTTTTTTTTTTTTTTCCTCTGGAATGGGGATTTTAGTTGCTCACAATTGCTTCCACTTGCTTGACTATGAAATACTGCAATTCCTCAAAATCAGATCCATAGTTCAGCCTGACCCCTGGAAAGAGGGCTACACTGGCTATTAAATTAGATATCAGCTCAGGTACCTTATTCACGTGGTGACAGGTTCTGTTTAGTTGCCCTCAGAGGATTCAGTTCGTGAGCTCAGTTTGCTTCGTTGGGATAACAGAGCTCTGCCATTTCGACTGATGAAATCATAGCATTTTTTAACACACTGAAGTGTTGGTTTAGCTTTGAGTTTTATTTTGAATAAAACATTAATGGAGTTGAAGGAGGGAGAAATGAAGTTTTCCTCCTGTTACTGATTATCTTTTCGGAGAACCATAAAATTCTGAGAAATTTCCAACTTCAGCCATCCATCCCTGCAGTGTCTGAAACAAGTCGCTTACAGTCATCCTCCATTCAGACCATATTACACTCTGTGTTCCATCCATCATGTTCAGAGTCACTCCTATACTTCCAGGATTTTTTTAAAATACACCTTAAAGCTACAGAGTACCCATACTACTATTAAGTGAACTTTCAGGGACTAAACAGATTTCTTTCAGTTAAGTGATTAGGAAATCAACAGAAGTAGATTTTGTTTGTTTGCGTGGTTACTTACTTATAGGAGCTTAAGACTGTTCAGATAAGCTGCAGTTCCAGCCTTGGCACATACCAACTTTTTAATTATTCTTCTCCAAAGTAATTTCTTTCTTAATCTCCTTTTGCTGTTCCATATTCTTCCTGTATCCTTTCACAGTGGTAGAAACCTTACAATATTTTAATCTGCCTCATCTGTTTTTCACCTTCAACTTTCATTGGATCTTAATGCATAGTTTGGCCTGGTTTCATAAAAGTGAAAAATAATAATGCATGGGTCATTAACATAGATTTTCCTTCCCTCCCCAATTTGGAAATGGTCTGTTGTTCGTTTTTTTTTTTTTAATTAAATGATCTCATTCATTCATAGTAAACATCGAAGGGCAAGTAGGCGGAATGGAAGAGTTGACTAACACTGCTGATAAAATATGAAAGAATAAATGCAAATTATTCTTTTAAAAAATCCTTTAAATCCTTTAAAAAAAAATCAAGCCCAACTGACTGCCTGAGAAAAGCAAGCAAATCTTTCCTTCCCTGTGAAGTCTAAAAATACAAGATAGTAGAATAAATGCATGGTATTGGTTAATACACAACTGACTGAGAGATTTAAAAAGACATAAGTTGAAGTCTGGGTGTCTTTGTCTGACTTCAAAAGCACAATTCTCTTTGTGAAGAAAAATATGTACTTGCTTATTAAAATGCTCCTGGAATTAACTAACATTTGTGCATTATTTTCACAAATGTTATTTACAAAACATTATTTAAGTCTCAAATGTTATCAGTATATTATATTACCTTGTGATTCTTACTGTTTTCCATACTTTCACACCTCTGAGAATACAAAAATACAATTTCTGTCACATACTGGAATTTCAGTCTGTATATCTGCTGACAGTGTTGCAAGAGGCGAGAAAGTATTATTTTTAGTACATGGCATTCTCACAGGAAGAAGCATAGTTAATATTCACTTAAAAAACAATTGGGATCTTTAGTGATTTTGCTAATATTCAAATGCCAGCTTATTTTATAATTCTAATGCCTGACTGTGGCAAATATGTCACTTTGCCCCTAGGTTTTTTTGTGTTAACAGAGGAGGAGGCATGCAGAGCACATACCTGCTCAGTGGCTGTCAGTCTCAGGAGGATTTACAATCACTCGTTCACACAGAGCTCTTACTGTTGAGCCCCACGTACAACCCATGCACAAGCAGACAGTGAAAATAGAGGGAATACAGCAAAAAATGTGTTTATTAGTTTGGTAGCTTTTACGTTTCTTCTTTTTCAAAATTCTTCAGCAAGTCAAATATCTTCTGGGATTAAGCCCCAGGTTTGGTATGAATCTTTAGCACATGGTAATAAACTGGGACAATCCTAATGACTGATGTATTGGATTGAATATCTAGATCTGCATGTGCCAGTTTCCCATCTTCTGTGATGGTCTGCTTTGAATTATATGCAGGCTTTTTTAATCCAGGTTGTCAGGAGCTATTGTGCACCAATGTAACAACCTTCTTCTTCCCGAGGAACTGCTGATTTATGAAACCAGGAAGACACGTTGCCTGTTTTGTCTTGGATTACCTACCCTTATCTCTTGTTGGTGAATGGAGATGGACATGACTGTGGGCTGAGTTTTATTCCCTTCATTTCCCTGGGAACTGGTTTATTGAGGACTTCTAAGACCAGCAAAGTGACGCAGGGACTGATGAGTACATGGTTGTGGTGATCAGGTTCAAGCAGAGGAGAGATCAACATTGTGATTTTTCTCCTAACTCAATTTTCTGTTCTTGAGTGAATGTAGATGTTGCTTTGTTGTTTGGGTTTTTTTTTTTTATCCTCAAAAAGGATTTTGCAATACATGCAAATTGTCAATACATGCATTATCTCCCTCCAAAGCCTCAGAGGACAATTTAGGTTCTTGTAGCCCATGTGATTTTAGCAGTTACTGAGAGGCATAGTGGTTAACTGGAAATGATTGGAGGTGATTTCCCTCAGTGTGGCATGTTGCTTTGCCACCCACTGGTAGGAAAGGCAAGGTTTCATAGGAAATTCAACAAAATTGAGATAGGAAGGTGCAAACAGTTTAACTATAACATCATTTTTACCAAATATTGCCCACTAGTTTAAGGACAATTGTTTTGCCATTGAGATGCATGAGAATGCAATATGTATGCAGAGTAGTGGGTGGGACAACTGGGACTGCAGAGAGCAGAGTTCCTCTTCTGTAAAACATTTTACTTATTAGTATGCAGATATTTAAATCTGAGGGCATCCAGAGGTTGTTTGAGCCATGAAGAAACAAGGGAAAAAGAAAAGGTTTCTCTGTGTTTAGAGTTTGATTCTTCTGTTACCTTTGGCCCTTGTTCTGAAAAATATAAAATGCTTGGCATATTTTTATTTGCCATTAAAACAGCACATACATAAGGTCAAGTATGCAATTAGATCTTCTCTAATAAATGTGCCCTTTGTCATCACCTACTTTTACTCTCTGAAATCTAATATAAGCATGTATTTCCAAAAAAATTGCGATAAAAGGCCTTTAACAGTTCAATAGATGAAATAATGCTGCCTCCTCCATTGTATTCAAATCCAGTTAAACACAATGTATTCAGTCAGAGAATGGCTGCCTGTGTAGCTGTTTAGACCCTCAAAAGCATAACCTCTTACTAGAGACTGTGTTGTTCATGCACTTTCTGCAAGATAAATGTACAAAGGACATAATGGGCTGGATCTCCTGCCTCCAGAAAGGCCAGGAGTTAGATTCCCAGCTGGAGTGAAAGACTGGAAACTACGCTCATTTGCACAAGCAGCGATGGTGGCTCAGGATCTCTGTGTTACACCTCCTCTCTGTCTCTAACATTGTAATGCAGCTTTTACTGTGGTTTCCAGGTCTTGCGATCAAAATCCAGCATGATTTATATAATTCTACCTCAAATATTGTTAAACCGTCTTCTATGATTGTGACTTTCTGGATATTTTATGTGTCATTTTCTATGAGGGCTGTGGTTTGTGACTCAGGTTCTGCTATTTTGCTCCAATTTGCACCTGAATGAGACACCATATATTGTCACCAGTATTAGCATTCAGTGTGTGCTCTGTGAAGTCCCTGACACCTGATACATGTTGTATGCAACACTTGGTGTTCCTGTGGTTTGGTCTCTGCTAAAGACCAACTACTCCTTTTTTCCCCTCTGATTTCATGTTTTATCTAATACCTGTATGCTTTAGCCACAGCATTTGCAGTTTGCTATATGTGAAACTGTTTCTTTGGTTACACATTCCAAAATTAATTTCTCTTGGATCTTTTCTGTTGTATCCTTGGAACACCTATGGAATAGCCTTGCTAAAAACTAGTGAAGCACTCTTTTTTTTAAGAAATGATGAGCAAAAAGTAAGCTGGAAAAAAAGTACAATGGTTCTTTTGAAATCAGGGTTAAAGTCCACCATTTTACTGCCTGTGATATAAACCAGAAATATGTATTGTTGAAACACTGCATTTTGGTTTATGTATTTCTTTAGCTGTAATCAGAGGAAAAGAAAAATCCAAGCCGTTGTCACTTTTGTTGTACAGTAAATATAAAAATGTTGATTCTCAAATGGTGTAAGCATCCCCATGTTCCATAAGTGCAGGCTACATATAAAAGAATAGTGAGGTTTAAATTTTCACATCCAACTTGTAGGCATTTCTTTTAGAAGTTTTGGCTTTTATTTTATTCGTTTTAGTTGGGTACTAAACAAAGTGAAATGTAAATCTGCATTTCTGGGATCGCTGGCAGCGATGTGAATTGTTCTTAAGTAGAATATGTACATACATATAAGTTCAACTGCTTTTAATACTGATACTAAGGGTCAATATCTAGGTTAGTCACTAGGTAGAACACTGACGTGAAATAAATTGCAAAAGAGACAAGGTGCAAAAGTGCACCTTAGTTGTTAAATCAAAAGAAGAAAGTCTTTGAACAAAGACATATAAGGTGGGTGTAGTTGATCTTGTTCATGAGCAGTAATTATAGGTAATTAGTCCCTTGAATATTTAGTATTGAGGTAGTTAACGAAAAGGTCCTGGTGTTTTGCAATGCATGTAAAGAATCTGAAACAAATCTGGTGTATCCTAATAGACTCTATCTCTGAGTGTAGTGAAAAGGTCGTGTTGTGATTGCTAATCTAAACAGCATTTCTTGCAGGCGAAGGGTCTAGACTATGACTTCGTTCTTTTGAAGAAATTCATCTTCTGAGCTGATGCCACATGACTGAAGATAGTAAAGCACTAGATCTTAAAGATAGATAAGACCATGCCGTGCTCTTGCATGAGGTTATGATTCCCTAGCTGCACTCAATTCATTATAGCCTGGAGAAAGGGAAAGCAGTGTGACAGAGCATGGCATCTTTCTAAACAACTACATCAGTAGAAACCCCCTGCAGAATTTTAAGTCATTCATCATCTTCCCACCCTCATCCCTCCTTGCTGTGCTGATAAAATACTTTGCATCCATTATTAAAACACATCTTTCTGTATTAGAATGGCCCTGCGGCCAAAGCTGTTCTCTGCTTTGTTATGTGAGGCCGAAACTATACAAACTTCCAATTTAATGTGTTTTCTGACAGTCTGACGTTGTCAGACTGCTCATGGCAAATAACTTTCTTTTTTCCATTGTTCTCATGAATCAAAAATGTACGAGTTGAAATGAGGTGACATATTTGTGTTTGGTTTGCATAAAATTTAATGGAAAGACTTGGCAACAAACTTTTTTAAAAGGAAGCACAAGCTGTAATAATGGATGCCCAAAGCAAAACACCCAGTGTTACTTCCAAGCCAGTGTGAGTTACAGACTTGGTAAAAATTCCCTGCCATGTTGTATCTGGTATACAACAGCACATTAAAGATGTTTTACCTTAGCTCAGTTTATCTTAAGACTGGGTGCCATTTAAAGTGAATACGATGCCCAAGATTTATTTAGGTTTTTTGTGAATCTAAACAGAGTGGGCTGTAATGTGGGACCATCTGTTTAAAGGAGAGGAAAAATTACATTAGACATGTCATATTTTTTTTAAGTCTTATTGGAGGATTCTGATGAAAAGAAACAACATAGTAGATTAGTGTATAAAGGAACAAATTGAAAGGGAGGCAGTATGTACGAGGTCTTCAAGAAATAACCCAATATTTTCTCATATAAAAGACAAGACAAAAAGATAAATCTGAATATTGCTGAATTCTTCCCTGGAATGATATTTGCCTGTAACAAGAGGTGTTGTTGCACCCCATTGCAGTGGTAACCTTAGAGGATTCACAGGTGTTGCAGGAGTGACTTTGGGTACTGCTTTGGCATGTTTCACATGCTCTCAGTATCTTCCTTTTGTGGGAATAGTTAAAGGCTAAAAGCTACAAGGAGCACAGTCACCTTGGACTTTCTATAAACCTGATGCTGATAGTATTGTTTGAACTGATGTCATGAGTATGCTTTGCTGTTGTAGGGTGATTCCATCAGTCTTGTTTTTTTGTGTCAGGAAATACTCTCATTTCTGGAAGACCTGAGAATTAACTATTTACTAATGTTCCTTTTTATACTTGGAAGGAGCTTGAGAGGTTTAGGAGATTAGATGCATTTCAAAGGAGGTCTTGCAGGGCAGGGAGGAGGAAATTATTTGGTTGAAGTGTTGCAAGATAAATACCAGTGCCTTTTGGGTGTTTGATTACAAAAGGATTAAAAACAGCTTGCTATTTCATTCAAAGAAAAGAACCCATGAAAAACAACAAGCCTACCTACTAATAAATTCTCAGTGTTCTTTCAGTAACAAATTTCCAAATCTTTTGTTGCTATACTGTCTCAAGGGTCTGTCCTGCTGTCGTAAGTGTGTATGGGATTCATTGAGCTAATTCCCATAAGGGGAATTTTGCATGTAAATCTCTGACAAGGAGATTTTATATGTATTTGAATGAGCTGTTTCATTTTATCTTACCAGCAATCTACAGACTTGAATTTTCCTTGGTATTCTCTGACAGACCATGACAAAATCACTTACTAGTGACACAATGGCTCCTTCACAGCTGTTATAGTCTATTGTGCTGCATGGCGTAATTGGGGAATGTTTTAATCTGTTGATGCTTCACTCAGACTAACGTGGATTATTGACATGCTACACTTGCTACAAGCTGAATGTTCAGCAAGCTGCAACTCTGTGGTGCACGTATGCCATAGAAAATTTATTATATCAGCTACTGGTATACAGTAGACAAAGATCTTAACGAGAATTGCCCACTGGGTGCTCTTTCACAGAGGCACAGAGTTACACACTAAGTGTCATCCTGTAAAGTTCTGTGTTTCATCGTGGGGGTCTGCCAAAAAGACATGCTCCCTGGAATCTGCAGCACTTTGCTGAAACAAATGTCAGTTTTACTTGGATGCTGAAGAGCCTTGAATGTGTTATGCTGTGGAAATATGCATTTCCCCTTGGAGATGGTTTCGTCCCTGTCTGATCCAAAGTCAGACATCTGTGTTTTTGTGAATTGGAAGTCATCTTCAGTGCATTATAGTTATCTTTATATATGAAGGCATGTAAAGATTAATTTAGCCAAAAAACAAAGGGGGGCTCATCGTGATCTGCCAGTCATTCAGGGAAATAGCACATTTCACCACCCATAAAATTGAGTCTAGATATAGAACAAGATTTAACTAGTGAAAACCACTGATACTTCTAGTTTATCTTACTAGCATTCAACTTTTCATATTTAAATATAAATTTAAACAACATATCTTTATATAGAAAATAAATAATGAAGAGTGCTATGATAAAAGAATGATGTTGAGTAGCTCAGAGCCCCAAGTAACAATAGTAAATTGGGGTCCTGATACTTGAGGAAATTTGAGAATGTGGGACAAGGAAGAAACCCACACAGAGCTCTGGGACACTGTTTTTTTCCTGGCCTATATTGCACAAAACTGATAAGTTGTGGGAGGAATATTAAAGAAGGACCTGGACCATTTAACATATGTTTAGTATTTTAGGGCAATGGGAGAGGGTTCCAAAAGTCTTTGGAAAGGATGCGGGCAGTTAGGCTCTTGGAGAGCTCTCTCAGAGAGAGCTTTCTGGGAGGGTGGAATGAAGACATGGAAGCATAAGTTGAGTGACCATCTAGTTGGTGGCACTTCCAGCATCAAATGTCTTTGGTAAATGATTAAACAGCACAGTGAAGAGGCAAGAGAATTTTGCTGGTATGTATTTTCAGATTTGAATAATCCAATAATCTTGACATGAGAAATAAAAATAAACAGTTTGTATGTCTCACACAGGTTTGGAAACTCTGATGTGCGGCAGCTTTCCAAAGAAACATGTTAGAAATTGAGAAGCTTATTGAAAGCTTAGGCTTCCAACTGAATCTGCAGTAGGCAGGAATTTCACAGGGACAGTTTGTTTTGCAAAGTATCCTGCTGCTGCTTTTTTTTCCAGTGATGGAAATAAACCAAGACTAGATTTCCCTCTGTGCTGCACCCCACACCCTCCGCCCCCATATTTGAGCTTCAGATGGAAATAGAATATGCCAAGGAGTACAGAATTATGTATTCTCTTAGGGTAATAGGAATTACATGCGTAGTAAAAAAGAATATGCATATGGTACATGTAAACAAATGTTGTTATATGTGAGCCTGCAGCATCAGGGTGTTTTCCCAGAATCCAGAAGTGAGTTGTCATGAGCGCTCAAAAGTGGCTTGTGCTCAGAGGCAACTTTGTATAGTGAGGTATATGTACTTCATGCTGAAAAGTATGTTTAGAATCATAAAATCATTTAGATAGGAAAAGACCATTAATATCTAGGCCAACCATAGATATATTGAATACATAAAACAGAGAAATAGAGACAGTGTCCAGCTCCACGGAGTTCAGTATGGGCATTTCCCAGCTCTGAAATCCTTGCTATGTCACACTTAGACAACTAGCAGCACAGGTCTTTACTAAGACTTTCCCTTCTCCCTGCCAGGGCTGTGCCCTTCTGAAAAATGCAACTTTTTGCTCTTCACTAAGCACACATGAGCCCGGAGGTTAGTAATACATTCATCAGCCTGTTCTCCCCTGAAGGATCGCAGCTGACCTGAATCAGCACAAATATTTGCTAAGTTAATTAGACTTTTTCTTTAATCTCAGAGTAATTTGAAGTAAGGTTTGAGTTTCTTCTTGTAATATTTAAATGTGTGTAGGGGTTCTTGCTTTTCTTTCTTCTTTCTTACAGTTCCTAGTTTTGTCATTGTGAACTCATCTTCTAAAAAAATTGACTCTTCATTCAATTTATTGACTTATTTTATATGATCCTCTTACAGATTTATGTATGGACTGTGCTATATTTCTGGAATGACTAAGTAACTTTGTCTATCTGAGCCAATGCAGGTTGAATTCCATGGAGCTACTCTGTAGTAGACAAATAGTTATTGGAAATTGTGTATAAATCTTTCAGAGTTCCTGTTTAATTTTGGTAGCATCTTTACCAACCTGATTGATAACAAAGTCTGTGATTTCTCTAGTGCTTCCTGACCTCTTTATGAAGTTGCAATGTTCTCAAAATCACAAAAGAACATACTTTGTCAACTTATGTCACTTCCAGTGTAGCAGGTTAGGAAACTGAGATCTCTGTCAAAATGATTTTCAGATCATCACCCAAAGATTACCTCCTTAAAGTTTTCTTGCAGTTTACATTTTCCAACAGTTTTATATCTGTGTGGTTGAAAGTGGAACATGTTTTTCCTTGTCTCCTTGGGGACCTTGAAATTGAGATGCTGTATATTTTAACCTGTAACATAAGCAACATTGTTAAAAAATATAGACTGTCCCTTCTCAGTTTATGGCTCATAAGCCTACTCTAAGAATCAGTTCTGTAAGTCTGACAAATGGAAGACTTGGGGGACTTTTTTCTACCTTTTAGGCTTTTTTTTATTATTATAGAATTGTTATCAAGTTTATTTATTGGGTTAGGTTGATTCAGATATAAATAGCAGAATTTTAGAAATAACCGAATGTCTGAGAGAATTATAATGTTACCAGAAAATGTTACCAGCTCCATCTCTCCTACAGCTCAGTGTTTTTCCATCTCCATTGCACATTCTCCAACCTCACCCAGCTTCTCTGTGGGAGGAAAAGAAGCGTGTCTGGGTGCAGAGTTCTGTCTTGCTCACAGCTATGTTAGTTTACAGCCCAGTCAGTGTGAGTGAAATGGCTGACTTACATTTTCCATAGGCAAGTCTTAACACTTAAGACTTTTTTCTCTCTTTAATCAATGTTTTAAATTGCTCCAAGGTATAAGTCCAAAGGTAATTGTCCTGTAAGTGTTTCTGAGCAGACCAGATCAAAAAAATATCTTTGTATGTGATCAAAGTTTTGGATCAAGTCATTTGTCAATTGGATCCTGTTTAAAGGTGTAGGGATATTTCACATAAAGTGTGTCATGCCTCTTTAATCACGTGTACTGTATTCCCCCCCTTCGACCCCTCATTCTCTCCTTTGAGGTGAATTTCTTGCCTGAAGGGTTAATTAACTTGAATAGTAGGTTGATGACACTTTGCAAGACAGAAGACCCTCCATGAGACAAACAGTAGTCTTTCTGGAGCTACAGCAGTACTTCAATTTGTTTTCGTATCCATGCAAAATTACATGATTGCTTCAATGTAACTGTAAAAAAAACCCCAAACACTAATTTTGCTTTAAAAGCTATTTCCAAAAGAGTTTATTAAATGGATAGTAAGTACTTATATTCTTTTTCCTAGCTGGGATTCTTCTTTAAAAAAATGTCTGCTTAGTATCATTACATTGTCATTACTGTTAAGATTTCTTTGCTTAGCTTCTTTTGAGAGGAAAGTGTGACAGCCTTTTTGTAATGAGACTGGGCACAAAAGTTTACTCATAGCAAACAGGAGTTGTTTTCTCCTAAACAATACTTGGACTTCAATTTTTTGGCAAATTTACCCATTCATTTCCTCTGCCACTTTGAACCTTAATGAGGGTAAGAGGTAAAAGCTCTAGTTCAAGAGTTTCTTCTCTTGTGATGTTTAATTTCTAAAATATTGACAAGATGGAAAGTACTGTTAAGAGACAATCTGAGTCAATATTAGTGTAATAAACATCTGTAAGGTTAAGGAAGGCTTGGAATTTATGACTTAGTACCGAATATGTTGGATTATTTCTTAACAGAAATAGCACTGCTAAACAATATGCTGCATAGTCCAACATGTGAGATCGATATATAGATATATATAGATATTTTTCTTAACAAATGGTAGGTGCTGTATGTTTCCCCTTACCAGTATATTCAGACCAATGAATATTTGTTTTCTCACTTAAGAAAATGCATGCAGAAATTTTAGACATTTGTAGTCATAACGAAGAGAGAAAGATTGATGGCCATATTGGGAACATTGTAATTTTAACTTCTCATTTTAGAGGTAGAAACACTTGATATGGGCAATTTTCAAAGTGCTGAGAGGGATGTCATATCTTAACATTTACCAGAATTTGTTGATGATCTGTATCTCCCAGTTCCCTTTTGAAAATACGTCTCCTCATGGTGTACAAGTACAAATACTCACACAGGCCTGTATAAGTGAAAAAATGATTGATTTCCAGTCTGTACTTATTACAGTACATTATCTGTATGAAAATAACCAGAACATGCCTCTGTCTTGATCTACAATATGCTCATCTTACAACATAAATTAATATTGTATTTGGATAATCAGAGAGCAGGGAATCGGATTCCATTGCAACCTTTGGCAGATCAGCTCACCAGGAGTAGTGTGAACGTGGTAACCTTCTATTTCTGGCAATCTGTGCATGATACTGCATGATGCTATCTGAGGAACTTCCTTTTAAAAAATCTATTATGTTTATAAGATTCTTATCAAATTGTTATTGGAAACTAAAAATTTACTTTTGCAATAAAGGTCAAAATTCTTTTTTTATTATATTACCACATTACCTAAAATAACTTTATGTTAGAAATAGAGTGAAAGCAATTTTGTTTCATAAAAATTAGTGATTAGTTCTGATTTTTATCCTATCAAAACCTATTATGCATGTTGAAAAAGTAGATTTCAATAAGCTGTTAGATATGTTAGATGTGTTGACTGTTAAAATATGTGCAAATCTGTTTAAATTAGCAGTTTTCCCCCAATTAAGTATAAATTATGTAAATATCCATGCTGCTTTTAAAAGTCATCTGCTAGTTACAAGGGAAAGTAATAGTTTCAGGGAAGATTTTTGTAGGTAGTGTTTTGTGTTAATCATTGTTGTATCTTCAGCTATTAAAAGGTTTTCTGATGTGGTAACATGGAAACCTGAGTTCTTAATTTTGCTTTCCTCTAAATTTCCATAAGTTCTGACTTGACAGCATGTCTTGATTTGAAAAGAAAAATGATTAAAAATAATCTACAGACTTTGGTAACTTATTACTGCCTTCAAAGTCTAATCATTCTTCAAGCTGCAACTTGTGACTCAGAGGTATCTTCTAATATGAGTATGCAAATGGTCTAGGATAATTGATACAGTTTATGGACTTACGCTTTCTTAAAATAGGTTATTGGATAGTAGCTTTGGGATTCATGAAATGTTGAGATACATGTGTTCCCTTTTTCATACTAAGGAGAATAAATGGCTTGCTTGCAATTTACTTTTTTATTGCCAAATTCTGAATAACTCTAGTTTTTTGTGGGGGGTTTTCTTTGTTTGTTGTTTTGGGTTGCTTTTGTTTTTATTTTAATTGCCTTCTTTAATCCTGGATGTGCCTGAAACTTCTTTTTCCAGTCTGTGTGGGTTTACAGGATTGATCTCTGCCTGTAGATTTTCCTCTCAATTCCTTGTGGTCCCGTCAGCCAATGGGCTAGATTCCTAAAGTGAAAATTAATTCAATCTTTCACGCTTTATAAAAGCAGATGAGTTGTGCACAGTCCACTTACTAGTTTCATGTATTTTGTTAGCCAAAGGAAATTTCCAGTACCAAAAGTGCAGCTATCAACATTTGTCTTCCCTTGAACTTGATGTCACTTGCTGTGTTTTGCTTTCCAATCAGAGTGTTTTAGACAGGGTAAAGATACTATTGGTATTCCATCTGCATGGATAGGTCTCTGTAAATAAACAGTGACAATACTAAAGGTGTTGGATCCCTAAGAAGTTCATGATCTTTCTGGATCAGCTAGCAAATAATGCTTGCTTACAACTATCACGAGCAGACTGTAAGTACATACAAAAGCCAACTATATCTTGGGTGCCTGAGACCTCTTTTTCTTCTCTGAAGCTGATTAAATAATGTAAATGCATGCATACATACATAATAAGCATGTGCGTGGTCCGACTGCCAGAAACAAACACATTTATCACCATTGCTGGGGACTTGTGTCATGCAAATGTGTCGCCTAAGTCTGATAGGGAGGCAGCCCTGTGACAGATTTAACAAGATAAGATGACCTCCAAAAAAAGAGGTTTGCAAAACATTACAGATAATGGTATGCAAATTGACAAGCAGCGTAGACAAGAAGCTTAATAATTACTCCTTCTCCCTTTAAAACATTTTTCTCTTTTGGAGGTCAAGCCAGGTTAATTTATAGAGTCTGAAAGTGTCTGTTACACACACTGTGGTAGTTTTTTAGAAAATGAAGGGGAAAAAACCTCAAACAGGCTGAATTAGGAAAAGTGATCAGTGCAGATTATGTTATCAGGTCTTCTCTGAGCCTCACAGGTCAGGGAATTTCAGCTTACAGTTGGACAAGCTCCAACAGAACCAGCACTCAGAGTTAATGTGACCCTGCTGGGTTAGAAAATGATTTAAAAGGACCAAAACATCCCCAACAAAGCATTGAAAAGTAATTGCTCCAGCAGTGATACACTCCTACGTTGAAGGATTTCTACTGGCTAAAGTCAGTGACATCTAATTTATGGGTCATAGTTCCCATAGCCCTGTCTCATGATTGCTTTCCAGCAGCACAACTTTTCTCACCAGAGGACTTCATCCTATTGTGTTTCTAGATTTGTGGCCATGGAGTTGAACTTGGATCAAATATTAAAAACTTTACTGCTAAGTCTAAACCTTTCCCTTGGTCCTACAGACAAGGAAGTGATTAATTTTGCGTGTTTTTACTAGCCCTGCCATCTTCAAATAATTAGTTATATGTGAAGTTCAACATTTTTAGTCATCCAGCATAATAAGAGGATCCACACTACATCAACTACAGCTTGTGTAGATGCACTTGACTTGTTTGGTTATTCTTCAAGATCAATGTGAATTGTAAATGTACTGCAGAATATGGAAAACTTGAGGGGGTTTTTTTGTGTTTGTTTTTTTTTTTTTTTTTTTGTCTGTCTGTTTATTTGTTTTTGTTGTTGTTTTTTGTTTGTTTATTTGTTTGTTTTTAAAGGAAATGGGCATAGTTGCATTGAGCAGTAGAGGAAATTGGGAGCCAGACACTGTTCAGTTTTCCATTTGGATGTGGATTTACCTTTTGAATCCCATCTGATTATCACCATCCACCTCAGTCATTGGGGCAGTTTTGAGAAATGCTTATGTGGAAGTGGAATGAACAATAGAGATATAGATAAGTAAAAAGACACCAGTGCATTTTATGCATTTTGTGCACAATTTCAGTCCGGATTTGTGGAGAGCAAACATATTTGTAATATCATGTAGGTGAATGACTAGTTTAAATTACTAAACCCTGTTAACCTTTGTGCAATGTTTCACACAACTCTGAAATCCATTTTTGCAGGATTTTTATTAAAGATTACAGCCTGGGATCAGAACTACTTTCTGAACTTCACTATAGTAATAAAAGGCGAAAAAAAAAGCAAAAAAAAAAAAAAATTCATAGTCCTTCTGGGAAAATGAAAAATTTCATTAATGGTTCTCTAAAGAAGTAGTTTAAGTTGACAACATCAGTATGGATCTGACTCTGGGTTCTAATTGTAGGCCAAAGTGAGGACCAAATTTTACACAAAAGCTAGCTCTCGTGGGTTTTCTCAGGCTAGTAAGTAAATGCCCAGTCTTCGCGAACGAAGAGCCGGGGAAGGTCCTTACCCGCATATGCAGATAAGGCCTTCGAGCCTGCGCAGTGGA
>JAWWES010000133.1:20474065-20588191 GCA_035583135.1 Lophotriccus pileatus
CCTCAGGACGTAGGTTTGTTTTCAGAGTGACCTTCTCCAGGGAGGTCCCTGACCAGGAATCGAACCTGGGCCTCGGCAGTAACAGCACCGCGTCCTTAACCACTAGACCACCGGGGGCTCCCTTCTCAGGCTAGTGAAGCTTGATAAATAACTTTTTTTAATTCATATCAAAGCTCAGTTCACAGACTTGCTATTTTGCTGTTATCAATCACAGCCAAGTTTTGGAATCACTAGCAAAGCATGATGAATGAGTAAAAGGTCAAAGGAAGGTAGCAGAGCGCTAGAGAATACTGGGATATCATTGCTCCAGGTAGACATCACAGAAATACATTGCAGGAACATGTAGCCCAAGCAGACAACGGGAGAAGGCAAAGGAGCGAGGGGAAGTTTGGTGTTTTGTTCCATTAAAAAAAGACAGTGTTAAAGTAAGTTAGACGTACTTCAGCTTTTCCCTCAAAGGCTACAACCCCAGACACTTGGCTTTTTTGCTTAATTATTGTTGGGTTTTATTTGTGTGTTTTTGTTGGTTTTTACTGCAATATCTGAGTGGTAATGGACGGTAAAGAGCTGTATGTAAACAACTATGGAGGTGCTCTTCAGTGTGCTCCAATATTACCCATTACATCATTTGGAAATCTAGGGATAAGAACTCTCTAAAAGTCGCTGCAGAAGTTTCAACATTAAAAATAACAGGAATTTAATCATTTACTTACATGAGTCTCTTCTATACAGTCCCTTAAACTTCTGCTAACTAAACACATGTAATTAATTGATGAGATGGCCTCGGCCTTCAGTTTTGCCTTTTTCTTTTGCTGTTGGTTCACTATAGTTGTTTAGAGAACTTTGACTTCTGTCTGATTATCTTGATAGGGTAAAAAATTAATCTTAACCAACAACAAAAAAGCATTTCTGCTTGCAGGAGCATTGTAAATGCTGAGAAATTGTTTTTCAAGGCAATGATGGATTATGGAACAATAGAAGAAAAACTTGGAAGATAAGAATAATCACAAGACCAACAGACTGAAATAACCTAGAAAGCCTTTCAAAGTATTACTTTTATCTGTTCAGGGTGCTATAGTGCTGTGTTGGTTTGTTGCCCTTTCAGTAGATTATATTTTTAATTTTTCTGTGTTGTGTTGTTCTTGTATTAGAGAAGAATTCATCTTTTGAGTGGGTTCCAGGCCACCACATCCAAGATATTTGTATTGTTGCTTATGTGAAAGTAAGAATAAACAAATCATATGTTAGAGAATATAAGCTGATTGATGCAAGAAGCAATTTTAAAGAAAAGAACAACCAACCTTCCTCTCTGCAAACCAGTGTATATATGGCTAAATACATTATGGTTTTATATACTTTGTTATAGTTGCCAGAGGCAACCTGTTGCTCAGCTTCATCCAATAAACAATCATTTGTCACAAACCTTCTGTATCTCTGAGATCAGTACAGGGCCAGGACTGCCTTCTGTTTCTGAGTTTTTTCGTGTTTTGTAACAGAGTAAGTCATTCATAAATGTGCATTTTGTTTCTGTTAAGGAGACTGATAATTTAAAAGTTGGTCTTTTTCTCACCTGTGCAAATGTAAGAAGAAAACAACATCTGATAGAATTAATTTAGGGCTAAAATTCAAATAATCTTCTGATGTCTGAAATTTCAGTGCTCTCAGAAAAGAAAATACTCTTCTGTTCATGAACACCAGCAAGCTTTCACACTGTTTATTTCTTCCCATCTCCTTTTATTCCCTTGATTTGATATCAATTTATAGGAATTTCAATAAAAAGACTACCCAAGGGAAATTAGTCTGTAAAATCCATTTGAACACTTTAGAGTTCAAATACCCTCTCTACTGAGCAAACAAGAAGAAGAATAATGAATATTAAATAAGTTTGTCCTCATTACAGCATAACACCTGAGAGTGTGTAGCTCTACGAGACATTGGCTTTGTAGATATGTGGCTTTTTGTAACATGAAAGGATCAGGTTTCTCAGCATGTCAATGATCATTACAATATACTGTTTCTTCTAGATTTATTTTGATATAAACTAAATATTATGATTTATCTTTCATATACATTAGCTATCATTTCAAACAAAAGATTTAGTTTCGAAAAGAAAATTTGCTGTTATCACACAATTCAGGTCCAGGTATTAACTATAGTCTCCCAGTAGCTGTAGTTTATAGTAATGTGTTCTCCAGAATAAAAGTAACCAAAATTATCTCAACTACTGTTATTTGGCCTAGTTGCATGTTCAAAATGCTGTAAATAAGAGCCAAAAACTTACTTAACTTGCACACAAGTACATTTTGCATACAAAACCTAGGTGATTCTTTGCACAAGAAATATTTACATTGTGAATCTTCTTGTCAAATTATGTAAATACTTAAAGTTTATATAGGTTTAAAAAGAAATCCTAAGCCATTAGACAAATTCAAGGACAAAACAACCCCCAAAGACAATTATCTAAGGGATGTGAACTCTGGTTTTAACCAACAGTAGTTGAAGGTTTGGCAAATATACTAGCAGTGTGTTTACATTGTAATTACTGTGTGTCCTGGGCTTTGTCTGAATCTCATTTCTGAATGGTCATGTCAGAGTATGTTTAAAGTTAGGCAAGGGGCATCTCGTTTTGTACCAAAAAATCAGCTTAGATAATCTTTTTCAGTATGATATCATGCATTTTCTAAAATACCAAACATTTGGATATGATTCCTGATTGCCTTCTATGCTTATGAAATAATAAGGTTCCGTTTGTACTTTGAAGGAGAAAATATTTCAGATTCAGTTGATAGATATAATGTAAATATTGATAAGTACCTCCTGTGATACTGTCATTTTATTTATTTAATTTTTAATAATACCCCCAAAGATTCTGTAGTTCATTCTCTGACTTCACAGGTAACACTAGGATTTCAAAATTTTTAAGTGTGTTTTATGTATTTTTTCAGACATCAAACTTGCTTCCTGGTGTTTTTAGGAATGAAGTGTTCAGTAGTAAAAGGTGAACAAAGCTCTTGAGCATAGCACCAGCATTTCTAAAGAATATTGCTGATAAATTAATTAAGAGCAGCATGGAGACATGAAACATCAACATAAATATTTGATAGCACACATAGTTGGATTTGATTCATTGTAACTGTGTAGCAGACAGTTACAGGATACAGCTTTTCTGGCATTGGTTGTTTTGGTTTTTTGTTTTATTTTTTCCCTGTGTATCATGAGTAGTGTCACATAAAATTACACAACGAATGGTTTCTCCATTTTTACAGACTTTAAGGTTCGTTGTGATTGACACACATTTGAGTGCATGCTGGCAATTATTTGTCAGAGTTGCTTTGAAAAGCAAGCCCTGCCTAATAGTATTCTCCACATGCTGAAAACCATGTAAGAAAACATTTATCTCAGACCCAAAGTTTGTTATATTTTGTAAGTCAGTGGTGTACAAATACAGAGGGGAAAATAAAACCAGAAAAAAAGCCAAACTTCCCCAGACTTTTGTAGTTTGATGCATAAACTTATCTATAGTGAAGTTGAGGGCAGGTGCACAGTTCTGTTGTTAGCATATGGCCAGCTAGAACCTTTGACTTTATTGCACACTTTAAATAATCATATTCATGAGTTAATTTCAAACAGATGTGTTTGTAGCATAAAGCGTATATGACTTGGAAAATATGGCCATAAAAGACTGAAACGCCTGTTTCCAAGACTTCAGTGAAATGGATTGTATTAGTAATTGTTCAAAGCAGGCTGTTCTTGACATAAATTTATTGAAATGTCTTGGAGAGTTTGAAGTCAGGAAACAATTTTGCATTTTTACTGGCTTCATTAAACATTGTCTTCAACTGGGAATCATAAATATTTTCATACTCTCTTTGCAACAAAGACTCTGTTTGGTGTTAAGTCCTTTCAATTTTCAACCATAAACTTGCCTTAACATTCATAAATATTTTTTTAGGAAATATTTCTAGTTTGGAATCTGATTAGACTGGTTAATAGAGTTTTTATAATTTTGGCACATTAAACCGTGACAGATACCACGAACATGATGTTCTAATTGTGATCTGGTTTGCTTTTCCTGTGGCTGTTTAAGTTCTCATCTTTCTGTTTCCTTGCATCTTCAGCAGTTGGTCGCCTGTGCAAAGCTCAGTCACTCAGGTGGATGTTTGCACTCATCTGCTACATGTCACCATGCACAGAGGTGAAAGAAGTGACGAGTCATATGTTTCCAGCCTTTTAGATCTAAAGCCATGTGTGGATTTCAAACATACATGTCATATGAGGGTCCTAGCTGTTTAAAAGGTCTCCTTTGCTGTTATATTTGTTACTCTTTTTACCATTTTGCACTGCCTTTCTTCATTTTATCTTCCTTCTCTTTCCTTTCTTTCTCTCCCATGTCACTTTTATATAGCTGTGTTTTCCAGTTGGAGTTGTACAGGTAAGTCATTATTTTACATCTGCCTTTCTTCTGCTGACAAGCCCATCTCCTACCAGTGACTGGAGCTTGCATTTTTTATCAAATTCTCCTCTTTGCCCAAACCTCATATGCTGGTGGGGAATCCAAGTAGGTAGGTTGGCAGCTGATGATCATGTCAGGTGCTGCACCTTGTCCTTAGTTTCCTCATAATGATGAACACCTTTCTTTGCACCAGAACTTAAATTAGCAGCACCCCAACAAAATCTCAAGCCTTTTCACTATGTGGTAATCTTCAACCAGCTGGGACTGGAGAGCCTGAGGAATTCAGTTATTTCCAGGATGATATTTCTAAAGAATATGCTTTATATGGACTTATTATGATACAATTTCTAACAGTGTTACATTTTACAATACCCATGTGATAGCTCTGGGACCTGGCTGTGTGTCTCAGTGTGTAACTAAAACTTCAATCCTCCTTCTCAGAGTTAGGTGATGAATCTTCCTGTTCTCTGATAAAAATTCAAATCTCTGTTTTGGTGAGAAACCGAGTACTTTGAATCTAATTCATGGCTTTCTCTCTGAGTACTCTATGAGCTCATTTTAAATGAAACACCCATCATTGTTAATAATAAGAGCTGGAAAAAATAATATTCTACATAAGCTGGAAACTGTGATTTATTCAAGAGTCACATGGTGAATCCAAGTTATTCACTGCCACCCATGCTGGGGGAATGCTGCTGCTACCTGATCTGTTCTGTTCACCTAACATTGACAGTTCATGTATCCTTGTGTAGGTCAGACCAGACTATTATAGGAGAAATAGAGCATATAAATGTAATATAAAAATTAATATAAACCAGAAAAGCCTAGAAATTTGTTTTGCATGGCCACTGAAGCTGTATCCCAGGTGTAACATTGACAGTGTATTAAAATCTACTCACAACTGAGATGAGCAGAGATGCCAAGCAACCTAGTTGTTCTCTAGGGAGACAGGGGTGAAACGCCTTAGCTTGTTTTCTGTGCTCTTCTAAAATGAAATCTTAGGTACCCTTAACATCTGTAGCTAAAACACAATGAGCCACAAATGTTGATATTGAAAACAATAGAGGCTGTGTAGGCAATATGTTGTGGCATAATCTGAAAGTTGAAATTGGTTTTGAGAGAAAATTCAGCATTTTTTTTCTGCCGCCACTGAAAGACAAATGGCAACTGAAAATAATTTTGTCTTGCTTTTGACATCTTAGTAATAACAAGGTTTTAAATGCCTTAATAATACAAAGATAGCCATAGTATTAGGACTTGATCTTGTTTAGCCAGTGATTAGCTACTTGGAATGAAAGAAATAGTGCTGCAGCAATTTACAGGGCAAATACCTCTCTTCCTGTAACTGCAGTATATTTAGTCCACATAATGTCTAATTTATTTTTATCTGTCAACAGAAGATGCTGTAATTCAGCACAAAAAAAGGTGAGGCCTCCTTTTGGACAATTACAGTTTCCATGACTGATTTGACTACTTAAATGCCTCTGTTAAACAGGTGAATTTGATATACTTCTGAAACAATATTATTAGTGTTGGACTGTATTTTTCATTGGAAGAAGAAATAAGGGTTTTTGTGTTAGAAGAATTTGGGATTCTTGGTTTGTTTTTTTTCCCTTTCAACTGCTGATAACCTCCTATGCATGATAACTAGCACAATTTAAGTATTCAGTGCTGCATTTCTCAGGAATTTTCTATGTCATAGGCAGAGCTGTCGGGAGATATATGTATCTCAGTGATGATTTTCACTGATCGTGACCAGCCTGATTTCTAGGATTAGATTGTTTTTAAGCTGGTTGCAAATGATTACTCATGATTTTATATATATACACACACATACAAATACACTTAACAATGAATGCATCTGGGAAACTTACCAAAAGAAGCCCAAACAAACCTCACCTTAACACTGGTTATCAGTAACTTTGTAGAGTAGAGGGTAAAGCTAAGGTTACATGCCTGCCTGTATTAATTAATTTCTTAATTTTCAGAAGTCTACCTTTATGGACAAATAATTTTACAAGATGGGATAATGACTGGAGAACCATTACTTTCTTAATGAACTTTTGGTTTTGTCGCTATCTCATTTACTTATTTGCCTTCTGGGTGACAATTCCTTCATCTCATGCAGGTTATGATATCAGCTGGGCTATACTGATCAAATATTTAGTGTAATCCTAGACTAAAAATTCTGCAGGCCAAATGCACACAATATTAGCCAGCAAGGTTCAGAATTATAAGTATATTGCAAACCAATTTTTGTGCAACTTGTACTACTGAGCGGCAGCAACTTCTACATCTAATTCAGGTTTCACCTAAAGCAACACCTTTGGCTTGATACACCTTTACCCATGTGTTCAGAAAGTTTTAAAGGGATAGAGGCTTGGAGGGTTACCCTAATAAAATATTCTTCCACCGCTGTAATTTCCTCTTGTTTCTTCTGCATCTTTTGTTGCACTTCTGCTCATCTCAAGGAGAAGACCAAGCTCAAAACCTGACTCAAACAGGCTTCAAAGGGGGCTTCCAGCAAATCCTAACCATCCCATGACATCCCATTAGTGTTTCTATGCATAATCTTAATATTCAAAGTGGCTCTATGAAGAGGGAAGGATCACTCCTTTGCCAAGAGTGAGTGCCAGGAATTGATGTTTCCTCAGTAAGTTTGTGCACTATATGTCTAGTGGGGATGAAGAATCATGGTACCATAATTAAGCTGCAGAAATTAACATCAGGAAGATTTAAAATCTGGGCCCAAAGAGACTTGAAAGTTAAAGAGAAAATAAATAGGCCCTATTTTCAGGTTCAAAAAGGCTAAAGCTTACAGTACTTTACAAGTGAGATTGCATTGTGTTTCTGCAACTGAATATAACCTCTCTTAAAAAGAAAATTTGTAATGATTAGGCTGTTGTGGGCTGGATTCATTAAAGGGATTAGCTTGTCTTTGGGCATATGTGTTTATGTAGCTGTGTGTGTGATATGTGTATATAAATCTATTCCCACACAGAAGACTTCATTAGCTTTCACTTGAGATTGCTTGACAACATAGCCCACCAACACAACCTATAAGGAGAGGGAAAAAAAAAAAGCTCTTTTTTCCTGTATTCCTCATTCTATATTGTATTCATTAATTATGTCTTTTAATTAGTAATTACCCTCTCCATACCTTATGCAGAAACTTTGCATCTCTTTTCATTCTGGATGACAGGAAATCAGTTCAGACTTTGGCCTAGTTTCCTGAATATATGGTCATGATTTTTTTTGTGGTGATGGCTGAAGGTGTTATCAATGACATGACATGTTCTCCCATGTGTTATTTTTCATAGTTTGTAAAGTTACAGACTTTGTAACTTTGCATGCTTTTATATGAGACAGGATGGCAAATGAAATTTGTCAAAGAAAACCATCTGGAGCTGTGTTGTTTTGAAAATGTTGGTGTATCATATTAGCCTCCTTTTGTTCTTAATTTGCCTATTTTTACATCAAATACCACTCTGCCTTTAATAGAGTCTGTGAGTACGTAATTATTTGTGATAATGGTGATATATTGATGGTGGTACAGCTGAGCTTGGTGGGTAGTGCCGGTACTTTACCAGAATCAGTGCTGAGGGCAGTTCTTAGTGTGGTAACACCCCAGGAGTCATTCAGTCCACATATAACTCCCCTTTAATGGTTCTCCCTTCTTATTTTTCCATTTCTACTTTGCTTTGCAGAACATATCCTCTTAACCTGTGTTTGCATTCTCCGAAGCTTATCTTTGCCAGAAGAACATGGCCGTAGCCATTTATTGAAGGATTGTTCCCTAGTGGCTTATCTAATAAAATGTTTTTTTTCTGGAAATGTCACATCTATGTGAGGGCCAAAGATCATTCGATGTCTCTGCCAGGCCCCCTCCATCATGCTACGTTTCCTGTCACAAGACATTTAGTTTCATAAGAGAGCTGCTGTGCCAAGTATTCCTAACAAAAATTGAGTACCAGTCAGAACTGCTTTGACTGAAAAACACGCTATTTGGGCCAGGATTATAAAAAGCTTGCAAATATGCCTCAGAAATCAGCAACTGCTATTGCTCCCATTCTGTCTGGAGAATGGGTGGGCTTTCCCTCAGGTTACCAGTGCTCTACTTCATGCTACTCTCATGCATTTGCCAGGGGGCCTTTGTAGTGGTTTCCTCTGCAACTGGAAATCAGCATAAGGACTTTGCTGTGACCAAAGACTCCTTTGTTAAAACACAGGAAGGCCATGAGGCTGCTACGTCTGTAACACAGGGTTTTCTCTAATAAATGGAACAATACATTTAAGGACATTGGATTTTTATGGAATTACAGAATATGGCGATGTTTGCATCTTGGTTTATCGTTTTATTTAAACCATGATGAAGAAATTTATTATATTGATCTAATCTAGTCATTTTGTGTATATATTCTGTGACACATGGAAGTATGTGTTACCTGAGCTGGGATAGGTAGGTGTGTCACTTTTTGATCCTTTTTCTTACCTTCCTGCTTATATGCATACTACATGTCAAGATGTAAGATAAATAATGTGTTCTTTAGTCTAACCATACATTAGCTCTACCTGATTTCTCTTGCTCTTTCCAGGTCTCAAATTCCTTTCTCCCCTTGATTAGTAACCATGGTGCTTGTAATGTGCTGCAATTATAGATTGGAATGTACCAGCATAGAGTAATTTATGCAAAAGTAATTACTTAAATGACTCTTCATTATATTGCAATCAAATCCTAGATGCTCTGGTATAGATGTTACATATCCGATCTCAGCGTGGTACTTAAAGTCTTTTGAGTCAAATTCTGAAATGATGTAAATCAGTGCAGTTCATCTACCCAGCTCCAGTGCTTTGCAAAGGGCTGCATAGGCTAGTACAGCTGTAAAAGAAAGTAATTTGAACTTTAAAACTGACACAGAAAGGTAGAATTGAGTGAGGCTAAAGTATTCTGAGAACAATAGTCTCGACAGTCTAACAATGACAGCGATCAAATGCTTTCTTGCCTGAAATTCCTTTGAGATAATTTTCTGCGTTTTTCTTTAGTTACTGAGTTAGCCACAAAGTGGTGAGCGAAGCTTGTTTCCATTTAAACTACATTGGATTTTTTTGTTGTTTGTGGGGAGAAGAGGGGTTGCTGACTAGGTTAAGACTTTAGCAGTGTGGTAGTCCCAGCTTATTTTCCAATCCCATTTAAGCTTTATAATAGCTAAGTTGCCTTTGACTGTTCTCTTAACAATTTTAGGCAAATCTGACAGTAGCTCATTTGGAGGACTGCACTGCAAGATGCGTAGCTGAGGCTTCAAAATGTACTAATGAAATTAGCATGTCTGCATCATGTTGCAGGGTAGTGATGAGCATTTGTAGAGAGAGTTGCTTTAATTCAAAGTATTATAATTGATTGCACTGTGAGTAATGTGGAAACTCAACCTCATTTCCTCTGTAATTCAGGGTGAAATCAAAAAGCGCCTGAAACTTCTGACAAAGCACAGAAAGGTTATTATCCACCATGAAGTCTTTGTGCAAGCACTATTTCTGTATTTTAGGTGATGTAGCTATGTTTATTATGGTTTGAGTGAGTGCAAGGAAAAACCTTTTTACTGATTCAAATTTTCATTCAGTACAGACATTTGCATAGGGCACATTTAATTCAATCAAGTGTTACAGAAAGTAATTCCAGGAAAGTCTAAAAATCTCTCAGCTATGGTGCTTAATGTGGTCAGCAGGAAATGCCAGTGAGAATCCATCCATCTTTCTGGTTCAACTGCTTTGTCATTAGACAAACAGCATGGCATCTGTGTTTCACAAAAGTATTTCTTCCAGCAAGAAGCTGTTTCCCACTTTGTATGAAACAATTCAGTGCTAAATGTCTATGTTTCTTTACAATTCCACCTTCTGCCCTCCTTTCTGTTTATTTTGAGACAATTTGTGTGTGAAGATACTATATTGAAACATTTTACTGTATATACCCTTGGCTAAGTTTGTTTGTATTAACACTGATACTCCTTCAATTTCATTATTTTGTCAGCTAGTTTGTAGGAGATTACTGAAGCTTTATTTACATATGTACTTCACTTCTAAGTTAGAGCTGCATTTTGCCTATGTCTAAACATAGGTGTGCATTTTACATATGTGGAAACAATTAAATTAAATCATGTGCTGCCTGAAACATACTTTTCATACAAATTTACTTTCAGTTCATACTTTGAGACTACCAAAAGAGAGGTAAAAATTGAGAGATTTGAAGTGTCACTTGGCTTGTGTCCATTACCCCTCTACATTCAGGACAGTTTTTTTATGTCATGTATATTGTTTACATCCAGAACAGCAGCGCAGAGTTTCCTGTTATTGAGTCTTAAACAATTTTATTTTTTTCATATATGAACAGGACTGGTTTGGTCAACAAGCTTTTGATCTATACAAGCACCTTAAATGCTAGAAAATGACCTAGTGACTTTCTGTTCAGCACAGCAAGGGCCCATAGTCAAAACATGTTGTTGACCTCTGAAAGACTGGTATTGTACTGTGGCACTCACCTTGAACAAAACTTTCAGCAGCGAGCTAATGCTGACCAGAGAGACAGTACAGCTGCACCAGCATATTGCTACAGTTGGGATACCAATCCCAGATTTATATATTACCTCGCAAAAGTATATGTTTATATGAAGAGCAGACATTTGCTGTTATTTTGCTATTATAAAGTAATTTTAGACTATGTAGTCTGTAGAGATAATTATTGAGGCTTTACCTCAGTGTGGAGGCAGAGGTCTGAAAGGCAGGTTATCTAGAATTGGTGAATGTAGTGATTATCATGAATTGTAAAAATCACAAACTTTAAATCCTCAGGAAAGGAAAGGATGTCCATCACGTACATGACTTATGAAAAGTGTTTCCCTTTTTTATAAGACACAGTCTTACAATTTCAGACTCTACAAGCTTTTTAGATAATGGATCATCCATTTGTCACTAGTTCTGGCTGCATATAGCTCATTTTACATTTAGAAAGAGAGTGCATATCTGAGGCAAAGATCTCCATTTCTCTTGCAGTTGTTTTTGAGTTGTTTTTTTTTTTTCAGTTTGGAGGATTTGTCTGGCTGGAAAATGAACGTATGATTACCCTATGTGGGACTACATAGTCATTTTTTTAGTCTGCCAAGAGAGCAGTGAAAGAGCACAGATTTCGGTAGTCCCTAGCCTAAAGTACCTGGCCAGCCAGTGGATACAGGTAATGGCACACCTCTGGCTTTGCTGCTGTCTTTGTGCCAGCTAAATGAAAGATAATATGGGGTTGTCTTCCTAGGTAAAATCCTACCTTCTTGTAGTACCTCAATCAGCTTAGATTGTGCTGCACTGTAAGACATTAAAATCTCACCCTACAACGGTGGTATGATCCCATACAAATGTATTTAGTGAGAAGTGATGACTCGGGAAAGAAGACTGCAGTGACACAGTTGTTGCTCTCAGCCTTTTCCTTCCTAAATATACACCATCAAGGCCAGACTGCCCCTTTCATCTTTATTTTCTCTTTTGTTTTCTTTTGTTTTCTTTTCTTCATTACTAATTTTGCTAAAAGAAAACAAATTCATTTGGAAAAAAAAAGAATAAATAAAAAAAAGTGAAAAGATGGTATATTATTTAAATGATTTTGAAACTGAATTAGAAACTGAAATTAGAAATAGAAATTAAACTGAATTAGAAATATGTAAAACACGAATTTTAGCAATGTGCACCTAGCATCAAACCTGTGAGTATTGAAAAAGCATATATTTAACTTTAATTGGGTCACAGCTGAGCCCAGTGGTAAAGGGGTGGAACGGGGTCAGAAAGTGGTGTGTTTCTCTTAAACATGAAATAAAAATACAGCAACTTCATCATCTTCAGCTTGGGTATGGGCCCTCCGGTTTTTTTGGTGGTCCAACACTTCATTTTTCTGTGATGCTCCAGTCTAATAAATAGGTCAGATTTCTGTAAATTATCAATAGAATTAGTGAAGGAATTTAACATAGTCCTATTTCTATCCCTTTATGTCTCTTTATAAATACTCAAGAGAGTATATGGATTGGTGTTGCAGAACTGCTCTGTCACCAGTAGTCCTGTTTACTTCATGATGAATGCATACAAGTCTGTAATAATAATAATAATAATAATAATAATAATAATAATAACAACTCTACTTTTAGAACCAGTAACATTTTATTGCTTGCAAATTGCACAAGTGAAAAAGACTTCTGTCTTTATGAGGAAAATCTGAGCTGAAGATTTGTTTGTGAAGTTTGTTAGTTTTTGTTGTGGTTTTTTTTTTTTTTTTCTCTGATTTAAAATTGTTCTGTTTCTGGACTCTTGGATTTTAAACTTGGGAAGGAAAAAACCATTTCTTCTGGTGTAAGCATACAACTGTATCTTGCACTGGAGCCTTTGGGAGTTTTATTTATTTACTTACAGAAAGTGTCTGTCTAATTTACTCAAGATCATCCTTGGCTAACAAAGCCAAAATAGCGGACATTTCATTAAGTGAAGCCCAAGAGTCTGCGTGGAGAATGGAAATGAAAAAACAACAGCATGACCTCCTCTGTGCTGTGTTGTGTCAGTGGTTGCTTTCAGAAGTCACCATATTGGATTTGAAAGAGCAACGGGTATCAATTCTTTTTTAGAGATGAAAAGTAGGGGAAAAGTGTGAGCTGTCATTAGTTAGGATAAATTCTGTGCTAAGGAATACGTACATGAGTAATATGATTTGGGTGCTTTCAACGTTGGTGAGAAAGATTATCTATAACCAATTAAAACTTTGTAATTTAACAGTTAGATTTAATTAAGGAAAATTGTATCCGGTTTTGACAACCTGCAAAACAAAGTTCTCCTAAATTACCCTTTTTTGTGTTTCTTCATTTAAGTTCACAAACTAGTAAATTGACTACAAGAAATGTTTGCATTTGCATTAGCAACCAATTAAATACTGCCAGTAATTTCACATTAAATAAAATATATTTGAGGTACTGCCAAATTATAACACTTATGCTAAGATTTGCATGGATCCATTGATTTTGACAGAGTAAGCACCTAAATTATTTTTTGGATATGATCCATAGTTCTTTGCTTTGAAAGCTGCTTAGAATTAACATTTATTTTTATTTCTTACTTATTAAATACTTTGTATTGTAGTGCTGAGATCTTGAAAAGGTCTCCTGAGATGAGGTTTTGTTTTATATCCCATAAGTAGTAAATTAGTCTTAAAGTGTTTGTATTTCAAGTATTACTCCAGTAATATATACTTGTTCCAGAGGACCCACCGTTGTTATGTTGATCAACTTTAGATATATTTCATAATCTTTGTTTTCTGCAGATACAGTGTCTGCTTAGCCCTCTATTATAGCAATGGAAAATCTACAGAGACAGCAAAAATGTGAAAATATTTTAATGTATTTATCAACATTGACACTAATAATACAATTCACCAAGTTATTCTCTGTAGTCCTCAGCTTCACCAGGATTACTAAAATCCACCTTTTTTCCTGTTTTGGAATGCGTGAGAAATGCACAAAGCTCCTGAGGATTTGGAGTTACTCCAGGGATAACAATTATTTCTTGAAGCTGTGATTCTGCTTATTTCACATTTAAATGATTTATTTCATGAATGCAGAAAGTATTACTCTAATTTACTATATGAAGCTGTGCAGCCTATCTTCCAAAGTATCCGAAAAAGATCTGATATTTCAGAGCTGTACCATACTGCAAAAAAAAACCTTCTTCCAGCAGGAATCTCAGACCGTAATATTTTCTCTTTTGCTGATAAACACACTCTCTGGGGCTAGGACCAACACGGGCAGAATGTGGCAAGGCTGTTAGTAGTTTTAGAAGAGCCAAGTAAC
Organism: Lophotriccus pileatus; assembly: GCA_035583135.1. Taxonomy (NCBI): domain Eukaryota; kingdom Metazoa; phylum Chordata; class Aves; order Passeriformes; family Tyrannidae; genus Lophotriccus; species Lophotriccus pileatus. The sequence goes on from JAWWES010000133.1 coordinate 20,488,382, forward strand.
AGTTTTCTTGCCATAAGAAATAAGCTATTGAAGGGAAAGTAAAAAGGCTAAATCTCCTTGGTTTAGAGAAGAAAATGCTGTGCTGAGTGTATGAGTGAGATGAAGAAAATCATGAAGTAAAGCAGGGTTGCCTGTGCCAAAACTATGGGAAACCCATTTACACATTTTGTCCTTATTTTCTTTAACAGTGGTGTTGAACTCCTGGAATTTGTGGCCAGAGCAGAAAATGCAAACACAGAGAAGTGTGGGAGGTTCACAGAGAATTAGGGAAGCCTGTGGGCAACAGGTTCATAGTAGACATCATGAGGAAGGGGTAGGGAAATCTTTCTGTCCAATATTCCTCGGAGACTGACTGGAGTTGGCTGGGAAGGAGAAGCAGGAATGGGCAGATTGCAGATACCTGCTGCTACAGAGCTTTCCCTACTGGAACAGTCAGAAAAACTGGGTGGATTGACATATGCAGTCGCATATAGGGTAGAGCAATCATAGAGCAAAAGAGTAGGGCCACTAGAGTATTTCTTACACTCTTCAGTAAGTCTACGTTTGAAAAAGTATCCAGAAAGTGTATTAGGAATTGCTGAATTTGAAAAGTACTTTGTAGGGGTTGCCTGCCTATCACATGGTTTTCTTTTGCCACTGTCACTGTTAGCATGTGTTCATTTCTCATACTTAGAGCAAGAGCAAAATCTCCAGAGGGCTTCATTCATTCTGTACCTTTCCCCCATGGTTCCCTTGTGTATTTTTACTCAGGTTTAGTCCTGTGACATATATCCTGGACAATTCTGAATCACTTCATAGTTTCGTGGTAAAAATCTGTGTACAGTTATTCCAGGCAAACTATACACTCAAGAAGTGCTGACTGCTGTCAATCCAACTGCAGAGCACTGTACCAGTCTGTATCTTGTCCATCTAGCTATGGAATATGGCTGGACCGTAGCTTTGGAGGAAAACCAAACCACATCCATTCAGTGATACTTTGCCTTGTTATTGCTGTTACTGGCTTCCAATACGAAACGTAGTCTGCAGTTATAAATACAAGTGGATGTTAGCTGTGCTTCTCTGGTGGTGTGATTTTGGAAATAAAACTAACAAAAGCTACTCTACTCCTACACACCACTTCAGTAATTGCGTCCTGGGAGTACAGTGCAATTAGTAGGCTTCAGCTCGCTGGAAGTCTCTGCACAGTTTTTCTTCAAATCTGCAGGAAATGAACCAACTTTTGTAGGCAACCAGTAAGATAAAGAATTTGGATTCTTTGCAGGTGCTTTGAGATTTGGGGGATTGTGACTCAGGAAGCATTATGCAGTTTAGTTTGAATTGACCAGTGCTTGCAGAGTATTGATTATCTGTCATATGTATATCCAAACTCGTTGGTAAGGGGAGAAGAACTTTAGATGAAAGGATTAAAAAATGTCCTGCTACAAAATGAAATGTGACACACTCATAAAGAAGATAAAATCAATATCAACACCTGCTGGTAATTCTGAAATCTAGAGACAAATTCCACATATAGGAGAATGACAAAGGATAAGCAAATTGCTTAGCAGCTAAAGTAAAGGAAGGTTTCTTAAACCTTTAAGAAACACAATGTAGATAGTAAAATACATGATCTTAAATATTACTTAGTGGATATATAATTAGATTGCAGCTTTCTTTTGGATAACCAATACTGTGTTTGTTTAAATAAATTGGTGCTGCCTTTAGTCCTGTCTGTACATTTTTCAAGAGGGCATAGAGAGAAGAATTGTTTTACTGAGTTGTTAAGCACTTGCTCAGTGAAGTTTCCTGATTCAGAACTAGGGTAAGTGAGAAGCAAGTTTTGCGATATATCCATTGTGGCAGTGACTGAATACTTGTGTGTATGTTCCCAGAAGGCTATTATAGGCAGCTGTTCTCATAGACTAAAATGCTAAATGCATTTCTTCAAAGAGTATACAGGGATAGGAATACTACAGGCACACCCAAAGACTTTGCCAGGAACCTGAAAGCATCCCCAAGTTCATAAATGTGCATGGTTTTAGTAATCCTCTGTCCACTGTAATGTGGATACTTCATGCACACTGATAATTTGTGTAAGAAACAGGCTTGTGGTAAAGAAAAAGAAAGAAAAATCAATAAGTATCTGATACTTTTTTCCATGTGAGATATTGCTTAAGGAGTAGGTCTCAAAATTTCTATGTGTGAGCTCTAGTGCTGTTCACCCCTGAAAGGAAATCGTCTCACCATTGCTTCTATATTTTGCCTCTTTGTTCCTCAAATCTCCATGAAGGGCAGAATAAATTGAATGTAAAGATTGCATGCTGTTACATAGTGATGTAACTACAACATACAACTGGGGATAAGCAACGTTGACTTGGTGTAGGAATTCTAATGATGAACTAATCCAGTTCATCCCCGAGCCTCCCTAGGGAGATTAAAATATCGCATTACCTTTATGTGTTCCCTTTCATTAGGATTAGAATTGTGTTCCTCCAATGGGAAAGAATGGTGTCATGTCATTCTTGTTGACACGAGGAACAACGTGATACCCAAATAAAATGAGCAGCAAATACTCAGTGCTCTATAAATGAGCTCTGTATAGAAGTTTCTTTCTAAGCAAGTAAAATCCTACTTAAAATGCATTCAGAGGAAATTAAAATAGGATCTAATCCAGAGCCCACTAAAATTATTAGAAGAGTTTGTGCTTACTGCAGTTCTCTGTTGTAATGAATACATTCAGAGAAACTGTGATCTGTTTACAAATATTTTCATAAAAGATGAATAGTAGCATTCACTTTGAATTCTTTAATCTGACCCCAGACTGGGAGATTCCTATGAAGCTGTGCATAAAAAAGTGTTGGTACATCCTCAAGGCAGATTTTACTGATAGCTTTCTGGAAAGTTTTTTTTAATTCATAAGTCTTCCTGCAGGGATCAGTTCTTGCATACCTTAACTGACAAGCTAGAAAGCTTTGACAATAGTCAGAACTTATTAAGGGCATAATTGCTGATGAATGGCAAGACATTTCACTTATAAGTCAAAGTATGCTGCATGCATCAACCTGAATATTTTAACTGTTATGTAGAATTTAATACAGAATTAAATACCTCCTGTCAGATTCTAAAGAATCATAAAAAGAATCTATAGAAAGTTTATCACAATTTAACTAATCTGTTCTGGTATCTGCAAAACCTCTTTTGCCTCTGCACAGAGCCCTGTTGTTATAATATAGGACTATTTTGCATGGTATTTATGGTATTCATCAGCTAAATTTCAAGTTTGTTACTGTAATACAAAATGGACTGCCATAAAAAAATGAAATCAAGCCATACAAATACAAACATGTCAAGTGCTTTAAAATATGGTGTTTGGTTGTTGTTTCTTCTAATAGGCAAATGCCAGTAAATTTTAGCTGAATTTCCATGCAACATCACTGATTTTTAGAAACAATTGTGTTTACCTCATATGTAAATGACCTTGGAGAAGGGTATTAAAAAGATTGTGCCACTGGCAAAACCGAACTTTCTCTGATGCTGATAACTCAGAATTTGTGTTATATCCTTAAATACATCATGTCTCTAATCCATGACAACAATCCAGTACTGCTTTCTACTGGTTCACAAAGCAGTATCGGATTATTTTAATTTATTAGAGACATGAAAGTTTATGGGACAAGGAAACTGAGACCCAAAAGCAATAATACACATCCTATAATAGGAAAAGGGAGAGAAATGTAGACTTTAATTTAAGGTAATATTAGTAGGTAATTCACTCTGCAGAGAATACTACATAGAAGCAAAAAATAAAAGACTAGTCTTGGTATAGAGTTTTAAACAACAATGCTTATATTTTAAATTATTTAGGCACAAATTAAAGAAATCATAAAATTGCACTTGGAGCGATTAGTGCACTTCCAGTGACCTTATAATGAGAAGGACATTGCTGAGATGAGTTTGCAACAGAGACCTTTAATTTTGCAGTCTGCAAGATACGAAAGATTAGCCAGATTTGATCTGTGAATGTCTAGGGGGTCTAGAATGAAGGGGCTGTCGTCAAGGTGTATAAAACCCTGGGAGAGAGAGAACCAGATTGATGTTAATATGCTGTTACAAGAGATAAGTAATTAACTCACCAAGATATCTAAGAATTTGGGGAGTGAGAAGAAATTAATTTGTAAAAAATGGAATCACTTTCTCTGTCTAGGAAGTAGGTGAAAAACAGACCCAATGTTCTGAGTCAGCATTGAGTAAATTGGTCCAAAAGGAAACAGCTAGATTTTGAAAATGTTACCTTATGGATAAATATGGGTTTGCACAGCTGTGTTTGTCATTTATCAAGGTTTCTGAAAATTAGACCTGGTGTCCAACCATCACCTTTGAACAATTGATGGATTCAGGAACCTTCTTTACTCTTGCTTGGGAATGAAGGGCATATACCCACTTACTTAAATATGTTTTCTTTCCCAGCTGAGACGATACTGATTTTTGCCCTTTCACAAATTGTGATGGAGAGGGAGTGACTGCATGCTTTGGATGGGTTTCAGTGGTCATTAGTCCATTTGCAGTACCCAGCTATGTCTGTTGAGGACATATTTCTGTCAGTGGAAAACAGTGGATCAAAGCACCTCCAGACAAATTATTTTCTTCTATCAGAAAATATGTGAAGGAGGGACTGACTCCGTCATGTCTTCTTAAAGATCACAGTGCCCTAAACAGCACCCACTCACAGACTATTCAACATTCCCTTGTGCCATTTGCAACTGTTAAAAAATGTAGATGTATAAAGGCAGTGAATTCTCTAGGTGCTGTTAGCAGGTAATAAAGCTGGCAGTAATGATGTTACTGGAGGTGTTGCTTTGTTAAAAGGAGCTGTTCTCTCAAAAGAAGCTGCACTACACTGTTCTGAAGATCCTGTGGGTGATTCATCTCTAATTTGGTTGGCAAAATAGTGATTGACATGGTAGGGAATGCATCAAGGACTCACCTGCTCTCCTAGACAACTACAGAGAGATAATAATGAAATGTCATTGGCTTAGGCATCATTACACTTATCTGTGAGATCCCTTTCAGCCTTTATCAATTTTATGGCAGCTGCAGGCTTTTTTTCTACTTTTTGTCAGGCCTCATTCATTTGTATTATTTTTTTGCATTGGAGAGCTGTATAATTTTTCCCAAAGCAGAGCTATGTGTCTTCTAGCGCTAATAAAATTCTTGTCTCTTTTCATTGTAACCTGCCTCCAGAGCAGGGCCTTCTGGCGTACTCTGCAACACAGGAGATAAAATAATCAATAAGCCTTGATCTGAAAATGAAATGCAACATTTGTTTTGTTACTGAGCTCTGCATGGCCTAAAATAGATGGCTTTGTTATGTTGCTTTTAGTGTGCTTGTAAGGATTTTTGAGATATGTATGATTTTTATTTTGAAAATATAAATTGAATGAATGGCTACTAGCACAATGACTTGACATCTATTATCCCCCTTCACAGATCAAGAACTATAAGTGATGTACAATTAGAGGAATGCTTAATAGAACTCTTGAAATTAAATTGATCTGTAGTATATCGAGTGCATAAAGTGCCCTCACTATTTTATGTTGAAAAATAATTTAGTCTGTCATTGGTTGTGTGGCTGCTTGCATGTGTTGGTCTATGCTTCTCAGCTTATATGATGGCAGATATTAAATGTATATGCATCAATATGGTTAGTAAACATTATTTACCTGAGGGTGGCAGGTGTGAGACAAAATGTGAGTTTTATGTATATTTATCCTTTCTATATTCCTCTGATTAATTTGTTCTTGCCAGAACATATTGGAATTCAGTTTCTGTCAGATACAATGTGGTAGTTTAAAAATAAGAAGAGTAGCAGCTTCACACTGCTGTATAACCAGAGAGGTGGTGTTTGACTACATAAAGAGATACCCCTTATCTGGGTTGAGATCTGCTCCACTATTCCTGTGCATTTAGGGAGAGCCATATTGTTGTGGCAGTTTTCCAGATAATGTCTTTTTTAATGTGGATAAGAGGGATAGCAGAACACTTTAGTGTGTGCTATTTGATGTTCTCAATTGGTAAGAAATGGTATCCGTGAAGAGCATCCTCTCATATATCCATGTATAGCTGCAGTCCAAATCCCAATGCCTCTTGCTCAGTTGTAGGGCAGCACTTGGGTGATGCTGTTACACCCACAGATGACCATTGTCTCCTTATTAGGACACTGACAGAGGCAGTGGACAGAAATGTAGTCACTGATACACATGTGCCTAAACAGGTCAAGCAGGTCTCAAGTTCTGCGGTTGCCTGAGAGTTGTCTCAATAAATCTTGCAATACCTCCAGTACACCTCAGGAAACAGTAATAGCTTAAATGTACACAAAGAATTCATATGTTCCCTGAAATTGACATGCTCTTCTCACATACTGTTATTATGGTCACATGAAAAAAAATAGTTTTAGCAGTCTTTAAAATTATGACTATACAATGATGCAGAGAATTTCAGTCAGCCAGTGAAAAATGTGTGACATGAATAAATTCAAAACAAACCCATTATTCAAGATTTTGGTAAACTGACAGAGGCAGAGAAACCTTTCATTTTGACATCTACTTATGGTTACTTTAGCTTTGTTTTTGTTGAATATCATTGAAAGAGTTAATGAAAATACTTCATAAAACCTTCAAGTTCTGAAGATTACAGATATTTCATAAAGCCATGGGTTGACTGATCAGTCAGTTACATTCAGAAAGTTATGGAAGTGCTGCAGTTCCATCTGTTGCCAAGGGTTAAGTTTCCCCAGGAGGAAAAAGATGCTCTAACTGCAAACTATGGGAGATAATAAGTATGCTAGTATTTGGCCAGAAACCAAAAGTACTACATATTTGGAATGGACATTCCTTCTAGAGGCTCCCAAAAGAGGCAAAAAGAGCACAGTGAAATGGTTGAATACCCACTTTTTATAAATCCAGTACCCTCAAGAGCAGTCAGTCAGATCATGTCAGGACTTAGAAGAAGAAGAGAGGTATTTGCATCGGGCTAATCACATTTCAGTATTTAGAATATCTTTTTGATTTATTTTTTTACTTCACCTCAACCCAAACATCAAATCTAAAGTGCAGGCTGGCAGTGCAGATGGTATGCCTTAGAGGTTTAAATGAAATAAAACACAAATGGGATTGAGAGGAATTGTAGTGCAAGATGCAAGTGTGTTATTCCCAGTTTGTAAAAAGGGTCAATTTTTTTATGTCCTGCAGTTAGAGACAGAGTCTTAATATTGCCTACTATCTCACACAATTGAGCAATCTCAGAGAATTACAGTGAAATTGATTACTTTATGTCAGAGACGTGAAGTAAATACTGAGAAAACAAAGACATCTCCTACAAACATTTTGTATTTGCTTTAAAATTTCATATGAACATTATTGTTACTTTTATTGTAACTTTTTAATTGTGAGATTTAATTTGCGTGCTCAGTGCCCTAAAATTTCTTTGATAGGTAGGGATTTTGCATCAAGTTTTGCTGCCAAAACATTTCCTAAATATTAATTTTTTGTCACATTGCTCCTTCATCTCACTTATGTAGAAACGTTGTCTGTTAATAACAATTCCTGTTTTATGCACTCCATATGTCACCATCATTCATTTTTTTACTTTCAAAGAATGCATACACTCCTGTATCTATGGTAAAAGCATTTTCTGTTCAGAACGGTGATTCCTGACTTTATGAATCAATGGACTGTGATCATTCTCAGACATAATATTTAAATGACCAGAAACCATATCAGAGTTGCACTTGAAAATACTTGAATGGTTCTGTCATTTACTATAGCCTCACAAGATCATGGCTTGGATATCATAGCAAAACTGGGAGTTAGACTGTTTAATAGACTAAACACAATAAAGCAAATTGCAGGTTCCACTGACATCCACTGGAGCAATGTTAGAAATGCACATCCTTTCTGGATGCAGTGGAGGCAGTTGAGTCTTGGGAATTCACCTGTGCAAGACGATAATTTGTATTTGTAGTTTTGCTCACTTTAAAGGTTTTATCAGAAAAAACAACAACAACAAGAAAGAGACTAGAATTTACTGACAACAGAGATTTCAGCTGTATTCTGGATGGCTTACCCTAGTCATACTCATTTCTCTGTCCAGCAGAGGCTGTGGAGATTTGCACTGGCTGTATGAATAGAAGATACAAAGTTTTATTTTCTTTCCAGTGAAAACTTAGAAAAGCATGTGCCTAAATGTAAAACATGTTCATTATATTTGCTTTTAAGATTTAGAAAAACAGAAAATGTTTATCTGTTGCTAAAAGAACAGATCTTGGACTACTTAGTGGAACTCTAATTATGAATGCAACGTCTCTGCTGATAGAAATTGTGATTTTAACTTAAAAGGGCTATAACTTCAGATGCCTTTAAAGTGTTTTCCAACCTTTAGAATATGAGAGCTGTCCTCTTTCATTATCACCTTTGAGGCAAACCCCAAAGGAAGCCTCCTCAGAACTGGGAGCTAAAAATGATTTGCAAATCAAATGGCACTGCAACTGATTGCTAACCAGGTCATCAAGACTTTCAGGCTGTTAATCCTCTTTCTTTTCATACCACCACAACTCTTAGTGCTCATCTGACTTGCTACCTATAAAATAGTATTCCTTGGCAAGTGTATTTTCCACTCGTTTTTTTGAGTTAGTTTTGATCATACATTTGTACTAAGCCAATTCAAGTATCAATAGAACTGATTTCTAGTTTTGACTAGAAAATTACATGCCATAGTTACTCTGGTTTTGCAAAAGAGGACCAAGCCTTCACAGTAATACTCAATCTCTCTGCTAGTCTAACATTTTAGCTAGTCTTTATTCCTCTACGTTCATGACTTCGAGGAATATTTGGGATGTCTCCAGAAAGGCTAGTTGCAATTCTCGGGTATGGTAATGACCATTCTTCACTGACATCTTTGTCTTGTAGAAATCACACTACTAAGAGAAAAAAAAAAAATTCTTCAGTTATCCAACGAAACAATGGGCAGCCACAGTCTTGCCAGTGTGGATCCATGTTGTGCACTTTCTGTTCATTTCAGCTCTGGGAATTACCTTATTGATGTCACGTCATTATGGAGCTCTTTTATCAGTAACACATCTTCCAAGGGATATTGAGTCATTATGTTTGATCTGATAAAGTTGCTGAAAAGACTGCAAAAAAAGAAAAAAAAATAGGACCAGATAGAAGTCAGTTTTTAATGCTTTTGTTTGTTTTTCCAGAAAAAGTGCCTAACTCTTAATTATTAACTTCACTGCATAATATGTCCTTTGCAGCTCCCATCCCCTCCTCCTCACTCAAATCTATTACTTTTTTCATACATGAAGATACAAGATATTTTTCTAGTGACTGTGGGTATAGCTTCTAGTCTAATCATGATTTTGAAGAGAGAGAAGAATGAGGCCTTTCTGGATATTATTTATGGTGGAATTGTGGTGGATGATCTGAAAAACTCTGCAACCATGGAAGAACACATTTGTTCCTGTCTTTAACTCATCTAGGCTGATGTTATAAAAAAAATGTCTTCCAGGAGTCTAACTTATGGAATGTCAACAAGATCTTTGGATAAATGAAGATGAACATACCATATGTTATCTAACTTCTACTTCAGGCAGAACAAAGGCAGTGAAGAATGTGCAGCTGAGCACCATCTTTGAGTTATCTTTTTTATTTATGCTGCTGATGCTGCAAAATAGGGCTAATAACACTGCCTTCATACTTCATCTTCCATCACAGAGGCTATACAGTTAAAAGGAAAGAAAGAAAAAACCAAACCCAAAGCACTAAAAAACAAACTAGGGAATCATTCTTTGCAGCAATTTAGTCCAAACCGCCTTCTTGACTCTTACCAGAATCTGAATTTTGCTACATAATGACAGATTATTTTTCTGACCCAAATCCACTCAGAGTTTTATTCTCAACAATTATATTGAAAGAGATGCTAATTCATATCTAATTACATACTCTTTTAATGAATTGACTTCAAAAAGTTGAAAACCACTGTTTCATAAATGCTTGCTTTCAAACTATGGGCAAAAGAAACTGTATTGTAACTGTAAGGAAACAGACTAGCTTGGTGTAGAATTTTGCAAATGAATATCAGTCTGTGAAGGCATATCAAAATAAATGGAAAGATCCCTCTTGGGACAGATTCTGCATTGGAGTCACAGCCTTAACTACCACTGTTTTCAATCCATCAACACAGGTGTTGATTTTCTCTGGTTCTGCATCAGGACTTGGGCTTATGTTTTATGTTATGCAGAGGGGACAATTTCTTTTTCTTAATATTTAGTTTTGGATGAAATTCTGACGGAATACCATTTTTATTTTTTTATTCTGCTTGCCATAAGCTAATCAAATGCCTAAACATTAAACCCAGAAAGTAACAAAACAGACACAAACTTATAACTACCTCACAATTGTCTGAAAACCAACCAAAAATATTTATTTTTTAAGGATATCTTATAACCTTAAAAAAGGTTGTGGGGGGTGTGTGTGTAAAATTAGAAACTTACTGCAATGTATAATGATTTTCATTACCGCTACTTAATTTTATACAGAATAGTGGGTTTGGGAATAGTAGGGAAGGGATGAATATAAAGAAACTATGAATACGTGGAGTTTTTCCTTCCTGTATGTGGCTGCTTCCTGGCTGAAGCACTAAAACTGTGTGTTAATACCATATAGCAACAATGTAAGGTTGAAAATAAAGAATAATATCATGCCTAATGAAAACTGCCAATGCAATTTGTGCAGGTAGAATGCAATTACCCAAACTGGAATATAGCCAGATATGAAAGTATCGCACTTTCTGTTTTGGAAAATGCAGTGGCTACTTACAATATAACAAGAAGGAATTTTTTCAAAACATTTGCACATCCCTGTACTTTTCAGCCAAATATAAGAGATTTCTGTATTGCTGCCTCAACCATTGGTGTATTTTTATGTTTTTACCATACTTAAGTAGAAGAACTAGGTAGCTATTCCCTGTAATCATTAAAAAGAAAAAAAAAAAACCCAATTCTTCTGATATAATGTTGTTGCTCAAAGTCTTAGAGGGATTTACGTAGCTTGGGTATATTTTAAATACATGATTTACCAGATCTGCTTTAAAAAAAAACATTGCTGTGGGAGGATGTTCAGATTAAAAAGAGAATGTTTTCTTCATGTCTCCGTCTTGTTGCAAATTTTTTCTGGGAAACCCAAACAGTATATAAACATTGAGTAAATTATTCTACGATGGTGTTTTTCTGAAAGTTGCTGTATTTTATGCAAAAGACTCCTATAATACATTAGTCTTTTGAGGCTGAATTTAGAACTGAGATAGTTTAAGACTTGGACTAAATACTTCAATGAGTTCCACTTATTCAAAAATTCATTTATATGCACCTGAGCCATAAAGAAAGAAAACCTAAAATTTTGGTGGAAGGCAATTCTCAACTCTTCTCATGTTAGGTTTATCTATGTGTCTTAGCAATTTCTGCTAGCTGAATTGTTTTCATGAGCTTTTTCTGTGGTTCACCCTGTACTGCTTTCCCTCCTGTATACTGGCTTAGGCAACAGGATTAGATGACCTGCATCACTAACAAGTGCATATGAATATGAAACCCAAGTCAATTTCACTTATGACTGAGGGCTGGACAACCACATAAATCATAATTTTCAGATTCTTTGTGTGGTCCTACTTAAGCTTACTTAGATCCACTTCTGAATATTGCTCCATGAACAGAGGTTAGTCCTGGTTTATACAATTGAAATAGCTTCTTTAAACTTTCCTTGAAGTTTAATTGAAACCAGCAGGACCTGTGAATTGTTGTGTTATGAAAGCACATTCCAGACATTATGCTTCCACACCTACACAGATTCCAATAGCACAATTTCAGTTAGTTTGTATGTTCTTTCAGGCATATAAATAGTATGACAAGTAAAAGGAGTCTGAACTTTAGTAAAGATTTACTTTGAGTTGGTTTGGCTGAAATTGAGAGGTTCATGTGAAATTTCATTTCAGAGGAATACCATGTAAGGATAAATCATTATGAAATAAGCTTAAATTCTTCTTAACTGTAGCTCTTTAATCCTATTACAGAGGACTAATTGGTGCTAATGCGCATTTTGGAACTTTTCAAACACTGTTTTCCCCTACTCATCATACATTAAAAGGTTCACATTCAACTGGCATAATTTTTATGTAACTGAAAGACAATATGGCAAGTGTACATTTTGAATTTTCTCCTATAATATTCATTCATTATATCATTCAGATGTTGATATTTTCTGAGACTAGTCAAAATTATTTCATAAGTAGTACTTGTTTCTGGAAGGAAAGACAAAAAAGGCAATTATTTTTCTGAAGTTGCCATTTGAGCCTACCTGCATTCCTCAGATTTTTGTTGATATTGTTTTCCTTATTTATGAAGGATTGGTTCCAAACAGCAGATGAAATAGGCAGTAGCACTAAGGCAACAGCAGACTGACTATGTTTCTGAAGGCAAAGCAGACAAGTTTTGGATGTTTCAAGCAATCAACCAAACCTGTATGTTTTCTTTGGTAAAACCTTTGCACCTGCCAGTGTCCTGTATAGCAACAAAGAGTGACTTTTCCGTGGAAATCTTAGTCATCTCCTTGCCAGTGTTAGCAGAAAGACCTTTTCATCTCATCTCTAGTACTTTTCAGTCCTCCTCTTTCCACTCTTTTTCAATTTACTTGTGCTGCCTGTCATACAGCAGCCCAAGCATAGGCCTTCACCCTTTCCGTTCCCTTTCTTATCCTAGAAAGACATGGATGTGTAAAAGCTGAATTAATGGGAGAAATGTGAAGCAGGGCAGGCAGAAATAGTGTCAGCGTAGATAGAGATGTAAAGGACATTGACACTGTGTCCTCAGGCACTGAGTCAACTGACATGACTTGCCATAGTGTAATCCAGTGAGTTCTTTTTGTCTCTAAAAATCAGGGGTCTGAATAAAAACACATTGGGAATGGCTGCAGGAATTTCTTAACCCCTGCACATTTCTTAACCCCTTAACATTGCTAGCTGGTGTGAGGAGTTTCACAACCCAGGGGAAGAGGAGTAACACAAAGGTGACTGGGGAAAGAGAGAAAGGGAAAATCATCTGATGTAAAGGCAAATGAGAAGTGAAAAGAAGACTTTGGCTGGTAGTGGAGTGATTTTTCATTATCCAGACTTTCCCTGAACTAGTGTCCGAGGCGTTTTAATCTCAAAATTGCCCTGTGGTTCTGATAACCAGTTGAGTAATCCACTGAATTCAGTAAAGAAAGCATCTTGACCAGGTGAAAACTTCCTCCTATATAGCTATGATAACAGTTTGCTTGTTTGGTTGTAGTTATGTCAGATGTATTTTAAACATTTAAGTATTTCCCAGGAAAAGATGACAATTTTTTTTTCATACTGAAACATATTTTATTGTATAAATGCCAAGTAATCATTTAAATCAAAGGAAATTTGGTATCCAAACACCTTTGAAGATCTGAAGTTACGTTCTAGAAAGATTATTAAAAATGTAGGGCTCTGTGGTACCTCAGTATAGGAGATGACAGATATCAGAGATACTACCAAAGTAATATCGAATGCTACATTGGTATATGCTTACGTAGTTGTAAAGGAGGTGGTGAAGTTTTGATGCATGTTTTAAAATAGATTTTTACTTCATTGTAAACATATTTTCCAAATATTGAAAATGCATATGCTGGGTAATTAATTTTCATCAGGTGAACATTTTCAGAAATTAGTATTTGGTCAACAAATTTCTACTTTTGGATATATATTTAAAACCTTTTCTTTTGCTGAACAAGCCACTGAATTTGGTGTAGATTAGATAATTATCTTTCATTGTCTTTACATTAAAATCAGCTGAGCTTCATTCAGCTTTTTGAATTCTTTGGGATTTTTTTTATAAAATATGAACAGAAGGCAGAAAACCTGGGAGTTTCTTAGGTCCAGAACTTGAAGAGTGACAAATTAGCAGAAAGAGCTGAAGAGGCTGAAAACCCTGCCCACATCCTTAGTATTATTGATGGAAGTATCATGGGGAAATTGAGGTCATGACACTGCTAGACTTCCACATGTATAGCAAGACTGACAAGTGTAAAGACTTTCATCCTCTCTCTCTGATATCCTTAAGTTCTTCAGAAAAAAAAAATAGTATAATACAATGGTATTTCCCCTCTCAAAAATGAGTATCTAGAATAAATTTCTAATTATTTTCCTTTTGTTCTTTTTTGATGATAAGATGTTTACCATGGAACACCAATATTCTCAGAAAGATTACATAAGGGATGGAGGGAATTTGTTGGGGAAAAAAAAATTAAAAAGTGAGGTTAATAATAACCCTTAAAGGAAAGTTTATGGAGGAATAGGAGTGAAGAGCTACTGGTATTGTGAAAAACCCTTGTGAGATAAAATTCAAGTTCTCTCAAGAAAACAATTTAAATTAAAGAGTTGGATAGAAATGAAAACCACAAAAAAAAATTTGCCAAGGGGTTCAGGCAAAGCTGTTATTTTCAAACTTAACTTCAATTTTCCAGTCAATTTTATTATTCACAGACCTTTTTATGTATTCTGATTATTTTACTTATAAAGAGATTCATGATTAGCGTGTAGAAAACACAGAGCCTTTCATTTATGAATTAAAGTGTGTAGATACACAGTTACATAGCAGACCTGTAGGAACCTGTGTCAATATATCAGACTACAGGAATCCTCTTTGCTTCTCATTGTCTAAAAACTTCTGGCATTTTGTATTCTTTTATGTATGTGTTTGAAAACCATAACTATGAAATCTTCAAACCTTTCCAGTCACAGATAGCACCTCCAACAAATCAGTGCTGTAATAGTGGGTAACATTCAGTCTTTATGTTTTCAGAAGTCTAAGAAAAAGGGATACACCAGTCAGAGAGATTTAAATCCAGGTTATCCACATACTTACCTGTTGAGACAAAGCAGATCCTGTAGGGAAACAGTAATACTTTTTATACAGTGTGTTTTGGGTTCACGGTGTGGCAAGGCACAAGTTTTAATTCTAAAAAAAATTAAAAAAAAAAAAATAAAAAGCAGATCATCTGTGTTATTCTCTAATCCTTCTGTGCAAAGAAGTCTGCCAGGAATTGTCCATCCATAAAGGTAAATCTTTGTAACTGCTTGAAAATATGATCATTGGGCACTCTAGATGCCGCTGTATTTTATTTTAATGCTTTTGCTATGGGTGCATCAATGACATTTATTTCAGACATTCATTTTTAAAATATTTTAATAGTCCTTTGGAATGGAAGCAAAAGAGGGTTTGTAACTGTTTCTAAATCCTGCATTTTCTTCCTCCTCTTTCCCTTTGTAAAGAAGTAGGCAGGCACTGAAGGAGCTGAAAAGTATTCCTGCCAAAGCTGGTAGAATCAAGATAGCTCCAACTGATGAGGAAAAGGTAGAAAATATATTTCTATAAAGTACAAATTTGTAGTTGTCCTTCAGATATTGGCATTGGTTACAGGAAATAAAGAAGTACTGTAAGTTAACTGTAACTGACCTAATATCTAAAGTACCTCCCTAAAAAGAGGTTAGTGTAGCACTGACAGTTACTCACTGCCAGAGGAGTCCTGCAGATGTTTATGAAAAATCACCTTAACATCATTCTGTATGGGTTGCCACATAACACCACTAATGGTAAACTCAAACATATACCAAATATATGTGAAAACAAAACAAGCAAACAAAGGTGCTTTGACATGTTTTGTAGCATTGTTGGATTTACTAGAGATTTTGGGGGGGCTTGACAATAACCCAGTTCTGTCTGCTGTATGTCGTATGATTCTGGTCCTTGTTGGTTAAAGCATACATGTCAAATTATTTGTTTTCCAATTATGAGTTTCAACTATGCCAAAAGGCCTGAATTATTGCTTTGAACTGGTGTAAATGGGTATAGTTCTATTCAATCACTAGTGCTAAACTGATTTGTATCACTTCTGCTTCTCAAAAGGGGTTTTTGATGGTCTGACAAACTTGTTCCTACAACAATTAAGTGAAAGATAATAGCTAAAAGATGATGTTGTTACTACAGAACAGACTCGTCCAGAAAAAAATTTTCAAGTTAATGCATTGCATCTAACACTCCTACAAGATTCGTCACATGCAAACTTTCCCTGAAACTCCAAAGCACTTGGGTATTACTGAGTGGTAATGCTAAATAATCAAACTGCTTACCTATTCAGGATTTTAAAATGCAGCATTCACCAAGGTATCTGAGTACCTTTCCCACATGCTAAGATCACTAATTGCAGTAAGTTATGGAAAAAACTGTTAGACAGGCAGGCATTACAATTTATAGATTAGTAATATGACATGATCCAGGTTTCTGAGCAAGGCTTGTGCAGCAGTCATTGGGCTCTGTATTAGGACTGATGAGAATCTCTGCTCCCAGGTGTAAATAGCTCCTGTAAGAAGTCATTAGGATTAAACTTTTCCTACCCTTGGCGAAGTATAAAAAGCATTACAGTCCCACATAATTTCTAAAAAGTAATTTCTGAATTGACTCACAAGTTCGTTTGCATACCTTCTTTAAATTACTGATGTAAATCAAAGGGCTAAGCGTGTGCAAAATTGGAAGATGTCCAAGTGTCTTGCTCACTTTACATGGCTCTTTCTCTCCAGTCAGTATGTACTGCACGTCAGACTGTGACATGTGGTGGTGGCAAAATGGGCAAGTTCTGTTACTTCCCTGATGTGTGAATGTAGGTTAAGAAATTGATGATCACCTTTTGTGCAGCCAACACACTGTACAGCTGAAACGATGTATTTCTGATAGGCCTGTAGCTCACACAACTGTGTGTTTAGTGTAAACCATATATGTATATATATAGATACACTGTAGTATATAAAAAGGTGTATGCCCTAACTGAGGATGCTTGGGCAAGCCTGCAGATAACCCAAAATACTAATCTTAAGAAGTAGAAAATTCTCCTATACAAAGTAGCAAGAAGTTGATTCCAAAAATCAGTGTCAGCACCAGAGCATATTGAGAAAAACATGTAGAAAAGAAAACAGGATGTCTATGAAATACAGCCAAGAGTTAGTGGATGGGAGAGATGCCTAGTTTTAAGGGACAGTGACAATTAGCAACATCCTGACATAGACATTCCTATTTCATTTTTCCTCCTCTTCCTCATGGCATTTTCCAAATTTGAATGGAACTCTTGCCTCACATGTAATAAACCCTGCTCGTGTAGCCCATGGCTTCCACTTTATAAAGCAACAGTGGCTGCCGTTTAACTTTTGTACTTACCTTTTTATGGTAACTGTCTTTAATGTTAACTTTTTCTTTTCCTCTTGTCCTTTAGACTCTTCTTGCCAGGAAATGTAATTCTGTACATAACCTTCACATTTTCCTTTATTTCTTACACAGATGTGTAAGAAATGGCTGGGCTGATCTCTCCCATCTCAACATTAAACTCTTTTGTCAGCTTGTCCATTCTTCAGATATTATCTGTTCTTTTGAAGTTCCTCACTTCTGTCCTCATATTCACTGAAGGGGCAATGACAAAAGATCCAATGAAAATAGCACCATAATTTACATCTTTAAACTCTTCCATTAGACTAATGTTAAATATATAGTATTAAGGCACTCCTTATCCCTTTTACTCATTTATACCTAGGATTCGTTAAGACTGTGTTGATTATAGCTTATTAGAATAGAAAATATTAATATTTGAGTCTCAGTCATGATGGAGGGCTCTGTTCCTTTTATATTTTTTTCTTGTTTTTAAGTCTCCCACACCAGCTGTCTTCAAAACAAAGGCAGGCAGATGTCTGCTGACAGCTGTATTTAGAAATTATAGTGCTTTCCAGATTTAAATCCAAGATCTAAAATTTTAAGATCAATGTATAGATACTGTGGAGGTGAGAACTGTTGTTTCCATCTGAGTTTCATCTTCTACATTGATCTGTTGTTGCAATCAGTGTTTCATCATCTTCCTACCCTAGGAAAATAGCAGCAGGCAAAATGCACTGGTTCACAGAAGCTCAGCGAGCTGATATTTATTTTTGAGAAGATGCCATATTTTTGAGAAATACAATACAAATATATCAGGCTGATGATGTAGTAATCCTTATCTCTGAGGAAGTCCACCCAGGAGAAATGTTAAACTGGCTTCATATGTTTCCAGCATTAATTAGCATTCCAGATAGATTATGGGGAATTTGAGCCCTTAGCTTGGGCCATCACAGTATCATATTTCAGAGCTGTGCCAGCCCAGTAGAAGTTCTAATAATGTGGGTTTTTTCCCTACCTTTGGCTCTTGTAGTCAAATATCTGTCAAACAGATCTGTCAGAAAAGTTAAACATATTTACAAAGACCTAAAGCTATTTTTCGTCGTGCAATCATGCACCTTGTGCTGTACAATCCTGGAATGGGAAAGAGCTTTTATATTATCATTATCAACCTGTAGCAGTATTTGTGCTACATCATCTGGGTATAACAGAGGCTCCTGCATTTCTTATTGGTTTAATAAACAAAACAAAAGTTATATGTGGAAGCAAAGCAAAATAAGGAATTTATTACATTCTTCCCATTTGCAGGCAGTTGTCCTGTCGCTTCCTAGAAATGAGTTCTAACAACGAGTTGCTTGGAAAAGCAATCATACCTACAAACATCTTGAATTCCTCAACCTTTCCTTGAGCTTTTATTGGTGACTACATAATACAGTATGGAGATTCCCTTTGTCGGTTTTGGTCATGGGAATTCCCTCCCAATTTCTTGCCCACCCCAGCCTGCTAACCATGGTGGCAGAGTGGGAGTCTTGAAGCTTTGCAAGCACTGCTCAGCAATAACCAAAACACTTGTGTATTATCAGTGCTGTTTCAGCCACAAATCTAGAGCACAGCACCATTCGGACTGCTACAAAAATTCTTAGTTTTGTCATAGCCAGATGCATCTTGTCACCTCTTCATCTTGACAGGAGGAGCGGTTGTCTCTTTTTGGACTCCAGCAGCAGTGGGCAGTGTTATTCACTTAAGCCATCCCCAAAGCATGCATCATCCTGGCAGCGAAAGGTCAAACTTGACGAGCATCACTTCAGGTTGACCACTGCCAATTGCCAGGGGCTGACCTCCAAACAGTGCACCCATGTCTACTCAGAGCTCTCCTTGATGTGGTGATAAGGCTCTTAGCTGCCCTCAAATTTGGGCTTCGCCTTAAAATTCACTGCTCAATCCTGAGTGTATTACTGTTGTACCTTGTGTCACAGCTCATTGAGCCATGTAATAATTCTGCATGCATCACCACTTCCTCCCACAGTAAAAATGTTTGGCACCCAGAGCTGGTATTATGGTAAAGGTGGAGTGCGTGCTTCAGGAGCAAAGTTCTCTAATGGCTAAGAAATAGATTAGTAAAAGCTACAAAAGCAGCTGACATGTTATATATCTTATACAGTCCTTTTGTGAGGTATTTGAGATTCTTGTGGGAAAATTAAACCCTAAACTCATCATATGTCCATTTTAAAAACAGTTTTAGTTTTAATAGCTAATATATTTTAAATTCCATTTAAGCAGTTTATGAGATGCCTGTAAGATAAAACAGCTCTATTCATTGGAGAGTTTTCTTTTCTCAAACCTATTAAAATTTCAAATATCAAATATTCCAAACCCCCGAGCCAAAATTTATACAGCTTTTGATACATTATTTTACATAAACAAGCAGTCATTGTGCCTGATGAATTGATTTTGAATGTGTTATATTAAATTCTTAGATTCCCCAGTTGTTTTATATAATTCTTCACTTAGTAGGATTGTCTGTTTCTACTTCTTGTGTGATGCAGTAAATGATTAATATACTAATTGTTCCTAGAATATTGAATCTTCTATTCTTCAGATTTAAAAATGATCCTGCTCTGAAGAGCTTCTCTCCCACTCTTCCTCCATTTACTGAAAGTAATAAGCCCATGCCTCTCCTTTTCAAAAGTAATTGAACCAATTTAAATGTGAAAGTCTAGATTGTCTCTACACTGTCTCTTCTTTTCTCCCACGCTACTTCTTCCCCCCTCCTAGCAGTTTCCAATAGTTTCATTGTCTTTTGTTTTCAGTATAACAGCCTCTATTTCTTCTTAGTTTTATCTTGTCTGAATGCCACATCTTTTTATTATTCTTTCTTCCTAGTGTTGCTTTGGGTGCTAGGTTTCCCACTGCCATGTTTTCGCATGTTCTACCATTTTTCAGTCTATACCCTGTATATATTTTTCTCCCCTATTTTGCAATACTGTCTCCTATAACTTGCTCTCCAAAGTGTGTGTCTTCCTTTGTCTCAGTTCTTTCCTAAATTCACTTTCACATCTTTTTCAACCTGAGTTTCATGATGACTTTTTCCTTTTTTTTCCCGCTGTTCATCTCTTACACCATGGTTTTTTTTCCTCACATTTCTTGCTCCCTTTTGACTTCAGAACACTGTGGTTGCACCTAAAAGAGGATGCTTGCCAAGAGGTAGGTTTGCTATGCCAACTTCCAATCCCTATGTCAAATGAAGGAGTTTGACTTTTTATTTCTGGGCTTGGTCTGTATGAGAGTCTGGTGATCAACCAAAGACTTTTAAATACATTTCTCAACTTTGGAGGTGCTAATAAGCCTGCCTCTTTTTTTTTTTTTTTTTTTTCTCTTGGTGCTAATTTATCATTTTATGGCAAATTGTGTGAAAATTTACTTAAAAAAAAAATCAGATAAGAACTTCCTTTAATCTGATTACAGCAAGCAAGAAACAATAATAACATCAATAACATGAATATTTAACTGTTAATACAAAAATCTTTGTTACACTCAACAAATAATAATGACAGCTACTTACCACAGGGGCTGACCTTCGCCTGTTATTATGGTTCTTTATAAGGCTTTATGCAGAAAGCCAATTTCAGCAGCATTTCCCAAAGAGTTACAAGGTTTTCTTGTGGCTGTAAAAACCCTTTTACTCTAAGGACAGAACTATTTAGTCAAGTGGTGTGTACTGCTGTTGTGCAGATTTCAGTTTTCTCTTGGCTTGTTTGAAGAATATGGAAAGCTTAATTTGCCTTCTCTGGCTACCATCATCCAGCCAAATGGCTGTGTAAGCAGCCGGCCAGAACTAGAAGATGCTGGCTTGGCTGAAAGGGTGAAAGAGGTATACCAAGTAGTAAGGAGCCCAGGGACACAGAAATGAGGCAATATTATTAGGCAAGATTAGGCAATTTCTGTTGTTAGGAAGGCAATATCTGTAGTGAGCTTGGCAAGTGATGACCAGATGGATTAAAGGAAAGTAGCCAAAGATAGGTACTAAAGTTTGGACTTATTTATGCTCCAGAAATGTTGAAGTTGACAATTAAGTTTCATTTGAACAGGCAGAGCAACAGAGATAATAGAAAAGGTGGAAGGAGTTACAATAACCTCAGTTTATACTGATGAAGAAGTGAACAGGAATTTTAGCTGTATGGAAAGCAGGAGAAGAAGTGAGTTCATGCAGAATACTCAGAAGCATTCAATGCTAGCTGGGTCTTCTACTAAGTACCCTCCTTGAAATTGCCTTTTCTCCTGCTCTCTATGTAATTAAAATACAATCCGACCAATCCTCAGTGGAAAGACATTTAAAGAAGAAGGGACATTGGGAAAGAAAAAGATCTTTTTCCAAAAAGACAGAAAATCTTTTTTCTGTGTTAAGTTCATAGTGATGTTGAGCCTTCCAGAAAGAAACATCAGGGAGATGACAATACTAATACAATACCAAGTCAGGTAATGCCAATCCCATACACTAAAACATAGTTTTAGGATGGACACAATTAGTATTTTTCATTTTATTCCTCTTGGTTGACATTTAGAGTTTTGGTTTATTGTTTTTCAGCATACATTTTCAAGATCTCATCTCATTATTTTTCTGAATACTCTCATCATCCACTTTAAAACAGTTATGCTGAAATGATCCCAGCCTTAAAGAAGTAACCAGTGTTGAAAAGTCTGTGGTAAACATATATGGTTGTAAATTTCCTTAGACTTTTGATTCTATGCGATAAAAAGTTGAAATTTAAGTGTAATTATGTAGATAACTGAGGGCATATTTGTAATACTCACATATCTGTTGAATTGTCCAAACAGTTTGGAGATGTATTTATATCAATCCTGTACTGTGTTATCTTTTTTAATAGAATTAAATGGCTTTAAATGTAGACTAGTCTATTGAGGCTGCTGTTTAATGTGCCTCTGTCATGTTTAACATTTCAAGAATCATATTTCAAAGAGAGTTTATTTTTAAATTGCATTTTACTCTGCGGTTTTAAAAAAATATCAGCAAACTGGGCTAAATGTGATCACTTTTATCCTGTCACTATTAATTTTCCAAACAATATTTGGAATTATTTCATATTCTGTTTAAATTACATACTTTCAGTTCTCTCAGTGAAGTGATAGCACCATTTTTGAATATAAACATTGTCTCTTTTTCCTCTGTGCACTGCCCGTGCCTGCTTGCTTCACAAAATCATACCTGAGCATAAAGCTGACTGTGCATGTGAACAGATTTTTGCTTTTAGTTCCTTCACAGTGAGAGCTGGAGAGGCAATAATAGCTGCAACTACTGCAACCCATTCCTTCAGTAGTTTTAATTTTGAAAGCGGAAATGGAAAGTATGGTTGTCACTTTGTTACGTGCAAGACAAATGAATACGGGAGCTTGTTCAATAAAATAATCGAATCAATTACATAAATTTCAGTGGTTTGAATTCCTTTGAAAAATAAAAGAGATGAGATTATGCATACTATAATTTCCATAGCTAAAGCTGACATAATTGTTGTCTCAACTCAGGAAACTATCTTCCTGTTATGATGTTTATATAATTTAGTTAGTTATTCTGCATCATGGTGGTAACTCATGCTTGGAGATTCTTTTATGTTCTCCTGCTGAAAGACGAAAGCAATAAAGCTTTTTTATTTTTTTTGTGCTACATAAAGTGAGGCTGTAGAAAGAGAAGTAAAAGCAGGCAGATTTTGCTCTGTGTTTAATCAATCACTAAGTCTAAGGAAGCTGTTTTAACAGAAAATCACATGACTTGTAGGGTCGTGCTTCTTGTGGAATCAGCATTTTATTGTGCAGTGCTATGGCACAACTCCCAAAGGTGCAGTCGTGGGGAGGTTTCTTGGGCATTTCTTAAACTTAGCAGCAAGGGCAGCTCTTTCACCCAGCATCTCAGTGCTGTCCAAATTCCCATTTATTGTTAAATGGAGTTCATGTCTAACAGGGAGGGAAATCTTGTTTGAGAGCATGATAAATGTCTCTAAGACTCATTTGCCATGTCTGTAGAACAGAAACAATTCAAACATGATGTTAGGACACTGTAAAATGAATGGCACTGCCATCCTCCTCAGGCTGGCTACAGGGAAGGATGCTGTTTACATGGGAATATTTATGTGCTTTCTTTTGCTGCTGGTAGCATTTTCTGATGATAAAATTTTTCTTTTCTCCCTTTTGCTTTTATATAACTTAGATAGTTGGGGTTTCTATTTTCCTGCTTACATTATATCCTGTAGGGTATTAGATATAGCTTTGGTAGTTTATCTGAATTTTATTAGCATGAAAATAAACTGAAAGATTTGATTTGTACTTAAATGAACCAAAATTTATCGGTGACTGAGGCTCACTGACTTAGTTACTTTAATTGGTTTAGGTTTTTATAAAGCCCAAAGTATTAAAAAGGGAGGCAATCAGTAAATATTGCAGTGTTTAAGGTATAACTATATCCAAAAATATCTTGAATTGAGTCATCAGTGTGTGCAAGATAAATCTTGTGTTTATCACAGTAAAGGTTAGATTGAAAGTTCCTCATGACTTGTTGATGGTGATCTACCTGAGATTATGCAATTATTTTTTGTTTGGTTGGTTTAAGGTTTCTTTGCATATTGGAGAAAAAGTGGAAATGTAGCACTGAGAAGGAATGCCACTCATACGTATATTTGGGTATCCACTGCAACTTTTTAAATCCTGACTATTGTCAACCAGTAAAATATATGCTCAAAACACGCCCAGACCTTGTATTGTTGCACAGAGCATTTGCAAACAACTCTATTTGTAATAAACTATCCCTTGAGTTTTAAATTTTTTGTATCCAGATTATGGCTGATAGTTAAGAAGGACTCTGAATGAAACTGGAGCACAAACTGGACTGCTGCTCGTGGGAAGTATTTTTGATCGCTTTTTTACAAGCAAAATTTAACCGAGTAAAAGAATTTCTTCATTAAAAAAGTAAGATATTTCTGGGTTCATTTTAACTCTTCTTCAAAGTTGTTTACGTATTAGATATGGAAGAAACTTGTTTAGAGTGTAAGTCTATAACTTTTAGTCTGAGCTCTGGTATGTTTTCTTCCATGTCATTCAGGAAAAGTAACAAGTGACTGTAGCAAGAGCCATAAAATTATAGAAGATGAGTAGACCCTCCTCTCTCAACAAATTTCTCAGAAAAAATATTTATATACTCCCAACATTTAATATATGATCTTAGGCATTACTGCCACAACAATAAGAAGAGGGCAAGCACATTGATTATAAACCAAAAGAAAGGAACAACTGTACTAACATAGAATTTTTACATGGAAAACTGCCTGTATCACCTCTTGCTCTGTGGGAGTGAAGTTACCACTTCCCTATAAGGCAGTGAATGTCCCTCATGTTCATCAAAGTGCATGATCATGTGCTTAGTTACTGCTGAATTTGGACACATCTGCAACAGCTTTACACATTATTTTCTTCCAAAAATACTTGCCAAAACCATGTGAAATGGTGTTCAGTGGGAACTTAAGGTGCTTTGTTACCATGCAAATGTTAAATAATTCTTGCCTGCAATTTTTTTCAGATTTTTTTTTTTAATAGAAAACTGTATGTAGAGTAATGTAATCAGTACACAACATGATATGGATTATGAGTAGTCAGAAGTTACTGTATTCTATGTGCAGTGGACTTTACTGCATTTAGAGGAAGCAAAAATTTCATAATTGACCCCTTAAAAAAACAAACAAGCAGATAAACCAAAACTAAGAAAACTATTGTGATATTGCTGTAATGTCTATTCAGGAGGCATAGTCCTCAAGAAAATATCACATAACTTTTCCTGGGCAAGAGATTGTCTTAGGGTAATTCCAAGGCATTGCCATCCTAATAATATTTACAGACTTCATAATGTAATGCTGTGCCATAACTTGCTGTACATTCAAACAAGTAAAGAATGTAATGTGACCAAAATACTTAGTATTTTCTGGTATTTCCTGAGTTGTTGAAAGAAAAGCATCAAATTACTTTTAAAGTAATTTTACACATATTATTTTATTGATTTTTTACTGTAATCCCATTGATTTTCCCTCTATCCATTAATTTCCTGACTGTTATATAAGTACTATTCAATGGATATGCTGCTGTTAATATGAGGCAAATGATTAAATGAGTGAAGTGTAAAATGCAGCTCAATAGGAGTTTAAATTCATGATTTTCTCATGGAGTATCTCGTGTTGTTTCTCATGAAGCAAATGGCAAGTGTGTGTTGGGTCAGAATTCAGATTAAGATTCTGTCCTTTTTTTAGCTCAACTATTTCACTTTTCATCCTCTTCTCCTTCCTTTCTACTATGTGCCCTAGAAGTGGGCAAACATGGCAATTCAATTAGGTGACCTGGATGGCTTTAGTTTTGCTGAGGGCTGGAAGCAGTCGTCTCTGGATATGCTCAGTTTAAAAATCACTGTAGCTTTGCTCTGTTAGAAAATTCAGTAGGCTTCACGACAAAAGACGTCTGTGTAAAGTACCTTATCCACATGTTCCTTTAGGCCTTCCCGTATATCCATACCTGTGTATGCTTTAGCAATACCTGTGACAGCTTTTCAGTGATCTAATTGTGTATAGAAAAGATAGAGCTCTGTGCAGGTTAGTTAAACGTGGGTTTTTTCTTACTGTTTAGTCTGTGCTGAGCTGAAGGTTTTGATGACTGAAATTGTTCTGGTGCCTAAGCTAGTTTGCTTAAGCTGGATACCTTCTGTGGTCTTTCTTATCTTTTAGTCTTTTTTTCTGTTTTAGAGAAGGGATTGAAGGAATAGGATCTGTGGCAAAAGACTCTGTCATATCCAGACTTCAAGAAGGTATGCAGAGTGAATTTATTTGCTAGTCCTTTATGGCTATTAGTAAAAGGAACATTGTGCTTATCTGCATCATTATAATGTAAAAAAAAAAAAAAAAAAAAAAATGTCCTGTTATCCAGAATAAACTGAAAATGGTTTCTTTTCTGGTGATGAAGCTTCAGATGTTAGGATATCTGCACAATGTACTTTGAAGTTTGCTGCAGTCCCATGACAGAGAAAGTAGTGAGTTTTGGAGGGATGTTGATGTGTGGTTCTATTTAGGCAGCAAGTCTGTATTTAGGTATTTATTGTTAAGCAACACTGAAGCACACATTCCTACAACAAACCATAGTTATTCCTTTACTCTTTTAAAGAGGTAATTCATTCCTGTTTTAAAATGATGTCATGTAGAGGAATGTTATTTGCACTTTGGCTAATGTTGTTAATTATGTGAAAGGATGGGCAGAGTGCATTTCCATAAGGAGGGACAGAATATATGAAAAGGTAAATGTTAGCAGCAAGAGTATACGGATGCTAAATATATGTCAGCTTGCTGGCATAGTTTGAAAGACAAAACTGAGCTTATGCTTGATTTGTTTGTTTTTGAGAACTCTGCATTTCCATGCTAACTAATCAGAAGTACCTGTTCTGCAACAGAGGATAGTAGTGCAGTACCTTCATCACTGTAGATGAGGGATACTCGGAAGCTGGAGACTACTGCTGTGTGATACTCCACGGCTTGCTGCAATTCTAACATCTTCCAACCTAGGCAAGAGGAACAGATATGGCAGCATGCTAATGACCTCCTTGAATCACAATTAGGCTGTCTTAATATTTAATCAATGTGGCAGACAGGCTGTTTCATTCTGCTATGCTTGTGTTTGTGATATACAAGCTGGCAACAAATAGACGCCAAAAACAAAGAGTGAACGTGGAATGATTTTGGTAATGTGTGACTTGCGCCGTTGACACTATAGTAATAGCTCATAGTAATTCATATTACCAAACACCAATATTTACATACTTTGATGCCTTCCTATAAGGGCATTTTTTCCTTACAATAAAGCAAAAATTATGAATCGTCCAGTCCCATTCCCACCAGTACCATATGCCATAATTTGCTTACCCTGCTCTTTATCTTCCCTCAGTGCCTGCTAATGGCCAGCTTGAGACAAAATTTTGGCCTGGGTGGTCTTGTTGGTCTGAACCAATGTAATTGTTTTGAGAATATCCACACTAATTAAGTTTGTTTTTATTAAGAAAGTCTTTCTCAGAAAAGTTGCAAGAATATCTGTTGGCCTGACAGCGTACACCCTGTTCCTCTGTGTGTTTGGTATAGTCCTCACTTCCACAGAGAAGGAACAGATTGGTAGACTTTTGTATGGAGTAGTTTATAGGTTGCCATTTTTCATGTGTCTAGAAAGTTTATGTTAGTATACTAGGATTTCAGAGGCAGACAGATGAAGTGAGACACTTCACTGAGCTGTGCTAAAACTCTACATGGGAATGACAGTTTAGTTCAGATGATGATAAATGGAATACATCCATCACACGTACAGAATAATTCTGGAGCTGGATTTCTGGGGAGGCTGTTTACTTTACCATTGCTTTTAATTTTTTTTTTTTTTATCAGTGACTCACTTCCTGAATAGTCAGTATAATTGTCTGAGGTAAATTGCTTTTTTTTTCTGTATGTCCAGTTCAGGGATGGTTTTGTTGTTTACCCTCAGTTGATGAGACAAAAGCCGACTTAGAAGCAGGAAAATATTGAGAAGGAGATAGTGAAAAGTTTCTCCCTGTTGTGTAGTCAGGCTATTCCTTTGAGCAGAATAAAAAAAGGTCAACAGAAAGAATCTATAGGTCAGATGGATCTGGAGTTGTCTTTATGTACGCATAGGGCTGAAGTATCTTGACCAATATTACTAAGGTCTTGAGCGTTGATGACGTTTTTTTGTTCAGTGTGTGTCTTAATATTGAAGCAGTTACTGGTTTTATTCTTTTGTATTTGAATGTCTATCACTAGCAAGCTCCAAACAACTGCAAAATTAACTTGACCATGTTTCTAGACTTTTTTTCTCCTAATTTGCTGAAATATGTGAGAGTTTATTGTCTGAAAAAAGTTTTGAGTGGTTCAGGGGAAGGAGATCTTTTACTGGAGCTCATCTGCATATTCTGAATTGCTTAGATGAGCAGAGATTTGCAGAAGGTGAACATGTAATGATGAGATATTTGACTTTAAGCAGTAGATGTCACTGCTTGGTCCAAGTTCCCTCTTGAACTAATTGTGTTAATCACATTATAGAGAGCATTATTATTCTCAACATGTACTTAAAATTATGTTTATTGTGTCTTTGTTAGGCTTAAATTAGGAGTTTTTAATTTTTTTCTGTCTACTCAAAACTGCTGCTTATCATTATTTATAAGGTTTGTCTCACTGAATAATTTTTCTGCCTGTATCTGCTAGCTATATTAGAGAGCAAACAGACTTATTTTTGTTATTCTCAATAGTTCAAGTAAATTAGAGCATGGAGCTTCTTTCAGTATCTTGCTGAGAAACTGATTGGTTTCCAGATTTTCATATTGTTTCTTATCAGTTTACATTTTGAATCTTTCCGGATTATCAATGTCTTCTATGTCCAGAGAAGGGCAATGCAGCTGGTAGAGGGTCTGGAGAACAAATCTTATGAGAAGCAGCTGGGGAAGCTGGGTTTGTTTAGCCTGAAGGAAAGGAGTGTGGGGAATTTAATCTCCTTTTACATATTTGACAAAAACTGTAATGGTTTTGAAGTCTGCAATATAAAGAAACAGTTATAATCTGTTAGAGTATTCAAAAGCAAAGCATAGAGTTCATTGCAAATAATATTTTAAAATAGATTAAAAGCATAATTGTGTTATGCTTTCTGGAATTACTAAAGAAAGAACTTAATTCTTTTGGGAAAAAAATTGGATAATAAAATAGTTTAGGGGACGTTGTTGGTTTAGATGAGAAATTACAGCAGACACGTTAGATAAAAACAGCTTAGATTGTTTTTTCTGAAATGAGAAAATAGTTTTTAATAAGTGTTGAGAAAATAAATATATTGTGGTCCATATCGCACCATGACCAGAATCAACCAATGCACTCGGGCAGCATAAAGCCGTTGTGTATTCTGAAAAAAATAAAAGTACTGTCTTAGTCTGCAAATACAGCATTGGAGTAGAAAACAAGATGGTAGTCTGGATGGTTATTGGTTTTGTGGCATGTAGACTTGGCTATTTGGCATTTCCTACATTTTTCTGAAGTCTTCTCCTTGTGTGCCAGAGCTGCAGACCCACAAAGTTGGGCAAGGAAAGAGGGGGGATGTCGGAGGAGAGTCCTTCTCTCCTGTGGCTATTCTGTCTCCTAGGCCAGGAAACTGAGCATGTCAGCAGCAAGTGTACAGTTGACCAAGTACCAGGTACTACATATTCAAATGTTTGAATCACTAAACTAATGTGTGATTATATAACATGCAGTTGTATTGCATTTGTGTTGTAAATTTGTATTTTGATGATGGTGATATAAGTGCAGCTGCAACACTTGTCTCTGCAACGTGAGGAACATAGAAGGGAATTTTCTTTCTCTTTCTTCCTTTTTGTTTGTTTGTTTGTTTGTTTGTTTGCAGTTTTTTTTAAGTACTTTGTAGAGTTGTTGTTATATCTCAGCTGGACATCTCTCTTGCAGCTATTAAACTGTTGCACTGAGTCTAGTGTAGGTACAATGATTCCCTTATGTGCTCTCTAACCAGCTGGTGGTTGGCTGGGCATTAATTAATGTTGTTATAAGTAGTAAGGAAGTAAAAAAGATCAGAAGGGGACAACAGGATATAAAATAGACTGTTACTAGTAATTGTGTACTTTACCTTTTATAAGTTGTGCTACTTTAAAACTCAGTGTAATTATAAGAATAACTCAGGAGGGAAAGAGAAAATGTTTTCCTTGCTTTTGCTGATAAAGGTTTACTGTGTTCCATATTTCTTATAATCCTAGTTTGAGGGGGAAAAGAAGATAGTTTTCATTTATATAGGCTTCGTAATTAAATACCTGTGGCACTCCCAGATAATAAAAAGCCCATGCTTTAGTGACAGCAGAGGTGTGAGGCTCACTGAATGGTGAAGAGTAAAAGTTAACTGATGTTTTTTCATTGCTTCACTCAGAGTAAGGAGCATGGGAAACTCCAGTGAGCTGTCTTTTCAGAAATTATACTTTCTGAAGACAAAGCTTCCTTAAGAAATCACATGTTGGGCAAATAAAAACATTAACTGGTTTGATAAAAATATCCTAAAGTTAGAAGCAGGCAAAGAGCAGCTTCACCAGCTCAGTTGGTTAGAGCATGGTGTTAATTAATTCCAGTATAAAGGCCCATTGGTGATACTTTCTGCTTTATCTCTACATCCTCTGAGGAGAAGGAGGCTGTGCTATAGCAGCGAAAGTCATTTATATTGTAATTAAATGTAGTGGTGTATATATAACCTTATATTCTGTGATAAAAAAGCATGGGCATGTCTCGTTTTCCTATTGCTATGTACGGCACTTTTTTGTGCATAATTTCAAGTTGGCTGAGATCCAGGCTTACTATGTAGTCAATCACAACTGTGAAGCTGATGTTAAACTATTGGGATCAACCGCAGGAGCAGTCTGAGAGTTTTGGTATTATTGGAGAAATAAAAGGAAGAAGGTGGTACACAGGGATATTATCAAGTGTTGTAATACAGGCATTTAGATAAAATGTATCATCTGGCTGATGGCCAAGCAGATGCAGAATTATTTTCGCACTGCAATTAGGCCGGATTTCATTGTTATTTTTATACTTCATTTAATTATAACACAGAAATATTTGTGAGAACCTTACTAAATTAACTTTGGGGGAGAACATGGATTTTTAGTTTGCAGGTTCGGATCGTTTTTACTCTGCACTGTGTGTGACAATATAGCATTATTACTGTGTAGTGTTTCTAATTGAAAAAAAAAAACAAAACCATACAAATGCTCTATTTTTGGGTATAGTTGTTAGAAATCCTTCAAAATAATGTAAATGGGGATCTTGTGAGACTTCATATCTGCATGTACAGTAGCATATCTCTCACTGACCTTGCCTAAAAGCAGAGTTCTGCCACAAGCTGTGCTTGAGCTTTTGTATGGCCTTGTGGTCTTCTACAGTAAAGGACACAATTATTTCTGATGCAGAATGGCAGAATCTTGCCACTAGAAATGAACCTAGTATCATCTCCTCTTTGCTTGCTGAGATATTCCCTTTGACATTGATCTTTACACTTTAGCTGCAGCAGAAAAATGGCAAAGGCCACAGCAGGAGGAAATGTAACTTGGCATCTTTGGAGCAAACCTGGACCTATGACATGGGTTTAAGATTTGAGTTCAGAACTGAGAAACTCTGTTTCACACACACACTCCCACAATGATGTGGTGACTGGGTGCATTGTTGAACTACAAATATTTTTCTAAAACCTGTAGGGATGGAGAAGCAGCAGTAGCTCTATCAGTGCTAAGTCAAAGTAGTCTGCTTTTCTGTGCTCAGTGATGTGTAGAAGATGGGGCCCATTTCTCTCTCTGCTTGCAGTTATTTATGGGAATCTATCGACGGCTTTCAATACCTAGTGATATATTTCTTTTTGCCTGATAATTTTAGGGAGGGTGACAATAAGTAATTCTGTACAACTTTTGCTTTCCTCTGCTGCCAGTCTTGCAGATACAATAGCCAGAAGTTTTGAAGTGTTAAAGTTTTACCAAAAAAAGCTGTCAGAATAGCTTTTTTTTTTTTTTTTTTTTTTTTACACTTTCGGTGGAGTGTATAAGATGGAAGAGCTTTAGATTATATCTGAAGGCAGGAAGTAGCAAATATTGACTTAGCACTGTATTTTCCTGGTCCTTATCTACCCCTCCATCACTTTCCATCATCCTTTCCAAACCATGGATCAAGCACTTGGCCACTTGCGAGGTCTAGGGAATATGATGGATGGGATGTCAGTGGCAGAGAAGCTGTTTCAGATATAAAAGAGATGGAGATTTCTAGGGGGACCCACACTGAGATCTAACAAGGCTGGGGTAAAAAAAGGTCTGGTTGTTTCAGAACATTTTAGCACATGTCTGGTACTGAGAGTGGGGATTTGTTTGGTTTGTTGGGAGACAGGGGGATTGGTGGTTAATTTTTTGGTTGGTTGGTTTGCTTCTGTTTTGGATTCTTTTTTTTTCAGATAATTTGAATATATGTAATGCATTATTTTATTAAATTCTCTTCAAAATTTAGAGAGTCACACCGCTCATTAGCAAGAATTTAATTTCAAAATAATACTCGCTACTGAATAATAGTATACAGGAAGAAAGTGAGAGCAAATGAGAAATTAATAGTCGTATTTAAATTTGTTTGGAAATCGATGTCAATAGTTTAATCTGAACTGGAGGGCACAAAAAGCTCTTGAGCCATTCAGGTGGCCTTCAGCTCCAATTTCAGTCAGTTTATGCAGTGAACCGATTCCACAGGATTTTTGTTACTTTGAATCCTACCTGATTTCAAACCTTGTAATTAATTTCTCATAAAGCTATTAAATTAAAAATTAATGCCTTTTCTTTGAAAAATGGAGCAGGAATGAGTATGTTAACTCTTTCAGCCTGGCTCTTGAGGATGTTATGTTTCCTGAGCACTTTGAATCAAGGGTATTTTTAAAACTTATTTTCAGTTATTTTTAGCAGCTATGTCTTTAATAACAATAAGAAATTACTTGGAAAACTGCAGTGAAACTGAAAATAGGAGCTTTGGGCTTTTGGTCAGTTTTGGTGAACTGCAAATTGCTTTCTACAGCTCATGCTTTCTAAATGTTGCAGGCAAAGACATATGGCAAAAAGAATCAGCAATAAGGATGAGAGAGGGTAAAAAGATTGGACTTATCTTTACCCTAACTAACACAAACCTTTGCTTACTTGTATTATTTTTTCTGTCTGCCTTCCAGCCTTTTTACTCAAGATGTATGTTCATATGTAATCTCATGTCATTTGACTTACTGACTACTTCCAGTTGCCTTAATTTATGCCTATCCTTCACTATTTGACTAAAGTTACCAATATGTTTTATTCCCATCACTCTTAGTAATGTTAATAGGCTGTTCTATCAATTTCAACCTAGCACTTTATATGTTTATTTTAGAGTGTATTTTTTTTGTGAAAAAATGTAGGGACAGAAGACCAAATATAGCAACTTTATGCTACTAGTCTAAGATTCACTGGAATTAAATGGGAAAAGCCTTTTTATAGATATTCCAAAGGAATATAAAATCCATAGTGGCAGTATCCAAATGTGGTCAGTTTTCATAAGGCTTTGTGACTTACTTTTCAAACAAGCCAATATTAAAAAGATGATCAGCTGAAATTCAGATTAGCTGAACTCTGCAGTTATTAAACTGAGAGGTTTTATTAAACAGAGAGTTTAATAAAAAGTTACAGAGAGTAAAATAAAATAGGATTCTTGAGAAGAATAAAATTGTTTAATTGAAAATCGTGAGAGGTGTAGACAAGGTGAAGAATTATCCAGCAATTCACTCCTCGTTTCTCATGTGAGGTTGCATGGGAAAAAGTTCATGCAATCACCTCACCGAGTGTCTAAAAAAACCAAAGAGTGGTCAGGCAGCAGTGGGACTCATTGCTTCAGGAACTTTTTCAGGCAACAAGTTAAAGTGAATTCAAAACATGAAGCTTTTTTTATATTCATCTCGGTATACTCCTTGTTGTCTGTGAGGGAAGAAGCACATGGAAAATGCAGATAAATCTGCTCATTGGATAGTGAGGTAGGGAGTAACTGAGTGCTTTTATCCCATTTGTATTCCATAACAAGATCCAAATTCTCTAACATCTTTTTCAGATTAGTGTGCTGATGCCTCTTTAAAATCTATTAAAAAAAACAAAAAACTGGTTGGAGACAAAGGTTTAAATGAAGATGGAAGGCTCTGCAACCAACCTGTGTTGAATAGGTATTTCATGATTCGTATGAATGTGACAGAAGAGTAAGAATGGGAACTGAATAATTGGATGGGTCCATGTGTGTATCATGGTAAAGAGAATCATAAAACTTCTTAGACTGGAAAAGACCTCTAGGATCCAGTTCAGCTGTTAACGCGGCACTGTCAAGTCCACCATTAAACCGTATTCCCCAGGTGCCACATCTACACATCTTTTAAATACCTCCTGGGAGAGTGACTCCATCACTTCTCTGGGCTACCTGACCCAATGCTTGAAAGACTTTCAGTGAAGAAATTTTTCCTAATATCAAAACTAAACCTGCCCTGGTGCAACTTGAGGTCATTTTTTCTTATCCTATCACTTGTTATTTGGAAGAAGAGACTGACATGCATGATAGATAGATAGATAGATAGATAGATAGATAGATAGATAGATAGATAGATAGATAATTAGATAGATAGATACGTGATACATGATTATATAGATGATGTATATGTATGTATGATATATGAAGACATATGTGTGGCAATGTTAGTTTTATGAATGGACTCAGTGATCTTTAAGGTCTTCTTCAACATAAATGATTGTATTCTATGTAGAGTCCTGGTTTTCAGTCCTTGCTCAGTGCAGATGGAGTCTTGTTTTATGAATAGCCTGGTTATCCCCCTGGGGGAAGAGTAATGATGTTTGTCAGAGTGGCAAAATCTAGTTCCTGAAATCCAAACTGGTGACATATCTTGTTTACTTTATCATTGCTTCCTTTTGTAATTGCTCTGAAAGTTCAGCTGTTGCAGAAAAATGACAAATGGTTGTTGCCCTGTATCTGTGGAAACTATTTGGAAGCCGTTGTAAAGGCTGGTGAGGCTTTAGCTGGTTAAGATGTAATCTCGTGAATGGCAGAGCAATTGCAATCTGAGAGGTAGAATGGAGATCTTAACAAATAAAAGAAACATTGGACAATGCCTGATGGAATCAGATAAAGCTGTGATTTATTTCATATGTAAAAGAATGAAATGCTGACATTCATGTTTGGCTGCAGGTTTGCTGAAACATTTTCAAACAAACACTGATCTTTTTTCCTTGGAGCCTGGTGTTTCTCTAGAGGTGTGTCTGAAATTAAATGTGTTGGATGATTCCTCCTAACTGTCCTCTTACAATATTTAGAGGAAAGGTAAATGTGTGTGCAGTAAAGGTCATGTTTTAATTTTGCCCTCAGTTCTCAAACTCTTTTGAGAAACACAAATGGATAGCGTTCTAAATGTTTTAAGGAGATGGTCTGAGTTCAGCTGCCCTTCTCAGGCAGCAGCTGTGAGTGGAAGCGTGGTCTTAAGTTACTTTTACACAAACTCACTTAGGCACTAGAAGGATGTAAAAAAAAAAAAAAGAACCCAAACAAAAAATAAAATAAAAAAAAATTCCCACAACATCCCAGCATAAAAAAAGCCATATATATTGTTGGCAAAAATATTTTCACAGCTGAAGAAAGAACTGTGAAGCAGTATATTTAAATGATTATACCTCAATCATAAAAGAAGGACTTAAGAAAGAAACCTAGGACAGAAAGTTCACAGAAATTAAGGCACCAGTAGGGTAGGTGTTTTCTACAAAACAAAGCTTTCTTGAATGTATTCAGACAAAGCACAGAAGATGGCCCACAGCTGTTTGGAGATGCTGTTTGCAGTGTTTCTCTTACTGGAGCCTTGTTTCCATCTGAGTTTGATGGGAGAGACTGAAAACCTAGGGAAGATAGAGCAGAGATCACTGGTCTAGTAACAGACATCACTGAGTGTGGAAGGTCAGGGTCAGTCCCACTGGAATGTGATGGGCATAAATCAAATTTAAGTGGAATTTACTCATTTTATAGCATCACAGAGGACGGATTCCTTATTTCAACTCAAGTGGCATGCTGATTTGCATCTGTGGCACTGGGATAAGGGATCATTATTAATATCTCCCGAAAACTTCCAAAGCATTATGTAGTTACAGTTGCTATTGAATATGGCATGTTTCTGCATATAACTCTGAAAGTATAAGGTACATTTGATCATTTTGATGAATGGTGTGGAGATGGGCTTTTCAAAGTATTGACTGAACATATTTTAAAATCTGTTTGCACAGGTATCTCTGTTCAGACCAAAAAGATATACCACATATTCCGAAAAGACTAGACCTTTTAGAATCTTAAAACACATAATGGAAAATAATTTTTCATTTAAAAAAATGTTATTTGAAAATAAAACTCTTCCATGGAAAACTAAATTAAATAGATAAATCTTTCTACCAGAACAGGGCAAAGAGAAAGCATGTTTTATTCATGTAGCAAGCTGCTGTTTTACATTGATGCAAATAAAACTACATGTGAACTAACAGCTGCTCTCAAACAGATTGCTGCATCTCACAATCTGTGAAGGGAACACAGCTGGAGAAATCTGAACATTTTTTATCTGTAAATCAAACAGAAACTACGAACCCATTAAGTACTGTACTTATAATAGCATCAATGTTTACAAAGGGTTTACAAACTGCTTCTGTTTTCAGGCTGTCTTCTAAAAAATATCCAGCCAACCAGTAATTTCCAAGGTGTACATTCCTACCTCAAGCACTTCACTATCTGTCGATACATTGCAGATGTTTTACTAAGCTTGTGCAAGCTTATATTTTGTCTGACAGAATATGAGTATGAATACCATTTTGACTTGAAGGTGTGTTGTGTCCTTCCTTTGAGCAAGGTGTTGATTTAGGATGGCCGACAGGTGCCCAAAGAAATCCTTACATCAACCCTAAGAGAAGATACTTCTGACTTAGAGAATAAGTAAAATCTGTTAAGTAGGTTTGCTACTTGTTTTGTTGTTTAAGACAAGCTTTTCTTCTCTCCTCTGGTGCACAGTTCACACGTTTGAGGAAAACCATGGAGACTGAATCTGTTTCTAAAGGGATGAGGAAGAGTTACAGTTTAGGCATTCATAATGTTAAAGTTAGAAGTGACATTTTTCACCTCAACTAACTGATTAAATAAAACCTGAAAATCACTCAATCCCAAATTGGATAAAACTGCTGCTCATCAACCTTGACCATAGCACTCTATGTTGGCATGACCATTTGGGCTGGCAGATGCCAGTTGGTAAGCTAAGCCAAGAGCCAACATGGGAACTGATGAGAAGGGTACCATCTGAAATGGTTAGAGACATAAACTTTAGAGGCCATTAGACTAGTAGGCAAAAGGGAAATCAGTATGTTAAGCCTTAGTACACTGGAGATTTAATGAATAAACATTTTGGAGTAGAAGAAGGCAGAACAGGCCAAAGCGTAAAGACATATCAACCCTTTATGAAAAACAAAAACAACGTTTCTTTGAGCTGGAGCCTTCACCATGTAGCAGAAGAGCATGGGTAAATTTGTATATTAAGACACAGTATAAAAGAAATGTAAAGCAGTCTATTTGAAGTGTTGTAAAGCATTGCATTGTTTACAGCATGTAAACTCCGTGGCTAGTAGTTGATTTTGCTTAAATATTTACATAACTTCCAGCAGCAGTTAACAGTTTTGACTGAAAGAAAATCATCTTTTTAGTGATTCGAAAGAGTTACCTTTGGTTGTTTGGGTTTTGTTTTGTTGGGTTTGGGGGGTTGCGTTTTGTGGGGGGTTTTCTTTGTTTATTTTGAGGGGGTTTTGTTTGGTTGGTTGTTTTGGTTTTATTCTGGTGTGGTTTTTTGCTTGGTTTTTATTGTTGTTGTTTTGGCTTTTTGCTTGTTTTTGTTTTCTTAATATGCCAGGTAACATTTAGCTCTTTTTAACTTCAAATGCTTGTTTTCATTTTATAGATCAGTGCTCTAAGTGCCTGTAGGTGCTCAAAGGGCCTGATTCAGCAGAGCATCCTAACAGCTACATGTAAGCTTTGCTGCATCAGGAATATTACATGGAGAACTACATTAGTTCAAATAGTTCAAAAAGTATTATTGAAGTCAGTGAGTGATGATCAGGGCCAGTTCTTTCCCTTGAACCAGAGCTCATCTCTTTATACATCGTGGTGTGAGAAAATTACCTTTGTTCTTTGCAGTTTGGTTAGTGGCTGCGGAATTGTGGCAGTGCATTCACTTCTATGTCCTTTGATTGTTTTGGTGTGCCTCAATTTGTTATAAACAACATTTAGTTTATGTTTGCTCCTGGTAACTTCCTCGTATGCTTCCAATTTAAGTGGAGAGATGTAAAATTCCTCCTTTCTGTGGAAATAGCTGTTAACATGAGACTACTGGTTACGAAGTTATATATTCTAGAGTGTCTCTTTTTGGGGAATGGAGATATGTCAAGAAATTTTTCAGGCAAAGGAAAACTTGCTAATGGGATGAAAGTTAAAATGTCTGCATTGGTGAAGGAGAGTGTGTATTCTCTAGATTGATTTGTCATTAGGGTGTTTTTTCTTTTCTAACTTCTTTAACTTGTAATGAAATTTTTACTTTTATTGCTTAAATACTACTTTAATTTCCTGTTAAAACAAAGCAAGTATAGCTCTAATGAAACATTATCTGCAAAGAGTGATTTTGAGTTACAAATTCCTTTATTGGAGGTACTGCAACTTATTTTTTTATTTTACTCTGACACTCTTTTATCTGTATTAAAAACAATCTGATCTGTAATATTTCATATTTAGGCACTGCTTACTGAATAAGAGACTAACTTTGTTATTAAAGAGAACAGCTGAAGCACATAAGCAAGAAATCTAGAAAGGCAACCACTGTGGAAAAATACTAGCAGTTTTTATAGGCACATTAAACAAGGTACAAATAAATTGCTTTGTTTCCCCCCCATATAGATTAGAGCTTTCACTTCTAAGAGTATCCAAACACAAGATGAAGCATACTAGCAATATCGGTGGAGTATATAAAAGCTATTTAAATGCCCCAAACTTATCTTATGATACTGATGTGTCTCCTGTCTCTACTTTTATGTCAAATAATTCCAACTCTGACTTTAAAAAGTGACTAGAAAAATCTTAATTTAAATGAAGTAAACTTGTTAAACTAGAATTACTTAAGCTGATTACATTCCAATTGGCTGTACTTATTGTAGCTCTGAATTCCCAGAAATGGCAATGAAACCCCATACTGCTTTACTAGGCATTCTAACACTGATATGGCTTGTGTTGATGATGAGCTCTCTTAGTCATAGTGAGTGCAATATGTTTTCATCCTATTTAATTCTGGGGAAGGAGAAAGGGGCAATGATGTCTGATAAAAAAGCAGCTTTCAGCCATAAGAGAGAGATGAGAGGTGCAATTTTTTTGTGAATCAGTCAGGTAGTTGCAAAATGCAGATTTGAAGTTGAGTGTTTGGAGTGTGAGCTTTTGTTTGTGGTTTGTTTGTTTTAATTTGACCTTGCAATTAATTTTATGCTGTCTGAAATAATATTGCAATTATTTATTAACTAAAACCTTTCAGTACTTTGAAAGACTATTTTTTTTTGCAGTGGAAAATTGACTACTGTACCATCCTCCTTTACATTTCACAGTCAGAACAATAGATACATTATTTTTAAAACAATTCATTCAATTCAGATTACTCCTGGAGGATGAGGATAATTTCATGTTGACATTGCAGAGACATGCTTGATCAGAAAGGAAAAATAGAACAAAATAATTTTTCATCAAACTAGTCTTTGCTTTTAAAGTGACATTTTATTTCAAGAGAAAAATTGAAGGATATTAGATTAAAGGAGTTACTGTCTTACTTTGGTACTGACAGGGAAAGCAAAACTATTTCAAAAGTTAAAATAGAAGATATATAACAATGACGAGGTGACTTTTGATTCTTACTCAGACAAATGTGTACTGAAATGTGTTTGCTGTAATTATTACATTCTGATGTTATTTTGAATTATGTTTTTTCTTCAGAGTCTGCCTCAAATTCTGATTCAAGAAGGAGAATTTTTCTATTCAGATTTTGCAGGGGAAAAGGGTGAGCCTTTTTAAAAAAACAGACTAAATGGAAATAAACATTTATATGAGATATAAGTGAGCTGAAAAGGGCACAGTACAGTTAACCCTAAAATATATATTTTTTTAAATGTAAAGTATTTTTTCTTGATTCACCTCATAGCCATCTCAATAAAAAGAAAGCAAATAATGAATACACATTTTGTGCATGTGCACACTTCCAGCCATATTAAATAGTTTTGAGAAATTTCTAGAAATTTCACATGCTATAGCATAGCACTAGTAGAAATTAAAAACAGGCATTTGTTCTAAAAGCAGGCCTACATACTGACTTTAAGTTTTCAGAACACAAGAAAATATTAAAGGGAAGTGAACAATTCATCTTTCACATCTGTCTTATGTAAGTAGATAACAAAGAAAAGGGGTATTATTCTAAACATAGAACTTCAGTTTTTAAATGTTTAGCTCCTATATCAGTAGCTAAATGGTGTGTGAGTTGCTTCAAATGAAAACAATAGTTTTTCCACCTCCTTTTCTCAGACCATGGAACAACCCAGGACCCCATGCGTGCCTCAAACCGATGGGGCTGGGATTCAACCCACTGTAAGGAATTTAGTTTCTAGGTACTGTGTACAGAGGGAATGGGTAAATCACTGGTCTTTATCACGCAACTGGAGCTGCCGGTGAGTTCCAGAAGGCATTTAGTGCTGTGCTTCCCTTCAGTTTTCTTTTAATGTAGATAACCACTGTGCTCCCACAAGGCTGGTTTTAGGGAATGTACAGAACAGTAAAAGACATGGCAAGAGCTGGGTGTGCTCTACATATCCTGCTCACGAGAGCATAAAATGTGTGGTGCTAACAGAGGCTCGCAACTGACTGCAAGCAAACCTGATTTAACATTTGATACCTCTAAGAGAGACATGAGCATCTGGGTTTGGTTTTAAAATAAAGTATTAAGCAGGAATGAGAGGAAAAAAATAAGAGGAACAAACAACCTTTGCATAAAATCTATTAATGTAATTAAAAGACATGAATTATAAATACACAGCATGGTAAACAGTAAGAGAGAAGAGAACCTCATGGGACCTCCAGAGGCAGTGTTGGCTTAATTGTAGGAACAGACATCATGTTTTATCATGGTTAGTGTTCTAGATATAAAAGAATCATGGGCTGTAAGAGAAGGGCAGAGTGACCTCATTTATTTTGTGATTACCAGTTGTCCTGAGTTAGGTGGATTTATTATTTTTTTCAAAACGTTAATAGAGTTTGGACCTCCAAACTTCACCCTGTCTGAACAAAACAAATATGTATAGAGAGGTTGATGCATTACTGTTTTTAAATAAAAACTGGAAGATAAAATGTGTTTTCAACCCATTTCACCTTTTTCTCCATCTCTATCAGTCTGCCAGAAAAAACAAAACCTGACCATGTCCAGGAGTCCTTTATTCTAATGATAGTCTGTGCTTCCCTCACTGGAGGATCATACCTAATCAGAGAAACTAGGAATGAAGTTATACACTCTATATAATACCCAATTTTTCCTTTTTGTTTCCCAAATTTTCATTCCCCTATCTATTTTCATTCCCTTTAATTAATTTGCTTTAATTTTCTTATTACTATCTGTCTTGAGTGATCAAGACACTGACCATAAGAGATTGTAATGTTAGATGAATCTGCTAGATTATTTTATAGTTTGTTGCTCATATTTACATGTAGTCTTATACCAATGCATGTTTTTATTTGAAGTAAGCATCTGGCATGAAGCCAGAAAGACCTGGTGCCAAACAAGTGTCAATCCAATAGAATAGCAGAGCAATTTCTTCAGACTGCCCTTTGTTTTTCTTGGCCTTTATCTTTCATTTTGATTGTATTCTTCTAGTGACAGTTTCTCTATTGTCTTCTTTGCAGAAACTAAGATAGAAATTCAAAATAAACTTTTGAAGCCTTCTTGCCGTGGTGGATGTTTTAAAAAATAAACTGAATTTAAAATTGCCAGAAAAATACTGGCTATAACCACAACACAGACCTCATACTATGCTCCACTGGCCTTATGCAGCCAATGTTTAACAAACACTTCAAATGTCAAGGTTTACTTATACATAAAAGCCTTTCTTAATATGACACAGTTCATTATTTGAAGCATTAGAAAGCATGTGGTTCTGTTCAAGGACTTGCCTTTTTGTCTTCCTTGCAAGTATGCTCTGTTTTGTACTCACCTTTCAAATGATTGAAAGAAGAATAAAGATACTATAAGAAAATAGTCATGTACAGTTAATTGTCAGATCTCAATTTAAAAAGAAGGAGGAAGCTGGTTCCCGCTGTTCCCAGAGATATAATTGGGAATGTCTCAGAATGAAATTCACTTGGCAGGGGAACATGATGCATTTCAGTTTTGCCTTCCACCAAAGGTATGTAGTGGCATCCTCTGTGATTTACTTTTGTTTCGTAAGAACAGACTTACTAGAGTTGGGACATCTCTGATGAGACTGATTTGGCATAATGAGCGTGAATGGAGATGACTGTGGCCTAATTGGGATATTTTAACTTATAATTCCACTTAATGAAGACGCTTTCCACAAGTGCCAAGGGGTAAATGTGCAATTAGCCAAGTCTTAAGTAAGCATGATATTCTAGACTTTGGCCATTTAATGTAGTTTCTAGATAAAGGTTAACAAAAGGAAATTATTATTTTTTAAATTTATTAATTTGTTGGTTTTGTTTGCTTTCTTGAATATGTGTATGTGTGTGTCTGTGTTGAAATATGTATGTATGGATGGATGGATATAAGTGCTGTAAATACCCAGTTGCCTCAGTCAGGACAATGGCTGTGCCCTGAGGATTCTCTCTGAGTTTGTGCAATTACAGGGTTTCCTATTTATTTATTGAAAAGTTTAATTAGTGCTGAATGTCTCAAGCATATTTATAATTTGTTGAGTCCCCTTGCACTTATAAAAAAAAAATAATTCAGACATTTATCAATAGGTGTGCAAAAGCTCCAGCTGTGATGCAGAATGCAGAAATAAGACAAAACTGGCCATCATTATCAGATACTTCCACTTCAGATATTTGTAGTTTATCTAAAGTGGATCTTAACCAGCTCTGTCTGGAACTTTTCAGTAATAATCCAAACACATTTTTACCTCTCTGTTGGAAACAGTGAACTCAGCTGTTTACACTGACGAAGTGCTCTCAGTATCAAAGTACAGCAAGAATCTCATGAAAGCAGTGAGCAGCTGGAAGAGCAGGATGTTAGAACAGTTGACCTGGAAATCATCCAAATAGTAAATATAATATATGGGATTTTGGATATATTATTTTTCCTGTAATGATCCAGCACCACTGAGAGCTCTTTAGTAAGAAATAGTCACGACACAGAAGATCTAGATGTTTTGGTGTCTTGTAGTTAGAAGCTTCTCTCTCTCAAAATTAAAAACATTTGCCTTATAATGCTGTAGGAATGTCTGTCTCGTTTCATCTCATAATAACTGAACTGAAAACTAGTGCTCTGTTAACTTTGGCAGCATCATTATTTGCTAGTTGCACCTAAAATATGATGTGTACTATTGATGTAATTGATTGTACACTTTGACAATTAGAGTAGAAAAGGAGTCATGAGTTCATGTGATTTTTCCTATTCATGTCTGTATTCCTCTGTCTTGGGACTTTTAACTTTATTTTGACAGGTCAATTAGACCTTTCTAGAGACTTTCAATAGGAAGGCAATAATATAGTTTCTCTAGATGTTGAAGTGAAAAAAAATGTAGCACTTTTGATTGAGGAAGTGCTCTTTATTGAGAGTCTGGGTTATCTCTGGGCAAACAGGATTTTACCCCATACACATGAGCCCTAGGATGATGCTCAATGTGGAGGAGCAGTGCACAAACCACTGCTGCTGGTGGTTGGTTTTATATATAAAAGAACTTCTTGTTGGTGATCATTTGTCATTAGATCAGAGGAAAATATTTGTTGTCAGACATGGCATGTTCCAGGGAAGCACGTGTGACTTGAAACCAAAGGGGATGAGGGATGATGTAAGAAATAAGGCAAAAAGGTAGGTGTGATTCCTCCGCTGGTCAAGGACTTGACTGTTCCCATGGCAACAGAGCTCAGTGCTCTCCTTAGGCAGCTTCTGATTACACTTTGAATTTTATTTGCATTCATGATTAAGGAGGAGTATAAAAGGACTGAGGTAAAGAATTAAA
Source organism: Lophotriccus pileatus (assembly GCA_035583135.1). Classification (NCBI taxonomy): domain Eukaryota; kingdom Metazoa; phylum Chordata; class Aves; order Passeriformes; family Tyrannidae; genus Lophotriccus; species Lophotriccus pileatus. Next base: position 20,532,613 of record JAWWES010000133.1, read on the forward strand.
AAAGCAGTAAGAGGATAAAAGACCTTTCAATAAGTGTTCCTTAGAAGCTTTAATTTAAAAAAGTAGAAGAAGGAGAAGAGAAAGAAACAGAGATGGAAAATGATGGCAAAATTTTAGAAATTTTTATTTAATAGGTGAATTACTGTTCCAAAAAGTATTGGGAAGATTAATAACATACCCATGAACTTCTTATATTTCATAGCTTTATACCATAAAGTAATTTTTTTTCATTATAGACAGGGCTACTGTTGTTCCATATAAAAAAACCAAACAACTAAAACTCTATTTAAGTGTAAGATTTACATTATATTAAGACATAAGGAGTCACCATCCCTGGTGGTGGTGAAGAAATGACTGGACGTGGTACTTAGTGCTATGGTCTAGTTGGCAAGGTGATGATTGGTCAAAGGTTGGACTCGAAGATCTTGGAAGTCCTTTCCAACTAAATGAGTCAAAATGATTCTGTGATTCTGCAATCTTGGGTTTTTCAGACCTGACTTGACTTTTCATAGGGCTGCTCTGATAATGCACCTTATCCTATCTGTTTTATTGTGCATTTATTATACCCATGTAGAGAGGGAAAGGCTACCGCTGTAATTCAGAAGGAATGACAGTTTACAAAAGTCTCCTACCCTTAATAACTAATTTGCAACTCAGTCAAATTTCAAACAGAATACAGAATTTGGCACTTAAGACATACTTTGGAAGAGTGGATTCTGATTTTTTTTATGTTCTTTCTAATAACATAAAACTTTTATAAGAGTCCGACATTAAGGAAACAGAAGAAGAGGATGGTTGTTCATAGGCGTAGGAGCTATAAAGAAAGATAGTTTAGCCATTGCCTTCAGCAGAACTAAGTTTTCTCCATGGATCTTCATCATCTTCTAAATATTGCATTTTTCATGACAACTGATATGTTTATACAATATCATTAATAACAGCAAGTTAAATAATTGTAAAATGTTGCAGCAGTATATAATAATACAGCTAGTTACTATATTTATTATTACTGAAATTCTACAAGATTTGTCATGTCCACATACAAGGACCATAACAGCTGCTTTGTCCAATTTCTATCTAGTTTTGTCTATCAAGTCTCTCTCTAGGCAAAAACTTTCCTGATTGTGATTATTTTCATGGCTATATATGCCATGGACCAAACTAAAGTGGTATCAGAAAAGTAGGAAAGTTCTCTCTGAATCAAATACCTATGGAGGAATAGATTATTATGCAAAGAGTCAGCCTGTGAGTATTCACACAGAAGGGAAATTTGGCCCTTTGTACCCACACTTTTCCTCAAATGGAGAGACACTTGATCGTGGATACTGTTTACAGTCTTCTCTGTGTTGCTAGCCTGCTCTGTATTTGGTAAACTCTATCTGTTGAAAGGAAGAGCTGGTTATAAGTAAGTTATATGTGGCTATAAAGAGTTGTGGCTGTTTGCTTAAGTATCATGGTTAACAGGTCCAGTGGGGGGCTACAAATACAGACATCTCTCTTACCAGGGCACGCTGAGAGAGCTGGGCCTGTTCAGCCTCAAGAAGAGATGTCTGAGAGGGGATCTCATCAATGTCTGTATCTGAAGGGAGGGTGTCAAGAGAATAGATTCAGGCTCTTCGTGGTGGTGCCAAGCAATAGGGCAAGAGGCAATTGGCAGAAACTGATGCACAGGAAGTTCCACTTGAACATGAGAAGAATTTTTTTCCTGTGTAGATGACTGCACATTGGAACAAGTTGTTCAGAGAGATTGTGGAGTCTCCCTCATTGGAAATATTCAAGAACCATCTGGATGCAATCCTGTGCCATGTGCTCTAAGGTGACCCTGTTTGAGCAGGGAGGTTGGACAGATGACCTACAGTGGTCCCTTCCAACCTGACCCATTCTGTGGTACATTGCAGCAAATTTTTAAGCTTATTTCCCAGCTGATAGAAATATTCTTTGGAATGAGACATGGCAAAGGAAACATAGGCGAGCAGAAATAACCTTTTATAATATCTAACCTCTAGGTAAAAATATACACAAAATTAGTTCTACAGAGTGTTTTTAATCTTTGAAATTCCTATCATGTTTCAAATTAGAAACAAAGCATTTCAATATTAGCTGCTAGAATGAGAGGTGTAGAGGTGTATAAATATTAAAAAATGGTTTCTAATATTAAATCTTCATACCCCAAAAGAGGTACATATAAGGACTGAACAAAGCAAAACAAAATATATAGCTTTCTACAGGGACATATTTATGTCTTTTAACAGGCAGTTCTAAAGTAACATGGTTCAGCTCTAGAAATACTTTCTGTTAAAAATTGTTTAAAGATCGAATCAGCCTCTGTCTTCAATAAATAATTATCCAAACATTTAAGCTAATATAACTTTATTTGTTGTAGATGTCTGACCTATTTGCCAGCTGATGCCTCTTTCCCTCCTCCAGTAGTATTTGGAGCTTTGATCCAGCAAGATTTCATGCTGATTTTTTTTTTATTGAAACACTAGCCTGTCTATTATATGAAAAAATTATTTAAACTTTTAAAGGGTACTCAGCAGGAAATACTGAAGAAAATAGATATTCAGAAGATGAGTGAAAAAAAAAACTTGTAGAGAGTATCATTTGTCTCTGCTGAAACTCACTACTGATGTGGAAGAGATCTGTGGCAAGCTGAGTATTTCTACTAGAAAATGTCAGACTTCTGTTTAAGTGAGATTTGTTACAATACACATGATGAACATGAATGTTTACTGCTACTGTGCTATGGTAAGTAGTGACTGAGCTCTGGAACAGGTTGCCCAGAGAGGCTGTAGATTCTCCCTAACTGGGAATATTCAAGACCTGCCTGGATGCAATCCTGTGTCATGTGCTCTGGGACAACCCTGTTTGAGCAGGGGGGTTGGACCAGATGACCCACTGTTGTCCCTTCCAACCTGACCCATTCTGTGACTGTGACTGCCACTTAAGCTAAAGAAAAAAACACAGATTGCCTTAAAAATAAGGCATTTAAGTAAATGTTTCCCATTTCTGAATAAGAAATCTCTTAGATGTACTGATTTTTGCAGCAAACATAGAGATTTTCTGTGCTTTAAATGAATAGAAATTGATGTGGTCTGAATTATATGAGATGTACGTTTGCATGCATGAATGTGATAAAAATAACCAAATAGAGCACATAAATGCTTGAGTAATGCATGTTGTAATTGTAATGCCTAGCTTTAGCACTTGCAAAATGATTGCAATATACATGAACGGAAGGACATATTTTTAAATTTGTGGCCAAAATGGACTGCAGTCAAATTTGAGCTAGCTAAAGCATTTGGAAAAAGTTCAGGTAGTTGGCAAGCCATAGCTGGCTGTTAATGAATGCAGGATATACTGCCATCTTCTTCTGGGCACGTGGATGTTTCTTTCCGCACTTTGATTTTAGTGAAATTTTTTGGATAGTATATATGTTTACTTGGTTATATTACTCTCAATTCCCCTCTCCAACCCCAATTTAAATTTCTGGTTTTAAAACAAAAAATGTCATTCTGGCAAGGAATCTGTTACATTTTTCACATCTTGATGGGTGTGGTGTGCTGTTTGAAAATTGCATTTTGATGAGAGTTAGTATGGCTTGGCTTGGCAACTTTTTTTTTTAAATTTAGTTTCTTATATCCTAGATGTTATGAGAATATATAATCTAATTGCCCCTACTCCTAGGAACTCACTTATTCTGAAAAGTGAACACTTTTCATGTGCTGTAAATATGGGACATTTTGACAAATCGTTGCATCTGATGAACAAGGTTCTCTCTGATGTCTGTGAGTCATTGGCCAGTCCCAGTCCTAGAGTTCTCTGGTTCCGGTGCCCTCCCTCCCCCAAACTGGCAAATGCAATGTAGTAGGAAACTAATGCCTCTATCAGAGCAGCTTGCACTTAAATTATAATGGATTGATTGGCCTGTACTCGGGCCAACAATCATTCTCACAAGTTGCTATTTTTGTGAGGTTTGCCCAGATAATCCAATAGAGCATTTCTAACTAATATGCATTTACATGAATGTTGTTCTCAGTTGTTTCCCCCCACACACCCCTTTATTTTAAATAAGCTAAAAATCAATGAAGCTTTGGGTTTTCTTTTTGAAGGGTTGCAATATCTCTGCTATTTGCTTTCTCCATGATAATGCTACCATAGTGCTTGCGGTCAAACATCACTCACTGTTTCCTGCAGAGAAGATTTTGCTGCTGAAGTCAGACTTGGCACATCATGGCCAACCACTGCATAGCCAGTGAGCTAGCAAGAGTAGTTACTGCCTCTTTTTGCTCTGCAGGGGAATGTTATCTAGTGAGATTGCCTTTGCACATTGCTTCTCTGTAGTACCAAAAATAATTTATTACTAGAAGAGCTATTTCTATGTTCACTTCTGGCTAAAAACAACACAGTGTATGTGCTTTGGGTTTGGGGTTGTTTTTTTTGACAGCTTCTTAGCACTTTCCAGCTGATGATTCCCACAGTTCCCCTATTCCAGGCTATTTAGTCAATGTGATGGCTCTCGGGTAGCTGCTGATGTGGGCTGTCATCATGATCTGACATTTCCTTAGTGGAGCTAACAGTAAGTCTGCTTCTGTAAAGGCCATGAAATTTGGGGCCCCCTGCTTGCTTTCCTTATAAATCTGAGAATATTGATTCCTCCAAAACCTCTCTACAAATGCCAAAGGGAGTGAAAAAAAAATAAACATTTTCTTTCCTGCTCCACTTTTCTTCTTATTTATGTTTCTCTCAACCCGCTGAAGTTGTTTAGATGTGTGGGTTTTTAATAAACATTCTCTTTGTAAGTCCTTGATAGAGATGTTATGAAGCAGTAAGAGTGGCAGTATCTTGCAGTCGTTTGAGGAATCATTACAAAAAATAAAAATCAAGATTAATTTTCTGCTTTATTGTAAGAATTTTTAAAAAAATATGTTTAGACTAGGGACATGCCAAAACCACTTAGACACATCCCTTATGCCTGGGTTAGTTCTGGCAGCAAGAAAAAATGGTGCTGTTCTGAGTTTTGATGTCTAGGCTTGGTTTTGATGAAAGAAGGGTGACAAAGAAGTAAGGGGAGAAGAAAGTTTTAATTAAATGTGACATTTTAAGGATGATCTGAAGGGTTAGATCCTATTCCTTGACCCAGCAACCTGAAATGGCCTGTGTAAAAACTAAAGAGGAAAGCAACCTTGATGTCCTTATCTCCTGCTTCCTGAGGGATAACCAGGAGTGATGAAGCCTCTCTGTTAGGATTAGAAGCAGTGTTACCTCCAGCAATCTAATATGATTCCCCTGATGTTACACAGCGCTTTACTTAACCTCAGAGCGCTCAACAGTATATCCCAATTGATACAGAACAGTACTATCAGGTAGGTTTGCTAGTTCTCTGATCTTTCTAGTAAGTGTAATGGGATAAGGCAGTTTTCCCCTAGGAAAAGTGGTACCAAGGAAAAAGAGAGCAAATGAAAGCATATGGATTTTTTTAATTTTTTTTTTTTTTAACAATTCCATAACAGCATGGAGTTCCATTTGCTTATACTAGCTTTGAATTTGCCCCAGTTTATCCACTTAAAACAAATTGATTATTACTAATGGGAATTACACTTTTTTTCCATTATATGTAAAAATGGAGCTATTGTGCATGCTCCAGAAGAGCTTATTTAAAAATACTTTTTACCCCAAGTAGCCAGACAGACTAACATGTTGACAGGATGTAGAATAGTTCTTCCTCTTTATATTTTCTAGGATTTTTGGACCAGCATCTCAAACTTTTGGCTTCCCCTTGTCTCAGATGAGTGACATGAATATTATTTCTAACTTACTACTGGATAAACCTGGTTCAGTCTTTCATATTGCAGCATTTTCAGTCTATAAAAATAAATACTTACTCATCCTTTTAACATTTTTTCCTTTCTCCCCTGCACTCTTTCACTAAATATAGACAAGGTTGGAAGTTTTTTTTATGTTTTTCCTGGTTTTGATAGCAAATCTTTCAGATGTATTGGTGTTGTTCAGATGCAAAGCAATAGAGATTACCGAAATCTCAAAAATGTGCCTGAGGTAAATTGTCTGCCATGCAACTCTAAGTTCAATATCTGTTATCACTGTCTCATGAATAAAGCTGCGTGTACTCATTTGTGGTCGTGCTTGAAAGCATGTCTGTCTCATAAACTGCAAAAGCCAAGAAATTTCAGTTCAGCAAAGACTAAAAGCAGAGTAGATTTAGAGGAAAAATGGAATAGATTCCTGTAAGTGGAGCAAAGTGTCCCTATTTTCTGAAAGAGAATATTTGGTGTGGCAAGAAAAGCTTTAAAGGGTTTATTTTAAGATATAATCCTTAAAGTATTATTTTTGTTTGTTTGTTTCTTTGGGGGTTTTTTGTTTGTTTGTTTGTTTTTTATGGGTTGTTTTTTGGGGAGACTTTGTGTGTGTGTGTATAGGTTGTGCTTAGACATTTTCTATCTTGTTAGCATTTCTTGTTTTTATTTCCTGTTTGCCTGGAAGGTTTTTAGTTGGGTTGAATTTTGGGGTTTTTTGTTTGTTGGTTTGGTTTTAATTTGGCTGACACATGAGCTCTCTTAGACAACTTTTTAGACAATTCCTTATAAGTGTATTCTTTCTGGCAATCTAAAAAATGGCAAAATATTGGTTAAACATCAAATCTTGTTGTGTACTTGTTTTGACTTTATGTCACATACCCTAAATTAAATAAATTAAATAATACACATTTGTCTTTCAAAATCTATGTAAAGTATCACCACAGGAATCTTTATATTGCTGGATTTGAAGATTCTCTATCAGTTGGGTTTTTTGCACGGATTTCAGATAGACATAATTGTACTTCCTCTCCTTTAAAATGCTTGATGGTTGTGTGTTCCATATATCTTCTCAGCAGTCTACTAAGGACTGCTTGTATAATGTGGAATTTCATATCTATGTTCAATTAGACCTCTTGGTCTGACTGCTGAAGAGAAGAGATTAAAAGAATAAAATAAGAAAAAAATAAATTATTCCACTAGGCAAGTATCTGCTCTATCCAAAGCAAAGTGTTTTGTCTGAAGTTTTTGTGAAAGCAGCAAGGGAGGTGAAAGTCTAGATTCACAGAATTCCTGAGGGAGGTTATTTTCTTCTTTTACATGATAGCTGAGTGATTTGTGCCCACTGTCAGGATATAGGAGGCACAAATTCTTTTCTGCCTCAAAAGTTTTCAACTTCTATCTCTCATAATCACTGTACTATAAGGACAGTGTGTCTGATAGGAGACTAGCAGGCTGCTGGACCCCTGGGTTACAGTCCTTGTTTCATTACATGTTTGAACAGCCTACACAAAGTGAAATGGTCAGAGAAGCGAGCTGGGGCTTTGCTACCCAGAACACTCCTCTCTGAGTAACAACAGCCTCCTGGGACCAGGGTCACTTGAGGTGGTATTATTAAGTAAAGCAGAAACCTGGGTCTAAATCCTCCATGTCCTGAGCGATTGCTTTAATCGCAATGTGTTGACTAGATCTGTGGGAATTTCAAGCATTAAATCTCTCCAAGTGAGCACTGCAACAAAAATTGTGGTTTCCAGCAAGCTTATAATTAAGGAAAAAATATTTCCAATGCTCCAGACCCTCAGTGAGTATCTGCTTTTGTTGCAAGGGCTATATCACATAAAGGAATAGTAAATTAGCACTGTGGCAGAGCATATGGTAAAGAGAAGGGGTTATGAGCCCAGATTCAGGTGAACCAATTTAATTCTGGAATTTAAAGGCATCAGCAGCCTTCTGGTTGAAAATCTAGTGACCTTTGCTTGCAGAGACAAATGCTGGTAAGAGTTATGCAGAGGCCCTGTCTGAAGTCTTCTAAAATACTGTCTAATATGATAGTTAAAATACTTCAACAACCTGTCTGTTCTTAGGACTTCACTCATCTTGCCTGGAACAACTCTAATATTAGTGATAGATTTCCCAAAAAGGTGAAATCCCACCTTTGCTTTCAATTCCAGTCTGTGTCATATACCCTTAAATAAGTCTGTATCGATGGACCTGAATTGGTAAAAGTAATAATGCAATATTTATGAACTATAATAGTCCTTCTTTTCATACTATATTACAGAGGAAATGCATGGCATACAAATTAAACATCATACCACAATGTGCCTGCATTGGATTGGTTGGATTTTTTTTTCCCTGTAGTTTAGATTGCTTTGGGTATGTTCTAGCTTAGTTCAATTTGTAAAAGCTGGTCTTTGGTTTGTTTAAATTACCAGTAATCTACAAGTATATCTCTCAGTGACCACTTCCTGTTCATACGAGCTTGGAAAACCAAGTGGTACTGTATTTCAAAGTTATATGCTGAAAATAATAAAATCTAGAGAGGTGGAATGCCCCTTGGCTGGTGTTTAAATGAATATGTAAAAAAGTATGGCCTTCTGCAACTAATGGCAAAGTCAGACTAAAAGTGATTTTTGCCAGCCACCAATTCCTTCTCCCTCACAGATAACTGCATCCTCAGTGCCAGGCTCTCTAACTTCATGTGAAGTTTTTTGGGGTCTAGTTTGTCCGGGCTTACATAGCATCATAGGGACATGCTGTTTGAAAATCTCCTCTCTTGAAATGGTCAGGTTTCTGATTTGCAGAATTGCTGATCCTCTTAACTTCAGCTCCAGGAAAATGGTCATAGCCTGTATTTTAGAACAGTTACTCTACTAATTTTATCATTCTTCAGGTGATCAGTGTTCTCTATAGAATGTATTTTTTTGTCTAATCTATTTTTCATACCAACAGTACTGTTAACAATTCCCCTTGCAGTTGTATCTATTAAAAATAAAACAATGGTATCAGTCCACTGAAACAGTATTATGTGCTATAGTCTTTCTTTCATGAAAGGAGAAGACACTTTACAAATAGCAGCAGTCCCTAACTCTGCAGCGGGATATGCTAGTGTGAATCCCTGAGCCTGTGCCAGCTTCTATTAACAGCAAAAAGACAATAACCGAAGGCAGTGGCCAGTTTACATTTTCTGCAGCCAGAGGAGTTTCTATTTCTGTTATACTCCCAGGTATAAGAAAATTTGCATGTGAAGAAAGCTGTCCTTTAGCTGATACAAACATGTGATACAGTGACATCTCAGTGTATTCACAATCACAAAGCAGTAGGATATGTCAGACTGGGAATTGTGTTCTCAGAACTAACCATCTGCAAAGCACATTTGTTTTTGAGAAACATCTGAATTGGATTCTAGAAAAGGTGGCATAAGAGGATGGCTTGAGGTCTGAAGCCCCCCTAAACCTCCCTCCCTACTCAAAGAGTTTTTATATTTCACTGTTGTTCTCCAATGAAATCTGCAAATCTGGCTTTTGGTGGTAGTCCTGGACACTTTCTCTACATGGAAATAAAAAGGAACTGAGCTCTCAAGCCTCTCCATGGAATTTCATGTAGAAGACTCTACTCCATGTCACAGTATAGGCAAAGGAATATCGATATAGCTTATTTTCTTTATGGTAAACATCAGAAGGGAGGTTAATGCACGGGCTCCATATTGAAACTGTGGCTGCGGTTTGTTCCACTGGGGAAGGGCAGGTGCCCATTTTTTCAAAAACGGGTAGTAGGCTGAAGCACTTCATATAGGTCTCTTCAAGGCTCTACACCTGCCTCTCCTTTGGAGAAAAGGAAGTCTTGGGCATTTCAAGAAGGAGTTGGGATAAGGTATGTTGATGATGTCAGTCCTGGGAGGCATTCCCAAGGCATTTAGTGGAATTGTAATCACAATTTTAGGTTGCCATCAAGAACTCAGACCCTTGGTATGCTTTAAGTGCCAATTGGAAAAAAAGCAGTCCAAAAACTCTGAGGTGATAGGAAAAGAAAGTGTTTTTCACTGGAAGAAACTTTTGAGAAAATCCCTTTAAACAGGACTTTTTACTGCATTTCCAGGACTCTGTCCTTATTTTTCAAATAGATGAAGTCTGAGAATAGGGCTGGGTCATTTCTTTGTTTGTTGGTTGTAAGGAGTTTTTTCCTGTTTTGAATACTCCATCAGTTTCTGTTGTTTGCAAATCTTGGAGATGCATGTAGATATTAGGCTTAGCCTTCACCATTCTTTATTTGACATCCCTGCATTTTAACACTGATTGGTTTTTGCTCTACAAATGACAGTGATACTGAGTATAAGAAGATCTTCTTTTTCTCCTTCCTGCTCTTCTCACCTTTTATTTCTTACTTTGGGAAGTGTGGTAATTTAACAATCCTCATATATGTGCAAATCATCCTATTCTGTGGTATTTGACATTGCTCATGTGCCCTCAGACAAAATAACAAGTAATGAAAGGTATATTAATTCAAATGTCAACTGCAAGCTAAACAAGGATTTAATTTTCTGTTGTGGGGGTGAAATCACTTTGGGTCATCTCTTGCACTATTAGTAAATATTCTCCTGTGTCACTTGAAGGTTTACAAAGCACTGACCTTAGATTTTTTTGTGTGTGGTTGGAGGTCTTCAAGTTTCAGTAGTGCAGACAGCTTCCATAAATGATGGAGACTAATGTTCATAAAGTTGAAGCCTGTCTTTTTCACTTGGATTTGCATTTGGCTCATGCATCTTGTCACGGAATATTGCTGTGTAGAAGGAGAACTTCGAGACATATCAGATTCATATAATATTTTCTGTGTATACAGACTCATTTGGGTGTATGGGTGCTGCAGACAGACCAGAAAAGAAAATGCATGCATCTAACTGCTAAAAAATTATCTCTGGTGTATTCATTACATTGCAATTAAAAATAAGCTGGTATGAAAAGCAGCAAGGGGGAGAGAATGAATGAAAAATGCAGCCTAACTGACAGCACCTTAGTATTTAGCAGTCTTAACTTTCCCTGCTAACAAAGGAAGATAACTGATTGTAAAGAACTGGAGGTGTACGTGTCTCTCTCCTCACTAATTCGTAGGTGAAGATGAGGCATAACTCTGGGAAAAGTCAGAAAACTTCACACCTTTCAAAACTGGTGAAATGAGATCAGGGCTATTTGCTAAGTTTAAATCTCCTGTTTTATGCAAGTTCTGCAGAAACAGACTTAAAGACAGTGGAATAATGTATTAGAATTATGCAAACTCATGTCTTAAAATGCATTTTCAAATTATTTACTCTTGGCAGCTAGTCAGCTGTAATTAAATTTCTGAAAACTGACCTTCTTTTTTTTTTCTATGGAATGTCTCTTACAACACACTAATGAGATGCAGTAGAAAAGGTAGGCAGTGTCTGTGCTTTGATCAGACCAGACCAATGGCAGAAAGGCCACGTAGGCTTTAGTACAATGTCCTTGGCAGTGCTCATGTTACTAAGAAAATTGTGCTTTACTCAGTCCTAAGGAAACACTTGTGAAACTCAGGTTTTTTCTATTGTGCACACAGGATTCAAACAGCAAATAGGCGTTTAGAGTGCCACTTACATATATGTGGGCCAGCCTTTTACCACTTATCTGAGTACTGGGCAGAATAACAAACCTGTTTTTTGTAACTCCAGGTTTTTAGATGTGCTGCTAAATCTGTTATATCTTTCAGATACTGTGGTAAAGTGGGAATAATAAAACTTCCTTGCTTTCATAAAGTGTTGGAGATACCTGAATGAAAAGAATACTGTTCATGTCAGTTCTCTTTTTTTTGCCTCTTTACTCTCCTACAACATGATATCTCTAGTAGTGCAGATGAGAAGGTGGTATGTAGTACTCTGTTTTACTGCCAGTTTTAGGGCATCCCTGCAAGCTATGCAAGCTAAATGCATAGAAAAAGCAAGCTGAAGGGAATGGCACTATTTGCAATCCACAACCAGGAACTCATGATAAGTAAGTCTGGTTCCCCTCTCTTTCACATCCAGTGTTGACAGGCCAACTTGCTTGCAACTTGAGAGGTGATACCAATGCAAAATGTGTAAATGTGCCAAGAAGGCAGAATCCTGTAGTGGAGTCAATACTCCTTTTTTTGTGGAGTTATAGTGGCAGTGCATTTCATGGAAGAGCTGGAGAAAGGAGAAAAAAATCACATCAGTAAATACAGAAAATGCTGCACCCACAGGAGTGAAGGATTCACTGAAGGAATAAAGTGGTATCTGAAACAACACAGTGAGCGCTAGTGCTTAGATCCAATAGCAATTAAAAGCTTTTAAGATATCTAGGAAGAAAATTGTAACTTCCATTTCAGGGAAAAGCAAGCGAGTAGACTCAGCAGTTCTACTACTTCAATCTACATGGTGTTCCCGCACATGGCACTGCTGTCTTGTGCTATAAAGCTGTGGAAAACTACTTCTGCTCCAGCTTTGGAAGCAGAGACCACCTTTTTTCACTCCCCACATGGTTTTGTGTTTGTCAGGGAGAGATACAGTTCTAAAATGCTACTTAAAGGCAAAGGGCAGCTTTGCCTCTGATTCCAAAAAGGATTTGTGTCAATTGATTTCTGATAGTTGATTGGGCATGTTTTTCTTGGATTCATCTCTCTCTGTTGTCTGAGATGGGTTTTAAATCTCCTTTCAATCCTGTTGTACCATGGCATGCATGGTTTAGAACAACTGCTGCTTCCAATTAAGGTTAAGTGTTTAGTGTTACCCAAATGCTCCCTGTCAAAAATGTATATTTTCCATTTTGCAGCTATGCAAATTTCTTTTTCTGTGACATTGGAAAAAGTCAAGGGAAAAGAAAAGCTGCATTACCTTCTTTTCCTGGCATCTCTTGCAGCCATTACAGTCAAAGCAATCTCAGTAAAAGCTTGCAACTGGCACTAAACGAACACTGCACCATTATTATTCCTGGAGTAAGAGAGCAAAAATAGACTCTGAGACTTAGGCACATTTTGTCTTCTCTCTCCTTCTCTTCACATACTGAAGCTGCTGCCAAGCCCAGCTGCTGCTTTGTCTATAACATGCACCAAGTTGATTTTTCCCCAGTGCCCTTTTAACTGAGACCTTTGTCAATGTATTGACTCTTTGCACTTCAGTAGATACAATACAGTATCACTGTCACCGGCCTCCTCGCTGTATCTTCTGCTCTCTTCCATTACTCCCACATTGCAGCAACCTGCAGCCTGCTACTTGATGTCTAAAAGGATTTATAACTTCCCAACTGCAAATCTCACCAGCTCATCACTTACCAACTAATATGAACATTCTGTATTACCTCAAAGCTGTGATTACATCCCTTTATTCTTTTTATTCCTTTATTGCTGTTCCTTGCAAAAACCTATGTTCCCTTATTTTGTTACCCGCGTGCTTTCCACCAGTACTGCTTTAACATTTCTGAGTTCTTATGTTCACTATGTAAGCATTGCACCCTCAGCCCTTCATAAATGTGTTACTCTGGGTTTCAACGTCTTATATAGTTGTTAGTGAATATGTAGATTATCTGAGGTTGTCAGAACCAAGAGGTATGGCATCATCAGGTATGAAAGCATGTTGAGAATGTTTGTAAGCAATATGAGCTGAGATGCTAGATTCCTCTGACACAAATATATGTCTTCTTTCCAAAACTCCTGATCAGAAGTGGGTTTTTTCCCCAAGAGTTGAATTTTCTGTACATGGTTCTGCCCTGCCCCCACCCTTACCTCAATACCTTACAATTTCCCTTCAGCTGAACACTGTGTCTGTAATTTTCCTTGTCAAATGTTTATCCTTTATTGAATATCTCTGCTTATAATACATTCTTCATGTCTGCTAGCATTTTGTGTTATCCGTCAATACTTTGTGTCCCACCTACACCTCTGCTTTCTTTTACTGCTTTCACTCCTCATTACATGCATACTTGTGTCTCAATATTGTGGCACAGACTCCCCATTTCTCATAATCAACAGTGCTTTGGGGTCTTTATGGGTCTGGAACTTTGTGTCACTTTATCCTGTTGTTGTAGACTGCCTCGCTTTGCCTTCAAACGTCTTTCTCTTTCATAAAGCATAGTTATATTGGCCTCAGAACATAAAATGCATTCAATGGCACACTAATGCACAAAACAAACAATGAAAAGCTGCAACAAAGAACTTTGTTTTCAGCCTTTGTGCATGTTCAAGCTTGGCATGGAAAACAATTTCCCTGCTTTGCTTTCTAACCTTGGGCGAGAAACTCGGCACATCTGGTTTTATTATTCTGTGAAATGGAGATGAAGATGCTGAGCCTCTTTGCAAGGCATTTTCAATGCTGCAAGTAAAAAGGTGTTCTATAAAAGGTAGTTTATTTTTTTTAGTGCCTAACATGCTTGTTATTCTGTGTGTCAGCAAAATAAGCACAATGTCTATTCTTAGCAAATAATAATTGTGATAGTTGTTTTGACTCATCTGAGGATTTCTTGAGTGGCTAAGTTGCTAATGGAACTGATGTTCTGAACTCCTACAGACTTCTCAGTTTTTTGCAGCCATATATTTTTTGCAACTGATGTACTGTCTTCCTTACTTTCTGCTTATTCCCATACAAAGCTCTTTATCTTGATATAGAGTCTGTTTCCTTTTTCATGGTACATGCAAGATCTTAGTATTGTTTACTCTTCAGATTGTTCTGTTCTTTTGTTTGTTGTTGTTTCGGTTTTGTTGGGGTTCTTTTGGGGGGAAGGGGTTGGATTTTCTTAGAATTAAATGTGTGGCTTAAGAGAAGACTTTATTCTGCCTAAAACATCCCATTAAAAAAAAAAAAAAAAAAAAAAGGTGCTTGACTCTCCTCCTAGCAGAACGTTCCCTGAATGTTTGCTGTTTGCACTGTAGGAAAGAAAGCTCTCCCAGATTGCTGTTCACAGATTTTGCTTCCTTTGGGGGATGGTCTTATTTTGAACAGTATTGTTCAGTAATATCTATGCTTGGAAGAATGCCAAGCTCATCCAGGGCAGCACAGGCAGCTCTTGCCATTGTAGGGCTTCCAATTAAACTAATGCTACCAGCTGTGTGTTCTTTTGTCTGCCCTGGACTAGGTTGTGGTATTGTGCTTCACACTGCATCTCTCCAGCAGAGCCTGTTGTCTCCATATTAATAGTTCGGGCAAGAAAAGGGGGGCTATGAAACATGAGCATTCAGAAAAGAGAGTGGATGTAAAGGAACTTCTGGCAGTGTGAATTATACTAAGAAACGGGCTTTCTAACCTTGAAAATCTGGTTGGAGGGGCACACAAATGTAATCTCTTGTATTTAGATGATTCAAAAGTGTTTTACAAAGGTGTCAAAGTATCATAATCAACAAAGCATGAGGGAAATAAGATTACTGATCTAAAATTAGTCATGTGACAAAGTGATGGCAGAAGTGGGACCAGGATATGAGTCTTCAGATTCTCAGTCCAGCACCAAGTCCTCTAGATCTTGTTTCTTGACATTGGAGGAGATGCGGTGAAGTAGATGGAGGAAAAGAAGCTGAAAAAGAAGAGATGGAGAAGGAAACACAAAGAGGAAAAGCAAATTGCTTTGCCCGGCTGGAGCAGATTCTAAGGAGAGGAAGAGAATGGGCAATGGGAGTATGATGAAAGCCAGTGCTCAGGGGACAGAAAACCAGATAGAGTGGTAAAGTTAGAATCAAAATAGAAAGGATGAAAGGGAAAAGTGGCTGGCAGTCTGACTTACAGGGGGCAAGGAAAGTGTAATTTTTGTCAAGTGACATCAACTTCAATGTTTTATGCTCTTAACAAGGAAGTTACCCTGGCTTGTTTTGAGCAAGTTCATAAAATGAGAAATGTTGATGCTCAAGTTTTTAACAGGTTTTGTTGTTGATGTTTTTTTCCCCCAGTGTTTCCACGCAGACTTCCGGAGAACACAGAACTAGAGTAAATCCCTCTGATTTTATCAGGATGTTATCTTTAGATAATGTTGTATTTAGTTTTTTATTAAGCTGCTTTAAGACTCAGCCTCTTTGTTTCCATATAATTGTTGCTATTCAGCAATTGCCTGCTCTGCAGCAGGCAGGCTAGATATTGAAAGGATATCAGACAGTATGTGCAGCTTAATAACTTCTCACACATTGCTGGGAAATTAAAAGATTCAGCAACAGTGCAAGGGTGGAGGAACAAAGTAAGGGATGGAGGAAGTTGCATGGTATACTAAGGTAATATGTACTTCATCATAAATTAGGTAATCAAGTGTAATCTACCAGTGGTTGCACTTGAAATGAGAATTTTTCAGTTTGCTGAATGGATGAATGGAAATTGTTCATGCAACACTTGGAGCGAGGATGCTGGCAGTAGCTGAGATTTGGCTTATGTCAGTGAGGGTTCATCACAAATAAAAGAGGGTATTCTGGAGTCATTCTTGGAATCTATGCTTTCATTTCCTTACATTTCTTATTTTCCAATAGGTTCCATTAACTTTTCTGATAGGCATCCCTGTTGGGATGCCAGGATCCTAGAGGTCAATTTTGTGGTGTGTCTCTAGACTTTTCTCCAGTGAATGTTACTGCCTGGCTTTAATTGATTTAACTTCCTTCTTTCCATGCTACTCTTCCCCCTTTAGCACTCATACCAAACCTTTCTACAACAGTATTTCCTGGCACAGTCTCCTCTTTCCAGATCTGTGAACATTACAGGCTCTTTTAATGTCTCAACTGTAAACATTCGAGAAAGCGTGACAATTTTGGAGAGTATACTCATGTTCACATGCTCGCAGAGATGGCAGCTAAAGCCACTCTTCAGCTGAAGACTTGTGGCTGTGTAACTTCTTTAAAATGATGGGGGGGTAATGTGAAAATGTTTTTCAAAGAAGTTGAGACTTCTTGAAGAGCTAGGAACCATTACTTCTCTGAGGCAAAGCCTGGATACAATTTTTGAGTGCCAGGTGAAACCAGAAGTAAAAAAAATATAAGTTGTAGTGCTGTTTCTCTGTCTGATGTGATAATCTGGTAAGACACATACCCTTTTTGTGCCTCTGTAGAATTGAACAGAAGAGCTTGCAGGAAAAAGTAAATAAATCAGGGCATTTGTCTAAAAAGAGGACTTGTGGAGCCTTCTGTTTGATAGCCTTGCAAACTGTGCCACTTTGAAGCTCTCTCATTGCACCCTGCAAGAGATATTGTCAAAATACCTTTTATTATAAATCTTGCTTCCCTGCAAACTTGTGAGACTTCTAGTTTATTTGTTCAAGGCTCAGATGAATTATTAATTTTAATGAGATGGATTTAACTTTGCCATAAAGAAATCTGACCCAGAAAAGACTCTCACAAAATACTTTTCGATATCAAAAAATTCTAAAATGGTTGTTGTGTTTTGTGCAACAGAGATGCAAATACGCTTTCTGGTAATAGTTTTTTACTGTTAGATATGAGAAGTTTGGATTATTTTTCCCAAACAAAGAAATCCCAAGGCTTAGAAAACACAGCTGTTAAGTCTCAAACACAAGTTTGTTTTACAGTCAGGACAAACTAAAATCCCTTAAAGGTTAATTACAAGTGAATTTAAAATACTGTTAGCAGTCCGAGTTTTGTGTAATGTATTGGCGGGAGGGGAAGATTGACTAATATTTACAGAGCAGATGTAAATGAAGTGGCATTCTATAACCTTATCAAGAAAAGGAACAGGATAGACTCTCTTATCTGCATTGCAGAGGAGAATATTCTTTAAAATCCAGTCAATAATTCTCCCTTCTCCCCATCTTATCCTCATTTCCTTCTGAAGGGTTTTCAGGATATATTAAAAATGTGCTGTCACTCTTCTCAAAATAATTCAGTTCTAAGTCAGGGATGAACCACTGTGTTATGAAGGAAAAATAATTTGCAATAGCAGAATTGATATCCAAAAGTGACTAAAAAGATTTATTTAAAATTTGAGGCCAGTCTTACTTGATCATGGGTCTTATAATCACATTTCATTCTACTTCTTGCATCTGAGATTATGAACACCAAACTGAAAGACCTATAGTTTATCTGTTTAAACCTCTTGTCAGTTTTCATGGCTGTTTTTCTGTGAATACATTATCTGTCTGCAATGAATTCATAAAAGTTTTGGGGAGTGTTGTTTAAAGATGACAAAGACAAAAGAAAGTTGCATTTTGGCTAGTATGGCCATTTGATGTGCAGGGAGCATTATATCTCATTATACCTCTGAAAGGAATGCAGACTTGAACCTTATTCCTTACACTTTGCAAGAAGGAATTTGCGTGTTGTGATCCCTCAGTCTTCGTCAGCACCCTGAATCTAAGAAAGGATTTGAGGAGCAATCACCAGTATATTCTCAAAGTAAACAGGAGTAATACCTTATGTTTTCAAATCTACATAGAAGTTCTGATTGTCTAATATCCATCTATAGGTGCTCAAGTCACCTGGTACTGTATTTTGCTGCTTGAATCAGCTATTTATCCTGATTAGGATGTGGATTAGTGTATAAACAGGATGATGGAAGGGATGATGAATTTCTGGACTGCAATAATAAATCAGTTAATACTCTCTTCATGGCTAATGTATGGGGAAAACCTGAGGTTTCTATGGACTAGATTATTCTCCCTGACATCTGACCAGATTGTAGGTTCCTGACCATTTGGGTGGAATGGGGAACAAATCTGAGTATCCTTCCAGGGAACATGGATTCATCTGATGGTGCATTTTACAGGGTCCAAAAGAGAGTAAGAAGATTAAAAAAAAAAAAATGTTTCTGTGGAAAGACTGTAGTCCCCTTCTACAGAAATCAAAGGAAAGCTAATTTAACCCAACTGTATGGAGTTCTTCTGGTGACAAAGCCCTTGGAGCACTTTCAAAACATAGAGCAGATGCACAAGCAAACAAATTGTTTATAACTCATCACTCTCTGTCCCAAACCAGAGATATCAGTCAAGAGAGGTTTTCTCTTCAGATAAGAGAATCACTTTCAGATAAATAGTTTTGAAGTATTACTATATGTGGATAATATGTGGAAAACATCCAGGATCAGTGACATTGAAAGTATGTGTGCTTTGAAGAGGACATCCAGGGGAATGATACCGGGGTGTACCAGTCAGGTCCATGGGACCACGATTCTGGGAACAGGGTGTAGATCTAATTTCTCTTCATTCAACATCATCTCAGTCAAGCAACGCTACAGTTCTGGAAGGAGCCCGGTAGTTGCTAAATTATAGAAGATGAAAAGGACCCTAGAACACATCTCTATTTGTTTAAAGGGATCCTCCGCATTCTTTATGCACAGCATTTAGCATTTTCAAAAACCATAATGTTAAGAATTAGTCTCATTTTGTTTAACCAGCAATCTATTTGGGAAAAAGGTTGGACTCTTATTGAAGTCTCCAGAGATTTTAGACTAATTTTTTTTGTTAGTTTGGCTTGTCAGTTTGTGGTATATGAGGGTAATGTGTTATGACTTACTCTCAGGAAGAATAAGGGAGAAATAAGTAAGAAAATTCTCAGTTTCATAGCAATAGTTAATTCTCAGTAGCTCAGTTTTTTGGTGCTTATTATTTATTCCCACATCTGTTTTTAACTTGCTCTTATTTAGAGAATTTTTTTCTTTTCTTTCTAAATTATAGCAACTAGTAGTTATTTAAGGACCTACCATTGTTTCCATTTTACAGAGACCTCATTTTAAGCACACATTTGTAACCATAGCCATTTAAATTCTGCTTTGCTGGAAGTGCTTGTAGAAGCTGATAGCCTAGATGTAAATTATTTATTTGAAATTGCATTGGCTGTGCTCTTTATTTAAAAAAATAGCATACTAAACACAAAATTACGTTTTTTATTTTCTTTAGATGCCTGCCAAACTAACAAGAGATTTTACTCTAAAAGACTGCTTTTTTTGTTTACTGGCAATTGGCCCACCAGTGTTGAAAATTCAGTAACTACATTCTGAAAAAAACAAGATAAGCTGAAGAGTTAAACATAATGTGTGGTGCATGCCAGCATGTGCTGTACGTGCTGTGTACAATAGAGAAACATCTTAAATTATCTTAGTTTATAGACATTCTTGATATTCTCTCTAAGAAACATGTAAAATTATGTGATCAGTTTTAATCCTTTAGTTGGTGTAGATGGAATTGTCAATAGCATCTGCTATCTGGTGGTTATGAGGGTGAATTAATATCTGGACAACATATGTTTAAATGTAACTTGTGGTAAGAATCAGTATTTTATAAACACTATTACAAATATTTTGTTCCTTCTTTTTTAAATTTGAAATAGACCTGTGTATAAATCCATATGAATTTGATATTTTTACTGTCATGGCTGATGACATTACAGACACAGCAATCTTTTTATTTCTTTAGTTGATAGAGCAGTATTCCTTGATCATACTGCCAGTAGACTAAATACCAACTAGAAAATACAACGCCTAAGGAGGTAATTGTAAATTGAACTGCAACAGAGTTTTGAATGCCAAGATAACATTTAAGTATATACATATATATATATGTGTATATATGTGAGTGTGTGAGTTTCTTAACACAGATGGGGCAAAACAGAACTTGGATATTTCAAGCTCAAGAAAGGAATGCAACCAGAATTTCAAATGTGTTTGAGTTATTGCTTTCAGTTAATTGATAAGATACAGTTGAAAGATTTGGATCACTAGGAAAAGGATTTAATAGAGCTTTTTTTAGTGAGGGGAGAAAAGGCTTAAGAGAACATGCAGATCAAAGTCTTATGGGTTTTATCAATCAACTCTTCTGCTGAAGATGACAAAAGTTCTGCTTGACTGAGGAATATATGAATATTGTATAGGATAGTTTGACATATAGGCTCTACTTTGAATGTGTATATATTGTAGTAATTATATTTCTATTCAAAGAATAATCCAGTCAGTCTGGCTCAGAGGTGAACTCTAAACTCACACACTCATTTTCTAGAAAAACCTCTGTGATATCAGTCCTTTCTCCAGCAGCTAACTCTCTGTGTATTAAATAGTTTCTAAGTGTACAGGAGTAAGGTCTATTTGTGAGCATAATTAAATGCATATTGCCCCAATACAGCACACATGATTCTCATAAGCATATCATGGAAGAAAGAGACACACGGGCAACTTCAGTCCTGAGGCTATTGTAACAAATGTGATGCAGCGTCAAGGGAGAAGATTTTAATCCTTTATTCAGTTTGTTTGCCAGTATTAACATTCGGCCCTGTGGAGCTAAATGTTCCACGCTGTTTTCTTCCCCTTCATGTTTCAACAACAATTTTCATAAAAAGCCTGTTTCCCACTTCACAGCATTACAGGGAGTGTACTGGGTATTCAGAGTCTGTAAGTCTGCCTGGAAATTTAGAGATTTTTTTCAAACAAATTTTGTAATGCAGTTTGACTTTGCTTTATTTTTTAAAGTCACGTTTGAGAGATTGGAGGGCCATGCTACCTATTTTGTTTGAATTGGTGGCATCAGGGCCCTAAGAACTTTTTTTTTTTTTTTAATTAATAGCAGGCTTTTACGAAATATAACATCAATTTTATTCACATCAATTCTGCCAATATCTAGCAATATATCAACAAAAAATAGTTTGTTTCTCAAGCAGTAGCATTCTCACTGGGATGTGCAACCTAGATATTACAGCCCTTGGTACAGGAAAACCATATCGAGATAGAGATTCAGCAGCTCCCTAAAAATTTAACTTGACAAGTCTTTTATCTTCTTGGAAAGTGATGATAAAGTATTGTAACAAGCAGAATAAAAGATGAATAGCTATTAAGATTGTTTTGAAATGTTCCAAATTTTAGAATCTTGTGAGATTCTGATTTTTTTTTTGTCCATTTACCAATCATATTTGTTACTTTTCTGAAAAAGGATACTTGTGGTTATTGAACATATATTACCTTTAACCTTAAGACCAGACCTGAGCAATGTTCAGAGTGTATACAGAGAGAACGCTTTATCCTAAGCCAAAACTCTTTGAAACCTCTCTGTGGGAATGCTCTCCCTCACACATTTAACTGCATGAGAGAATTCAAAAGTGTTCACAATGGACGGAGCCTCAGCAGCAGCAGCAGTGGGCCCTGGGAATCTGCCACTGCATGTTCCAGATCTCTGTATCTAAATGAGAATAATACACTGGCTTTAGGAAAAAGTGGTTCTATGCACTCCTTACCTCTGGTGCTATCCTTTGGCTTCAAAGTCAATCTCCATATGGGCCTGAATGTGGAAATTCATAACTCACACTGTAAATATTGCCACTGAGATCAGTAAGTATTTGCTACATAAGATGTTCCTCACTGTGAGTAAGGGCCATATTATATGAGACAACAGGTCTGGCATTAGAATATGCTTTCGTCTTTTTAAGGGACTATATTCTTACAGATGACTTTCTTGGTTTTGCCTTCACCTGTTGCAGAATAGTTCTGCAAAATAAGTAATTGTACAGTTTAGTATTAGATAGTCATATGCAAATACATATTAGTCTTTACCATCCCATTACCTAATTTACATGTGTAAATGCAAGTGAACTGCTTGTGTAACTTTGCCAGTGGTAAATGGAGTATTTCAAAATTTAGCCTCAGGTGTGCTCTGGGGAATTATGCTACAAGTCCATGTTGTTTCTTCATTTGAGCTCTCCAGTCTGCTAGAAACCCAGAATAAACACTTGACTCTGCTTTATTTCACAGGATAACCCTTCAAAATTACAGACCTAATAGTTATTACTTCCTTTGATATTTATTGATTGCACTGACATTAATCATGATAAACACCTTTAGTATTAATGTAGATGTCATTAGTATTGTACTTCAGACTGTCTATTGTAACTCAGCCTTCATTAAAAGGACCATTAGTTACAAGGTGTTATTTTTTGCATAGTCAAATTCATACCTTTCTTACAGAAGTGAGGAAAGTAAGTGTAGATAAATTGTTCACTGAATTTTGAAAGCATTTTTTTTATTTATAAGATTAGTTTTTGGAAGGGGGGGGGATTGTTTCTCTTTGAAAGAAAAAGAAGAAGTAACATAAGATTAGTACATATACTTCTTAAAACCCAAAAGCATCTCCATTTTTCCATGGACAAGTTAATGTACATAATCCTGTTCAGCTGTCTTCAAAAGTTGACAGCAAGGCTGAGCTGTTATTTCTTCAGGCTTTCTCTGTATAATGCAAAGATACTATTCATGGAGTTGTTGTGCTAGACTTTGAGGAGTGCTTTTCTCCTTGGGTGGTCATGTTAATTCCATAGCCGAAATCAGTTCTTAATGTTTCTGAGAAGTACCAGTGCTGAGTCTTATTTTTAAGGGAGAATTTGTTTTTGGACAGGGTAGACAGGTCAGTCTTCCACCTTTAACCACAAGATACCTCGAAGTGAATAGACAAGCCTTGTGATTTTGATGAATTTTAGGTCTGGATTACTCAATATGAAAAATTTATCCATATTGTACTTGACTGAGCTTGTGGCGTTTCAACTCCCAGCGTTCGTGTTTCAACAGCAAAATAGGCCCTGTGCACTGAACCATTCTCACTCAAAATATTCCTGTGTTTTCTTTCAGCCTGTGACCTGATGAACCAAGGCATCCTTGCCCTTGTCAGCTCCATTGGCTGCACGTCAGCAGGATCCCTGCAGTCACTGGCAGATGCCATGCACATCCCTCACCTCTTCATCCAGCGCTCAACGGCAGGAACGCCAAGGAGCGGCTGCGGGCTCACCAGGAGCAACCGCAACGATGACTACACGCTCTCCGTCCGCCCCCCTGTCTACTTAAATGATGTCATCCTGAGGGTGGTCACAGAATATGCCTGGCAGAAATTCATTATTTTTTACGATAATGACTATGGTAAGTATTTATTTAGCAGGGTGATTTTTGTCAAATCCATAATTCTGTTGAAAGCAGCCGCATTACAGCTTTATAGTCTTCCAATAGATTATGTTTTGCTTGTGAACATTTATGGTTCTGGCACCACTTCACAGTACCTCAGAGAAATATATTTCTAAAATCCATTAACATTTACAGTTTTATTTATAATGTCTTTGTTAGAGTTAGCTGATAAAGGGAGAACTTATCCAGCTTTCTATTCTGCCAGTGTATAAAAAGTATAAAAGTTTTTAGCAAGGTCTCGTGGTTTTTTTTGGACTGTAGAAATATAAGATGGCAATTCAAGAAGCAACATGTATGGTTTGCATTCTGTGGATTTCTTTATTGCATGGTGAATCTCTCTTGGCATATACTTGCTGCCCAGAAGCTTAAGCGATGGTGAATGTAGGTCAGAGGTTTGGCAAGAATGACTTGCTATTCATAAATGCAAAACTTGTTGAAAGAAGTTCTGTAGAGTGAAGAAGTTGAGAAGGAGGCCTGAAGAAGACAACAGTCCCTCTTTTTTGAGTTCATTCAGTGTTCCTGAAAGGTGCTGAATTGATGGTTTTTGTGTGATTGAGTAAGTGTGACACAGATGGCAGTGTCACAAGACTGCACCATCCAGCTCAGTGACTCAGCCAATTTTGGAACAGATATTTTCTACAGCTGAGAGGAGAGCTGAACAGATTTCTCCAGTATAGGTGCACTATCTAATTTAATGATCTTTTTTTCAATGGAAGATTGCTTTCAAAACAGACATGTTTTCTTCAGATGCATCAAATATTCATAAGTAATCATGATGGGTTTGGATGAGCACTTTAAAACTTATTTTCAAAGTTAAATTTTTAAGTTATGGGAAAATGCTCACTTCAGCGATTTGCTGTGCATAATATCTGGTTCATTCAGGTCAGGTGTTATTGATTTTTGTACTCTGCCTACATAATAAATTCTTAAATTAGAAGGGTAGAAAATGATGAATAGGAGAATTCCTCTCAGTAACAAAGGAGCACCTAAAAGCTCCAGCCGTGGGATAAGGAACCCACCCCCCCCCACACACACACACACTAACATTGAAAAAGCTTGCAGCTGATAGTATTTTTGTTCAGAAATTATGAGTTTGTGTATTTAACTACCAGGTAGCTATACAGACAACTATAATCTTTTCTGCTAAAAGCTATTTTTTGCATATATTTTTGAATGTTAAAACCTCAAAAAAATTATGATTAATATTTTTAAATAATTGTTTTTTAAATACTGGGTTTAAATTATTTAGTTTTCATTATTTAATTTGAGAATGCAGTTCAGACACCATGTTATTTTGTCCTTGATTTCTGGATAAGAACTTAATAATGATGTTACTAATGTAACACAGATGCCTGTCTTCAAGTTTCAGACCAGTAGCTCATTCAGTGACACATTATCCTTAGATGTGACACATGGCAAATACTAAGCCTTTCTGCCAGCCTCCATGGCATTCTGAATTCAGTAATCTACAAGTAATGTCACTGTCCAAGAGAGATCAATAATCTGCCTGATCAATGATCAATATCACATACACCAAGAAAAGTTGTAAACAAAAAATTCTTCACGTAACATATACTGAGCAGTCTGTCCACTTTCTGACTAACTGCATGGTTTGGGTATTTTTCAGGAGGTTTGTTTGTTGTTTTTGTTTTGGGTTTTTGTTTGTTTGTTTATTTGTTTGTTTGTTTTTGGAGGGAGGGGACGATGTACATATTTTAGGATCAATACAGTGAATAGAATGATTTTAAATGCAACCTGATTTTTAAATTAACCTGCAACTCTGAATAGAGGTATTACCTGTGCAATGGTACGTTTCTTTAAACTGTAATAAATACTTGATTTCAATAGCCATCCTAGCAAGCAATTTCTGTAATCTTTTTTTCTTCCTACAGTTTCTTTATAAAATTCTATGTTGCTGGTTTCATTGACTATCTCCTTCTTCACTTTCAATAAGGAACAAGAGAGCAGAACTTTCACATCCCCATCTCTCACCTGAGGCCTCTCTAATTTTTTCCATTGCCATAAGAGTTGCTTGCTTACTCTCCATTCCCTCTTGCTCGTACTGGAATGTCTCCCTAATTCTTCACTATCCTGTTTCAGCTGAAATCATCAGGCCTAACACTGTGTCTTGCCTGTTCATAATTCTTTTACTCAGCTTTTGATCTATGACAACAGTTTTTCTTGTACACGTGATGACATTATTTTCTTAGCATCCCCTAGAGAGCAATTTTGCCAGATTGTTATAAATAGTAACAAATTATGTCACTTTCTCCGCTTTTCTTGCTATTTTATTGATAAACTGAGAACATTTCCCATATGTTAGTACTGCATATTTTCTCTTCTTTGGTTTTCTATTGACGGAAGAGGAACTTGCACAGAGGGAGGGGCAAAGAAATTAATGGCGTGAAAATAGGAGCTGGAATCACTTTTTGATGGATTACAGAGTGAAGAAGTCTGAATTCAGTATTCACCATGCTTTGGGCAGCATGTTGGACAATGTGACGTCCTGAAATCCCATTCAACTCTAAACATTCTATGATTCTGTGATGCTTGAGAAAGCCATTCTTTAGATGGGTCTGTAGATGTGAAATATTTTTAAAAAGAAAACAAAAATTCTAACATTGGTTTGGATTTTATAAAAGGGAGTTGACACAAGAACCGCAGAAGACCCTGAGGAAGGGAACATTACCTCTAGCTTCAGTGTCTGTTTTAGAAAGGAGTCAAAACTGCTAATGCAGATATGGGGTGAAAGTCCAGGGGTAATCCATCCAGTCCAGTGTCAATGCAGCTGCGGGTGGTTGCAATTTCCTCTGGAAGATCCTAGTCCTGTTCCTCAGCTTTCTTGAGAGGATCTGCTGCAGTGTGAGATTTATTTTTTTTCTCAGCTCATACAGACCTAAAGTAAAATTCTTGTTGGAAGCTTTGCTCAGTTTAACTGCTTACAGCACTGAATATTAGACATTTTAGTATAACATTTACTATTAAACATTAAAGTAGGTAGGAGTTCAATACTTAGATTAGAATTAATTTCATATTAGGAAGAGATTATTGATATGTTTTGCACACCCTTCTGCAAAACTGATACTTGTGCAAATAGCAATTTCTTGCCCTTGTGGTATTTTTTCATAAGTGGCGATTGTTCCTTCTCAAGGTCTCCATAGCAGTTAATGACACTTGAAGAGTAATGGAATATAGATTCTGATATGTGTTCCTTTTATTTTTTTTTTTTTTTTCTCATTGCTGCCATTTTTTTGTAAGTTAGAAAACGTGAAAATGCGGATGGACCAACTGGTTCCAGCAACCACCAGAATTCCAGTACCTTCCTTTCTGATAAATTATTTTGTATAGTGATTTAAACCAAAATACATTAGTTGTATTACTAAAATTATTTCCAGTAATAATTTTGCTCCATGAAAAAAAATAGGCCTTTCATATTAAAAATAAATTTTCCTAAAGTGAAATTAGGATCTTGTCCAAAGTACTTTGCTAAACTATTTCCCTTGCACCTTTAATATGGGCTGCAACCATTTATGTGTCAATTTATCAATATCATAGTTTTTTAATTCTATCAATTGAATTGCTTTTGATTTTTATCTTGCAATCTATCATAACTTCCTGTCATTATCAGAGAGCTTTTTTATAATAGAAATGTGTCTTTCTGCAGGCCCAAGAGTAGTTTCCCCAGTGTTATCCTCCATAAAAACTCTCAAATTCTTATTTTGAATAAAGCAGGTGAGTATATTCTGTTTTAGCATTTTAACAGTACTATACTACTATCTAAATGTTAGAAACTTCCAAGCTACTTAAAGGCTCGTTAACAACAAAAAAAGTTAAGTCTTTGAAGGAAGCAGTTCCTTCATTAAGTCATAACCATCTTGGTGTTGAAGAAATGAGGTAGAAATGCATTTCTGAAATAACTGACATCTATGTTTTTAATTGATCTTTTTTTTTTCCTGAGTAAAATTTTAGGTAAGCTGACTATTCTAATGCAGAGCGAAAGACACCTTGATAATAGTAAAAAAAATATTTTACTACTGTTGACTTGGTTAATCTGAGTAAATACTTTAGTAAAGCCATCGTGTTTTGTCAGTGGTAGAGCCTTGCCAGCAGCAAATGTAAGGCTAGCACACAGTGACAATTAATGAGTGACAATGTGAGAAAAGGGAACTTGAGCAGGCTTAAGTCATGTTTGTTTGTATTTTGTTTACTACAATTGTATCTTTACCTTTAGTGTATAAACTCAGATGAAATTCTGAAAATCAGAATGAGCCTTCTTTTCCCCCCCGTCCTTGCTTTCTGCTGGGATGACCTAGATCAAAGTCCCAGTGCAGTTAGTTCCCTTGTAATGTGTGTTTTGTTCCTTCAGGTAAAACTAGTTAAGGCCTGCCCAGGATACGAAGTCTGATTTTGTTTAAGAAAATTTAATATGAGGAAATTAAAAGCATTCAAGAACACTTCTGCACTTCTTCAGATGCTATTAAAGACAGTCTTCTAGCAGAGTTAAAGAGTAGGCAGCACAAAATGCAGAAAAATTATGCAGTAGACTGATGCCTTTCTCAAGCTGCTATTAAAATTACTATCCACACACTATGTACAAGCCAAATTTACTTCATTTAAGCAGCCAAATTAGCTCCTACTCATTTCATTCTTGACGGCTCAGCTCAATCTGTAGGATCACTGTGCAGAATATATCTGTGCATCTCCTTACAAGTAGAAGTAGAGTGGGAAGTTCCTCCACTATGTCTCTTAACTCATCCTTAGGACCATCAGCACCCTTTCAGTGAAGGCATTTTTAGACTAGACACTATAAATGTATAACCTCTAACTTATATGGTTGGAAATTGCAAAGTTTAGATTTGTAAAGAGAGATACTGACATCTGTAAATATTTTGAGCAAGCTTTGCCAAGTTATTACACCTTTAGGGTTTCAAGTTCAAAGCAAGCAAAATACAGATTGAGACAGCAAATCCTACCTCATCCACAGACTGGCACTTGACAATGGTAAGTCCCCAAAAATTAACATAAAAAAGACCCTTGCACATTAATCACGGAATGAAATAGTAATTTGTGTTTGGAATATGTGAGCCCAGGCCATATAAGCAGTGTGAATGACCTAGAATCCCAGCATATTGTTGGTTTTTATCTCTGTGATTTATCAACAAGGGACAAGCTTTTGTAATTCATGTTTTACACTTCAGGCAGTTTACAGTTCACTCTGTTTTCCAGGAATATGTAGATACTTTTCTGTAGTAGTAAATTCTTTATGAAGAAACCAGTCAATCATTGCAAGAACATAGCTGTGAATTTTGTGCAATTTACATTGTAGGTATCTCTGCATTTCTAAGATGAAAGACAGAAAGTCTAGCTGTTTGAAAACATTTATTTTTCATGTTTTGTTGCTGCTAAAGCAGACAGAAAGATTCTGCACTTTTTCTCTTGAAAGGTTGAGGGAATAAGAGTTTTTTTCTGGAGAATTAATTTTATCTTAATCTCTATTTTATAGTGATAGTAGTAACATTTTTAAACCCTTAGGTATCTTATATTAAAAATTAATTTCTTAACCCCTCTTCTCTGTCCAAATTTCTGGCCTTAAACCTATGTCTTTCATCCCAGTATGTCTTTGATATGCAGCCATCACTGGAGATTTATGCAATATTTACTGATTCCAGGACTAAGATATCTTTTCTTACCATTTTTTGACCTTCCTAATTATAATACGGATATTTGGCAATGGATATTTGCCATTCCCTGAGGTGGTAATTTAATTTTAACCTTTGTAAAGAAGAGAAACAAAGCAAGCATGAAGGCTAAGGGGATTTGTTCTGTGAGGCTAAAGGAGGCATTCCCATGGCAAACAGAGGTTGAAGAAGTAATTGAAAAGACTTGGCTGGAATGGAAGGGAGCTTAGCAGTAAGAAAGAGTTTAGTGGGCATCTGTCTTGAAGAAACGTCCTCGAGGATCTGCCCTCTTGCTCCTTCTGAGAGGCCAGTGCAGAGGGTGTGGTTGTGCTGGCAATGATTATGTAGAGCACAGTGCTAATAATGCCAAGGTTGTGGGTTTGATCCCCGTCGAGGCCATTCACTTATGAGTTGGACTTGATCAGCTTTGTGGTTCGCTTCCAACACAGAATATTGTGTGATTCATCCTATACAGGGTTTCTGATTATTTCTGCATCAGGAAAGGATGGAAGCAGTGGTCTGAGTTACCTGGTCTCTAAAAAAGATATCTCAAGCTCAGTCTGAGAGAAGATGAGAAGAAAGACACAAAATAAAGTAGAATCTCAAGGAGGAGAGCAGCGACATCTGTAATAATGAGGAGCTCAGCCTAAGCGAAGAGGCTTGTGAAACTATGAAAAGCATTATTCCCATCCCTACCCAGGAGGGTGGTGGTTTTCAAACAGATTGAGTGTAATGCTATAGAATTATTGTGCTGTTCTTTAATGAACCCATGAAAAAAGGGGATTATACCTGGAACTTTAAAAGGCTGAGCTGCTTGCAAAAAGACTACCTCCTATGTTGTAAGAGGAGTGATATTCTGAGATGATGCCCATCTGTACATATGGGCCCTGGATTTCTAGGCATTTTATTCAAAACCCATATAGAGTAAGTAATCGTGTTGACACTTTCCTGCACACACATTTTGCAGAAATAAATGTATGATGACCACTAGCATAGATGGGCTTGAAACCATAGCATTTTCAAATCATTTAAAGTTTTAATGCAAGTTTGATAAATGCTCATAAAAGAATCGTGTTCTCTTTAATCGATTGCAAATGGTTATAATTACCCTGAGGCTGTTTTCAGCTGCCTGATGACTATAATATTCTCAAGTCTGTCTCCAGACAGACTTAAAACTGTTTATTACTCATCTGGCTTTTTGCCAACTTCCCATACTCACTTACTTCATTGTGCCTCAGTAAACATATAATTAATACAAGCTTATCATTGAACTTTTTTTCCCTTTAGTATTTATTATGTCATTCAGATAAGGAAAGGCACATGTATTTTTCATCTGTGTAACTTTACTGTGTCAGCTAATTATATTGCAAGTTAGCAGCTGTTTGTGAGAACTTCTGTAACAACTTGCTTTTGCTGATTGACATTACCACTGGAAATTGAGTATATATTTTGGTTGACCCTGGAATTATTCAACTTCTGAGATAACTTACGAATTATTCTATAAAATTTCTCCAGTGGAACAATGGACATGCTTCTCCTTTTCAGCTACATAATGGTTGGAGAAATGTATTCCAGGAGTTATAGGTGAATATGTAGAAAGGCAAGAAAATGTTTGTGACTCCTTTATGTTGCTGTCTTTAAGGATGGATAAAGCATTCAAAGGCTTGGTCTGACAAGTCTGTGGTGTCTTAGTAAGCTGAGGTCAAAATAAAACTGTAGGTGTTCCCGTATGATCTGTGTAGTCAGTAAACTGTTAATGAGGTGCTGTCTTGAGGTAAAAGATTGCATTTGTACATGCAATCATGCAAGCATCAGAAGAAAAGTGATTTATTTTAAAACTATTTGAATTCCTGAAGTTTGTTTTGATATCTACTACTGTTTGCTAAATATTTTTCAGCTCTCAACACGATGTTTTATCTTCTGAGAAGTATCAGAATTTACTTTGTAAATTGATATTTTGGCAGCTAAATAATTGAACAGTAATCAAATGAGGAAATGATTTTACAAAGTTTTTTGCATTTTGAATTGAAGAAATTATTTCACCATTGGAAAAAAAAAGGGATGAATTATGTATAATAACACTGTAAATGTCAGGTAGTATCATAAATTGAAAAGAAAACCTCTCTGAGAGTTTTAACCAGTCAAGAAAGAGATGAAGCAGAAAGACAGGGAAAAGCTAGAAAATACTTATATCAGAATTCATAAGTCTTAGTTTTCTAGGTTACATTCTTCACAGGCCTAGTTCACTCGTAAAATATTCTTGTTTCTGTACTGTAAACTTTTAATCAGCTGAAAAGCGTTATTTAGGAAGAGACTGATGCACAGTCAGAGAACAATTTGTCTTAAGGGAATTTGTAACACATATCAAATTGGGGAATAGAATCATAGAATGGTTTGGGTTTGAAGGGACATTAATGATAATCTAGTTTCAATGCCTCTGCCATGGGCAGGGACACCTCCCACTGGACCAGACTGCTCAGAGCTCCATCCAGCCTGATCTTGAACACTTCCTGGGATGGAGCATTTACAGCTTCTCTGGGCAGCCTGTGCCAGTGTTTCACCACCATTATAGTAAAGAATGTCTTCTGCATATCTAACCTAAATTTCCCCTTTTTCATTTTGAACCAATTACTCCTTGTCCTGTCACTACAGTTTCTGACAAAGAGTCCCTCTCCGGCTTCCATGTGAGCCCCCTTCAGATAATGGGAAGGTTGCTGTGAGGTCTCCCCTCAACCTTCTTTTCTCCAGGTTGAACAGCCCCAACTTGCTCAGCCTCTCATGTAGTCACGCTTAGTTTATTACCAGGAAGTCTGCAAGAACAGACTTGCTGTTCCTTACCCCAACTGCTTCGAAGGGTTGCTTATGACAACCAACAGGGAGCAGTAGTGACCTAAAGAAGAGTTGGTGTGCCATAAAAGCAGAATACAGTATATACATACATACACTTCTTATTAAATAAAGGCATTTATCTACACAGAGGTATAAATCTCTGTTGAAGATTTGTATAGGATTTAAGTATAATTTTTCAAGTTTGGCATGATTTGAAGGTACTAGGCAGGGAAAGTATATTTCTTTTCAAGAGGCTGTTTTACTCAAAGACAACTCCTAGGAGCCTTTTGGAAATCTCTAATGCGAACTGTAGTCAAAAGGAAGTTGAAGGAAGAGGTAGAAAGTAGATTACACAGTCAAAAGTACATGATTATAGAATATATTGCCATGTCAGCCTCCATGACTGAAGGGTGATCATAATCTGACTTCCTTTCTATTTTTGAGAAGCTAAGGTAACAACTGATACTCTGAAGGATTAGTTGTAGCTTCGTTTTTATTTATCTTTTTTATCCTTTGCTTTTTTCCCTCTTTCTTTCCAGTTAAAAAGACAAAAAAAAAAAAAAGAAAAAAAAAGAAACTCAAAGGAAACATCTTGTGCCAATCATCAGTAAGGATAGAAACCGACGTCTAGTAGGATTTGAAAACTGCAAATGTTGGTATCTCTCCCTCAACACTGATTCAGCTACTTGGGACTACATGTATTGATTTTGCTTAGCTACAGGATAATTTCTAATAATTGATTTATGGTCTGAAACAAAAAGTAGTTAATGTAAATAACATTTCAGTGAACCTTTAAAACAAGGATTAGGCATTGCACTAGTACCAAAATAGTTCATATCAGACAACACAAAATGAAGTTACTTGGTTATATTGCAATTTGAAATGTAAATATCTTCAAAAAGAAAAAAAAAGTATGCAAGTATATTTTTTCTTTTTCTGATACTAAGAAATTTGAGAAGATTTGTTGTCTTTTTTTTTTCTGTGTGAAATTTTTGAAAGTTGAAAACATGGGGCAAGAACTCAGTCATTCTTACCATTTACAAATTTTCAGTTTTTTCCAAAGAAATACTATCCCCACTTGTTAGGTTCCAGAAATTTTGCTAATATGAGATTTCATATATAATTAAACATTTGAACTTGATTTACTTTTAATGAGTTTGAACTACTGTTATATTCTCTGAAGCTAGATTATCCAGCTGAAATAGCTCCGGTAACTGGTCCCTCTCAGTCCCCAAATGACAATATGAAAGAGCTACGAGGTTGTTTTTTTGTGGTTTGGTGTTGGTTTTTTGTTTTGAGGGTGTTTTTTGGGTTTTTTTTTGGATCGTTTTAATTTGGAAGTTCGCCAAATGACATATAAACTGACTAATGAGAGGGAATTCCACTGCTGTGAAAGTAAAATGAAGGACTATTCTTGAATCATCATACTAAATTGTTGTTTTCCTCAGTCTAGATCTTAACCATGTTAATAGATATCAACGTGTGCACAGGAACGCAAACACTTTGCTCGAGTCTTTATACAGAGCAGTGGCACCATCAGAGTCCAGCTGAAGCTGCTCATCTGCTTTGTGTACAGTGCATTTCCCCAGTTAATAATTGCTGTCATGTTAACCATCATTGTGTAAGGAAGAAATCACTGTGCTAGACTTGTAAAGCTATCTTGATAAGAATTTGAAGTGTTATTTGTTATACAATGGCTTTTCTCATCAACTGTACAAATAAAACGGTCTTTTGTGTAAATCAACCAGTGAATATTTATGGCAGTGCATTCACCTTTGCTACCACAGCTGAATCAGTTGGTATTTATAAGCTAGATACTCTGAGGAAAATGTTCTCAAATCTAAAATGGCATCAGAGGAAGCATGAGCTAATGACAAACCAGGTTTGAGATAAGAAAAGTGCAGAGTGAGTGCCTTGTAATTTAGGTGGAATACAATAATAGAAATGAATAGCTTAATTTATTATCATTAGTGAATACTGCCATCTTTCTCTTCTCCTGATTATATTGTGATCTGAAATTTTTTTAGGAACTTTACATCTACTTGGAAATTTCTCATTTTTAATAAGAGTATAAGAAGTACAAGGCAAGTAAGTTTACTTTTTGTTGTTCATTTTGTACAGCTTATAAAATCTTCACTGCATATGCATCCTGGTATGACATGCCTGAAAACCAACATATTTTGTTCTAGGATGTCCTGATCATTAGACTTTCACCGAGATGGATTAGGGGTCCTGCTCCCTCTATATAGAAACAGAGATGACAAAGGAAAATTATGTGCTGTCAGAGGGAACAAAGAAGTGAGACAAGCATTTGATCCAGTGATCCAAAAAAACTTTTGTGGAAGAATCATAGAATACCCTGAATTGAAAGGGATCCACAAGGATAATGGAAGTCCAAGTCCTAGCCTCGGACAGGATAGCCCAGAATATCACACCATGTACCTGAGAGTGTTGTCAAACACTGCTTGAATTCTGGTAGTCTTGGTGCTGTGACCCCTTTCCTGAGGAACCTGTTCCAGTACCCAATAACCCTTTGGGTGAAGAACCTTTTCCTAATATCTAAGCTAAACCACCCCTGGCACAGCTTCATGCTGTCACTGGTTACGAGTGAGAAGACATCAGTACTTGCATGTCCGCTTCCCCTTGTGTGGAAGCTGTAAACTGCAATGAGGTCTCCCCTCAATCTCCTCGTCTCCAGGGTGAGCAAACCAAGTGACCTCAGCAACTCCATGTATGGCTTCCCCTCAAGGCTCTTCACTATCTTTGTAGACCTCCTTTGTATGGTCTCTAATAGCTTTATATCTTTCTTATATTGTGGCACCCAAAACACCAGTGCAGAGCAGAGAAGGACAATCACCTTCCTCAATCAGCTGGTGATGCTTTGTCTGATGCCCTCCCAGACACAGTTCGCCCTCCTGGCTTCCAGGGCACTGATGACTCATATTAAACTTGTCATTGACCAGGACTCCCAGGTCCTTTTCCAGATTTGCCTTTTTTTTCATGTTAAGATCATCCAATGGAAGTTAGGAGTCTTCTGGATCCAGGTTTATCACATATACAATGTCAAAACCTTAATGAAAAGAAAGCAAAGACACAATTTCTCCTGTAATATGGTGTGGAAGAAAGCTGCAGATTTTAAGTTGTCCTGATCTCTTGACAGTACTGGCTTCTTTTCCCTATCACCTGGCTGTGTGAGTTTTCTGCCACACACCTGCTGAGCTTTCCAATAAATGGTGCTTATGGTTTATGTTAGGTGAGGTCTGAGTGCTCCTGCCAGGCTGGTAATATAAAAAGATTTAGATGTGTAGTCTGTGAAGAGCGCTTTACTTTCCTCTAAGTATGCTCTGGAACAGCATTTAAGATGTCTGTTTCTTGTGCTTTTTTCACAAAAGTTTTTCACAAACGAAAAGTTGGTATACGAGTTTAGGTGCTTGTGCTGAATTTGACTTATACTTCATTTCCTAAATTTTTTCTTAGGTCAGAGTCCACAGCAACTGACACAGCAATGCCGTTTGGTGAAGCTGTCACCTGAATTCAGATCTCAGCTTGAGTAGTGTTATGCTGAGTACCTGCATTTGAATACATCAGTCAAGTCTTTAGAGCGTCCGAGGCTGTGGGCTTTGTGCTCACCTATGCAGGATGCTTTGCGCACATGCACTTCAGCTGTGGCTGCAGCCAGTCTGGTGTGCCCGGTGTTGGACCTTCTGTGCAGCAGTGGTGCAGACCATAAGACCTTCCTATAGACCTCTACCTTGTGGTGGCATGGTTATGTATAGATATAAAGGGAAGTTCATTTCCAGCAGAGTCCTTGTTCTTTGTTTATTAGTGTTTCCAGGCCAACTTCACAATCTCTTAAACTGAACACAGTTTTGGTTATAAAGAGAATGTTTGGTAATGTTTCTTTTAGATTTCCAGCCTGGTTTAACCGTGTAGGTGATGCTGACTGAAGAGGGGTATTCTGATTTTGTGCATGTGCACACTGGAAGTGATAGCTTGCAGTGAAAAACTAGGAAATATCACACTGTAGTGACACTGAGCTGGAAGAGGAGATAGCAACTTTAGCTTTAGCTTTGGTCTACCTCTGTGTGGTAACTTGGGCTTTCATTACTAAGGAGGATAATCAATACTGGTGATAATGGGAAACTCTTCTGCATTTCTGGCAATAACTGTGACTCATCTGATCTAAACAAAAAATAGAAATGGGACTTCTGGCTGGGCAACAGGTTGGCTAGCAAATTCAGGGCAAGAAACACCTGTGTTCCAGACACGAACAGTCCTGTGTCTCCGCAGCAAAGCCATCTGTGCCACAGGTTGCTTGCCAGATTTTTCTGCAGAAGGAGTTTATCTATTAGAAAGATGATTCCACAGTTCAGTGTGGATATGTGCCACTTTCAGACAATCCACGCAGGAAAGATAATGCTGCCCATTCAGTGGCAGCATCTGTTCTTTGGCATACGCTTTGAATATGATCATTGCTCGTGACTTGCTGCTGAAATATTGGAAGTACCATCATGATTTAAATAGCATTTAAATTGCAGGGTGTTTTCATGTGCTCTCTGCTGTTTCATAGCAGCAGGTGAGCATCACCAGTATCTCCATTCTTCTAGTGGGTAAGTTGAGGTATAAGCAGAGCCTATATTTATTTCCTGCCCATATTTTTGTGTTGTATCAATGCCAAAAACATAAGAAGTTTTAGGAATCCTGGTTGGTACCTTTACCACTAGAATAGTAGTGTTTTCCTAAAAGCATATCACACAATACTGTTGGCATGGTCACCTAATAAATGTAGAGCTGTAGAGTACTACTGGACCTCTGCCCCTTTTGTCCTGTCATTTAGTGAGGCTTCAATATAATTGTTTTGTTGTTTACATTATGAGATATTCATGGCAAGGAAAGCCATTTGATCCCATAATCTCTCTTCCAGGTCAACACTGATTATGGAGAGTATCAGTCAATAACTGCAGTGTGTTTATAAATTCAAGTTAAGTGAAATTATGTTCTTGTTTTGAAGAAGGTCTTCATCTGGTGGTTCCTGCTTATTTTCTTCTGGTGTCAGAGAAGAATATATGGATTTATGAGATAGCATTTGAGTTTTTTTTGCTTTTCTAGCCTGAGTAAGCTTTCTCCCTGATAGTTTGATAGTGTGTCTAGATATCATCTACATGTGTTCCTTGTGTTTCAATAATTTTGACTTCAACTGGTCAGTTTTACCCATATTTTTATTTAATTTGTCTTCATGCTCAATGGGTGAGCTTAAGGAACTTTAGAATGAAGGGGTTAAAGTAGAAAGAAGTTATTTTATCATTTGCATAAAACTAAGCATATTTGTAGCATTTCAAATAATCTTGTTGGTATTTAAAGCGCCAGAAAAATTCTAACATCTCTGATTAGATTGAATCTAATTTTCCTGATTTAGATATTAAATAGAAGCTGTAATTAGTATCTGATTCTCTTATAGAACTTTATTTTTAGGGTATGCATGTATTTTATTCATGGTTAAACTATCCTACAAGTGTTTAGTAATACTGATATTTTGGCAGTGTCTAGAGAATGAGGTTTAGGTGATGAATGTCTAAAATAGCCTAAATGCCTAAAATACCATTTCTTTCCAGTTCATGGTATTTCAGAGGTCTAGACAAGAGACCCAATTTGCTGATTGTGACAGTCTGACTTCTAGGACTAACTCTGTTGAATTGTTTTTGTGTACTGTTTGACTGTAAGCTATTGCATGATGACTTCTTCATAATTTGAAGCATCTCATCAGTATTCTGATGTTGGAGGAGGATGGTTGTCTGTAATATTCTCTAGTTGGTACATATCTGCTGGTGATGCAGGCAGCAAACTTTTTCCACTGTGCAGACCAATCTTTGTTTTCCTTATGCTACTGTTTGTGGCCAAAAATAAGCAGTGTGAATGTCTAAGCCTCAGATTTCATGATAGGGCTGCTGGGCTTCTGTGCAACCCAGAACTTCTCTATTTTATTTTGCCATAACCTGAAGTAAAATGCTAAAATCACCCGCGTTTGTCAGAACCCTTAAACTTTGGGGTATGTTGTACCCCATCAAATCCCCAAATGTACAGCTCAGTAAAAAAAGTATTCCCTAGGATTGGAAAAGAGGAGTGCTTGAATTTTGGTGCAGTTTTCCCAGGAATGCCAGCATAAAGGTTCCTATCTCAGGTATATTCAGCTTTTCCCTGAAGGTTCATCAGGTCTGGATGCTGGATTATTCCTCCTAGGCTCCCTTTGGACCATTTAGTGTCTGTCTGCTATGGCCATTAGCTACACCTTAGTTACACTGATCTTACACTTTCACCATTGTAGTTCCCGTATTAAATCCACATCTGACATCTCCATAATCTTCTCAAGGGTGTATCACACACGTGTATCTGTCATGTAGCTCATGCTTTGCTGTGTGGAGAGTCACATAATTATCTCCTGCATTATCTCCTGCATTATCTCCTGATCCCTGAGCATGTTCGCCTCATGTGTGCAGGACTGACCACGGCTGATACTTGTAGCACTAGTCTCTGGATGGCTATGGAGGGTGCTGGGGTCTAGGAAGTTTTGGAGGGAACTTTTAGACTTCCTCACAAATTTTTCTCCAAATAAGCAATTTTAATTATTTTCTCTGGTCTTAAAATGAGCTTCAGTTCCTCTGAAAGCTGTCACCTGTCAGTGTACCCCTATTAACATGTAGCTAACACAATCCTGGTAAACAGTTACATGCCCCACTGTTTCCTGTGGCTTGTCATGGAGTTACCCTCAACTGCTATCACAACGTGCCAGCACAGTGTCACTTGTATCACCTGAAAATAGACCACGTTAAAGGCCAGCCAAGAGCCCTTTCCTGGTAGACTTTATCACTATTTATGTAACATCTCTTCTGGGGCTTAGAGTCTGATGTGCTTAGGCATCCTTCCAGTCTGCTTTCAGTCTGATTTTCCAGCCTTTTGCTGTCCTCTTGTATCATGTGTGAACTGTATCTAAAAGTGCTTCCAGTAGTATGTATGCTAGGATTAAATAGAATTTCCCCAACTTCGCATCCCCCATAAGAAGGGCAGGGAGTAGGGGAAGGCAATAGGTCTTCCTATTGTCAGAATGAAAGATCTGAGTAGCCAAGCAGTTGTGAAAGTCTAATTGGAAGTTTACTCAACTGTGAGAGGTTTCATGAAGAAAGACGCATAATCAGCCTGTAGCTTCAAGTCTGACCGTTCCCCTGGAAAAATGAGTGATTGGGATAAGGAGCTGATGGAGCACCAGGGAGGAAAGAGGGAAGCAGAGCAGGAACTGCAATCCCTCAGAGATTGGATCTAAGGCTATGCACCTAGGAGAGACCAGATTTAGTATCCTAATGTGAGAAATATTTTCTGGTGGTTTTAACCACAAATGCCCTCCAAAACCTAAGGAACATTTATTTTCAAAGAAATGTTTCTTCAGAAATTCATGTTTATGTTGGGTTACTGGTTTCCTGTTTCTCTGTTTTTTCCCATAATTTCTCTGTCACATAGTTGACTGTTGTATTGACTCTAAGTCTGTGTCTTGTTCCATTAAATGAGATGAACTGGATGTGCAGAAAGCTTGCATGCCAGTAGGGAAGGAAGGATGGCCTGCTGAGTGTCCTCTGGGACAGCAGATCAGAGTGACTGCTGGAGAGAAGAGTCACATTAGGGAACCAGTGGCTTAGCTCCAGAAAAAAAGATAGAAACTGCAGTGGTGAGTACGGGTCATATAGTGAGAATTCAGTGAGGCAGAAGGGATTTTCCTGAGGTCCAGGAGACCGTGATCTGACTTGTGAAGTCATTGAATGATTTTAAATTTTAAGCTTAAAGTTAGGGGTTTTAGATAAAGCCTCTCAAAAGGGCAGCGAAAAAAAAATCTAGCAATATTTTTGCTGACTCTTGTTGAATTCAGTGCTGGAAAAAGTCCTTTCAAAGTCTTGAAGGAGCTTGAAGGAGCATAACAATGTGAGGACATTTAAGTTTGGTAGATGTTAAAGATATTTCAAAGTAGGTAGTGAAAACAGTTCGCATTTTACTGATCAATTTTTCTTAAGTAATTTTTGAAGAAAGATTTACTCAGACCGAGCCAGAAAGCATTCCTAGCACATTTTGCTGTGGAAAAGTTGTTGAATTCAGCCAGCAGACATACTTTCAGATGAGATCAGGCTGTACTATTGTAACTGTATGTATGGCTTCTCTTTTGTTTTTGAAGGAAATAAATAGCTGTGAAATTTAGAACAACATTAAGATTTCTTGATGAATGAACAGCTCAAGCTTGACTTAGATGCATTAAGCTACGCAGCATGGCTGTGGATAACATAGTTTTTAGTTTCACAAAAGAATACAATCTCCTTTCTACTTTTCTCCTCCTCAGCTGCCCTCCAACAACCCATGGTGGAAGGAAGCACTGTATGTGATGGTCACCATGGCTTCACTACTCTGTATGGATTTCAGTGTAAAGAAAGATTAGGATAAAGGATGATCATTAAATGACCAAATTAAGAAAGTTGCTAGAAGTATTTGTAGGCTTGTTTTCCAGTGGTTCTTTTGGAGAGTAGCTGATCTTTCTCCTGTTTTAGTACTTTAAGAAATGCAATGAGCACAGCTCAGGAAGAGGTCTAGTGAACACTAAGTGAAAGCCTGTAGGGATCTACCTGACAAAACGCTTCCTGTGAGATGGTTTGATCAGTTATTTGTGTCTTTTTTTCCACGTACCAATTAGCATCTTGTTTGCCTTCTGATTTTTCCAGATATCCGTGGAATACAAGAATTTTTAGACAAAGTATCTCAACAGGGAATGGATGTAGCACTGCAGAAAGTAGAAAACAACATCAATAAAATGATCACAGGGCTCTTTGCCACTATGCGAATAGAAGAACTGAACCGCTACCGGGATACCCTGAGACGGGCTATTCTCATAATGAACCCTTCGACAGCCAAATCATTCCTAACAGAGGTATGTGTTTTAACAAGAAGTTATCATGTTGTTTTGCTGACCAAGACTGCAGCTGCTTGTCAAAAGATTCAGTTTATTTAACTCCATAACAATGACCTAAAAAAAAAAAAAAAACAAAAAGCAAAAGCCCCAGTTAGAAGTTCAAAAGTTTTCTCTTTAAAGATCAGCATGCATGGGTGGTTTTTCTGTGCTCATCAACGTTCATACAGAACAGTATAACCACACTCTGCATGAGCAAAAGCACTTAGGAAATATGCAGAAGAATTAGCCCTCAGACTTTTACTTGAATCTTGTGGTTACTCTATTGCCATTTCCTTTCTCATTGTGTCCCTTGCTAAAAAATTCTTTACAATTGAAATTTTTATTATTATTTAAATATATATTATATATATTTATGGATAAAATGTGTTTACCTAATTGGAATTTAGGTTTTTTATGTAAAATAATGTTTTATAATGATCTTTTATTTACCGCTGGGAGTAGTAGGGTGATGAAGGATTTGATTTTGCATGAAGAATTCAAAATAACAGGCATGTTTTCAAGCAATATGGACCAGATTTTCAAAAAGTTATTTGGAATTTAGAGACAAAAGACTCACATATAAAATTTGACTGTGAGGTGTGTAATTTTTTTTTAAATGAGTGACATGGCTCCTGATACATGCAATTGTGCTGTTTCAAATGTGTTTTTTTCATATGAGTGTGTATTCTTCAATCATCAACCAGTGCTTAAAAATCTACTTGTTTTCTGTTCCATAATAACACACTTTCTTTCTTCAGTAAGTTCTCTTTGGAATCTGTCTGTAACTTGCGTTACTTTTCTTCAATACTTCCCTATTGCCTTGGTCTTCAGAAATTGAAGCTTAAAAACTAGATCTGCACGTCTCAAGTGTTTTTTAAGAACATTAGTTAGAAGAGGGGTTTATAAGTTTCTTTTTCAAAATTTTGTTTGCTGTTGTGTTTTTTTGGGCAGGCATTTCACTGTCCTCATTACACACTGAAGCTTGCTAATTCTGAGTAATGAAGGTTTGCCGCTCTATCCAAATGTCTGTAGTGCTTTATAAGATGTTCACAATTTGTTGGCATGTTTACACTGCTCTGCAGTGTTTTCGTTACCCAGGTCACAAGTGTTTTGTATATTGGCAAGTGGCATTATAAGGTATTTCACATTTCAGCTTGAAAGCAGCATCGTTTATATTGTAGTTCTAACTACAATAACTTTGTGAAACAAAACTCCTTTTTTAAAAGAAAAAAAGTACACTTTCTTTATAGTTTATTTCTACATACTTGAGCATAGTAACAAATTCATTGTCATCTTTTGAAGTTGTCACATATTTCTTGTCAAGAAAGTAAACAACTTATTTTAGAGTTCTGACTTTGGCATTGGCCA
The DNA here is from genome assembly GCA_035583135.1 of Lophotriccus pileatus. Lineage (NCBI taxonomy): Eukaryota > Metazoa > Chordata > Aves > Passeriformes > Tyrannidae > Lophotriccus > Lophotriccus pileatus. The sequence goes on from JAWWES010000133.1 coordinate 20,575,138, forward strand.
CTCAAAACCCCCAGAATTGAAAGACAGTAAAAAAAACAACTAAACCAAATCCTCAATCTCTGTCCCTCAAAAAAAAAAAAAAAAAAAAAAAAAAATTCCAAAACCAACAACAACCAAAAAATCCTGGAAAAAAAAAAAACTCTTAATGTTTCTTATTTTCTGCAATCTGTCAGACCACCAGGAAAGGTCGTTATCGTCTTGTGTGAACGGGGTTCAAAGAAAGAGTCTCACATCAGGTGCCATGTTACAGGTTTTTGCCAGGATAACAGCATTTCCTTGAAATATGATATGTGACTGGTAAACTGACAGCAGGAGCCTCTTCATAGGAAGAATTACTCAAATAGAAGTGTGATTACTCTTATACTTAATTTCTGTTGGTGACATGGAATGAACTACATAACTGTGCTCCAATGCCAAGTCTTTGCACACGGAGAAATTTCCTGGGATAGCTTTGCCAATAGATATTAAAAAGTGTTATTTTGAATTAAACCAGCAGCTGTACTGTATGGGCAAATTAAAAAGCATATGGACTGACAAAGGATTACAAAATTCCCAAACAATTCAAGTGTGGACATGCTTATTCCAAAGCCTGTACCTTGTGCATGAGCAGTTTAGCTTGGAAATTCATTGTAACCTAGTGGATTTAGCATGTAAACCTTATGAAGATAATCAGAAAAAAATGCAGATGTAGAAAAGCCATTTGGGGTTTTTATGGCTTTTCTGCTCAGGAGTTGCTTTTGGCTGCCTACTTGACTGCCAAGCTGCCAGCTTCTCTCCCCAGACCTCACATAGTCTCTACTGCTTGGTGCCTTCTTAGATGACTGTTTTGGCTGAACCCCTTCATTGTTTAGCTGAGAAGAGGGTTCATTCACTCTGCAACAGCTGTAGTAAGAGTGGTCTTGATTACTATGCAAGTAACAACTATTCCAGGGTAAATAGTCAGACACTGGGCTGTGTAAATAAGCAGTCTGTAAACTGGAGTTTGCTTGTGTAGAATTTATCTTCATTCAGACTCTTTGGAATTCTGTATTTGAATTTTTTTTTTAAAAGCAGTATTTCTTTTTTATGTTTGATGCTTCTTTCTCTCCAGCTTTTCTATCTCTAGAGCTTGCAGAGATGACATCTGTACTTATATACTCAATAAAATGGAGATTAAGAAGTAAATACACTTCTCTGGCTGTGGAAATAAAAGCCCACCTTCTCTTTAACTGTTATGTATTAATTTGGCTTCCATACACCATGGAAAGGCAGAAAGATTTGGGAGCAAGTATCACAGCATCTCTCCTTACTGGCTAAAGTATTCACATAAAGTGAGAGGGAGAGTGCAGATGAATTCCCTGTTGTCCTTTGTTGCTTTGAGCTGAGGATGGGAGAGCAGAAGGAAAAAAATTCTGGTGAAATAGTGTGGAGGAGTGTGGAGGTATGGAGCTAGTAGAGACTGGGACCTCTCCCCAGATCAGTTTGTGGCAGCATCTCAGAAAATTCTTTGCCAGGGATATACTGGTGACTTGTTCAGGTTTTTTTTCAGTAGAATGCAGTTTTTCTCTACCCTCAGGTCCTACAGGAGAAGCAAAATATTCCCACTGAAACTTTATTTTTTACTAAAAAGCACCTCAGAACCAAATCTTGCTATGCTGTCTGATAGCCCTGGTGATTAATGTGATCTGTGTGTCACTTATTTTGCTTTATATTTTGGGGTGGGGTTGTTTTTTTTTTCTCATGTGTTCTTCTGATTTGTGATGAACTTGCAGGATATGAAAAACCATATAAGGTAAGAGAAATAAGATGTCCTTGCCAGCTCAGCATGACAGCAAAAATCCAGGGTCAAAGTGGCAGGAAAAAAAAATTGAGAAAAAAAAAGAAATAAAAAAGTCACCTGGTTCCTTAGCAAAAGAGCAGGAACTTGGGCCAAGAGAGTCTCTATCACCATGTGAGCCCTGTCATGAAGGCATCTCAAAATAACAGTAGGAAAGGGAAAAGAGAAAACACCCCTGTGTTGAGCCCCCCTTGCAAAGGAAGGACTTCTGAAGTCAAGTGTGAGAAGACTGGTTAGGAGGAGGAGCAGGCCAGGAAAGTCAGGTTGCAACAGAGGTTCTGGGGATAACACAGCAAGTTTGGGAAACAAGAATTTGAGATGCAAGCCAGATGTCTTCAACTGGGCCAAAATGCTGTCAGTATATCTCTGCATACAGTTTTATTTCTGTTTACCAAAGGAAACTACCTTATCAGCTGTGCTCAGAAATGTGAATGTGTTCTTCTGTCCAAAGACTTGGGAGCTGATAACAGGACTACAAAGAAGGGACTAATTAATCTTTTTAGTTATAGAAAAAAACTAAGTCAACTAGCAGAAGACTTCACACACTGAAAATCCAGTAGGCCACATATGGAAGAGTCCCAGTATCAGGCAGGGATTTTGCTGGAGTTTTGACTGGCAAGCTCTGGAAGGCCTTGGTCTAGGGGCTGAAGGCACTTCAGCTTCCCCTTAATGGAGGAATTACCAGCCCAGCAAACTCAGTAGATATGACTGTACACCTTGCTGCCTCTGGCAAGGTCCCTTCTCTTGCTTCTGTTACAGGAATAGTTACCTTATACAGAAAGAGGTGAGAACACCTTTTCGCTGTAGCACTGAGATTCAAACGTTTATCTAGGAAAAAATCTTAGAGTACTGGTGATATGCTGTTTGAGGGCTTGACAATCTCAAGCCATCAATGCAGTGAGCATCGACAGTTCTAAGACTGGAGAGTACCCACTTTTCAGCTCACTGTACACTACATGGTTTGTGTAAATGAAAATAACAACTATTTATGTGCAAAGGTTCCACTCTGCAATACACTTGAAGTTACTGAACCCCACAATGTCCAGACTTCAAGCATGCTAGACATATTAGAAATGTTTACTGTTAAACATCTATTTAAAGTTAAGCACACACCTGCATGACAGAACTGGGTTATAATTATTTAAAAGGTATATGCAGAAAAACTAGCTGCTGCCAAATATGAGAGTTGTACCAAATAAGTCCTGTATGTTGACCTGTGTGTATGCAGACATGTTTATTGTAGTTATTTCTATAGATGTTGTTTTATTTCTCTATATTTATTTTCAAAGAAATTTAAAGTTGTGTAGCTTGCAGCATAAGTGTAATCTACTACACATGATTTTGCAAATAAAGTCCTTTTTTCTCTCCCAGGCAGTTTGTCCACCTCTAATATGGGATAGTTTTAAAATAAAGTTGCCTTTGATGAAAAGAAGCTACAATGCTATTTTCATGAATAAAATAACTCTTTATAAATAAAATGTTAAAATAGACAGGGAAAATTGAATAAAGTTTATAAATAAAGTACTGAAGAGTTCTTGCCATGTAGTGGGCAAGTGAAAAAAAAGTGAATGTTTAAGGAACAAATGCAATTTAAATTGCCTCATCTTATTGAATATTCACTATGCTTTTTCTAATGGTTACTGTGCATAGAATGAGAAGTAACATTTATCCTGTGAAACAAGATTATTTTCGGTGGCAAATGCCCTGGTTTTTATTATATTTATTGTTGTCGGTTGAAAGTACTAGTTAATTTTACACGTAATTATTTGAAAGAAATGAAGTTTTTTCATTTTTTCATTTAGTGACATAGTGTTTTATAAGGTAGTAGAACTGATCATGAAGAAAATCGTGGATTGTTTAGTTCTAAAGTCAGGCTGCCAGTCCTAGGTACATTCAGGAACAGGCATCAAGTTGGGATTTAGGAAGGCTTGATTTTTCTGCCATGCCTATGTCTGCATACCTGTGTATAGTATATATGAGCTAAAAAGTACTTTGTGCACATACATATATTTTCTACAATGGTAAAGGCATATTCATTTATGAATAAAAACTCAGGTTTGTGTTTTCAAATAAACTCTATTACCGGAAGAATTTCTTCCTGTCAAGACAACATGGAGATTGAAAGAGCGAGGATTTGTCACTTGAATTCAACAGTGATGGTCTGGAAAAATATCCAGGTTTCATGGGAAACCTGTTTCATTTTCCATTAGGCTTAGGAGTGGCTTATGTTTTGTCACATTTTTGTGTACATCATCATTTTCTGGGCACTGCTGAATGTGGTAGTAGCTGGTAGTAGCCAGTTTTCCTGATAGTAATAAAAAAGTAATTTTTTAACCATGTATATTAATGCATGATGCTTATGATGCATCAGATATGCAGCATCATTTTCCTCTGAGATTTTCAGCGTTGTCTTTGTGAAAGTTTATTAATGATTTCTGGGAAATTTTAAACAATCCTATTTGCATAAAATACAAGTCTGAAGTCTCTAAAGGCAGGAGTTCTTCAAGCAGTTCTCTTTCAGGTGGCAGTGATGAAAATGAAGAATCGGCAGCGGACATATGAACTTACCTACTGCTATTTTTATCTCCTTTTCCTATAATTTTATCATATGTTTGTGTATTGATTATACTGGATTTTTTCCAGTATATATCCAGTGATGGTCTTCAGAGGCTGAAATGAGATTTTTTCAGTCAGTGACTGCTTCTTTGTTTTTCTTACAAGTTAGCTGAATGCTCTAATCTTTAAGGTAATCTTTCTCACCTTATCATTTGAGCTTTTTAGACCTCCTGTAGAGCATAATTGCTATTTTTTAAGTCTCTACACCATTGTTTGTGGTGGAATAAATCTTATTCAGCATACTCCACTGTAATTTATTGTTGTTAATTACAGTGTTATGAAATGTTTTGGGGTTTTTTTGTCTTTCACCAGCATTAAGCACAGAATTTATAGCTGCAAATTGAAATATAGGCTTAAAGGATTTTTTACTTGATAGGATCTTACAGATTTCTAGAAAGGGATGTTCAGAAAACATGTTCAGAAAGTTCAATCAGTTGAACCATCGTCTAAATGTAGCAAAAGAGTCTCTCTGACTTTTTCTTTAACCTGCAAGAAGGGAAACAGGGATTTTGGAAGTTTTTAGATTTTACCTTTCAGTAAAATCCTGGGAAAACTCTGGGTTTACTGCTTAGTCCAATTCCTTGCCTTTTTATGCTCTGGTATAAAGGCCATCCAGCTGATGGCTAAATGGCTGGATGTGAAAATTATGGTGCTCTTTCCCTAGGCCCCATAAAAATAGAGTTTAGATTTCAGTTTACATTAGAGTTTACTTTTTAGTTAGTTTAGATTTTATATGCCTTTACTTACCATAAGGTGAAAATTCAAAGATATAACGTTTTAGTTACAAAACAAAGAAAGAGGAAAGTCACTGGTAAAATAAGTTGGCTTCAAAGGGATTTTTGTCATATTGTCGTTACTGAGACTATAACCTAAAGCAATCCTTTCTGGTTTTGTATTTTCAGGCACAGTGAAATTCAGGTTTGCGATGCAGTGTTGGAGTTCTTGGGAAAGAATGAAGTGCTTACTGTAACTAAGGTCATTTATTTTAGTATCCAAAAGGAAGAGAAAACATTGTGGGAAATCTATCCCAACACAAAGGATCTACATCTAAAAGAGCAGGAGCTGGCAGCTGTCTGCAGGTCCTTGCACTGATACGAATTCTAGAATTAAGGCTGTACCTTGGTGTTACTGAAAAGTAAGGTTGAATATCAGTAGGCGGGAGCTCAGCTGGCACATTTCTTTTGGCTTCATGTTGGTTTTCTTTTCTGATTACGGTTGCTAATAACAGCAGCTGAGGAGAAGCAGCATATGGGTATACTCATCTTTCAATCGGCCGTGCCTCATATGTGAAAAGTGAGGCAAAAGCCTGCCTGATGTTACAAGCCTGGTGATACCAATATACCCTAGGAATTGTGTCATGGTTCTCCACACTTTTACATCATTTGCTGTGGTGTTGGTGGTATAAGGAGACACTCATTGAGGTTTGTGTGTAAAGCAAATATGACATGTATTACGGCTAGATATTCACATGATGTTGCTTTCTAGCCTCTGCCAAAGTATAGCTGACAGCAGTAGAAGCTGTAGTGTATTAATTTTTTTATAAAACCAAAATTTGTTGATAAAAGGTGCCCATACATTCGTTCTATAGAGGTATGCATGACAGTATGTATGACTACAATTGATCTGTTCCTTGTTATCAGTACAAACTTTTACAGTATTGGAATTTTGGTAGTTATGCAATAAAATTCTTCATCTTGGAGTATAGTAAAACAAGCAAAAACCTCTACATATGTAAGCTTTGACCAATATTTTTTATTGAAATCATTAGTTAAACTGCTAGTGTGTTTAAGAGGAGCTTTAGTGATTAAGTACCGAGTAGAAGATGTATTATGCACTTCATGAGAATCTCATAATATTTGCTCTTGTGCAGATAACTGTTTGGTTATGCTTTCCTGTAATTTTTTTCTGTTACTCTTCATGGCTTTCAGTGACTTGGTAATTGACATTCTCTTCTTTGGGAACTTGCTGGGTCTGCTATTTTCTGGACTAAAACAAATAATCGAGGAGTTAGCCTCCCATGATCTTTAAAAATGTAGTAATTCTTTTCTTCTTCATTTTGTGTCAGTTATTCCTTTGTTCTGCTTTCTTAAGTTGCTATCATAGTTAGTTATATTCTCCTGTTGTTATATCAGTGATTTTAATTGGATGTGATAATCTTGGTTACTGATTATCCATCCTCCCTGCTTTTATAGCTTAACTGTAAACAGCTCTTGTTGTGTTCCTCTTGAGAGACAAATGTCTTCCCCTTGAGAGTAAATTGCTTCAACCAGACAAACAGAGTAAAAAAATTAAAAAAAAAAAAAAAAAAAAAAGGCAACAAAATAAAACATAGTAATGAAAAAAAGCTATTTCATACACCTTGGTAGAGACAGTCAGTGTGTTAAAGTACATATTATCCACATAACTGAGGGTGGCTGATTCATGTGGGTGTTACAAAAAGCCTTCTCTGAACATCTGCAAAACTAATATGCAATTGACTGCCATGAGATGAGAGTTTTTTGAAATAAAATGACAGCTGGAGAGGATTAGCTTATAGTGCAGATAAGATCCGACAAATTTCTAATCCAATTCTTCCTCCAAAGTGATGTTGCCTGATTGGCAGAACTGTTCTGCCTCCTTCATTCCCACTAGAAAATAGAGGTATAGTCACTGCATTAGCTTACCTTGGTTTCCTTAGAATAAAACTGATTTCCTAGCCACCATGAAAAATCTCTGTTGCATGTTCCTAACCCTGAAACACAGTTAACTGACTCACAACCAATTAATATCTAAATTGCCTTGTGCATGTGTTAGACTGAAATGAGAACCAGTAGCTATTAATTCTTCTATTTAAATAATAGAAGAATAGTGCATCCCAGTTGCACTGATGAAGCTGTCACTACTTTGTCTAAAGTAAAGGTAGAAGTTTATCCCCTATTGCTTTCATGTTCTAAAGATAAAAATATGTATTTTATATAAATTATAAAAGATATAATATTAAGAGAATAAAATATGTCTTTTGTATACAATATATCTTTTCTATAAAATACAAAATATATATTTTATATTTTATATTTTATATAAAATATTACTTTTCATCTCTTTAGCTGTTCAAATTGATGTGAGGTCTTCAAACCTGATCTGTACAGTAGTTCCTAGTCCCCTTCAGAGTGTGATTCAGTGTGTCAGTCTGGCTGTAAACCATTCTGTGATTTATAAAATATTTGAGTCATTTTTGCCTTCTCAGTGAAGACCTGTTTCTGTGAATGCCCTCTTGGCTTGGTCTCAGATGAAGTTAGACAGTCATCTGGAGGGTAGGTGGTGCACACTTAGATCTTTATCAGTGTCATTGTCTGTCAGACTCTAAACTGGGCAGCTTTGAAGAACCAATGTGTGATAACTGTCAGCCAGGTTTGAACTGTGCACCTTAGAGCTCAAAGCTTTAGCTTATGTTGAAAAAGCCAAGTAACAGAGCCTGACCATATTCTGCGGATCAGCACAAAGAGCCTGTGAAATACACTCACTTCCTGGTTAAAATGTACACTTAAGATGTGTAAATTATACCGCACTTCATATCCCCTGTTAATTCTTTGGCTCACCCCCATGGGTAGCAATGTAAGTGTGGATCTAATCTGTGTTTCATTGATTTTTTTTTTTAACAGTTTGCATTAATTTTAGGGAGTGGAAATTAATAATTATATTAAAAATGTTTTATTTAGATACTATTTTGCATGTATTTTTCTGACACATACATAAGCCAAAAAAGTGTGTTCATAGTGCAGAAATCATGCCAGCAGTATGCTGCTGTTGGAATCAGTATTTAAGGAATAAAGCGCACATTTTCTGTTCTGTAAATTAGTTAAATGGTGGTGAAACTTCATTGACTTTAAGATAACAGATTGTGATTGAAGCCAACTAAGAGGTTTTTTCCATCAAAAATTTCCAAGTTTCCTATGGTCTGTTCTTCCAAAATAGTCAGACAGAATACCTGAGGGCCTAGACTCTTGAAATTTCAAAACTCTTGCACTTCATTCCAAGTTGAAATAAAATCAGATTTTTAAATATCTACATACTCTGCAGAGTTACATGACCTTTTTTTTCATTCTGCTTTTCTCCTGCATAGCTTTTAAATTTACTTCCAAGCCAAATTTCAGCCCATTGTATTTCAGCCATGGGTCTCTCAGTACAGAGAGAACATCAGTGTCTTTGCTGTTAAAGCATCCATAGAAGGGCATTTAAGTATCCATATTGCCAACTGCTCAGTTTGGACTGAAAGTACTTTTTCATTGTCCATTTAATCAATCTTCATTTTAATCTTCCAGCCTGCCCATTACTGAGGATCCTAATTAGGCTTGCAACAGTGAGTCCAAGCAGGCTGTCAAACCAGTGTGTTCAAAGAGGACGCAGAAAGATAAGTGCTGTCTTCAATTTAGTTGACAGACTTATGCAGGCTAAAGTGCAGCTGTATCCACTACATGCACACTGAACAAGAGAGGAGGCAGAACAGGGTGAGAGAACTCATAATGTACTGTCACTTTCCCATCACAGCCGGCTGATCACACCTGAAGAGTGTGAAAAGACAGACCCCTCAGACTACGTTCCCTAACTTTGCCACTGCCTATGGAGATGAACCATGGGAAACTTGATGAACCACACTAAAGATGGCTGTCAGATCCAAAAATCACTGCCATCAGCTGGCTTGTGTCCTTTATCAAAGGGAAATGATCAACTGAAGAAGGAAAGTGCCTGTTAAGGCCTGAGATCTAAAAGTAAATGGGTAGGTAGAAGGAAGGACACTAATATCCGATTTCTTACAGCTTTCTTACAGTGCCACAAGAAAGCTTACATGTAACACATGCAGGTATATGTATTGATTGCAGAGAAATGCAGTGAAAGAACTATTAATGAAATAGAAAGTCAGTTCTGATAACTTACAGATACTTTGTGTAACAATTGTTTTTTTTATTCTGGAGTTTTGAGAGACTCTTGATATTTTCAAAAACAGTATTAAGAATATATGAAATTAACAGTTTTTATTTTTAAATTAGAAGTTTATGTTGTATTGTCATTTCTGTTCGCTATCTTTGTTATAACTAGCAACTAAGTCAGAGGCTTTACAGTATATTGTCTGTCTCTCTGTCAATGCAGTGGTGTTCCCTGAGGTATAACTGTTACAGTTTGCTCAAGGAATGTTTTTTTGTGTTTGTACAATACTTAAAAGATGCATGCACTAAAGGTTTTTGATACTTCTAATGTATGTTACAAAAAATAAGAGAAAGGGTTACGTTTCGAGTTCATAATGCGTTCGCCTGGGAGAAGAGGAGTAGAGGCCTAGAATTCCCCTAGGAGAAAGTGTTGGAGCCGCTTTCGGTTTTGACAAATACTTTGTTTAGACTATAGAATAAATTCAACAGGATTATGTTTGTTGAGTTGAAAAATACCAATATGTAGTAAGAGTGGGAAATACAATTTTTAGTCTGGTACAAATGTGCATCCCCTCCCAAGACTGGCAGGTAATATTGCTTGTCGAGAAATGCTACTTTTCTGATTGACCCCCTCCACTGAGGAAAGAAATGAGAAAGTGGAAAGAGTAAATGAAGGACAAGGGAAATTAATGATTGTTGAGGGTTGAAATAAATTAAAAGATTAGCATTAAATGTATTTCCACAGTTTGCTTTCATTCGGAACAGTTTGTATAGTTGATAATTGAATACAATTCATATAGTTTCCACTTAAGAGCATTTTATTCTTTTGACTGTTCTTCTGTATATATTGACCTCTTCTTTTTAAGGTAAGTCTTAGTATATTGAACTTTGCTTTAACACAATACATTATGAAATTCCTTTGATGTTTAGCCTGGTAAATCTTCCATTAGGCAAGATTCTTGAGATGCCCTGTTTGAAGAAGCTTTTGGTTACCCTCTTAGGACTACAGAGTTTGTAGAGTTCTAGACACTTTATCTGTCTTCATCTCTAAGTAGCATCATTTGCCGACTCTCAGTCTTAAGCGATTAATGTATGATTCCCTATTGCTTTGGATAGATCCCTTTCAGCACTCTGCTGCCCTCTCTAGGGTGGAGATATGACTTCTTCATGATGTCCCTGTAAACTTTACCGATATTTTACTTTTTAATTTTTTCTTTTCATGTATCCAGTTCAGTCAATGTGACTGTGCTTGGAATTTGCTTGGAATGTGCTTGGAATTTGAAGATGATGAGCTCTCTGCCTTGTTTGCACATTTCTTGCTTGCTTGAGGCAGTCACACCTACTGTGTACTCAGCAGTACCTAAACTGCAACTTTTACCTTCTGGTTGCTTGAGGATTTTTGGTTTTCTTTGGTTTTCTTTGTTTGATCCACCTGTAAAATTTGGTGCTTGTTTTCATATTCCTCAAGTCAAGGTGTAGAACCCTATAACCTCCTCAGAGTTTGTAGTTCTATTCCTATTGCAGCCTCCTTCTCCCTTGTCATGTTGACTTTAGTTCATCCTGCAGTTTGCTTAGTCTCATACCTTTACTTGCTCAAGGGTTTCACTTCTTGTCCTGATGAGTTTTTTCAATTTTGATTTAACATTGTGTGCTATACAAAACAATCAGATTTTCAGCAAGGAAATTTTCGTCGTTTTTGCTAGAAAATGCAGAAGTTAATGGTGATGATTTAGTTGCAGAAGACGTATGATGAACTGAAGATAAATAGAGCATTAGATGTTTTTCACATCAAAGAATATTGGTGCAAATAAATAGCATTTTTTCACTTTTTCACAATTAGTCTTTTTTTTTTTTTTTTTCCCCCACAAAAAGTCTCCACTGTTTCCTTTTGTATGATTTTTTAACTGATTTTCCTGGTAATGTTTATTTTTTAAGGAGCTTTTATCCATGATCGCTGTAGGGTGGATTTGTTTGACACAACCCACTGCTGTTAATATCTTTGTTCCACATGTAGCATTTGATTCTTCTCTCACATTTGTGCAAAATCTGCACAGAGATGTTTCATTTCATCTACATTAGTGATATGCTTTATGTTTTTCCATACTGATTATTCCCTATAAATTGAAGTTCTCTGTTTATTAGTGGTAACAAAAATACAAATATGTATTCACATCCTCCCTTTACTACTACGTGATAGTTTAGGATGGAAAGGGAAGTTTCTTTCTTGTTAAGATTTTGATGGCAATAGTTACTTGTCAACAAAATTTATCAACATCAGTAAGTTCTTGTCTCTCAGAGGTTGCTACAGTGAGCTTTATCAATAGTTCTTACCCAGGCTTTCATCCTGTGGATGACTCTTGTAGTAGGGATGCTGGTGATTTGCAATAGGGCCTAATTATTTCCTGCTGTCTTCTCTAGGTCTGTAATGTCTGGAAGATTATGTTTGTGAACAGAAATTTAGAATCTGCTTTGTGCTGATGACTGCTAGTCCTTTTTTTCTGGATTTTTGTGGAACTTAAACATAGTTCCTGTCTTTCAACCATCATGTAATCTTTCAACCTTTCAGCCATCAATGTGTAATCACCTAAGCTTAATAAAGTTTTAACCTTTATTTAATTGTTCTGGGCAAGCTGCAATATTCTTGTTCATCCCTTATTGCTCAGTTTTGCCTTTTCTCAGGATCTTCACATTTGCCCAGTGTTTAAATACAGCTGATTCTGTCTAGGAAGTAACTTTGAGGTACAGACTTTCTCAATACAAAGTGCACAACTACAGTGTTTTTCTTGCAATTGCAAAATCTCTTTCTCTGCTCTTGATAAATACAATCTCACCCAGCTTGAAGCTATTAAAAATAGTGATTAAAGGTTCTTTTTCTGTCTTGTTGCTCTACTCATCTCTCTGTTCTTGGATCTGCCTTCTTAGTGGTGTAGAATACAAAGCTTTAGCTTTTTCCTGAAGCCTTTTTTGAATTATTGAATGCTTCTTTTTTTTTTTTTTTTTGAATTTTAAATGGTGTTTGGATGTCAGATCTTGTTTACTTTGTCCATTTATTACTGTTCATTGCTTTCTTCTGAGTGATTTTGCTTCTGCCATGACTTTCCCTTGCACGTGGAAAGAACACACTACTAATTCACACGAAACCAAATAATTATCCTGCTTTTGACCTTTCCTCCAAACTCTTTTGTCACCTCTCCTATGATTAACTTGACAAAGTACAGGCAGCTGTTATTATGAGACAACTGCCTACTGTGGTGACTAATATGCCCTTTCTTCTTTGTGTTCCTCATTCACTTGTCTACCTATTGCTCTGTCTACCTACTTAACCGATCTATCTTGCTTTTTCAGTTCAGATACTAACTTTCAGGAGGCATGGGCCGAGATGGGTTTTGACCTATAGGACTTCCTTGTGCAATCATAGAATCATAGAATCATAGAATTAACTGGGTTGGAAGAGACCTCCAAGATCATCAAGTCCAGCCCTTGATCCAACCCTACTGTGATTGCTAGATCTTGGCACTCAGTGCACTCAGTGCCACATCCAGCCTCATCTTAAACACCTCCAGCGATGGAGAATCCACCACCTCTCTGGGCAGGCCATTCCAATGCTTGATCACTTTCTCTGTAAAGAACTTTCTTCTAATATCCAACCTAAACCTCCCCTGGCAGAGCTTAAGCCCGTGCCCTCTTCTCCTACTGCTGATTGCCTGGGAGAAGAGAC
>JAWWES010000133.1:20590861-20612501 GCA_035583135.1 Lophotriccus pileatus
CTCCAGCCACTCTGTCCCCAGCCTGTAGCGCTGCAGGGGGTTGTTGTGGCCAAAGTGCAGGACCCAGCACTTGGCCACAGTGTGCAATGGTATAAAGGATTTATTTGTGCTGAGATCCCACATTCTCATAATTTCCTGACTGCTGTGGTTCCACGTTCCTCTGTGTTCCTACTTGCATGTTGCAGTGCCTTTATAACAACTCTCACTTATTCCGCTGTTTGCTTAGTTGTTATATGTTTGCTTTAGTGATGATTCTATGATTCTAACCCCACTTTTCATGTAATACAGCTACAATGTTACTTCAAATAAATGAAATGCCCATTTTATTGCATCTGTATAGCCAATTAAAACTTGAAGTGTGCTTCTTGATGTCATAAAGCCATGTGATAATATTTAATGTGGCTCTAGTATGAATTGGTCAGTGCAACAGATTATTAAAATCTGTGTAAAACTCACAAACTAAATCATTCCTGAAGACCTTGGAAACAAACACGATCAAAAAAACATATGTAAAACAAAATATGACAGATCATTATAGTTAAAAATGAAACAGAATTCCAATAAAACTAGCAGATTATTTTACCAGTGTGAAACAAGGAGGTTTCAGTTCCCATAGTTAACTCATTCAAAGATATTATAACATAAAGAATGATGTCTGAAGGAGCTGAGTAATACTGAATGTGTAAGTCTGTGCCGGTATAATAACTGCACCACGCAACTTGCATGTTTTGTAATGTACTAAGGTTTTCTTTCATTGATACTTATTTCACTGGTACCTGACCTGATCAAATATCCTCATATTCCAAGAGCGTACACTGTCAACTCTGTTTCCTCTGGGGCAAATTTTAGCTACAGAAGATGCTACATGTTACAATACTACATGTAGTATTTGTAGACTAGTCTTGCTGAGAGCCTACTGGCATTATGTACTGTAAAAGCATAGGAGAGATAAAATACTTTTGCTCTAAGACTTAGCTCAATACTTGAGTCTAAATCAGGGTTTGCCTTATTTGTACACATCAGAACGTCATATCTGGAGTTAAACTGTTATTCAGTGTGCATATCCTAATTTAATTTCTTGTGTTGTTTTACAGCCATAGTCACTGAGGTGAAAAATTATTGTCTAGGTCTTTCTATCCACTGTGATTACTGAAATGAAAGGGAAAAAAGAATGAAAAACACTTGTTCGGATTAAATCCTAGGTTTTCTTCATAAACCAAGCTATCGTAGAGAATTTCTTAAGCCATTGGTAAAAGTAACAACATTTAATTTTCTGCAGTTTGAGCACATTGGTTTCGTGTGGCTTTCTTTCTATTGTTAGTCTCCTGTAGATAGTTGCATACATTCTGATTTATCTAGTGCAACATTACCTCCACAGTTGGCCTTCGTAGTAACGTATTCTCTGGAAAGGGAAATTAGCCTTTTGTTCTCTCCCTTTTAACATTTTCCAAAAATGAGTGTGTTCTTCAATATTTGTATATTCCTATAAAGAGGCAGAAATGTGTCTCTGGCTCTCAGGTTGCAGTTCCTTCCCTCTTTCATCCCAGAGGAATTATCTTTGACATTTCCAGTTTTGGTGATGATGGAACAACAAATCTTCCATTTTTAAAGATCAGATTATCAATAACAATTAATTCCTCATAGAATGTCAGGAACTTTGTTTTATGTGACAGATGGATAAACATTTTCCCTTGGTTAATCAAAAACAAATGTTTCTGGTAGAGTGGAATATTAGTGCATCATTTAATTACAGTCTTTAAATCAAACAATTTTGAGGTGAATATTTATTTCATCTTTGTTAAACTTGCTATACTGTTTCCATCTAATGAACAGGGTGGAACTACCATAGCAAAATTACAGGAAAAATTTTCAGGAGTAGTAAGATGTTAAAGGACCTTAAGTCTCACTAGAAATGTGACAGACATTTATGCTTGTAAACTTCAGCAAGGCCGAAGTAGACTTACCATCCGAATACCAAAGTCACTCTAAGCGAGATCAGAGGTGGAAGTCAGTATCACAGGCCACTTGAATCTACATGACATGTCAAAGGAGAGGACCATTTTCTCTCACACTGCAGTTTCCACTAGTGCAGTGGAATATCTTTCATTTTCATGAACAAATTATTTACCTGTATGAATACATATTCCCCAAACAGCTTACGGAATTATTTTCAGGGAATGTGTCTTTGTTTTCAGTAACAATTAAGCGTTTTCAAGTTACCTCAGTCTTGATATTATTAAAGCAGTTTATTTAAGTAGGACAGTACACTGTGAAATTAAGGTATCAATTAAGAGTATTAGTGATGCCAAGTCATACATAACAAAAAAGAATGAGAACAACATAAGCCAGCAAAGCTCATCTGGGTAGCACGTGAAGCTTCAAAACAAGCTGCCTCTTTACCAAAAAAATATTTCTCTCAAGAACATGGTGTTGAACTGACTTTCCTAAAGGTGCTTCCATGATATTCAGTGACAAGAGAGCACACAGTTTCTTTTGTTGCTGCAAACTTGAAGCTGTGTTAACCTCTGCCCATTCACACTGAAGAGGCAAATGCTATTTCTGGCACTAGTTTGTGCCAGTTAGGACCTGACACAAGGAGCCCTTAAGCTGAGGAGGTTATGCAGACAATGGCCATGTCTTGGAGAGAGATAGTTTGGGTTATTGTGTCCTGTGACACTGGAACTGGTTTTGTTACCCGTGCAACAACCTTGACGAAGGTTTTCATTTGACACAGTGATTTCACAATGTCTGTCTCTTTTGAAACAATTGGATGTACAATATGAAAATATTACCAAGTGCCAGTATTTCTTGCCCTTTTATTATTTTTAGTAAAACTACTTTGCATATCCATGGCTTTTTACATTTTCAAAGTTCTTCACAAGTATTAATAGTTTAGCTAAGAAATCCAGTGTTTTGCATTGCTGTTCTAAGAGCTTTCTTGCTGTATGGTAGAAACTGATTTTGGAGGCACTGGGGAAAAGAGAGCAAGAAAGAGTAATAGAGCTACTTAGAAAATGAGAAACTCATTATAAAAGCATCAAACATGAGATTCCCATTGTTTCAAATATGGTAGCTCAGAATGGTATCAAACTACTTTGTCTTGGTCATTAAACCAGTAAAAGACCTCACAATTAAAACAGCAAATTGTGCCCATCATCTTGTATTAGACACATATAGGCTAGGCTGGAGCTGAGACATTCAGATTTTGGCTTTTTGTTACCCCAGGGTGAATTTGGAGAACAATTAAATGAAAATTTCTTTTCAATTTTCTGACACTTTTTGTGAGTATGGCATAATATCAAAGACAGATTTGTACCTAAGTGTGTTTGAAATAGTTATGGAGATGGTTACTCTGACAGGTCTCAGGCTGTATGCAATATTTCGAATACATTCTCCTGCATTTTTCTTTGCTGATGCTCATTGCTTGTCACTAAGTTACTGGAGATATTTTTTTTTTTTTTTTTTGCTTAGATGTCACATACAAAAGTATACAATCTAAATAGTGAACATATGTAAAGTGATGATTGTTTTGATTAATATAGATTAATACTAGTTCATACCTTATTTTATTGTTATTCTAATAATTGTGCTTTGCCCTACTTATATTTGTACTGCAACAGTAATTAAAATTTACTAGGTGTCGAACGTGACGCTTAAAGAACTACTGAAGTGTGAGATCAGGTCTACTGCTCTGAGTAGGAAAAATATGATGATTCAAAATGAAATTTGACATCAAATCTAAAGAACGTAGGAGAATGAGGCAGCAAATTATCATTAAAATTATGCATTTACTGGTCAACACTTGGGGTTCCTAGAAGAATCTGTCAGTCAGATTATGAAGTCAGAAATTATGAAGACCTCTGTCACACCTCTCATTCATATGATTTTATGTACATTATTTGTAATTAGTTTAGAAAAGATTTAGAGCTGTAAGAAAAGGCTCATTAAAAAATGTCAGACACAATTAATTGAACAAGCTTTCACATTGCAATAGGAAAATCGAGACAGGTCATGCTTTTAATTTCAGAACCAAAAAAAGGACAAGATATATGTGACTCATGTCACACATGTGACTCAGAGAGAAGTGAGTTTTCCAGTATTGGTGTTATCAGTCCTCAAAGGTAACTGGTGGTCTACAAGGCAGACAAGGAATTCAGGTTTGAATCCAAATTTGGATACCCATGGTAGGCTTCTAATGTTATGAAATGGAATACTCCATTAAACTATTCATATAGATTGGACTAAATCATCTGGATTCAGAATCTGAAAACAAAATTACTTGAGATGCATGCCAAAAATCAGTTTTAATTCTTGAAAATGTTAAACATTAAAAGTGTTGCTATTAAATCTATATTGATCCCTGAAAATCTATTGCTGTCATGTAGAGAATTTAAACTTTTAAAATTCCCTTTGATTCCTAATCCACATTTTTCCTCAGTAGAAATTTATATGATGTAGACCTTTTTGAATCCCAGCAGGTGGGTTAGTGCTCAAATGTGTGCTTAGGTATTGCTTTGGCTACAGTCTTTTAAAAATGTTGGCTTTATGCCCATAAAATATCACATATGCCTTAGGTATCTCTTAGAATTAAATATACTCATGTGTTTTATTTGTCATATCTAATTATTTTAATGTATAATAAATGTACATTATATAAATGACAAAATCACTATTGAAAAATCTTGTAGATATTAAATATGAAGGTTAACATCTCTCAAGTTGTAAGGATAAATGTTCAAACTTCTACTGTTATAACAGCACCCGGATCAAGCAACAACACAATATGTGTGGAGATGGCACAAACTTAAGAGACAAAAGATGCTTCTCAAATAATAATAGGCAAGTTCAGCTATCTGCATAATAAATTTCTCAGAAAATCTGAAACAGAGTTCCATTACATGTTTAAGTGTATGTAAAGAAGACAATATTTTCAACTTCAGAAGTAAAAGTGCTTGATCAAAAGGGATAATTCTTTAGACCTCTGAATTTTAATGAGCTGCAATGAAAGCAAATGTTGTTTGAAACTTTCTTTTGGAATGTAAAGTTCAGAAAAGAAATAGTCCTGAAGCAATTTCTGTTTGTGACACTAAATATAACTAAAAGTATAAATACAGTGTAATAGTAATAATTTTAAAAAACAACAAGCAGGCATTAAAGCATAAATCCATAACAATATCAAGATGTTAATGTGTGGATGAAATGAGAAAGTCCAATTAAATTGTTCTGATATTTTACTAGAAAGAACATATTACAACTAGTGCATTCTCATAAACCTGTGAGTTCACACATACACAGCGATTTTTGCAGCACAGGTGCCTTTGTCTTTGGGGTGGGACACTGGTAATAGGTGAATTTCCAATGGGTTGTGCCTATAGAATACATTTCAGGCAAACATGAGCTTTCTTTGTCCACAGTTAGAGCGAGTAGGAAACTACCCAAGTTCAGACGTTATAATGCTGACCATCACTTAATTATCCCTGCTAACAGGACCGTTATATTAATGTGGAGTCTGTGCTTCTCCTGACTTTCATTCTTGTCTGTGTGTGGGTGGAGCAAGCTCATAATTGTTCATAATATATTTTGCAGATACAAAATCAGAAATTAATGAAAATAGCATTTGGAAATACCATTAGAGTGCATGTGGTTTGGGGTTCCTGATGTTATGATCAGATTAAATGGATTTTTGAGTAGTTATATTATTTTAGAGAGAGATAAAATTTCATCACAATTCCTCCATGTTTTTAAATCTCTCTTCTGGGTACAAGAAGTGTATTTATAATGGAAATTTTAATGGCATTTTTCAGGAGTAGAAGATTTTATAAGTCTTGATTCTTGTAATACATATTTATCCATATTTACAGAAAGGGTTATAGTCTTGGGAGGTAATGTGTTCTCAGGGAAGGGAGAACTTGGGAATCCAGTTGAGTAATTAGAAGGTTTTATACTTAATGGACTCTACCACAATTTCATGTATTGTATTTATTTTCCATTACCTAATAAGTGTGCCATTATTCACCACCACTCTCCAGATTGCTTCTCTATCTTGAAATGAGACTTAAAGTCCCAAAGCAGAGAGAAAACTAAGGGAAATCTCTTTTTTAGTATGTTTGCTCCTTTGGTAGCTTTTTTATTTCTATATGTGTTCTAAAGCCGTTCCCAGGAGCATTTTTCTCTCATATTAAGAGCCGTGATCTACTGTGCCCATCTCTTTGTTAGACATACATGCTTTTTCTTTTTTTGTTTTGATTTCTGAGTATTAATATTTTAAAGAGAGACTTTTAGAGGAGAGGAGGAAGGTCACAAGCTATTCAACAAGGCTTAGGAAAACACCAAATCAGTTTCAAGGCTACAGAGAACACAAACCATGCACTATAGTTTAAGTCTTTAAAATTATAAAGTAGGTAAATTGGATTTTTATGGAAATTTCACAGAAAGGCTCATATTTCCAAACACCAGTATAATGTCTGAATTGAGGTGAAATCCGCATGAGATTTGGGAGCTTAAAAATTCAGCACTTTCATTTTATGCCATTGAGCAAAAAACTAATTTATTTTTTTTTATTCATATTGCATAAATACCAGAATGAAATTTTACTCTCTGTTGACTGGCAATACCTTGCATTAGCCAAGATGAAGTCATTAGAGATACATTATAGCTTTGCTGCATTTCAGGGTCTGCTGATGTTTCTATTTACAAGACTTGGCTTTCAGACTTATGTAAAACCAGAAGTTAAAATTTATTTCCAAGCAAAATTGAAAACTTCTGTTATCATGGAAACAGTTTTGGGTTTTTTTAATAGTAAAATGGAGAAAAGAAACCTTGAAGATATATGATGACCCCTTGCATTTATTGTAGGGGTCGGTACTCTGAAGTTCCATACCTGCTAACGACTTGCTCTGTAAAGGTGGCTGGCCGAGTCTCTTCACTACTTGGTGGCTGCAACAGCTTTGCCTCTTTGAAATTCAAGTATTCAAGAAAGGATCCTTTTGCTGATTTTAACCACTTAGATTAGTTTAGTCAGGTAAAATGACCTAATAACAAAGCTGTTAAGTGTAGTGAAATGCAGGAGCAGGCTTCTGTTGTCAAGGGTAATTGAAGGTGTGGAAATCAGATTGATCTTAAATGACATTTGCTTGAGTCATTTCAAATTGGACTGTAGCCAAACGCATCAAAGACAAGACCCTCAGACACACCTCACACTGAATAAGCTTTGTTGGCATAGGTGACTCAGGTATCTCAGTCACAATTTTTTGTCATGCAGAAGAAACTAGACCAAGATTAATGCCAAAACTGTGTTACATTCTAGCAAAGTGTCCTTGTCTTACGTTTCACTTTCAGGTGTTTGAATAATACAAACATGTTTTGTGATAAGTTAGCGGGCATCTTTTTCTTATACATGTTTTGAAGCTTCAAATTTGTGCTTCAAATTAGGCAATTTAGTGATATACAATCTTTATCACTTCAGATTCCTAAGCAATATTTGGAAGACTCGGGGAAAAAAACAGAACTTTGTGGATAGTCCAAATATACCAGTAAATGTTTCTTCTAGTCAGAAGACTTAGTGCAATTATTTGTTGTTTGGAAAGTTACTGAATAGCTGCTTTAACAAGCTTAAGTCAACACTGCAATTCAGGAACTTTTCTAGCATCTTAAACTCCCAGAGGAATGTCTCATTAACCTAGTGTCTGAAATTGATTTTCTAAAGTGTAAAAAGCATTTGAAATATTTACTTGGTGATTCAGGCTAGAATGCTGTAAAAAGGGAAGGTGCTTTGCTAGGTCTGTAATGTGTTTCCAGAAGTCCAGCACTTCCATGGAAAGGTCCCTTCCAACTCTTTCTCTTCCTTTCCTCTGGAATAGCATGTTGTCTACACTATAGAGCAAGTAGAAAATTGGGAGAATTAGATCCTTAAGCTCTCTTCTGTCAATTCTGTTGTGTTTCCATTTCTGGTTTTGTACAGGAAGAACACTCGTGCTCCTGTAGGGAATTGAAAAGTCCTCTCAGAAACAGTAGTAAGTAGAAGATTGATAGCTACCCTTTTGGTAGAGGCTTAGTATTTTAGAGGAAATGCTTTAGAGGAGTTCGAACCTGAGTGCCTGGTAGAGACAGTTCTAGCAGCTTAACTGTGTTTCTGTGTAATGCTCTTTCCATCTTAAGAAAATGCTGATCTGCTGTAATGGAAGGTCCAGGTGAAAGAAAGCCCTGCCGTGCCTTTATCTGCAAGGTGGATGCTTGCACTGAAGAGCTAAGGAGGAAGGGGGAGGTCTTCTTGGTCTTCCCTCTCTTTTATCTGACTGTAGCTAGCACAGTTTGCTACAAGAGATGGTCGTGACATGCTCAGACTCTGCAGAAGATGAGACACAAGTATGATTGTGTGATGGGTAGAGCAGTCCCTGCTGTCCTTGCCTAAACAAGAAGTTAAGACACTCCTAGTAAGTTATAATCACTTTCAAGGGGTTTTATTTTTTATTTGTTTTGTTTTCTATTGTTGTGGATTAGAAATTAAAATAGTACTTGTTTCTTATTGATATCAAGTACTGTGTATAAGCTATTAGAATTTCTTCCTGTCTTTTGTACTCTACAAGGAAAGGTCATGCTATTGCAACTGTGCCCATTAAAGGGAGAGAAGAAAGAAGTGCAGAGGTCCTTTCTTCTTCTTTTATCTAGGCTGTGTTCAAGGAACAGAGGGCTGTGAGCTGAAACAGTCCCTTCAGAATGAGTCCTATGCTTGCCTCCTTTCTTCTGTATATCTTCCATTCTCTACAGCACTGCATTGTCTAATCTGGCTGTTTATGTTAGGTAATAGGGTTAACTTGTTTTTTCTGTTGCTCTACTTTGTTAAACAAAAGTAAAAAGCTAAGTGTTTATGCACTTTATTTCTGCATATAATCCATAATTATACCATTATTGATACTATTTGCATATCAAATACCCTGAACAAATCCTGTAAACTGGCAATGAATGTTGCCAGAAGTTTTCATTAATGGTACCTTGAAAAAAAACAGAACAGAAATCCACAGCAAGAAATGAATCCTCTTGCCAGTAGTCACATAAGAAGCTTTTAGAAGCTGAAAGCTACACAGATATTATTATTAATGCACATGCTTTTAAAAGGAAGACTTTTAAAGTAAGACTATAGTAAGACTATATGAATATATAATATATATTCATATAATACAGATTATATAAGTAGTAAGTATTCTAAAGAAATATACTGTACTATATAGAATCTATACTATTGAAAAATCAATATATTGTGGACTAAAGCAACAGCTTTGCATGGAATATTGATGTATATATTGCTATTTTTTCTCACAAACACAGCAGACAGATTTAGGAGAAGTCAGACGTGTAATTGACTTCCTCTCTGAAGAATACAAGTCAACCATATATTGCTATTACAGAAAACAACGAGAAAAAAAATCTGAAAAAAATACACAAAACAACCAGAAGCAACATGTTCTGCCATTGGGAAAGGTTTTCATTTTGGCTTTATTATGATTTACAATTTAAGTTCAGTTATTGGCAAGTTGGGCAAGGGAGAGGGAAGAACTGACCAAGCAACCAACCAGACACCCTGAGGAGACTGACACTACCTCTTACTTTTTCGTATTCCATTCAAATAATTTTGGGAACTAAGATGTAAAGATAACAATACAGATGCAAATGGCCATTCATAAAGTTGGGATTTCTGTTGTTCTTTGAATGTCTTTACACATTTAAAAAATTTTTATCTGCAGAATTGTTCCACGTCAGGGGGATAAATAGTCTTTTGCACAGACTTGGGCATAATGGATTTTTACTCGAATCAGAACATCAGGTTTATATAATTATCATTTTTATTTGCTGGTAAGCTTTGAATAATTATATTTTTATTATTATTATTATAGTATAAATCCAAGGGCCTTAGAAATTAGTTAATGGGTTTTCGTGAGGTTTCTTTATTACCAAAAGAGGCAATTCAGGTGATGCAGACAGCTTTCTGCATTGACCAAACAGAAAGAAATACTCTCCCTATCTAGTAATCAAAGAGTTTCTGAACATAATTTGAAAAATATTTGGTTGTCAGATTCTCAAGGGAGAAATGCCAAAATTAATGCATCTTCCTCTGTGATCTTCTGGCTACACTTTAAGCATCTAAGCTCAGCAATGGATAAAATTATTACCCAGAAATTGGCAATGCTTGAAAATATCAAGAGGGCACAGGCTTAAGCTCTGCCAGGGGAGGTTTAGGTTGGATATTAGAAGGAAGTTCTTTACAGAGAGAGTGATCAGGCCTTGGAATGACCTGCCCAGAGATGTGGTGGATTCTCCATCCCTGGAGGTGTTTAAGATGAGGCGGGATGTGGCACTGAGTGCATTGAGTGCCATGATCTAGTAATCACAGCGGGGTTGGATCAAGGGTTGGACTTGATGATCTCGGAGGTCTCTTCTGACACAGTTAATTCTATGATTCTATGATCAACAGAAATTAAAATATATATAATAAACACCTCATGAGAGAGTCAGAGTGAATCACTTTGAAATACTAGGCCAGTGGAATTCGAGTAATGAAAAGTACCTAGAATGGTGAATGAGCTGCTGCAAGAAACCATTTGACACATCTGTATGCAAAACATTCACTACTTAGTTATAAAATGTGGCTACACCCTTAAATACAAATGCAAATTATTATTACTTCTGGGAAATGAGCACTCTGATTTTATCATCATACTCAGGCTACCATCCTAGTTATACATGGTTGATTTCTTACTGCCCCTTGTAAATTCTATATTATGATCAGGATGGAGAGAACAGGGGTGGTTTGGTGGTTTGGGGTTTTTGTGGTTTTGTGGTGTTTTTTATTTGTTTGGTTGGTTGGTTTTGGTTTTTTTGTGGTTTTTTTGGTTTGTTTGGTTTGGGTTTTTTTTTGTTTATTTTTAAGGGTTTTTTTTGGGGTTTGGGGTTTTTTGGGGAGGGTGTTTGTTTGGTTTTTTGTTTTGTTTTGTTGTTGGATTTTTTGTTTGTTTTTATTTTGTTTTTTTGTTTTTGTTTTTTTTTTCCGGAAAAAATTCAGGATACAGCTTAGAAAAAAAAGTGCACAGGCTAGAGATCTACTCCAGAAGTAGTCATACATCTATGATCTATAATATGACATTGTGCCTGACAGAACTACGACCTTCTCTTTTTAGCTGAAGTGCCCTTTTCACCATTTTGAATTTCTGTCTGATTGACAAGGGAATTTTCTGGGATTTGTCAAGAACCTGCTGAAGTTACAACTCTTTCTTGTCTTCTCTTTTTTTCTTCAACTTTTTTATCTATATGTATAGCCATAGTTAAAGGTGAGAAATACTTTTAGGAGGCAAGTTCTCTAATTTTAGCTCCTCTCATTTACATCTGAAGCCACGTTGCTTAGTTTTACTTTCATGAATCTTTTACTCAGCTGAGACTGAAAATGTAAGCGAGGAAGGCAGTGGAGTAGTTTGTGTGAGAGAAAAATAGAATTTTTCAATCCGTACTGTTGTTCCAGAAAAGCTATTCCAAAATGATTGCTTTACAATCCACTTTTCCACTTGGAGTAGAATGTTTTATTCTATTACAAATTAATTCTCTCTGAAAGCAAAGGTTTCTGATGAAACCAAAGATGAAGACACATACATTGTGGGCTTAACTTTCAGAGCTGTGCTAAGGCATAGTATTTGTTGTGATTTTTTTAAAAAAATTTTGAACCTATTATTACTACAATTTAGTGTATAATTACACTAATTTTTATTTTCCCAGACCTCACTTTTGTTCATGGCTATTTCATTACACTGAACTGGGTCAACTTCTTTTAAAATGGAAGGAACTTTAATTTTAGGTCAGTTTAGGATTTTGGTTATGGAAACAAATTTGAGTCTTAGAACATATGAGAAACTAGTGCCTGTACATAAACCAACTTTATCAGTGGAAGTGCACATGAAGTTATCTCATTCTATATGGAAGTTTAATGTCAGTTCCAAACTTTTCTGAAAATTTCCTTAATACTGCTTTTCTAAATACCTTTCTTCCTCTTTTTTATCATTTATAGCTAATACTTGTGCTGTTAAACTGCTTCTTTCCTTCTGATACTTATGTGGAACATTACATAGACTGACATTAGTCTGCTTCCTGAAAACCAGTAGCTTTTTCCACTCAGCTTTCTAAGTGTTTTGTAAGAGTTCTTCCCAGCTTGCTTTCACTGTAAAAGGTAGGAAATAGTGGACTGAAGTTCTGGAAATATGGGAGCAGACTTTCACAATTGCTTTAAACTGGCCAGGCAACAGGGATTCTGAGGTGCCCTGACCTTAAAATAAAGCTTAAACAAGCAGCATATGATTAAATAGAATAAACCTATTTTTTATGGTCTTCCTTTCTTCAAAATTCTGATAGCTTTTTGGCTTCTAAGAATAGAAGGTCTAATTGTAGAAATCACTGTAAACTCTAACTGCAGACAGTGGGACTTGGTCATGCAGAATTCATGGCACCTCATTAGCTGGTGTTACAACAGCTCTACCACTGCCTGTTTTAAACTCTCTCAGACATTCTTCTGGACACAGTCCATAGGTAGTCAGAAAAAAAAAAGTTAATTAATGAGCCAGAGAAGTGAAAGAAATCACTGCTGCTACAGAGTATTTCTCCTTGTTTCTTGGAATAGTTATTTTGTTCCTTGCTGGCATTTATGATTCAAATGGTGTATTAAGAAAGAGGTAGTAGAGAATGGAAATTGAGGTGAATTTTCATAAATATACATTAGAGGCAGAAGTTTTGCTGGTCACTTGAAGGTGTGTGACCTATTTTTATCCCCCGATTGCAGTTCTGTGTCTTTTCCTAGTATTTTAGAACAATTTAGCTATAATATGGATTGGATCAGCAGCCTTATTAGGAACATGTGAGCTGAGAGAATGAGGCTCAAATGTGTGTATAATCTCTGAAGACCATAACAGAAAATGAAAATAAGTATTTTAATACAAATGTGCAAGTGTGTATGTGTTTTCTTTATTTTGTTTTTTTGGGTTTTTTTAACAGAAAAGGTTATTATTATGGTGAGGCTTTTGATAATAGGTAGTTGTCAAAACTCTCTCCTTGTCCTTGTCTTGTGCTTAATTTACTGCCAACTTCAGCTTCTATACATGATGCAAAGAATGGAATAGCCTCTGCACTGTAGCAGCCTTTTAACCTTAAAAATCCAGGTAATGTCTAAAGCAAGAGACTTAAATCAGTCACCAAGCAGGCTGCTCTCTGCAGAGGCTTGTGTGTCGGATGCTGTTAAGTCAGTGAAGAGAAAGGAGATGCTCAGCTGCTCAGCGTAATAAATTTAATGCAAGATTTGATTTTTGGAAAATACAAACAGTGCTGAGAGCAGGCAGTCAAGACTGCAGGCCTTGGAGACTTCGCTTCCCGTTGCTCTCCCAAGGGAGGGCCACTAGTCCAAGGGAAAGTCACATGAGGCAGCGGGACCTTATAGCCTGCAGAGGAACAGGGATTTTTGCATTGGAGGGCCATCAACTGTTCCTTTTTTACAGGCAAAGTAAAAGAAACCATGGGCTTGAAAGGAGATGTGGATCACTGGGGCACCTTGTTCTTTTTTTTCACATTACAGTGCTGCTGACTAGACCCTCAAGAGCAGCATTTCCTGACATTGATATTTGGGATTGTGGGAGCGTGGTGTCAATTCAGGCTGCTTAAAGGACTTGTAGGTGGATAGTCTGGCACAGAAAAGTGTTTCAATCTCAACATGGCAAGCCTTAAGTCTTAAAATAAAAAAATAAATTCTTCAGATATGGGTTTACTCCTGATTTGTTTACATAGGGTTTTTTTTTAAATAAGGAATGACAGATTTGGTACTCTGGCTCTTTGTCTATTCTGATAGGTCGCATTTACTCTGTCATTTTCAAAGGGCAAAGGGACTTGCCCTCTGTCTATAATTTGTAAAGCAATCCAGAAAAATAGGATTGCTGCTCCTCATTAACAGTTTGTCCCTAGTTTGGGTGTTTTGTCTTTGTTCACATGAGGCAGCAGAGGTGCTTCACTGCCAATGGTCTGTCCCTGTATTTCAAAGTAGAATTGTATGCAGGTTCCTTGCACTGAGTGTAGCAAACTGTTTGGAGGGGGATTCAGGAACATATCCGTTACTTGGAAAAAAGAAAGAGGAAATAATCTGTACCTGAAATGCCTTTGTTACTGATGTCTGATCAGCTGACTAATGATCACAAAAATTGGCTGTATTCTGTCTCTTGTTTCAATGCTGAAAGCTGCAATAGAGGAGAAATACTTGAAGAACCACTTGCTTATTCCAGATGGACAGACATATTTATTCCTGGATTCCTGCTTTGGATAAACTTCACTTCTCATAATGCTTTGATTTTGTGAAACAGTAGAAGTTGGTGGGCCTTTGTGTATATATGTACCTGGTATAGCCCTATATATACTGACCTGGCCTTGTCTGCTCTTCTGTTTACACTTGATCATCCCAGTCTTTGCCTGCTCACCCACAAACACTTGTTGCAGCAACAAGGAATGATTGCTTAGAAACTGCCCACAGAGTTCTGTGATCATTTTAAACCTGAATCCATTCTTCTGCCTGTTCACCAAAGTTGGATGGAGGAGGCACTTTAGGAGGGTCTTTCTGACAGGTGAACAGGGTGGGTTGATGGGCAGGTGGTGTTACTGTGACAGAGCATTCAAATGGGATCCTTCCCATTTCATAATTGTCAATTATCACAGAAAGGTTGGGGCTGTCTGTGGAGGCTTAATGAATTTCAATCAGCAGGATGCGTATGTGTGTGTGAGGAATGATCAAGAACTTTCAACTGACCAACAGAAGTGTCCTTTCTCCTGAAAAAAAGGACTTGTTACAGGCTTCTATCAAACTGTGTTAACCCCCTAAGGCAAAGCACAAGAAATGAGTTTTCATAACTCCATGTATTCTAGCAAATAAACTTACAGATCCTTAAGCATTGGAATTGTACCTGCAATTATTTAGAAAAGGTTTAGGATACCTAAGTAACCTCATAGTAGTCGTACTTTTCTTTCCATATTTCTCCTCTGAATACCAACTATATGTTTGACATAGAATCCGTACTGTACATTGTAGTTAATATGGACTGCGAGTTCTCCAGTATGCACCACAGAGCATGGAGCATAATCGATTCCTACCCTGAATTGGAACTATTAATTACATAAAATAATAAAGCCATAATAACACCTTCAGTGTGTATATATTTTGCAAGGGGAAAAAAATGGAGAGATATAAAGATACGGTTATTGCCTTGACATTTTGGTAATGAGATTTTATGCTGAGCTGGAGTTCAGGAAAAGCACAGCAAGGGAAACTAATAGAAAATGGGAAGGAAAAGAGCAAAGGTTGGAAGGTACAAGGGGGAGATTTAAGGTGTCACACAATTATGCTCATCTCCTCTGTTAAACTTTCCCTGCTTGTTTGTCTGTTTTTAATATTAGCTCTGAGGTGGAGGGAAAGCATCACTGCAGTGATTAAAGGCATCTAGGAGTTGGTAAACATCACCAAAAATGTAGAAATCATTTGTGTCACTGTGGACTATCTGACAATATTATTGTTTATTAACAAACCTGTAGGAATTACTACATGTGAATAGAGGATATAAGGGGAAGCTGGTCCTCCTCCTGTTTAGTTGGTCAGTGACACAGATGTCCCATATCTTGCTTTCTTATCAGTTGTTGCTTCCTTTCCTCTTTTCTGTGTTTGCATATTTGATTTTGTTTAGGCTAGATGAGAGGGCAAGGGACTTGGTAATTTGAGAGTGTGCTGACCATCCGCTAATGTTTTCTGAGTGCTTTGTTACTGGAAGTTTAGACGATTTTGTGCATGTGTAGGCAAGTGCATGTGTTCTTGCATGTGGTTGTGGAACTATCTAAGTATGTATATCAAACTACTTTATTTCTCATTTTGAAGGTAGTTTTAAGATGCCCTTTGAAAGCTTGTATGTGTTAAAGTTGTAATGGAGCTTTCATTTTGGATGTATATAGTTTGACATAGTGCAGCATTCTGGTTGGAGGAAATAAGAGAGGGGCTTAACAACAAGATGGGCCTGTGATTATAAAACAGCAAGTAGGCCAAGGCAAAAGTCATTATACGTAATTAATAGAGTTTTGTTTCAGGCTATAGGCCAAGAGGCTTGTCAGTCTTTGCTGTCTTCTCTTCTTGATATACATTGTCACAAAGGTTAAAATAAACTCCATACACATGGATATGCTCTTATATGCAGATTTACCAATTGCCATGAGAATTCAGGGGAACTACAGAGTAGGTATAGGGCTCTGCATACAACTCATTTAGGACTCTGTGTGTAACGCATTTGACTCAAGGCCCTAGATAGACTCCTGAATAGAAGGATGATGGATGCATTTTTTTATGACTTGTGAACACTACAGATTTTGAAAGGAATGAGTTTGTGAGAAGAATAATAATGAAATATTTTATTAGGAGAACTGTTAATTATCTGTTTATTGGAGTCACTAGTGTTGTGTGAAAGTAGCAACTGAGGAAGAAATAAATTAAAAAACGTCCCTATTATCCAAAAAGTTAATGGTTTCATCACCAGAACTGTGTACAGTGGCTTAGTCTTGGTTACGTTTATGTTTGTAACTCATTTTGTATTTGAAATGTAAAATTTTCTCAGTAAGTTATTCATAGCTGATTTTTAGACCTGGTTGTAAAATTTCATGCTTTGCCTAAAATAAAAGAAAAAACTGTCTTAATAATGGGAATGAAATGAGGCTAACCACTATGGTTGATGTGCTAATATGCTGAAAAAAAATTAATTTGTCGCTATGATAAATTGTTAATTTGAAAGCAAGACAGATTATAGCAGTTCCATAATTAACTGTAAATGCTTCACCCCAAGGACTTTGTTTAGCACAGTAACTGATTGAATAGGAAGGATGGAATAGCTTCAAGTAAATCAGGTCTTAAACAGCTTGTGCACAAACGTCTTTTCTCCTTGTGTCTTCCAAGCATTGCCATGGTACATCATTAATTAATGTCCTCAGAAGAAGGGGTAGTCTTGATTTATTTTTTTAAGATTTAACCTGGTGTATTGTTACTGTTCTGGGCTCTGATGTGCAACTTCCCGCAATCCAACAGCCAGAGAGTTTGCTTATTGAATTCAAACTGCACATCCAGCTTCAAATCTTATCGAGAAATGGTTCACAGGGACTATCATATTCAATCTGGGGTCTTAACTTCATACTAATTGTGGTCACTGTAAGAAAGCTGCTCTGCTTTTATCAGAGCACTTATAGGTGATCTGATTTAAATATAGTAGTAGTTTGTCATGATTTATGGGGAGGTGGGGAGGGATGGTGTTGTACCATCATATCTCAGTGCATTGGACTGCAGAACTCCGGTGTCTTCTATATGAAAGTGGATAAACTGGGAATCAGAAATTTCCCAGTTTTTCCACTCTCCTGAAGAAGACACCAAATGAGACATGGGGATGTTGTGCCTAGGACCGCTTTTTATTTATTTATTTTAAGTAGACTGGTAGAGTCTCAGTTTGCCAGTATTTGTTACACACTTTACCTGCCTTAATTACAGGGACACTTTAAGAAATCAGTTCATTGTAGTCCTCTCTGTCCTTAGTCATTTGCATTGATACTCATCTGTGAAGAGAAGAAAAAATAACACAAGGAAGATGAGTTACTCGGCATGGTAAAATATGACTGTTACAAAAGGAAGGGTAGATAAGAGCCCTTCATACTGAAATTCTATTTTTTTAAGATTCCTTCAAAAAGTCTTTTTAAATATCTCTACATTATTATTTTAGAGACAATGCCTCTTCATTCCCAGGAGCAAGTTGTGCTTCTGCCCTAATAAATCACTAATATCCTCCCATTATTCTGGTAATGAGGGCAAATAACAGCATTTGGCTGAAAACAGCTTCCACTGCATGAAGCAGGGTCAGAGGTCTCGAGGCTGTAGATAAGAGGTTTATTTCTAAGGACTGAGGAAGCAAAAAGAGTTTTAGGGGAAGTATTTTCTTGCTCATGCTTTCTAAAATATAAAATAAATAAAAGATTAAAAAAAAAAATCTCACCTCATTTTAACTACACATGTTAAAATCTAGGTGTCCAAGATCAATAGGTATAAATTGACACAGGGCTGCTGACTTAGCTCTATTTTGGGGAGAACCTCAGATGGGAAAACATTAGTTTATTGGACATATTTTACAGCACAGTACTGTGGCAAAGCACTGTGATAATGATTAAATGAACATTACACAGCAGTTTTCTAGGTTATTTAAGGACAAAAGCTAAATCAATTTATATTGGCTTCATTATCTCACTAACCAACGTAGATCCTTCACTTGTAAGCTTTGGACTCTCTCATAAATAATACACATAATATAAACTCCTTTACTAGGCTTTTCTGTGCTGGCATGGAAACAAAATAATTTTTTTTAGTGTTAATAAAAGCTTCTTAAAATCATCTTTATAAGGGATGTAATTTGAGACCACATTTAATATGGTCATGCATCCTTTCTCTATTGTATTTATGTCATCATTTTCAGGAAAGAGGAAGGCAGAGGGTTGAAAAAGAAGGTGCAGACTTAAAAGATTTGTGTTCCCTTCCTGAGACTGAAACATAATGCAAAATAAGACAAGTAGGTGTAAACTGCAAATAATTCTTCTCTCTCTGAGTTTTTTTGTTGTCTGAGTCTCAGTACTCTGCAATTCAATATCCACAGAATATTCTTTGTTTCCTACCCTTTAGGAGGATGTCTTTTTTGATTCATTTTACAGGTCACATTTTTAAAAGCAGATATTTATTTTTGATGTAATATTTCATATCTGTAGTCAGTGGCACTTGCTATAGATACTGAATAATGGTATTTCAGTAGCATTTATACAGAACAACAATCTGGTTTATTAGTGTGTAGGTTTTATGCAGAGGCAGCATGACGACTCTCTGGTCATTTTCATGCTTGCCTTTCTTCAGGTTTCCTCCATGCTTATACAGCAGACATAGTAAAAGTACAGATAGTTAACATGCTTGAGATTATAAAGGAAGCTTTTCAGATTAAAATAAAGAAAAATGCACTGCAATTGCAACAACGTTTGTCATTTTATTGTCTGATTTACTACTTTTGGGGATCATTCTAGCTTCAATGCTTGCTTTAATATAAGCAGGCCTCAGACAGTGTTTAGTCAGCATTAGTAAGGTCTGAATGATGTTTTAGTGCTTATCTGTACACATCAGCTCAGCTGCAACAGTGTTGGGAAACTGGATATTACCTTTGCTATTGTCAGTATGGCTGAGAATGCTGCTGCTTTCCCCATGTAGTTGTGGACAGTATCTTGTTTCTGGCTTTTCAAAGCATAAGACTGGTTACAGAAAATCCAGTCCTTTGTTTGATTTTGGTTTGGTTTTTTTGGTCTTTTTTTTTTGGTTGGTTGGTTTTTTTGTTTGTATTTTTTTTTGTTTTGGTTTGGGTTTTGTTGTTGGTGGGTTTTGTTTTGTTTGTTTGTTTGTGTTTTGGTTTTGGTTTGGTTTGGTTTTTTGTTTTGTTTTTTTTTTTACTTCACCAGGATTATCATTTATTTCTAGTAATGTGTTCTTCAGCCGAGTCTGGGATCAGAATCCCATTGAGGATGAATTGTGTTACAAATTAATTAAAAATAATCTCTGTTATATTATATTCCATGTAACTGTTGTAGCACATTTCATAATTGTTCCTTTCAAAATTACTGGCTCCTGGAAAGGATGGTAGAGCCATACATCCTTTTTACTCTTTCCCGCTTGTACATGCCTTTATCGGTAAGGGGATAGCGGGACTGAGTATGAAGTGACCAGTGGGAAACTAGCACCTCTACTTAGAGCCTTTTTCTGTGTCTTGGTAATGACCTGTGACAATGACAATGACTTGTAAGAGGTGTAAAACCCAGGGTCTCTCCCTCAGTGCAAAAGAGCATCCACAGGTAATATGCAGGAGGTCTGGTGCATGTTCACAATACCTGCATGTCTGCAAAGCACTGCCCTCTGTCAAGCACAACCGACGGGAACTTGCTGCACATGAAACATGAGCTCATTCAGTGTGTGAGAGCATGTTGTGACACCTTCCTGTGTTTTCCACTTCTCCCTAGGACCAGGAGAAGAGCATTAAAATAATGTTATCACAATATTTTTACTGGCAGATAGCTCAGCTTACAGGTATGATTTACCTAGCATTATGTTTTCAGTAGGTACCTGAATATGTATGCACTTGCGAAAAACCAAGAAGCATATACCCACAGGCTGAACCAAGCCTCAGGGACCTCTAAAGGTTCATGTGCTTTTTTTCAGCTAGGTGATGGCAAATACATTTGTACTTTAAATCCTCTTTGAACAGCTGTAGGTGGCTCTGGGGAGCCCTGGCGTGTGTATGAGGGAATACTACAAAAGCAACGTAACTAATAGCCTGTTGCTTCCAAGAAGAGATTTTGTGCTTAGAACATCAAATGTTCCAAGATGGCAACACTTATTTTAATTTCATTAGGTGAAGGACTATGAATTTTCCTTCTTTTCCATGTATCCTTTCTCACACTGAGCCAAAGCAGTAGTTCTTGTCATGATACCTCTAATCCTAGCTAATCTCACGCCAAACTTGATTTTGGGGTTGGGAGATATGGTACTACATATTTAATTCCAAGATTTTGTTGCAGTTGTTCTCAAAGTAAAGGCAAAATTATAGTTGTTTCTTTAAAATGTCAAAGTATAATCGTAAGAACAGTGATAACTTCTTGCTAGAGAAGGTACCTCATTTGTTTCAGTTATCGCTCAGTCACGCATCAGGATGCCATTGCTAGACATCATACAAGTGCAGCACCATAGAGATAAAAATATCATTTATTGCTATAAATATAAAAAAAGTGATCTATTAGCTATCAAAACATACATCCAGGAAGATTCACATTTTGATAGAAATATGGTACTGTTCTGCTTTTATCTTCTTTTGCCCAGGGGAGAGTGAAATAGATGCACAATAAGCAATTTTGATGGCCTCTCTTCCATTTTAGAGACATGTTATCGTGTGCAGAGGGTCATGGATCAAAGTTAGAATCTTTTCAGTAGAATAAATTTTCTATGGTGTTTATGAAGAAAATTTTCACTGTTGCAGGATCATGGAAAATGCCTGGTTTGGGAAATAAATTTAGGGGCTGGATTATAACTCATGTAAAGGAAATTTCCACAGGTACAGAGATATACCTCTGGTCTCTCAGAAAAGCTGACAGTGTTTACAGACAGACATGTTAGATGAAAAAAATAGGAATAAATTTGTGCTGCGTGCATGTAGGTATACATGAACTGTAGGCTGTAGGATGAGGAAAATAAGCTCATTTTGTTTAGTTTTCAGATAGCTGTAATTTGTAGCCTATGCTGCAAGCATCACACACTGAAGTAATGAAGGTTTTTAATATGTTTCCAGCATGTCAGTGGAGAAAATAATCTGAACATGAATTTCTCATGATTCCTTAGAGCTTTTGTTTCTCTCACTGAGCTTTAATCCATATCTGTCTATCATGAACATTAATACAAAACTATAGAAGTCCTTTCCTTTCCTTTCCTTTCCTTTCCTTTCCTTTCCTTTCCTTTCCTTTCCTTTCCTTTCCTTTCCTTTCCTTT
>JAWWES010000133.1:20612601-20654544 GCA_035583135.1 Lophotriccus pileatus
TCCTTTCCTTTCCTTTCCTTTCCTTTCCTTTCCTTTCCTTTCCTTTCCTTTCCTTTCCTTTCCTTTCCTTTCCATTCTCTGACTTTCTGGTAGATTGTCGATGAAATTTTACTTTAGACTTTCTATTTTTGTTATTTTTTTAATAATTTTCTTGACTCCTCTAGACAAAATGCTTAGTGTGCACATAATAGTAGTACCGTAAAAAGATGAGATGCAAAGGCACTGCTTATCCAAGTGACAAGAAGTGGGATCAAAGGCATCACAACAACCCTATCTACTCTTGCTAGTAGAATGCAATCCCGTCTACAGCCAGAGTCATGGCCTCTTACTCAGTAGGAGGCCAGCAACCAGCAAAACATAGAAGGGCAATACCCAGAAAAAGCAGTAAAATATCCATCAAAGGCTCTGCTGGTGCAGTACTTCCTCTGTCTCTGGAATTTTTTTTTCTCATACTAATGGTACTTTTGTGGTAGAGATCAAACGTGGCCTTGGCAGGTCAAAAAAGTATGGTGACTCCAGGCAGAGATCTGGGACTGACAAGGACAAAAGTGGCCATTGCCAGAGTAGGCAGTGTCATATATAAAGCACATAGAGGGAGTGCATTGTGTCCCTAAAAGAAGCTATAGCAGTGTATTCAGTTGCAATTATTTAGCAGTGTCTAAGCAGTTACGTTTGATTGCATGGCAGTGTGCAGCCATCACGTTCACTTATTGCTCACAGGTGTGAAGTTCCTGGCTGGGGCACATGAGTGGTTTTTTCCCCATTCCATCCCTGACTTGGTTTTGGAAATGTCTCAGAAAGTCACCTGACGTTTGATACAGCTCTACTGGGCTGTGCCAGCCTGTCTCAGGTAAATTGGGATTTAACTGGACCTCAGATGGGCTATAATTACATTCTCACATTCAGAATTTTGCTTAGGTCTTCATGAAAGTTATGTATTTCTTCTACTTCCTGAATAATAGTTAAAAAATTTCCTTCCTGTATCGTGATTTTTTTTACTTTCTTCCTTTTTTATTTATTTTCATTCTTCTGACCAGATAAGCTTCATACTCTATATATGTGGAGGCTCAGAGGACTTCTGATGTACTTGCTTCCAGCTGAAAATACAGCCTTATAGCCAACTTGTTTTTCCTATCAATCAATCTATAGAGAATAGTGCTCTATCTTGTTGATCATTCTTGTGTAAAGCTCATGTATCACTTCAAGGATTGTCTGGATATTGGTT
Organism: Lophotriccus pileatus; assembly: GCA_035583135.1. Lineage (NCBI taxonomy): Eukaryota > Metazoa > Chordata > Aves > Passeriformes > Tyrannidae > Lophotriccus > Lophotriccus pileatus. Next base: position 20,613,827 of record JAWWES010000133.1, read on the forward strand.
CTGTCAGTTTGCTTCTATCACCGTTGAAAAGCAAAGACCGTGTGCCCATAATATTAATAGTCAGAACAGAAGAGATCTATCACTGTTCTTGTTCAGGTTAGTCAAAAGGGTGATTGAAAGAATGGTATGAAAATGCAGTGCTTAAGGGTAAAAAGATGTTTGACAGTACCTGTGGGGAAAAGAAATGTATTTCTAGAAAAATTATGACATTCTGTAATGTGTCTTTCATAATTTACATCAAGGTACCTGTGCCAGTAATCTCTTATACATATGACTTATTTTCCTCACATGAGTAATTTTATCAACTGAGTAATTACACTGATGTTAGAGGAACTGTTACCATAAGTATGAGTCAAGTTACTGATGTTTATTGAACTAAACTAAAAAAAAAAAAAAAAAGGGCAATTAAAAATTATGTGTTTCGATTGTTTTCCATTTAAAAAAAAAAAAAAGTAATCTGGGTTTAGATAAAATGGTCTTCAATACTTCTTTTTAAAAAAGTTTAAAAGGTCTTTATTTTTCTACGTAGCTCATTTTACTAAGGCTATCATTGCTTTCACAAAATTAAAATGCAGAACTAATTTTATTTTTAACAAAGTGCATTCTATTTTTCCTTTTCTGGAATGCCCAAATCCTCCTAAAGTTCTTCCACTCTTTTCACTTTTCTCCATCAAAGCTTTCCAATTTATTTTTAAAAGATGATAGCAAGGATCTAATTTAAGCCTCTTTGTTCAATAAGGCAAAAGAAATGGGCAACTGTTCTATAATGAAAATTTGAGAAACAATTCTTAGCAACTTAATCCCTATAAATTATTAAAGAACTGTACAGAAGGCTCAAATTACACTGTGTATATTAAATGCCGATAGTTTTCTGGTTTGGGGGGTTGGTTTGGTTTTTTGGGGTTTTTTTATGATTGCAATATCTGCCTCTCCTGTAATATTTTTGCATTTTGTTTTGAATAACTTGAACCAGAAGTGTTTTAGAATAACTATACTTGAGGGCTAGAAAGTTTTATCTCTTTCTGTGAATGAACACATGTTGGCCTGTTGTGCTATTCTTTCATTGATAAAGTTCTTTTCAATCTGTCCCATATTAAGACTGAGCTTGTGTTCCAGCTGCAGTTGTGTTTCAGGTGTGCTTGAGCCTGTAATTCTGGCGTATTCTGGCATATTTGTATCCCCAGTTCCTGGGAGATAGATGCTGCGTGGGCTTGGACAATTGCTGTATGGAACCAGTTTTTAAACCAACATCAATGCTGAAAAAAGTACATATTTTCTTTCTTCATAGAGCTGGAATATAATTTAACCTGTATCAGTTTCTGCTGGGTTGTTGGAGTTCTATTAGCTTAACTATTAGCAGCTAGAGGAACATGCTAAGAAAATACTTTGTATTCTCCTTGTACATTACTTTTTTAACAACCTTCATGACACATATGAAGAATTTGAGATCAAAGGTCTGCAGACAGATTTCTGGCCAGCAGTTTTTGGTGGAAAAGATTAATCTGAACTGTGTTGCACGGTTGATGTTAGGACAGACATTGCTTATCAAAAATATGATATAGTAATAGCAAAAATCTTTATTGCTTAGATTCATGTAGTTGACTGTGTGAACTACTTTCCAAAGTAATAGCAGAATTTCCCAAAATGTAGAGATATTTTCTTAGGAAAATTTAGACACGTTATGAAAAAAATGCTGCTGTTTTGATCCATGCCCTGACTAAGATTCAGTGAGTCCTTGTGCAGATCTTCCAAGCCTGTAATGCCTTAGGACCTTTAGTAAGAGTGATCCATTTTGTTCATCTCTTGTGAAGCACAAAAGCCAAAATGGCCGATAGGCTTTCCATTTAATATTGCATATTGCTATTCTGATTTGGTGATCAGAATGTTTTCTATATGTTTAGAATAGATTTTGTCTTCGTACATGTGCTTTTGAGAGGATTTTTTTCATAGGGAGTTTGAAGCCTACAGCGAGTTAGAACTCTATTAAACTGCTCTTGATTCTTGAACTCTTGTTACCAGAGAAAATGCTTTCAGCCTGGATACTTGGAGAGGGGCTGAATGCTAAGCTTATGTGCAAATCAGAAACGGGGGCTATCTCGCTTGAACCTCTGCTGCTGGTATTCTTGACAGATATGTGAAATGACAGGAGAAGCACTACCATAAAGCTGAAGAGCAAAAAGAGCTGATGGCTTTTGTGATATTTTGTCACTTGAACAGTGACCTTCATTAATAACGCCTGTGATAGGAAAATGAAATACTTTCTGTTTCAGTAATGTCAGTCTGATGCTTGGCAACAAACACTTTTAAAGAAGACAGTGAAGAAGAAAAAAGAGCAGCACTGTTATATTCTGCAATGTATGATGTTTAACATTTTCCCTGATATTCAGTCAGACTATATCTTCAGTTTACTAACAGATGCAAAAGGACTTGGAACCATATTTCTATATCACTAATAAAATAAACAACATGCTGCCAGCATAATCAGGGCTGGATTTTCAAGGCACTCAACTTATATTTAAAAGCCTGAATGGAATGGGAAAATTTTCAAAAGTACTCAGAGTCCTGCAGCCCCTGTTGATAAAAATCTGACTAACTTATGTATGCTGAGCAATTCAGAGGATCTGCCCCTAACATGTTCCCTTGATATTCTTGGAAAAAGAGGGGGAAAAAAGTGAACTAAGCCTTATGTTTTCAATTTGAATTATAAATTAAATCTATATGTTTAATTGCTCTTAAAATTCTTTCAAACCTTTAAAAAAAAACAGCCGCACCCACAACTTGTATCAGAAAACAATTGACAAAAATGGGCCAAACTGACTATTTTAAGTTTAATCAGTATTTTTAGTTGTATTAATTCCTATTGGTGGTGCCTGGGGTGGATATGAAGTTTTTTATGGCAAATGGCTGCTATTAAGAAAACCAGCGTTTTGTCTTTGGCTTTTCTGTTTGCTTGCTTTTAAGCAGTAGCAGTCTGAAAATATTTGTTCACATTACCAAATAGCCTCCTGAATCAGTCACCCTGTTCTATTACTGTTTTCCACTTCCTTCAAGTTTTTCCTCGAACCCCATATTTTTCACCCTCTTTCTGACAGTGATTTCCATTCTATTTAACTATTCTAATTTAAACTTGTGTAAATAAAGAGTAATTGCACTACAATCTGTATAACTACTAAGGCATAAAACCAGGTATGGATGATAAGGGAAAGGTTATTTAAAATACAATTGTTATTTGATTCCTTTACAAGTTTTATTTGAATCAGTTGTCCTTTTACTGAGTGCAGTCAACTTATAGTAATGCACACTGGGAAGGAATTGTGTGGCTCACAAGTGCATTTTAATTCAGTCTTAACTGTTCGCTGCATTGCTAAAGTGGTAACTTTGGTTAATCATGATTCTCAATTAGATATATTATGTCTATGTTTCCATATGGGCCACAAGCTTAAGAAGGAAGTTTATAAGAATTTGCATATTTTCATATGAGTCACCAAAAGAGCATACACTGAAATTATGACAGATACCATTTTATCATCTGTACTTTTTCCCTGCAGCCTCCAAAGCTCTCTCCACAAGCAGCCTAATTGCCTAAAGAGTACATTAAGAATGATCCATTGTCAAACTGGCATTACTTTTAGTTAAAGCCTAAAGCTAATGACTGTTTGTTTGAGCTTCTCATGTCACATTAACAGGTTGAAAGCTTTCTTCATATCAGTAAGGCTTGGAATAAACCAACTGCTACCTATAAAGTCTGTAACAGGTTAAAAGTAGAAATTGAATCTTTTATTCTGCTTAGAGAAGTAATTTACATGTGCAGACAGAGTAAATGAAAATTTCTGAAAAAGCTTTGTTAATCTCCAGCTTTCACTGTTGTACAGAGATTCTGGCCTTGGTAAAGTTTATTACAAAGAATGAAATCAGCAAGGCAATTATTTTCCCTCTATTGGAGGATTTGTCAACAGCCTTCAATCTAGAGTGAGTTCACTCAAAGGGTAGCTCCTGAATGTGTTTGAGAGTGGGAGATGGTGAGGTGTTTAAAACAAACACCACAGTTGGGAGAAATCTCTGACTCCAGCTTTTAAACTGTAAAGATGAGGAAATTTTGATATTTTAACACAGATTAAGGTTCTTGTGTTTGGTTCTTCACCTTCAAAGGTGGTGACAACCAGTTTGATTCAAAGCCCCTGTCCAACCCGGATACTCAAGTTTTCTGCTTAGATTTCAGATTTCTAAATGGAATTCAGCTTAGACAAAAACAAAACTAAAACCAAAAACAAAGCAAGAAGTTATGGATAAAGAACAGGAGATCTTCAGGCATCAGTTTAGTACTATCACTATGAACAAAAGCTAGTTCTTTACAAGACAGGCAGGTACAGGCAACAGTAATCAGTCTGAATTTATGCATTTACGTGATGGTTTGAACCACTTTGTTACTTTGAAATTAACAGTTTCTAGGTGGAAGGTCTGTTGTTGTTCGTTATTATTCTGCTTTCTTGTATTCCTGTGCTGGTAGCATGATGTGCTCATAAAGCCAAATAACAAATCTGTGGTGATTTTGCTGGGTTTGGGTTTTGTTTTGTTTTATTTTTTTACAGAGTGGATATTACGAACACTTTTCACAAGGATAATCAGAATATAAATCGAAACATAAATTTGGAAATATGAAAACCGACTGTAAGAATAAAATAATCCTTAAAAGGAAAGACACTTAAATTACTTAGAGTTATTGTTTTAAACCTAGTGAACAGACCAACATCAGGGGAGGATGCATGGGTTTAGATTCCTATAAAATAAACACATTATTAATTTTTCTCAGTGATAAAGGAAATTAATAATTTAAAATGGCCAGTTCTACCAGGCAGAATGTAGTTTTATTTTGTGTTCTCAATACTAGCTTATGGTCAATGTCACTGAAGTATTAATGCTATGTTTATTTACTTTTATTGAACATTTAACTGTTGACTTCTTTTCTTTAGCATGGAGTGATTTTTCTGCTTGACCTGCCTCCATCTCTTAAAATCTTTGGCCGAGGGAGATAATGTCTTATGTGAAGCTTGACTTGTTTCACATGTAGTTAAGATGGCAAGCCAAGTCAATATAAAACTAATTAATTAGTAATAATACATCTGAAAAAGTGGAAAACAAATCAAGTTCTTCAACTACTTATTTCTTTTTAAAAGAAGTGCATTTTCATGAGACAAACGAATAAAGCCCTGTCAGACATATCACCCATCCTTACGAGGAGACTAGAATACAATTTCCACACCCCCTTCCTACATCCTCCCCCCCAAAATGCTGTTGAAGCTTGCTTTCTACTGCTTGGCAAATGTATGACCAGTAACCCCAAGATTTATCTGTCAGGTTTTTGTTGGGTTTGTTTTTTTGTTTTGTTTTGTTTTTTGCTTAGAAGGAACATCAGGGAAGGCATCCCAGAAAAAGGTGATTCTCTAGAAGAAAAAAAAATTTGTATTTCCATGTGTGTTTTGGGGTTTTTTTCCTCTCTCAAGAGTGGATGTGGGTAGCAATTAAAATTAGATTCAAAAATATTGCCTTCCGTGAAGAGAGATTTTTATGAGCTTTAGTTTCTGGTGTGCAAGAATGAGCTTTATAAATCAGCAACTGATTTCCCTACTGAGAAACTCAAAGGCTAAGAGCAGAGACACAGAAAGATCTTGCTGTGGGACCAGCAGGGGAGAACTGGTACAGATAGCCTGATAAGATGGTGGTAGTTTAATGAAGTAGGAGCTAGGAGAAAAAAAAAGTAAAAAAAAAGAAAACCCAAACAAGCAAACTTGGAGGAACTTCATGGACAAGTCCTGTGGTGTTTAACATAGTACAACTCCATGCTTTTATCTTTCTAAAGTTCAGACCTCAAGCACTGGTAAGCAAAATATGAAAGCTAGAGTTGAAGATTATTTAACAGCTAATGTACAGGTAGTACTGAGTACCAGTGCTTGAGGAGTCATCTATACTATAGAAGACTGCTCTAGGTGCTCAAATTAGTCAAATACTGTCTCTTGAATTAAAGGAAATATTAAGAAATGGCTACTGACTTCTTCTATTTGATTAGTTATTGTCTGACTAGTTTCATATGTGTGGTGGTGAATTTTGAAAACAGTTTTCCTGTGTTTCCTTTGTAAGGGTTATGATGTGTACCTTGCAGTTTTGGCCCACACCTGTGGGCCCATATCTATAAGAAGTGATGTAGAGAACTTTTGATGTCATTTTCCATTAAGTTACATGTCCTTTGTGTTGACAAACTTTTTCTTTCTTGCTAACTATTGCTCACGGGAAAAGCTTGCATGCTGGCACTACTACTGCTTTATTTGCTTCAGATTGTCTTGCACTTAGGCCATCCGAAGGTTTGAGTGTGAACAATAGAAAGAGCTGTGATAAATTGTCAGGATCTTCTAAAGAAGTTCTGGAGTTACTGCCAATGACAGATGATTCGTCCTTGCTCATCACTTGTCATCTTGATAGCATTTTTCTTCTCTCTGCAAAATCTCCCTCGGTGTGTAGCTGAATTCTTTAGAAAAAGAAAATTAGTTTCTGCTTCATCCATGTTCTTACTCATCAGGTCAATATCATCTGTGTTTGACTAAGTGTAACACCTTCCTCATGAAGCATAAGTTTGATTTATTTTAATAGGGTGTTAGGAGAACTGCTGGAGTTTGACACGAACACATTTCTAAAGTTACAAAGATGTTAAGAATGATCTTTTATATCTACCACTGTGGATTTCTGTGACTGTGTATGAATGGCTCTGCGTACTTGACAGGCTGTAGCCTTTGCTGCAGGATTTATGCAACTAATGACACAATGTTTTAAAATACTCACCTGTGAACTCTCAGTCTGAGCAGCGGTTGAGTGAGTAAAGAGCGATTTTCTTTTCTAGTTTTTCCATAATTCCATAAAGTATATTTTAGAACTATCCTGCTAACTTGCTGCTTTGATTTTCAGTAATGGAGAATTATATGATACGGCATTATAAATAATTGAATACTAATATTCTACAGATTAAAAATGCTGCATTTAAAATTAAAGATTAAATTTCTTTTAAAGATTAAAAAAGGCTGCATTCAGAAAAATAGTTCTCGGAAGGTGTTAGTTAATAGCCTGTCCTCTGCTTGTTCTCTGACATTGATTTAGTTGTCTGAGACAGGAATGTGTCAGTTGTTATGGGCATTAGACAGAAATGCACCTCCCCGGTTCATCCTAGAGTTCTGCTTACATATGTTCCTGCACATTGGAGGTACTCAATGGCGCAGAAGAAATGGCATCTCAAAGGCACAAAACGTTTTTTTGGGGGGATTTTGTCAAATATTTCCCCTGTCAGTAAATAAAAACAATCTGAACTGCACAACAGTTGGTACAGAATTAATACATTTCTGCTTCCTTTGGCTATTGGCAATCTGATTCATCGCAATTAAGAAAGTAACTTATATTTAGAAGCACAAAAGCAGCCATCTCAGGTTAGACCAAAGTGTCCTGCCTCCAAAGGTGACTTGAATGCCTAAAGCAGCAGTAAAAGTAGGGTAGGTGTACATGATACTTTCTCCCAATGCTCTCCCAGGTAGCGGCTATGCTTAACTTTACCGAACTTTCTGTACTGACCTGTAACTTTTTGTGTTTACTAACCCAGAACTGAATTCTTGTATGATTTCATCTATAGGATGTGTGAAATGAGAAGTTTTCAAATATGTGCATGTTTTTCTTTGTTTTGGAAAGTGTCAACTCTTCTCCATTTAATATCCATGTGGAATTTTGTGGTTCAGCCCTCATTATAATGGACACTCTAGTTTTTCTCAGTTTTAGCTTAAGAGGTGAGCTGCATAAACAACAAATTCACCTGCATTCTGTCTTGTAAGGAAATTTCCAATCTGTCCCTTACCTTCCAGGATGGAGGAGTGCTGTTTCCTGTCACAGAGTCAACAGAACCAGCAGACGAATCTGAAACTTATGCTGGAGCTCCTACTTCCTACATGCTCCTATTAAATTGTTTTATTGCTTCTAATATACAGGATTTCAGATTTCTTTTTCATTACTGCCCTTATGCTTTTGCAGGCATTATTCTCTGTACGTGCATTTTTCCCTGGCACAGAACACAAGTTTGTGCCAGCTCAGTCGATATGCACACAGATATGAATTTCAAACAGAAAAAGATCAACACTCAGATAAAAAATATGTTTTATCATTCTGAACATTAGTCATAGAAACCTTCTACCCGACTGCATTATATAGTCTGTTGAAGCTCTGCTATATGCACTTTTTAGGTTATGATCAATTTTAAGCAGACCCAGACGTGTTCTTTTTGGTTTTTCACTTTTAATCTAATTTGTTATCACCCCTTCCAAGTGAAAATGCAATGGATTTTTAGAGTAAACAGGATAGCATACACAGTAGATTGACAAAGTCATTCTGGAACATTGTGTCATGACTGTAAAGGCCTGTTGTGTGCAAGGAATGACTGCTTTACTGATGAATAATTGGATCTAGGCTGTGTTGCTCCTGGCTTTAGATAGTTTTGAGTGGGTTTTATCTGATTTAATAGTCTTGTGAACTAGTGCTTAATAGCTACTGACCAAGACAATCTTCTGACTGTGAGATTATGCATATGATTACTCCTAGTGTTTGAAGAAAACTTTAGGATTGAGCTACTTTTCCCTTCAAGCATCAAAACCAAAGGTTTTCATAGTATTGCATTTATTTATTCTCTGCAAAACAGTGGATGTGCCAGTGCATTCTTTTACACTGAAAAACATAAGGAACACAATAACTGGAAAATATTGGAAAGTTATTAATAGTGATAACATTATATAGCCCTGGAGTTCTTACAAACATAGAATGTGCACTGACAACTTTAGAGGCAACTAAATGGACAATAAAGGCCATCCTGGCAGGGGAGATGTGAAGAGGGAAGGGACTAAGATGCAGCATCTTAATGCTGCTGAAATGAACAGCTCTTTTGTGAGTGATATCACTGTGACTAGGATTTCATCAGGTAAGACCGAATGACACAAGGATGAAAAGATTGCCTTGAAATCCTAGTCAAATGTTGAGTCCTGGTTCAGATGTAAATCTGTGTTTCATCAAATAAAATAAAATGTAAAAAACCCCCAGTCAATCTAGCAACTTTCTCAGGGCATCATCAGTCATCTTTTTAAACAACATCTGTCAATATTAGAACAAGGTTTGGGTGGATGGGCTAAAGAAAACACCAAAAAGCAGCTTCTGGCAGACCAAAGGGGAAGTGAATTTTTAAATTAGGGGCTATTCGTAGGCCGTCTAAACTTAGACCATATTAGTTTGAGTGTCTCTGAGTGCACTACAAGTTCATCTCAATTCAACATAAGCTTTTTGAAAATTTTTTTAATATTAAGTAGATTCATGAATGCATAAACTTTAATGGGTAAAGCATTATCCTTCTGCTGAAGAGTTTCAACTATAACTAAAAAATGGACGATGGAAGATGAAAATGGCATTTCATCTTGTTATTTGCAAGTTGTGATAAATCTGCCACAGGTAGTCTCAGATGTTTGAAATAACGAGAGTGACTTGTGAGACTAGTCAGCCTGTTTCAGACACTGACTTAAGCCTGTACCTAATAAAACCAGTGACAATTAAAATCATATTCTGTTGAAAAGGCCTTGTAATTGAAATCTGAGAGTCTGGGCAAGGTAGATATTCCAAAACAAATACTTATATGGAAACTAGAGGAACTGAAAACAAAGTTTTAATAAAAGATACAGTTCATTAAAGTCTGATCAGTTGAAGCTTCAGTCACAAAGTGATCTAGCCCACTTTTAGCATGTTATTAAAAATTGAACAGAAAATGTGAATTTTCATGTTATGGATTCCTCTATTCTGAGGTTTCAGTTGACTGCCATTTTAGAGCAGAGAAAGAGCTTAGAAGGCCTTTGTGGAACAAAATTATCATTGTAATTTCCTTAGTGCCACTGGTAGACTTGCGGGTGTCACTCTGGCAGACTGCCTTGGAGTCACAGGAACCTTGCAAGACCTCATCTTGAGCAGAGTAGTTACAGCAGGGCAGACGTTCCCAGCAGGATGTCCTGGAGCCAAAAGTTAGGAGGGACAAAGTTGCTAGGAACCTGACAAGAAACCAGAAAATATGTCAACCCTGCTGCCCCTTTTTTTTTTATTTATTCTGCTTGCTTTTAGCAGAACTGTATGTAGATTGACTAGCGGAATTGTTTCTTCTTCAGTAAGGCTTTGTTTTGTTCTGTTTTATGGAAAATTTAAATGGCATAGCTTATGTTGTAATTGGGATAAACTTTCTATGTTTTGGAACTTTATATAAGGAGCAAATGTTCCCTTGAGAACTCTGTTACTGTTCTGTCCATTTTCAACCTTTTTCGATTTCTGGTTGTATTTGTCTTCCAACCTCTTTAATATGAGTGATCTGATTAGAACAGCCATACTCCAGTTCCAGCATCCTGGCTCAGTTTGTTGTGATGCTTCTCCATAAGTTACTCACTTTCTATCCTGTTCTTTTTTATGTGCTGTGTGAACGCCTACAGTGGAGAATGCAAGAAAATGTCAAAGCAACACAACAAAATATAATGTTGATGTTGAATAGTGAGTCTAAATTCCACGTAAAATGAGGACCCTGATTCCTACTGCTAATAATACTGAAATTTTCCAGAAGCACATTAGCAGATAGGGCCTTCATGTCCCATAATTTCTTATCGGTGCTGAGAGTTTCAAATAAGAAGTCAGTTCATACACTGCTTGCTTCCCCCACTCCCCCCAGTCTCTCCAGATCAGAATTTCCAGTCTTGCTTATCGTACTGCTAAACAAGCAGTGACCCCAATTCTAACAGCTTTTGAATTAATAATGAAGGTTATCAGCATGGGGTCTTTTGCTGCTCTTAAGATTTGTGGCCAGTTAAACTGCTCTCCTTTGGACATTGCGCAGTATAAATCACCATCATTCTTGGCAAGTGCTATTTGTGTTGGTCATCATTAAAAGCCAAACATGACTGCTGTGCAATAGTGCAAGTAATAACAGCCCAGCACTAGTCCTCTAATTGAACACTTGAACATTATAAGTCCCAAGCCTTGTTTCTGTTTTATCTTTTTTTTTTCCCCTGGGATTCAATACAGTTTTAAGTATCCAGTAGTTTTGAATTGTGAATCAAGACGAGCATAGTAACTATACAAATAAAATGGGATTAATTTGGTTTTAAAACTATTTCCATATTAATGCTAGTTCCATTTCACTTTTAGGAAAAAAAAAAAATTAAAGGTGTCCAGCCTTTTCCATAGTTTTTTTCTGACCTCCCTTCTGTCAATGATTTTTTTCCTAGCTAATGAAAGCAGAAGTATATTTTTACCCTCTTCACTTCCACTGCAAAGTTGATTCAAACATGACTTGCCACAAAATTCTGGTGGATTCAAGGAGGAAACAGACAGAGTGAAAGATGAGTTAGGAAGTACATGTTCTGTGCATAAAGCTCATAAGCATAAAGGCAGATCCTGGAATAATTTTCAGCAAAGGCAAGGAGAAAGATGCATGAGAAGAGGGTGAGACATCTTGTGTGTGTGGTACCTGGTACAGGCTATCTTTTCATAACCCCTGTGACAGCCTTTTTTCTCTTCCTGCTCTTTGCACTTATATGAACCTCAGCATTTGTGGTGTGGATTTTTTTGATTTGGGTTTGTTTTGGTTTCTATCCATTCATAGGCTTCCAGGGAAGGTATACACTGGAAAGGCAGGAAATACAGAAATCTGGCAAGAGTTACTTGATATTAATTTTCTGCCTTCCTCTCTGTTGCTTCCTCTCAACACACAGTACTAAGGCAAAAATGTTTTCATTTGCTTTTCAGTCAGCTAAAACATATTCTTTTCTGTGATGCCGGCAATGAAATGTATTTTCCAAGTTTAATTGGCAAGTCAAACAATAACACAAATGCTTCGGCAGAATTGTGCTAAAGGTTCTCTGTCCTCAGTTCAATAGCAAAAGTCCTAGAGAGCATGTGCTTTGTATTTTGTCTTTTGCAGAGAACATCCATTTAATTTTTTTCTGGCTTTCACAACAAGCTGACTGATAGCTGGTTTGTTCTCTATTTCAGGTCGTGGAGACTAATTTGGTTGCTTTTGACTGTCACTGGATCATTATAAATGAGGTAACTGTCAAGCAAACGTTGTGAACCATGAATCCTGTTTTCAGGCTTACTGACAATATTCATGCTGATTCTCACTTTGCCAACAGGAAGCAGTAGCTATGACAAAGTTCAAGTACGCTAAGGGAGTAGATGCTGTTTAATAAAAGTAGAATGACAAGTTCTTGGACTTTCCTCTTTTATCTTGCCTGTTTTAAATGGAAGTCCTTGAATGAATAAATGGAAAACAAAATGAAAAAACCCTTTGCTTCTGAGTATCTAGAGATTTGATATTTGAGCTGACTGTTCTTACAACATCCTTTTAAAGACTTTTTTTTTCATATGTAATCCTTTTAGAGGACTCCTTTAATTTTGTTTATATTTCAATGATTTTTCTTAACAATCAAAATAATAATAATAATAATAATAATAATAATAATAATAATAATAATAATAATAATAATAATAATATCATCCCATTTTTCACTGTCCTTTAAGAATTGCCTGAGAATTCCATTATGGTTGATATCCAAACCAGTTGATATTAGTGAGAGGCTTTTTGGTAGACTTCTGGATTAGGTCATATGTGAACATTTATAAAAGGAAGAAAGAAATTTGAGATCCTATTTTTCAACTGTGAGATAAGTTCTTCTGTGAAAGCTTGTCAGCTAAAATATGACATGTCAATATGTGAAGTACTTTTACATATGAAACTTTGAACAATACAGTTCTTAGATTTGACAGTACTCAGGTTTTTCTTTTGTTTATTGAAATACAATTTAGGTCCAGAATAACTGGATTTCCTGAGTAAATAACTATCCCCTGACAGGTGGATCATGCAACTCCTGAATATTCTCAGAATAAAAGATTGGTTGGAGATATTGTGTGCAAATTCCAGGTCTACTACCTGGATTTACTGTACACTTCTGTTTTCATGCTGAGTTACTAGATTTCCATTAGTATACTGTGCTAAACCAGTGGATTTCTAGCCAATTTTCCCTGGAGAAAAATATGTCTCAGAAAATGCTGTGAAGACAAACCAGGTCCAGCATAAATTATTAGTTTGGGCCCTGTATTGTTCTCCACAAGTATTGTGTATGTTTTCTAGCACTGAGTGGGGCCTTACTGGTTGAGAACCCAGCTCTGTTCTACAGGCAGTCTTGTTCACATGACTTGACATACATGTTTTCTTTTCCTTGTCAGATTAAACTGGAATTCACTTGCAGTGAGTGGAATCTTGAAGTAGAGTGTTCATCTCTACACTTTAGAGTTAACACATAGTATTTTAAAGAGACCATTAACCGAATATAAACCCATCCACTGTATCAGTAGATTGGACAGCAATCGTAGGCAAAGCTCAGATTTTGTCTTGCTGTTTACGTTGAAAAACAACTACCACTGGCTTTTCATTTTAAATGTTATTTACTTTCTGAAAGTTCAAAAGAAGATGTTTGCTTTTAGCTGTTTCAGCTCATTCACCCTCAAAAGGAAAATAAAACCAAGGATCCATTCCTAGAGTACATACTTTCTCTTCTCTTTTTATTTAGAAATTAGTGTCTCTGTGGGAAAAAAAAATCTGCTTTCTAAGCATTGTTATTTGCACATTGCAGCAGATTAAATGGCAGAGCAATCAAAGTGGTTACCACTCAACGGCCTTCTCCACTCCAAACTTTCTCTGGGATGCAGTCCCAACAGCTAAGAGAGATGAATGATATATGCAGAGAAACGTACATCATCCCATCTTAGTTTTATAGTCTTGTATGTAAAATAAGCAAAAGCCATGATTAAGTTAATTCCGACAAACTGTGCTGTAAACCATAGCCATTAAAATCTCTGTATCTCATTCAGTCGTCATGGTTTTGGTTTTAGAGAAAATGAATATGTTTAGTGCTATCTCAGCTTAATCTGCTTCTGGACTTAAATCCATATTCCCATTTAAGTAATTTTCAAACTCTGTTTAAAAATGCTAATAATCTCAATATTTTGCAGACACAGAAATCAGATTAGTAGGTAAGATTAGGATGTAATAATATGGAAAGAATTCTGTTTTGCCCAATTTTTCCTTTTCACTGTGTTCAAATTCCACAGAAATGTACCTATTTCCTGAACGATGAACTTAGTGTAACATCACATTGCAACATTTTGCCAGTTCAGTAATGACATTGCAATGTCTCCATTTGCCAGTGCAAGATTTGGAAATGCAGTGATTTGTGGGGCCCTAACTCTGTGGTATGTGAAACAGCAATCTTGACATCCAAGTCCGTTTGAGATGGTTGTCCACTTCCTGTTGATGACCACAGTACTTCCATATGACTGTGAAATGATCTTGGAGCTCTGTCTATTTTGTTGCTTATATGAGTCTTTTGTGACAACTTAGACATGTGTTCGAGTGCCTATATTGGCTAAATCAGACTGTCAACTAAGTAACTGTAGCACTGCATCTCTGGCCTCCTAATTTGAAATTCTAAGATAATTCATTACAGTGAAAATGCATTGTTTTGCAAAATCTACATATGAATGAAATAATTCCTTGCACTGAGATACCAAAATAAGCTGAAATTGTCTTTCCTTTTCCATCACTATGCCAAGGGAATACAACGTACTTAGCAACTATAGTAATACAAAAGAAATACCACCTTCAGTTTTGTGATCAGGAGTCTACTTAGGCTTTGTGAGATAACATCTGTTATTTTAATTTCTCACTCTTAAGGCTATAATGCCTACAAAGAGTTCCTTAATTTTTATTGTCCCATTAGTTGCAACTTTATGTAACGCAGTAAATTTTCTTGAAGGCCCTGTATCATAATGGAAATATATATGTGGAAGGGGGGTCTTCTTCCCATAGAACATAACACATCATATTAGTCTTCAGCAAATAATGTAAATCTCTTCTGATCATTGTAGTCAGCTGAGAAGGCAGTCTCCCAGATAAATGTTCCTATTTCTTCAGGTCCTTAAAGCAGATGTTGCAATTCTTTATTTAAAATTTGTAGGAATCATAGATTTTAATGTAGTCATGATCAAATATGCATTAACAAAATGTGAGAATGGATTTATCACACTCTCCCTCCCTCTGTCTGTCTTTGCTTGCTTCATTTCCTCTGCACAATAGTAAATATAGCTCCAAAAATCCCAGGATAGAAAAATTATATTTCTTCTATGACTCTTAAATCACAAGTATGATTTTATTTGGTGGAACTGAAGGAGGGGCACTTGTATGATTTTCATCACTTTCCTTTTTTTAAATGAAAGAAATGTCCTTTTTTTTTTCATTTTATGTCATGTCTTTCAAGCATTTTCCTTTGTTAAAACTTTCAAGGTTATCTTACTATTACCTTACCACACCCAAGATTGCCACCAGTTCTCTATTACCGTTGTTATCTCAAGGACAGCCCCAAACACTTCCCAATGCCTACAGTTACCATACAGGAGGTGAAACTATTAATACTACTTTACAAAGGATTGGTTGGGTTTCATCTACAATAATGCGCAGAATTATGACCAGCTCTATCAGAATTAGAATGGAATGAGGGCACAGAAAAGCTGATTTGTGTGAGAAGAGACTGGTAAGGTTGGCTTGATTAGCCTATGAAAACAAAGACTGAAAGAGGATGTGCTCTCTGTTTATAAACACATACAGAGTGTGAATAAATGCATCATTCTCAAGGCTAGAGGACAAGGTTGACACAAGAACAAATTGCTTCAATTCATCCATGGGCAAACTGAGGTCAAAAGTTGGTAAAATTTCTAATTACTAGGCATCAGAGTCTGGAAAAACTCCTGCTTTGAGGAAAGAATGAAAAAAACCTCCAAACTCTTTATTTGAACCCTTTTGCAATGGGTCAGTTGGTCCAGTGACAACACGCTCTTTGGAACAGGTGGGCAACCAAGCTGCCAGCTCTTGGCATTGGTAAGAGCTAATGGACAGACAGACTGAAACCTTCTTTCTCCAAAATTGGACTTCTTGTCTCTGTGAAACCTAAAAATTGATTTCTCCTTGTCCTGTCAGGTTTTATTCACCCTCCTTCCCAGAGGCAAGAAACCTAAGGGAGATATAATGGAGCAGGTGATCATGCAGTTCAAGGTCTTCCTTTACTTGTCTTGGAGCTTCATCTGGTTATGCCTTTCCCTCAACTCCTCCTCTTTAGAAAGTGCTGAGAAATTCAGGAAGGGCACAGCACAAATGTGCTATGGCATGGGCAGTGGCAGCCCCAAGGCCCCAGGGGGATGTGCAGTGGCCACCCTTTCCTGCTCTGCCCTCTGCTCACTGCTGCTGGCTTTTAGAGGAGGAAGAAACACTCCTCTCTGAGTGTCGTAATTTTATGTGATGAAGTCCTGTCACGCAACAGAGCAGATCCACTATATTATAAATACTGGAATCATCCTCTTGGCCCAAAATTAAGATATTTCCATAAGAAATGGTATTGCTGCCTTTCTTTGGTGCCTATTACAGGAGCATGTAAATAAATGATTTCCCTCCATGTCTCTCACTAATGGTACAATTGCCCTATGGTGAACAGTAAGTCTCTGCCTGAGCTGCTTATCTTAAAATAATGGGACAAATCTGAATGGCAATATATATTAGGTGTCCAGTCTTGCTTCCCACGGGAGTCCTTGCCTTATATATCAAGATAATCCTCTTCAGTTCCCTTTTCCTAATTCTTCTCTAAAGAGTTATTAATTTAAACCACCACTTATTTCCTTATTTATTTTCCTACTCAAATGAAACGAACATCTAATTTTATCCTTGTTGCATTTGTGATAGGTCAGTCTCCCTCTTATTCCAAGCTCAGACCAATAAAAGAAAGGCTTGGAACTATATATATTGAACTTCTGATGTAAAGAAAAAAACCAACCCCACATAACCTAGCCTAAATTTATACAGGTGCCAACTCAGTTCAACTTGGCCAACTTTCTAATTTTTTTTTGACATTTGATGCTTGTGTAACAGATCATCTGCCATCCACTACACTGTATCCTCCTTTGAAGTGCAAATTAAAATTGTTTCCTCTCATACAATAGTTGCTTTATATAGTTTTCTTAAGTCAGATCCAAAATTCAAGAATGAGAGATGATATTGGAGAGTCATTATATAAAGAGCTTGTCACTCAGACAATGCCAAGTATTTAAAAAATTACAAAGAAATACATAGCAAATAACTAATGGTGAATTAGGCTTTGCATGACATTGCTTTGTTGTTAACCTAAAATCTGAATTTATGATATAATCAGTGGAATTCACAGCATTTAAAATAATAGCTGGCATTAATCTGTAGATGTATATACCTCCTTGACAACCCTGCAAAAATATCATTGGTGTTTGAATTCTGCTGTTATTTCCCAGGTGATGTATAAAAATATAAGATAGTAACCTAAGGGTTAAAATGAGAACACTATCTAAAATGCAGAAAAAAATGCTGACTACAGAAAACATAATTATAGTTTTAAGGCAGAAAAGATAAATTCTTGAGAAATTGAAAGTCTAAATCTCTTATGAAGTTATATTTGGCCATATAATGTGGCCACGCAGGTATCTGTTTTTACATTATTAGAACAAATCTAATAGTCTTGGGTTTACAATGTAGGCATGGTGTAGAATGAAACTAGAAAAACTACTTTTTAAATCCTCGGAGAAAGGATATAATTTAAAATCAAGATAAGTTACTTGAGCTCTCCTTTATGATTGTATTGAAAGTATTTTAAAAACCATATGTATTTTGCTAAAACAGCATTATATATATATTTTTTTTTCTACCTTGCAGCTAGTGAAATCATACAGGATAAATGAAAAGACGGCATCTTAAGCTGAGATAAACCATTATCTGTGGTACATTAAGAATTAATCGACCAGCAATGCAAGATATTACACTGGACACAGCTCATGCTATGTGTTATTTCTCTTTGCAGAAAAATCTATATTTCATAAAGAACACTAATAACAGATGAATTCAGAAACTATGATAATCTGTGAAGGCAAATAAAATACTTTTATGGCAGTCAAGAGAGTAGAAGTTAAAATTTTCATCTCATATGTTTTTCCTCCAAAATTTAAAGGAAATAAACAATACCAGTGTGTGTCCAAAGAAGTTGCTTCAAAATAACACAAGGGTAATATACTGAAACTGCAAAAAAAAATCCAAAATAACTGGCATAGTTGTCTCAACCTAGACAGCTCTTGTCCCTCTTGTCATAGAGTGCTGCTTTTTCAAGAAGCTTGGCTTCCTTTTCGATAGAAAGGTTCCATAATTTGAGAGATCAAGTCTATCTCCTGGTTTCTCCTAAGTTCTTGAATATGATTACAGATCAGAATCTAAAGAAAGAAAAAGATGATGGCATTTCATTACATGAAACAGGTATAACAAAACAGATGTGCTGTATCCTTTGAAAAATGAAAATCTATAAATACACAAATTAGAATCAAAAATAACTGTGGCTTTATGAAAGAGGATGCTAAATTCAGGATGCTAATAGGAGCTCCTTGAGCACCTCCCTTCCTGGGCGCATATCCACAATTTTAAATGTCTAGAAAGTTTGAGGCATCAGCCTCTGTAATTGACAGATTATGAATAAACAGTTCAACATGATAAAAAAAAGATAACAAATTTTAGATTATTTCTACTATTTTACAGAAAAATATGGACACAGAATTAATTTGAAAGCAACCAGCTGACTCTATTTAAGTCCTCGGGAAAAAAAAAAGTGTTTAACTAAAGTTCAAGCTCTTATGTGAAGGCTGGAGTCAGTTGTTGCTTGTGAGCCCATGCTGCTCTTACTCCACATTCCCCAAGGGACTCATCATTCAATGATGAAAAAAAAAAACATGTTCCCAAGCTGCAGGAATTTATGCTATGTAAAGAACTGATT
This sequence comes from Lophotriccus pileatus, assembly GCA_035583135.1. Classification (NCBI taxonomy): domain Eukaryota; kingdom Metazoa; phylum Chordata; class Aves; order Passeriformes; family Tyrannidae; genus Lophotriccus; species Lophotriccus pileatus. The sequence continues at coordinate 20,632,807 of JAWWES010000133.1, forward strand.
TTCTGATTTCCCTAACCTGTTTTAGAGTTAATATTTTAAGCTTAATATTTCACATAATTATGTATTTACTTAGTTATTTTTTCTTTAAAGTGTGTGTCTGTAGACCTGAGTGTTCTGTTGTAAGCATTAATAGGTACCCTATGGAATAAAAATTTGTTTTCAAATTAGGTCTTGCTATAAACAAGCACATTCACACCTAGAATGATCTTATGCATTTTCTTTGCCCTTTTGGTAAATGATGTTTGTTATACTTGCACATTGTTTATAGGTTCTTGATATTCTGTTTCTAGGAAATGAACACTTAAGGCCTGAAAGATTGTCTCTACCTTCACAGCTCCTAAGTAATGCTACACTTAGAAATACATCATGGTATGACTTCCTACTGATTTACACATTATCTGTCAAGGATGCTGTGAATAAATAAAAGATCAGAGGAGGTAAAAGGAGAGGCAGAGAAAAATCTCAAATGAAACAACTAGGCTCAATTACATCTACAAATATTTGGTGAGGTTTGGGCACAGTACACTTTAAACTTTTGCAGCTAAGGGTGGTATGTCACTTGTTTTAATGAGCATGCACACGTTTTTGAGGCTATGGCAGAGCTTGACAATAGCTGTGTATCAATCACAGGCCTCTTGGTCCACTCAGTTTATTTTTTTGTTTCTAATCTGGTGGTCACTGAATTTAACTCTCATGCATATTCTCTCCCCTGCCTTATCTTTCAGGAAATAAATGATGTGGATGTGCAGGAGCTGGTGAGAAGGTCAATTGGAAGGTTAACAATTATTCGACAGACATTTCCAGTTCCCCAAAACATAAGTCAGCGCTGTTTCCGTGGCAACCACAGAATATCTTCATCACTGTGTGATCCGAAGGACCCTTTCTCCCAAAGCATGGAGGTAGTTCATATACTAGTCTATCCCCACCTGGGAACTGTCTTTCTGGATAAGTTCTAAGTTTTTGCCCAGGGGCTTAGTTTAACTTAATATTATTTTTCATGTCCTCTCTGATGTGTAGCTTAATAGCTTATGGCATGACGAGGAAATATTTCGGTTAGGGTGGGTGAATGTGGCCGATGGAGAACAGCAACTTGCCTGCTCCACAGTAATAGAGACAAACATCCAGAAAAGCCACCTGATCTCCAGGTAGTAGGGTATTCATTTTGTTGCCCTGCTAAATTTTAACTTTTGTCATCTCACCAAGAAGAATTTCCTCCCTGTAGGCAATGTCTCCTGAGCTGCTGTGCTTCTCTAAGCCCCAAATATGTTGTCATTTGGAAAGTCTTCCTGGGGATCGCCCACATCATCTGTTTCAAGTGTCTTAGTGTATACATCTAAATCTAAGTTCCAAAGAGGCCTTATTTTCAGGGTTGTTAATCACAAATTACAATTACTTGTACCACAATTTTAGCAGTTAATTACCACATGAATTCAGCAACAAGATCATGGTCATTGTCCTCCTGACTTCACATAATGTTTCCAAGAAAAAGTACTGTCTCTCTCATTAGGCTTCATCATGAGAATGCTACGGCAAATCAAGAGTGTGAAATTGTCTTAACGTGTTGATTTTACTTTCTTTTTTCTGTGTTCACTTTTGTGGCTGTGGAAATATGACTGCATATTATTGTTTTTAACAGTGGAGGAAGAGTAAAGGAAAACAGTGGGAAAAAGATAGAGAGGTTTTGAAGAGTATTTGCTTAGAATGAAAATGTGTAAGTGGAAAAGGAGAAGTCTTGCCCTGTTCCAGATTAGCTGTAAGAGCCTTTGTCTTACTAATTGTGGACAAAACAGCCGGTAAACAATAATTGATGACATGAAAAACTTTGGCTGTAGCACACTGCACAGTGTTCCTAGTAGAGTTCTTAAAATAAACAGGTCTGTGTAAGGTCCATAGATGCACTGGATATCTCTAGAAACTATTTAGGAAGTGCAAAAATTCTTTAGGCTGTGCTATTCTGTTATGGCAGCATGGTCCTAAGGGGAACTTGGGTAGTCTACAGACAATGTGTTAAAGCTGAGGGTGTGATTACATGCAGGCACTAGAGACTGCAAAGAGCAGTTTTCATGAACAAGTTTCTAACTACAGCAAAGCAGAAAACAAAAATCAGGTTTTGATGGGAAGCTTCATGTTTTGATTTATCTTTCTCTTCATTTTCACTTTCACTTTAGCAGTTGACTGACTCAAGGAAAGATAAGTTCAAGAAATCAAAGTTCATTCTCTACAAATTGGCAAATTCCATTTAATGTGTTAGATTGAATCCCATGCCTTAACCTGTGCTTCGTGATCAACGTATAACTTGGAGAGCTATACTATTTCTATTGAAAGCTTTCATAACATTTTGGTTCAAAGGAATGATGGAAGCTTTACTGGCTTAACTGTTCACAAAAAGCAGTTCACTTGTTTTTTTATCCTTTCCCTGAGACAGCTGTTCTTCATTATTAGCTGAGTGAGACAACATTAGAAACTGAAAGGAAAGAAAACTCTGACACAGTTTCCCCTGTGTCTTCATATGATGCACAGACCTTTGAGTAGCTGTGGGGTTTATTTGCTGCTTCTTTGTTCTACCCAACAATATTATAAATTAGTTTCTAATCCAGTGGGGAGTTGGAACAGTTTATAAATTGAAATTACTAATGCTCTTTTTTTTTATGACATTGAAGTGTGACTAATCAGAAACATTCTCTGGAAATTATAAGGGTGGATTTTTCATTTTTTTCTGAATTACTCCCCCTAAAGTCTGTGTGAATAATTAATTTTTTTCAGCATCTTTATTAAAACACTACAAAAAATATTTTGGTGAAGATGCCTCATTGTATTTCTGGAATTTTTCTAGTTGAAACAACTAGTTTTATCGTTTTGGAGGCAGGAAGTTAAAACCTGGATTCACAGAAGTATTTAGTACCATAACTTTTTTGTCTAAAAACTATGTGCAATATCATAGCTATGCATAAAATTACCACTGTAAATCCAGATTAATCACTTATCCCTAATCTGATTGCTAAATACCTTTCTTCTATGCTCTGGAATAAAAAATTGCATATGAATTTTGAATTACATCAGCAGAAGGTTATGCAGTTAAATACTACTTGGTAATGGAAGTGTCCCCCCTCTCATCTAAGAGATGTGGAATAAATAAAGGATCAGTAGAGGATACAAGGCAATGCATTAAATGCCCCAGTAAATTTACGTTGGAAATTAATAAAGGTGTAAAGTGACTTTAAATTACAATCCTGCTCTGTTCATCAGGGCAGTTACTAATGAAGCATACTTCTGGTAGTGACAGGAAAGGGTGATTTTGAGAAACAGGAATTAATTGCAGTGTCTTTATCATTGCATTATCAGTGATTGATTGCTGTAAATGTTAAGCTGAACTATTAGTGAAGGAATAACAATGCTTAATTATTGCTGAACTCTGTCCTCCTGAGCCCTCTTAATACTTGATGAAGGCCCAGCTATATTACTCTCAGATTAGCACGTACATCCTTCCTCATGAACTGTGACAATTGTCTTCTATTCCCATGACAGTAGGTTACAGAAGCTACCTTGAAAGCAATGTCAATTTGTTGGGAAATGATGACTTGGCATCTGAAGCCCTTCATATACCAATTTAGTCTCATTAGTGACCTTATTGCCTCTCCCTCCAGCAGTCGTGTGAGCACTTTTTTTTTTCCCTTTGGCAAAGGCTTATATAAAAAAACCCTTGCCTCACTACACAATGATAATTCCTTCCCTCCCCATTCCAGCAAATGTCCCTCTAGTGCTGACTTCATTGGGGAAATACAGTTTTAGCTGAAATGCTTTGAATTCTTTGTAGGTTCATTCACAATACACAGGCAAATCATCCAAGTTGTTTTAAAAGTGCTTGATTAATCTGAAACTCAGATCCTCAATCCATGTTTTTAATCCTGTTATGCACAGTGATGCCTGGCCTATGCATCTGCAGATGCAAAGTAAATTTGTTCCTGGGTGAATACTGAAATGGAAATGTTCATAGCCACTGCAGTCACTGGAGAAGCCTGAGTAAGAATAAAGAAGTGTCTTCCAGAAAGACGGAGTGAACGATCATTATGATTTAAAGAAAAAGGGCAATAAATATCAGAGGTTCTGTGTATCTGTGGTAGTAACAATGTAGAGTTGTAAAGGTAATAGAGGATTCTGGGAATTTATCAGAAGGGAAAGCATCAGACAATTAGATCTCCTTTGGCAAAATGTGGAAGGCAAAAATCTCAAGTAATTCTGGCCAGTAAAGGAGAAAAACTCCTTCTTTCCTGGATGCTTGGCAGGGAAGGAATCTGTGACATAACCCTCCTGGGAACAGTGTAGAGCAGGTAGTGGATGACACAAGCAAAGCCAACATAAAGATGGAATTTACAAAAGAAAAAAAAAACCATAAAAGTAGGTTATATGGAAAAAAGTAATTAGGCAGGAAGAGAGATGGCGGGGCGGGGGGGGGGGTTGTGCTCTTTTTTAAGGTGATGTGTTGATTTGCCAATCAGTGTCTCACATATTCAGCATTATTGTGTTTGCTTGCCATATAGGCCCTCCCAACAGCAGTGGGACTTTCCCAGTCTTTGGATATATTTAAACAGCAGAATAGGGGCATTCTCCACAAAGTTGATGTACTTTCTATTGTAAGCTTCTTTCTGCTAAAAGATTTTGAATGTGGTGGAGAAAAAAATGCAGCAGCCTTGTCTCAGTTAGCAAATTGCCACTGGCTAATTTGTTGTCAGGCACTAGGAATGCTCTACAGACCCCGTTATCAGGCAGCTGAGGAAACCGAGTTTCCCTCAATAACTTCAAATGGCCAATAGGTTATCTAAAAATAATATTCCCAAAGGTCCTTTTCATTTCTGAACATAATTTTTCTTTAAGAGAACTTCCATTCAGGACAGCTGAGGGGTTTTTTTTTTGTGATACTGTCAGTAACTTAAATGTTCTTGCCATTTGAGAACAGAAAAGACTGATATAAAGGTATATTGTAAATTACTTGTTTCAGAAGTGTTCATGAATTCTGAGCTTCTGTTATTTTACATTTAATTGTATCTTTCACTTCTGACTTTGTACTGTGGGCATTTAAAAGTACATATATAGAAATAGTACATGGGTGAGTGGAACTGGCACACAAGTGATATCTTTTCTTGAGTTCAACTGTTCTGTCTTTGATCCCAAACTGGAACTTCCTCGCACTGTATGCATGTAACTATGCTCACAGTGAAACACATACGTCTTTACTCCAGAAGAGTTTTATCCTGTGAGGAATTAGCAGCCAATGCCAAATACTTCAACAGGAATCACTACAAATTGCAGAATCTACATGCAGTTGCACTCTGCACACTGACAAAGATTTCACTGAGTTGTGTTTCACGCCAGAAATTGACTCAATCACAATTGGTTATAAAAATCAGGAGCAAAAAAACCAGTGAAATTATTTATTATAAATTTTCAGAGTTTCTACTTTTCAAAAAAGCAAAACAGCCTTGAAGATAATTTAATGGTGCCCAAATATCTGGCGGCTGAAAATTGAACTTTGTAAGCAACTGGTTAAAAATAAAAGAAAGTCTGTTTACGTTCATGAGCAAGGCTTTAAATCTGGCAAGTGTAGCTGTGCCAGTGATTGGGCTGCCTGTGCTTCTCGTGTGTGTAGCTGATTGCTGCAACTCACTTGGAGCATTACAGCCCCTAGATACAGATTTTACCAGACCTTAAAGGCATGGCATTTTTACACTTACAAATTCTTTTTAATACCAAATAAGGTGTTTAATTACCAAAGGATTATGGGTGAGGCAAAGCAAATGATAAATTCTTGCTGCTTGCAGGAGACTACAAATAAAAATGCTAATATTTCCCTTTTCATCTCCTTACAGATTTCAAACCTGTATATATATGACACTGTCCTCCTTTTGGCAAATGCCTTTCATAAGAAGCTGGAGGACAGGAAGTGGCACAGCATGGCCAGCCTCACCTGCATCAGGAAGAACTCTAAACCCTGGCAAGGAGGACGATCGATGTTGGAAACCATCAAGAAGGTACCTTTTCCCTGCATTTCCTCATCTTTGATTTCTAAAATACTTACGTGAGGCAGTATTTCCTGCTGGGGTGCGTATTACTCTTGTCAATACCAGCAGTACAGTTTTTATATTTTCTCAGTTCCTGAATGACAGTAGTCTTTATTTGGTTTTGGCGGTTTGGTGGTTGTTTGGGTTTTTTTCTGTGTCATAAATAATCATATTGAAATAAATTCAATGAGTTTGGTTACCAAAACGACCAAGCCAGTAAGATGTTCAAATAAGAAAAATGTCACAGATGAAAAAGCGTCACTGTTGAAAAAGTGTCACAGGTTAGGAAGAAAAGCAAATAAATTTGCTATTTGTAAAAGAAGAAAGTAAAAATTGCAGAATTACACTTGGGTAATGTTCTGTTATGCTGCTTTTGACATTAATATAGTGAAATCACAGAAAAGAGAGTGAGGAAAACCTTAACTTATTTAGGCTTATATCCTGCCATTGCAGACCTGTCCCTGCAACCATCCAATGTCTTTATCCAATGTCAAACTCTCGCTGTTTCCCTGTGATTATGATTTCATACCTTAATCATGCCCGTTGCCCAAGATGCTTTTCCTGTTCTTCAGTCCTTAAAGATAATTTTTCTTTGTTATTTCCTTTCTTCATGATGTTTACAGCCTTCATGTACTTACAGACAAATATCACAGCCTTCCAGATCAGTATTTAGTCAATATACATAGGCTCATAGTTTACTTCTCCCTGTAAGTTATTCACCTCATTCTCCTTATGTTATTGATGTCTTTCATAAAACTGCCTTCTCATTTGTCTGCATGTATTTCTTGGTAATATATACTTACATTTAAAGTGCTGGCAGTGCCAACATTGTAAATAAAAAAAAAAAAAAAAAACAGGACAGAAAAAAAAAGATTTGAAAAATTATGCTTTATTTGTAGCTTTCACTAAAGGACATAAAAGTAATGTAAAATATAATGTTGTCTCAAGAGGTTGCCGTTCTGCATTAAGTATTTAGCTAAACCAGAAATTATGATGATGCAGGCAAAATGTAAGGCTCCTTTGAGCACTGCTTATATTTTACCCAGCCTCGGTTTAATCTGCATTAACTCCAAAATAACAGTTCAAAGCTTTCTTTGGTGTCTGTTCCCAGTTTCCATTCTAGCAGTTTGAAATCATGAGACTGGAAGAATAATCCAGGACATGTTTCTTATTTGAGGGGCAGGATATGGCTTTAAGGGGCTCTAAACTATTGCTCTCAACCTATCAGAGCAATTTCAAATTCACATTTGGCAGTCTGATGTATTTCAGTCAAAGCTGGTTCTCTTTTCAACTTGGATTTTGTAAATACTGCTGCACGCTTTTTCATTAATAAACTAAATGCAATTTCTACTTAAACAAATCCAAATACGATGCTTGAGCTGGAAAAGTCAAAATACCCACTTCTACTTTAGAATTAGAATTTACTATCTGAGCTGGAGTTTCAGGCAGAGTCTGGTAGCCCTGCTATCATCTCTAAATTGAGGAGTCCTGCACCATGGAAAGGGTGGCTGACTCTTTTGTATTATGATTATTTTCTTTGTTAATTTGTTTGTCAATGCAAGACTGATGCTGTTCTCTTCTATAGACATACCACCATACTGTCTCTCAAACAGTTTATTCCATTCTTTGCCACGTCATCCTAGGTATCCAGTTTACCTTTTTCCAATTCTCATCTCTTAAAATGATGTGATTAATAAAACAAATTCCTTCTGTGACCTCTCACAGAAGAGCTCTACTGTGTGGAAGATTAACCCTGAAATATGAAAGGAAATGGCTAGAAGAAATATGAAAGCATTCAGGAGCAAGTGGAAATTCCAGAGTTGTTGTTAACTTGCTAAAAAATAAATCAAATGCCAAGGAAATCCCTGATATGTGCAGCTCACCACACTTGCATCCTGTTGCTTTTGGGTTTCTCTGCTGCTTCAATGAGATGGCTTTGATAAGAAACTATTTTACTGGTGTAAATGGAATAAAGAAAATACTCCTTACACTGCATTGTGCTGATGGAGATGAATTTCAAGAAGTAACATGCTAAAATGGAAAGTCAAGATTTAATCCAAATGAAATACAGAAATTTCCTCTATGTCTGTGTGTGTATATGAGTTGCATTTCAATCCATTTGCAGAGGAAAGCTAAAGATTGCAGCTGAGAGCTGGAATTGCACAAAAGTAGGAATCCTCCTTTAGTTTTGTGGCCTACTTTACCTTTTCTTTCACTACATCACTTTTGTAGAAGAACTGCAGGATCACAGCTATGTACTTTTGCAATTAAAAATTTGGCATTGAGGAATGTCTGATGAGGTATCAAAAAACCAGTAAAATTAAAAACTAAGGAAGGGGAAAATAAAAAACACTTAACCTCTCTTCTTGGCAACGCTTCTATTTTTCATCTTGCCTTTTTTTTTTTTTTTAATACGTTTTTTTCTCCTGTCATCCTGGAGAATCCTCTAAAACCAACTGAAGTACAATTATTTTTTTCTCAAAAACATACCAGTTTTCCTTAATTCTGAAAGAAAATGGGAAAAAGTTACCAATTTCTGAATAAAAAGTTCTGCATTTTCCTTTTGAAATTACCACTGCTTCAAAGGTGTGTAAAATGGAATATAATAAGAAGAAACTTATATAGTTCAGGATGAAGATACATTCTGAAATTTCTTAAATACTTCCTGGAAAAAGAACTTCTGTCTTCTGCACAATCTTAATTCTCCGTTCATGATGATCTGTATTTTAGAACAGAAATCACCATCTTGTCTTAGATTGTCCCTCATCTCAGTGTAGTTTCACTGGGAGTCAAATTGTAGTCAAGTATGGTGGTGGAGGGAAAAAGAATTAAGGAAGAGATGTCTGATTCCAGCCTGCCTGCCTTAGCAGAGGACCAGCAGCTGAAGTAGTTGTTCTCCTGGCAGCAGCAAAGCAGAAGCACCACTGAGCTTTTACTACTAAAATCAAGCAGGAAAAAACTGGTTCTAGAGGAAGTTTTTATAGAAGAAATATCTGTCTTCTGGACTTCAAGATCCAGAAACAGGAACATCTGGCAGTGTTTTAACTGCAGAGGGAAATCTTTCTTTGACTTCTGGAGGGAGAAATAAAAAAAGGGTTGGGAAATCTTTATAAGCGGCACACTGAAGAAGTAAGAGAAAGGGATGCTGATGTTCTACCTGCAGCAGCAGTTGTTAAAAATAAATACACTGTTTTTTTATGGTAGCTCTTTATGAGGTAGTAGAAGAGACTAGAGAATGAGAAGGAATTGGAGTTTCAAACATTTCTTGAAATGGCAGAATAGCTGTCTAAATCATTCCTTATTGTCATTTGTTACTTTTCACTGTTGAACATTTGAGTCATGCATCACTATTTCTACAAACAACTCCAAAAGCTGTTTTTTTCTGTGTGAATTCAGTTGATTGGACAAAGCCTAAGGAAAACATTTTAAGCCCACTACAATTATTTAAATCTAATATCTGTTTCTACCCATTCTGGAACAGAATAAATAGTTAAATTCATCAGGAAACACAATCCTTCTAATGAATTTGGCCAGCTTTAGCAATTGGTTTAAATTCACTTGTATAATACAAACTATCCCCAAACACATGCTTACTTGCTTATTTCTCAGTAAAGCTATTTCACAGTCATAGAAATAAACATCACTAGAAAATAATTCTACTGTTGGAAAAATTAATCTTCCTGAATAGCCCGAGAATAAATGTAAGTAGGATTATATGGAAGAACAACTCAGGAAAATGACATCAAGTTTCTGCATATATCTTCTCTCACACATATTGGGTCTCTTCCCAGTCACACTTGTTTAGTTCACTGACAAACAGCAAATTTTTCAGAGCTAGCAGCAACATACAGCCTATTCGCCTATTCCTTTGTGGGAAACGAGCTGTACATTGTGGTGTTTCATGAATCATAGTTGGAATTGTCAACTAGTTCTGGTCTCAGAAATGTCGTGACATTCAGTGGTGTCTTGCAAAAAGGATTCCAAATTGTTTTTCAGGTAGTGGATTGGACTGTCTGTGCTAGCAGCTAAAAATGGTGTGTTGAGTTGAAAACTCAACAACGTTCTCAAGATCAGATTTTTTCAAGAATAAAATGTGAAACTCATATTTAATGTTTATAGCATTTTTTCCTGCCTATAGCCACATTTTTTTATCCTTAATGTAAAGTAGCTACTGACTGAGAATAACCATATATTGAAAAAAAAAAGAGGAAGTTTGAACAGAGGCTGTGAGAGAAAGTACAATATTTTATAGCTGATGATTGGCAAGCTGACATTCCCAAGTGAGGTCCTGACTGCTAGGTAAATAGTGCTTTCTTCAGGGACTTACAGTATAGTTCTGCCTAAGCATATATAAACTGTAGTTTGTCTTGCCAGTCTAGATGGGACTCAAGTAGGCTTTAACTATATTGCCAAGCTTTCTAACAGCTCTGCAAAGCCCAGAGCAGTGATCAGAAACGTAAGTAAAACGTTTTTGTCCTAAAACCTGACATTTCACTGTTCAGTTTTATATGTGTCAAGAAATTGCATGGTTGCAGCTCAACCTTAGAGGAATTTGAGAAGGGAGATAACAAATGTGTCTTCATTTTCCCCAAAATAGCATTGTTTCTGTAAGTTAAATGGAATGAAAAATTTCTTTGACTCTTGCCCATTATCATAATTAACACTGAAATCACTTGGAAAAATCTCATCCAGAAGTTACTGGAGCAGTAGCTGTCATACAGATGGTCATTTCCTCCGTGATCTCCTTCCACTATACATTAGCAGAGGAATAAAACACATGCCATAAATCAAGTAAGTGTTCCAGAGAGATCACACTGTGAAAGGCTATGCGTAAAAATTGGAGCAGTGTCCTGAAAATCTTCCTAGGCTGTCCCACGCTATCAGCCTTAAGCAATAAACCGGATTTGTGTAAGCCCTGTAAAAAGGCTGTGTGGGACAAAGAGGAGGAGAGAGCAATAACAGGATTGCATGGCCTATAGGTCCAACAAGATAGGTCCCGGGTAGGGAGGAGAAATCAGGGCCTTCAAGAAATTTTCTATAAATTTAATATTGTTGTTGGCATTATTCTTCACTGTTTTGTCTTTCTGCCTCTGCGCTTCCCAAGGCAGGAGCATTCCCGTCTAATCTGAGCTCTTATTACACGATTTGCAGATGTACAGTCTAGAAAAGAAAGCTCTGATCAAAGACACTCAGACACTCCTACGTGAGAAATTTTCAAAGAATGATAGAATTGCCAGAATAGATAAATGAGAAAAGATGTTGTTATGGTTACCACTGGATCCCAGACAAATAAAACTAAGAAATTTACACTTTGTATCTGGCCTCAACAGTTGCAGCCATTTTAAAATATAGGTAAATAAACTTATACATATTTTTGGACAAAGATTAAATTCCAAAATAAGTTAGATAAATCTGTTAGCCTGTACTGAATGTAAGAGGACATATATTGCCAAAAAATCCTGTGTTTTCTTAACAAGTGGATTTGATTACTTCAAATGTTACTGAGGTGAAATGCTTCTTTAAATTATTTTTTCATCATACTTGCTCAAATAAGAACAAAGAGTATAGAATATAATAAAAAAGTTGACTTAAATTTTAAAGTGCTGTCTCAAGTCTCAAAAAATCATTTACATTTTAGACATGATTCTATCTTCTTTTTCCTTAAATTATTGAGACCACTCTCAATCTTGAAAATAATCACTTTAATTTTCTAGATTGAAAATTCCATATTTTATAGTTCTGTTTTCTGTATTTTTATCTGTACAAAGCATCTGTGTTAAGACATTGCAAATTTTTTTGTGAACATTTCCTTTCTTTTATCATTTTGCTCCAGAGTTTTCCCTTCCCTTTTCCAGGTCCTGCTTGTGGCTCACTTGAAATCAGGATGCTGCTCAGGGGGTCTATAACAGTTTGATTAATTTTCATACTTTACCTACATAAGACCCACAGGTTGTGGGGGGAAATAGGCAGTAATCTAGGAAATATTAAGTATAATATAACAAAATCAGTGTCTGGTAAGGAGTCAGAGTGGTGCAGGACTGGGAACAGGTGTATATATGCTGCCAGGGAGGGCAAGTCAGACAGATGGAGGCTTTGAGCAGTCAGCTGGGCATCCTAAGTCTTGCAGGTCTGTGCTGCTTTACAGGCATTTTGACATCACATGTTCCATGAAATTCTGCTTTAATTAATCAAAAAGCCAGATAAGACCATATGAGCAGGAAGGTATTTGTGACAGCCTTTTCTTTCTGGTTCATGAGTAGGATGAAGTCAAATTTAAGTTAGCGGGAAACATTCATATTTGTGCAAAGCAGTTATTTACCAAAGCATACGTTCAAGTGATTTTGCAGGTAAAATAAAGCTGACTCCTTCTTTACTCTGAACCAGACAGAGATGTGCTAACCCAACCTAAAAGCTGCGAAGGTGTGGGTATTACAGGATTTTGCTCAAGATAATAAATAACCTGAGTGTTGTGCTAACCACAGCAACATGTGTCAAAATTGCTTGGTTTGTTCTCACCAGTGATGAAATGACCTGGAGTCTTCCTACAAAAGACTGTACAGATGTGCCCTTAATTAGGATGTTGGGGGGGTGGTTCCTTTCTTTCCAAATAATTTTTGTTCTACTAAGTAATAAAAAAGTAAATATTATAGAAAATATTTTTTAAAAAGCATTGAAAATTTACATACACAAAGTATTGTCTTGGTTTTAACTGTAAATGGCACCTCATGAAATATTTCTGTATTATTTCCTGTTAATCCTTGTCTCTAGTAGTCTCTAGTAAATTTTAAAGGCATTCTCTCAATAATCAATTTCATTATGTTTGTTATAATCATAGTAATGTTTTATAAAAGGATGACAACATTTTATTAGTTCATAGCAATCTCCAATAGAGATGTAAATTTTGTATTCCTTCCTGGATTTTCTCCAAACTGAAGATACAAGAATAGAGCTTTTAAAATCATGTTTCAGCAAGGCTCACAGTCTTAGCTAGGTAGCTTATATTGCAAATTTTCCAGTTTAAATAATAAAGCTCTTAGGTAAAACATCAATCACAGCTGCAAAATTCTTGCCTTATGTTTTGGGGAAAAGCTATAAATTTCGTATACTTTTATGCCAGAGGCAGATTGTTTTGTACATACTTAAAATATTGTTCACAGTTTTTGAGGGAGAGGGTTAAACATCTAATTTTCCCTGAATCTGTAAACTGAAGAAATTTTTAATGGATAAAGGTTTGCATTTCACATGCTTCTGTTGATTTTACAGTTCAGGTCATCATAGTTCTTATACAAAGATGAAATGTACGTCATGTTGAATTAATTCTGGAATATATTTTGAGTAGGGCTGTGGTGTGTATAGCCCTTTCAATTCTAATTCTTTGTAGGATATGTTCACTGTTTCGTCTTTACTATTTTAACCCCTTCCAGCTAAAATGTGAAAAAGCTAAAGCAAGCTTGAAAATATGCTGCATTGCTGCCCATGTCATGTATTCTCAGTAGTAGAAAAGAGTTGTGGAGAAAAACAGAAAAATCACTACATTCAGCTAGACAAGCCCTTCACTGTTTGTGCAAATCACATATGATGAGCTCAGTAAGCATGTAAATATATCTGAAACTCATCCTGGCCTTATGTGGAAATCCTTTATTTGGGGGAAGAAAGCAAAAATCAACAAAATTAGTTTTTTGTGCAGTTTCTTTTATATATATGTGTCTAGTTTTGCTTCCACTAAAATTAGTTGCAAAATTTTAAGGTTTTTATTTTTGGAGTGTCAATACATATATGCTGATGGGCCAAAGAACAAAAATTGGAGTGAAAATATTCTAAGAGTAAGACTGTTGCTTGTATTGCATCTGCTTAACATTGCTGAGTTTAATTTTTCTGTAAAGAACTTAAATGATACAGGAACAATTTAAACTTCAGAATTTTTAGGGAAACATGATCTTTGGAAAACTATCCAATTCTGCTAGTTACCTATGTATTCTGAATAGTTAGTGCATAAATCCCCTAAAGAAATAAAAGGTTATTACAATTACTCGCTTGTGAGTCTTTATTCCATTTTCCTTTTTTTTTCCAATAGGGTGGAGTGAATGGCTTGACTGGAGAACTGGAATTTGCAGAAAATGGAGGGAATCCCAATGTGCATTTTGAAATTCTGGGGACAAATTATGGAGAAGATCTTGGCAGAGGAATCCGCAAGGTGAGGTTACTTGTATTCAAACAAGAGATTATTTTTACTGATTTTTTAAAAACCTCTCTTGTGTTCCGTGTTAATAGAAAAGCATTTGGTGGCAGATAACATGGTGTTGTTATAAGTAAAGGAGTAAGAAACTGGAGAAAAGCCTTGAACTTCAAGATACCTGTCTATCTTATCATTTCAGAGGCCTTGGAGTAGGTTGTGTTGATCTAAAGATGTCATTTGTAATGTCTTAAGCTGCTGGTTGAATGTCCCAAATGACCCGTGAAAGCTGTTGTTTTGTAACTCTTGCAACCCATATCCAAATTAGTGAATTTTACATTGAATTGTGTTTAGAGCACCCAGATTGATTTCTGATACTTATAGTCAAAGTGGTTTCCTGCACCTGTTAAAAGAATGAAGTTCATGGATATGGAAAGAGAAAATCTGTTGTAGTATAGATAAAATTTCTGTGGTCTCTTTATTAAATAAGTGCATGGTGTCTTAGTAGGAATTAACTTTTACGGAAAAAGGTAACATGCATGCAGTTGCCAGAAACAGTCCAAATGCTTGGACTCAGATTATTACAGGGAATGGCATACATCTCCAGCAAAATTACTCTTTCTTGGTTGTTGACTTTTGCCAACCTAAAACTAAATTTAAGTCCTGTGTAAGAAATTATGGAAACAGGTCTCTATTTGCAATGCATATCCTTAACTTTGAACAACCTCTCATCTGTTATGTCAAAAATCATATGATACTTCATAGGTAAATAAAAGATTAATAGGATTTTCCAAGAACAACTTTCCTTCAAAGACAGACTTCCTCAAAAATACCAAGATGTCTTCACTTAGTGTATCAGATCATACTGGGTTTATATGTGAGGAACCTGAAGTGATTGTCTGAAAGCAAATAGTAGAGTTTTCTTAATATTTGTAAACTGATTCCATGTGTCAGTGTCACTGTATGATGAAGTACATCATTTGTCTGCATACCTTCTGGAGTAACAGATAAATGCTCTGAAAGAAGGAAGAGATAAATAAGAAGTCTAAAGTGTCTCAAAACTGAAATTTCTTCTCTGCTATTCATTGGAATTGTTATTCTGTTCCTGCTGTTTCATCTCTTGTCAATACCCTAATGTACACACATGCCTATAATTATGTCACCTTGAGCAGAGACCCTGACAAATGCTTAGAAACTACACAGAACTGGATCTTGTTGATATTTGGAGGTACTTCACAACATCTTTAGGAGATCAGAATGTTGGAAAAGTCCTTATTCCCTTACCTATAAGTTCTGCTTGTTTCAACATATTTTGACTTGACTTATTTTCCATGTCATGCATTGAGGAGCTATTTATTGGTTGACTTTGACTGGGTTTTTTTTTTACTTCAGGCCTGTCTAGGTGAATGTCTGAGTGAAGCACTAAATTATGTTCTTCCATTCCCAAAAATATAGAAGAGAAACGGAGACTCACAGAAAGGTCTTGGAAATATAGAAGTACAAGAAGACTTCCTAGCTTTTCTAACTCTTTTCTGATGGTATAATTTAGAATCGTAGTGCTAATTTAATCTATGGTACAGTTTATTTTAAAAAAAGATGTTAAAGACCATGGGCACACATAAGTTGTGCAAAACAATGGGATAGTAGAAACAGGCTTGTTGAACCTTCCTTGTTTACTCTTCATGATAGTTCAGGGACAAAGAGACATTCACTGTCTTTGTAAGGAAATAGATTTGAAGTTGGTCAAAGAGAATAGAGCTTTGCACTCAAGTTTCTCAAGCAATCCTGCTTGAAGTCAGTTCTCCTTGTGTTCTGGAGTCATTTATACTTCTGTAAAGTTCACTTATATTCATAAGTGAATATTCCTAGGATTCAAAAAAGCTGATAGTTTAGGATACAACAAGAATTCATGTTTATGTTTGCTTTATTTGGACAAATTAAGCCATGTATCTAGAAGAAATTGTCTTCAAGTCCCTTCCTTCAACTTCCACGGGCTAAGGTCATACCTGGAAAGCAGTGGCAGAGTTCATGTGAAAGTTCATTGTATAGGGCTCCGTCATCCAGCGACGAATTAGCAAATTCAGGAGTGGGATTTGCCTGAAATAGAAATTTTGCCCCAATATGACTGTAAATGTTACCCATCACCTTGCAGACCATGGATCGCGTAGTCTATGTTTGTTGCCAGAGTCAGGTTCTTGGAGTAATACATTCAGATTGCTGCCAGGTACTGATTTTATTGACACCAGTTGTATTATGGTCCCTAAGGAACTGAAGAAAAACTTGTGCTTCTACACATCATACTGTGGCTTGCATTTGTGCAGATGTAGTTATATTCAGTGGGAGACACGGGTGTATTTCTGACATTTTTGTGTTGGCATTTGTCTGTTGGTACTTGACATTTGAGTATGTATTCTTTGACATTTAAATTTCAGTGCAATACTTTTATCTATACTGTTGAAATAAAAGCTGCCATTCCTGTGAATAACCATACAACAAACAACTGAACAAAAGGGAGTTGATAGCTCAGAGTACTGTCTTATATCTTAGTGGTGTAGAAAACAGCACTGCAGAAATAAAGTGGCTCTCATGTTTCTTTCAGTGCTCCTTGTAATTCAGAATGGGCTCATCCTCAAGGGCTCTGTGCTAAACCTTTTGAAGTTTAGAGGACTTTATTCCTGTTCCCACACTGGTTTTTCTACGACCTGTGGACATCTGAAGATGTGGTGCATTTTGCTCTGCCTCCATATCCCTATTAGCATACACCCACCTCCTGTACATTTCTCTTATCTTTTGAAAATGGTTTAGGTTGTTTCCTCCCAGTGGAGGAGTAAGATGCCATACCAGGCTCTCACATCAATTACTTTCTGCACCAGGATGTTCATGCCAAGGCTGTCTTTGCATTCCGGACACCTAATGATGCCTTGGAGAAAGGGTAAAGCCATGAGCATGCAGAAAAACAGGTAGCCCAAGTGGGGCACCTGGGTTACCCCAGGCACTTTGAGCCCTCTGCATTTTTCCATTAGGATTGTATGGTTCAGTCCTAGCTCATTTTGATTTGATTGTCTTTAGGAGGAAATGTTTTCTGTTTTAATCCGGGGGACATCTGTAGCACTAAGCATTTCATGTGAACAGGGTTGAAGGCCTCTGGCCTTAATACCTCACAGATGCATTGTTCTTCTCTACTTCTGCCAGTGCAAATGGCAGGACTTTCCCTGTGGAGTCAATGCATACAGGTTTTTATTTCACAGATTATTAAAGGTTATGTGCAACATTCCATAGTTGTGCTATTTTTTCAGAATTGGGAAAGTTGTTTTGCATTTTTTGCTGTCATTCTGGTAAAATAATTGCTACTTCCACTTTGTCTGAGAACACTTGTTGATCATGGTACCGGTATGTCTTTGTAATACGCTATATAATTTTTTTTTTACATTTGCATCAGGGAACAACATATGTTCCAAGCATATATTTTCATCTTCATAAAGTTGCTCTTCTCTTCATAAAGTGTCTCTTCATATAAAGTTAAAACTTATTTTTTGCATCCTTTATCTCTTATTCCCTTTTGTTTCATTACGTAAAAAGAGAAGTTATGCAGCTCATATTAACACCATTTAATAACCACGAGCACATAAAGTATTTCTTTCTTGGTTAGCTTCTTGGTCAGCTACTTGAGGTAAATGATTTACCTGTTCCCTTTGTGGTCATGACCAAAGGTAGAGCAGTGTAATGTGGCTTTAAAGATGTACATGTATCAGCACCTGGTATTTTAAGCTATGATCTGTGTAGCTGTTTCTAAATGCTGACAAACAATTTATGATGTGACTGAAAGATATCCTTGCAATTTATAGAGACATTATTGATGGTGTATTTTCTAGTGAGTTGAAAATAAATGTTCCTGTGTCTGACTGCTTTGCCTCTAGTGTTGATGGAAAAGATGGACCTGGCACAGTACTAACATGATCCTCTTTCTAAAGCAACTTTAAATACATAGTTAGCCTGCTAAAAATTAAGTAAACTACTTAGTACTAAAGATGAAGATACAATTAAATACCTTGGCGAAATAAGACCTGCTGTTCCAGTTCAGCACAGTGCTTAAATTGTGCTGTAAGACCACTGAAGAGTACCATTTCCTTCCTTCATTTAGTGCTATGCAATAGATTAAGATACAGTGACTGATTCTTTACTTTCTGCTAGCTTCTGTAAATCTTTTGTCAAATTTCAGTGAAATTTAATTTGGCTGCAAAGTGTTGGGGATTTGCATATTATCACAGTAAAACTAGTGTTAATAGAGAACTGTGCTTTACTTGAAATGCACTTCTGTTTAGCTTAAAAGTCAAACAAAATATGTTTTCGTTTTCTGGGTTCTTCTAAGTCCATATTTGTATTTCTGAATTTTAAAAAATTTAGAAGTCTTAAAGAAATGCCCTCTCTGCTTTTTCATGGAGCATTTTCTTTTAAAATCTGAGGCTGCAGAAAGAAAGACAGACGGACTCAAAGTAATCCATAGTGTACCATCTGGAGAATTTGTCAGGTTATGGACTCTTTGATTCAGATGGGGAGGTGTGAAGTCTAAGTCCTGATGCTGGGCTGTCCAGCTGCCTGCCCTGACCCTGGACTCTTTGAATGAATGAGTGATTATTTCGTTTTTCATAAGTGCAAAGTAAAGAAGCCAGAGATGAATTTGGTGGATGCTGCCCCAGCAATGTGGAAGGCCAAGGTTAAAATCCTTCTTCTAGTGATCACTGATAAATGCATAGCAGAGCTTTGGCTACTACAGTCAGTGTTATAAGCAAACCTGTTCCCCTTGAATTCTTCACTTGTCGAACAGGATATTCACCAGGAACACAGGAGAGACAGGATCCAGATGTATGAATAAAATGGCACAGAACTCAAACTTCAGCCTAATGCCCACAAAGCCGAGGCAAGCACAGTGCAATAGAGATATATTATCCCACCTATTTCTTGTTAGCAGCACAGTCAGACATGTCTGCTGAGCTCCAGTGGTTCAGGCATTTGAGCATAGCAGTACCTCTTGTAAAAAGTAACATTATTTTGGGCTGTAAGGCAAATGGGTGTCCAGATTTTCCAATTCAGAATAATAAGGTCTTTGTTAAAATTCAACTCAGATAAAAATACAGGTTTATCCAGTTTCCAGCATACAGGTTGGATGGCTCTCAGCAGTGACATTTACAGAGCTACAGGAAGGATCTGAACCCCAAAAAAATTTTTCAAGCCTCTGAGTAACTGTAGGACTCTGGAGTGAAGAGGGGCTTGCTCCTGCATTGGGAACAGTGTGGGGACAAAGGGAAAATGCAGGGTGGCAGAAGAGGAGAAAAGGAACCCTGGGGAGAAGAATTGATGTCAAACAGAAATTCCCTTTGGGACCTTGATGCTCTGTAGTATTTCTGTTCACAGTTTTATCAGGGATGAGCCCATCTCCCTTTTGCTCAGAATATCCATTCCTGTCAAAACTGATAAGAACATTCTTACTGAAAAATGTTTTCAGTGCATTGGGAACTGCCAGTTTTGACTGATTGCTTTCATCAGAGGGAGACACATCTTTTTTGTGCACTTTAAATTATATAGTTTCATGGTTTTTATTAATTTTGGTTCATCAGGAAAAGAGGTTACATTTTACCCATCTCCTGTAGAAAATATAGTTGTCTTGACAGCAAAGAACAGGAGAAATATTTTCCACTTTCAAACCCATGTTTTTAATTTCCTTTAGCATCTTGTTATGACAATAGAAACTTAAGAAAGATCAGTCAAAAATTAATAACAATTTTTAAAAAAAAAAGCTGGAAATTATATCAGCAACTCCTATTTTCTGTTGATGCTGCCAGGCTGCCTGATTTTCTGCCTGATGCTGCCTAACCACAGAGGCTCCTGTGTCCTTATTCTGTGTCTGTCCATATTCAAAATGGACATAAGAGCAAAGAAAGATACAGAACTTCATTCCTTTCTTTTTTTTCAGCAGAGGTTTTTTGAAAAATTTTGAATAGCAGGAAGAGCATGGTGCTTTTTAATATCTACCTTGGGAAAAAAAATTGGATTTGGATGTTGGACATGTTTATGTAGTGTACAAAACTTGATTTGTGTCCACTAAATGTTTTTCCTTCATTTTTGGGTTCCTCTCTTCCTCTTGAATGGTTTGCAGTTGGCTCAGGTCAGCCAGGCTAAGGGATTAGATAATTTTTGTTTTTCCGAACTTTATATCAGCAAAACCCTTTGCAGTTTTCAGTATGATCAGTTGGGCCGCTTTTGAAATACCTTTACTATGGTTATATGGCTTTTTCTTCTGCTTGAGTAGCTGTGAAAGCCTTCTGGTGAACATGGATCTGCAGAACTGGCTGGCAAGTTGTGAATTTTTATCCTCAAGTGCTTCAGCTGAACAAATTAGCTTTGTAACTCACTTCAGAGATCTGAAGTGCCTGGGAACTTTGAAGTGGCTCAAAACTGACATTTTGAATAATGTCAGAAGGAACTGTGTATGATTTAAGAATGGACTTTAATGCTTCATTGACCTCTCAGGCAGTAATGCTTCTATGAGATTTTGGAAATCCCATTAGAGACTTCTCTTCACCTTTAAGAAAGTACTCAGTGGGTGCTGCTTCAAGAATGTGGTTCATCATCCTTGAAATTAATAAGATAAAACACTTTGCTCATCTTGGAATTACTTGTTTTAAGGTGGACAGTATCAATGAGTTATAGGTACCTTTCATAATTCAAGTTTTCAATGCTTCTCTTTTGCTCTTTATAGCTGGCTTATTTTCAATCAAGGCTATCTTCTGATGAAAATTGCTTCATTTCACAACTACTTCTAACTGGAACAAACATACATTTTCCAGAAGTAGGACTAAGTAATAAATGTGTTTAACCCTCCATTAATCCAAAAGAAGAGGGGTATGTTGGCAATTGATCATGTGAAGAGGGACATAATAACTATACCTTCAGGAAATTAAATATTTCCATCTAAGTTTGGATGCAAATCGGGTGTTCTAGTAAAAAATTCTTAGTCATTGGAAAACCATGTAGACAGGAGAGATGAATTGTAAAACCTTGAACTGGTTCTTTAGACAGGAAGTATGAAGAGACGGTAGTATGGAACGGGTCGTTTAGTTTTAGCTTTTGACAGTGGTGAAGGGTATTGTTCAGTTTCCAGAATTAAGGGATCACTGCACAGCCTTGGGAGGGCTGATAGCTATCTAAGGTT
The DNA here is from genome assembly GCA_035583135.1 of Lophotriccus pileatus. Lineage (NCBI taxonomy): Eukaryota > Metazoa > Chordata > Aves > Passeriformes > Tyrannidae > Lophotriccus > Lophotriccus pileatus. The sequence continues at coordinate 20,654,246 of JAWWES010000133.1, forward strand.
TATAATGCAGATCTTAGTCCATAACACATGGAAGTAGGTCTACACAGATTTAGAATCATGAAATCATTTAGGTTGGAAAAGACCCTTAAGCTCATGAAGTCCAACGTCAAGCCCCCCACTATTCCACGTCTCTAAGCAGCATACATACACACACACTTTTTGACCACATCCGGAGATGGTGACTCCAACATCCCTGGGCAGGCTGTTCCAGTGCTTGACCACCTCCGGCGGTGGATTTGGATGGGAAAGGGGGACTCCATTCCCAGGGGTTACTCAGTCCCGGGGTTCCGGAGGGGAGA
>JAWWES010000133.1:20654644-20794644 GCA_035583135.1 Lophotriccus pileatus
AGCAAAAACTGTAAAAAGCCATGTTGAAACATGTTTAAAACAATAGTTTTTCATTTACTGCAGGTTTACTGCTACAACCACCCTTTCAGTGAAGAAACCCACATTTTGATACAGCCTCCTTTCAGGCAGTTGTAGAGTGAAAATATGCCCCTGAGCCTCCTTTTCGCCTGGCTAAACACCCTCAGCTCCTCATAAGACCTGTGCTCCAGACCCTTCACCAGCTCTGTTGCCCACATCTGGTCACGCTCCTGCACCTCAATGTCTTTCTTGTAGTGAGAGGCCAAGACTGAACCCAGGATTCAAGGTGCAGCCTCATCGGTGCTGAGTATAGGGGGTTGATCACTACTCAGGTTCTGCTGGCCCCAATATTGCTAATACAGGCCAGGATGTTCTTTGCCTTCTTGGCAACATGGGCCATTTCACAGGATTTAATAAATTGCCTTTTTCTTCAAGAACCACAAGCCAAGACTCACCCAATTATAAGGCCTGGTATACCCTGCCAACAATGTCTCCCCACTATAATAAATCATAGAATTGTACAACAGCCCAGGTTGGGCTTCAAAGATCGTCTGGTCCAACCTTTCAATAAATTGTTTCTAATTTGCATATTTTGTGAAGGGCTTCTCCTTGAAGGCTGTGTGGTTTTGTAGGCTGATAAATGTTGGATGAGCCCCTGTGGTACATCTGAAAAGCCTGGAATGGTCATATGAATCAAAACTTTGCTGATACAAGTTTTAGAGTAGGCAGAACTACCTTCTTTAGCAGTAAGATCTCTCTGTTCCAAGTTAGCCTATTAGCAGAAAAATATGAAATTGTTTCTTTTTAGACACAGAATATTCATGAGTATCATAGAAACATAGAATCATAGAATCATAGAATCATAGAATCAATCGGGTTGGAAAAGACCTCCCAGATTTTCAAGTCCAGCCCTGGATCCAACACTGCCGTGGTTACTGGACCATGGCACTAAGTGCCACATTTAGTCTCATCTTAAAAATCTCCAGGGATGGTGAATCCACCACCTCCCTGGGCAGCCCATTCCAATGTCTGATTACTCTCTCTGTAAAAAATTTCTTCCTAATATCAAACCTAAAACTCCCCTGACAGAGTTTAAGCCCATGCCCTCCGTGTCCTAGTGCTGATTGCCTGGAAGAAGAGACCAGTGCCCACTTGGCTACAACCTCCTTTCAGGTAGTTGTAGAGAGTGATGAGGTCTCCCCTGAGCCTCCTCTTCTGCAGCCTAAACAACCCCAGCTCCCTCAGCTTCTTCTCATGGAACTTCTGCTTGAATCCCTTTACCAGCCTCGTTGCTCTTCTCTGAAGCTGCTCCAGAGACAAAAGTTCGTTTGGTTTTTTTGTTTACTTGTTTGGGGGGTTGTGTTTTTGGAGGGAATGGGGTTTCTTGTGCATTTGGTGGGTGTTGAGGGATTGTGTTTTTTGTTGTTGTTTTTTGTTTGTTTGTTTGTTTTGTGGAAAGACTGTATTTCATTGAGTGTGCTGTTAAATGATACTTCGTTGACAGTAGAAGGCACTATTTTCCTGCAGTGGTGTAAGCAGCGGGGTTAAACCCAATGGCCTTTGCCTCTCTGGCTCTAAAATATTCAGTGTCATTTTCTACTAAAAGGGGGAGAACCCAAACACATTTAATCCCTTTAGTCCTCCCTTCACAGACTGTGGGATCTAGAGGAGCTAGGCAAGTCATAATCTGATTGGGAAACCATGATTATAGATTTCCACTGAGAACACCTGCTATCTATCTATCTATCTGTCTATCTATCTATCTATATATATATAGATAGGTAATATATACCACCCTCAACCTCCACAGCTGTGGGAGAAGATTTACAGTAGACACAAATGTGAAAACAGCCATGCAGCTGCTAAAAATTCCCAAATCCATCAGAAGAACACAGGCATCTATAAGAAAGTGTCAGAAAAGGTTATGTTAGCAAAGAATCAAGGGTCAGCTCTTGCCTGATGAGAGGGGAGTGGTGATCACCAGGAAGAGCAGTTTGAGTGGATGGGGAGTCTCATGTTTGGGTTGGAGCACAAAGCACATGTGGGTACAATGTTTAGCTAAAGAGATGGGGGAGAAATGATGTGTCGAACTGTGGAAATTGCATTCCATTGTTAGCACAACACAGCTGGAAGTACAGTAAATCTTTGTTTGTTGTGCTGTTTTTAAGACCAATGAGAAACAAATAGCAATATTTCAGAAGACAAAGAGAAGTATCCATTTGGTTTCAAATTGGATGCTGTATTGTGTTCATAACGTACTGTAGTTTCCTACTAAATAGCTCGTGTATTTCACAATGTGGCAGAGTTTACTATGTATAAGTTTCATTTGTAAAGTAAAAGTTTTCAGTTAAATTTTCTTATCTACCAAAAGAACATCAGGAGTAGAACCAATGCATCATTTTGTCTCAATATTGCATTTATGGAAATGCTGAGATATGTTTTCCATAAAGGGGTTATAGCTGTATCCTGCAATTAAAAGAATATTAAAAGTGATTTCCAGAGATAAAAAGTTACCTCAGTGTAATTGGTTAGGGAGACCTCCTTGTACCTTTTGAGTTCTGTACAAATACTAAAGATGAAGATGGTGAAGCTTTCAATGACTTCATAATATTTATAATTCTTTCTCAGTGTTGAAAGGTTTTTATGATTCAGCCTTAAAATTACAGTGCTCAGATTTTTGCCTGTTCTAAGTTATGATATAATGCTTTAATCAAAGGGTAAGTTACAATGGAATTTAATAATAAATATTCCTGTCATGGTTTATTCCTGCTTTAAAATGCACAGAAGGGGTAATAGGAAAAGGGAAATGTATGAAGTCTCAAATACTTTACATTTTCATTTTGATAAACAGAATTAATTTGATAGATCTTTTTTAAAAAAATTAAGCTTATGAGGAAATTGTAAGCACTAACAAGGCTTATGAAACTCCTTTGGTTAGAAGTAAATGCGGGGAAACATGTTTTAAGGAATTTGGCAAGGCATGTCTGGCACCTGTGGCAAATGTCAGTTTTAAAATAATGTCATCATTACTTCTCACATTATTTCTCTCAATTTCTCAAAACCTATGCAAAATATTACAGCCATTTCTTCCTGAAGTATAGTAGTGGATAGGATATTTGTCTTGTGCAAACAGAAATGGGATAATTTGCAGATGATCTTGTGTTGAAATTTGAGCTCAAATAAATTTGGTCATGTATGTAAATAATTTTTTTAATTGGTTTAGAAAAATGTAGCATAATATATCAAAACTGATAAACTTGATATTAAAAATACATTAAAGCTGATAACATCTCAATTTCAAATAATAACTTTAACATATTTGCAGGCAGCAGAAACATACTTTGAGAGTAAAATGCATGATATGAGACATGGAGTCTCCCTTAAACCACTGGAAATAAAGGCCCTTGTTTTTTTCATGGACTTATCCAACATTTTTGCCTAGGACAAATGGAGAAAGAAGCCAAAGAAAAAAAAAGAGATTAGGAGCCAAGCCATGGCTGAAAAACGAAATACAGGTTGTTGTGTCTGGCCCTTTGCTGTTTCACAGTGATCAGTGTCATTGCGGATCTTGCCAGAGTCCTCTCTTCCTGTTACTGCCACACCTGCCCACCTGTGCCAGTCCTGCTGCCCTTCATGCATATTACTTTCAGCAGGTTTTTGTGCTTCCAATTCATTTACCTGCTCCTTTACCTCTTTTTGGTCTTGTCTTTGCTTCCTTGTGATGTCTGCTGATCTAGTCTCATTTTGCTACGTTTTTGTGATCCATCAACCAGTCTGCTTCTGAACTTATTAATCTCAAATGCTGGATTTGATTGGTGGTGGGGGGGGGGGTGTATTTATTTGTTTTAAAGGCATTTTTGTAATAAATAATGCATTTTTAGCTCATAAAAGTCTGATTTAAAGCATGCCTTCTAATGAAGTGCCTTGATAATGAGCCATAAGTGTTTTTTATGAATTTTTTAATTCGTTATGAAGTTTCTATACACCTCTACTGACTCTGAATTATGAAATGATTGCCTTTAAAATTAACATATTTTATTAAAGTCTTGATGTTTTGTATCAGTTTAGCTCTAAAATGTTTCAGTATTCTAAACATTAGTATTCTGAATTAGTACTCAGGTACTCTTAGCTTTTTAACTTATTAACTGATAAAATGTGTGATTTCCCCATTGAATGTGCATGCCTGAGATCTCATTAGTCGGTTTATTTTAAGCTGTGTATTATATTACTTGAGACAAATATTTGACATAAACATAAAGTAAGAAAATAAGACTTTTAATTAAGATCTACTTAAATATCCATGATTAAACCACACTTACCACCCACTGAAACAAGGTCAATTAATGTCATCTTTTAAAAATATCTATTAAATACATAAAGGGAGTATCAGTCCCACTCGTGCCACACTGGTTAAACAACATCATAAACTCTTTTTCCTATCTTGTCTTGCAATCCCTGGACCAGCCATCCAGGCCTGCTGGTATGGGTATGTTTCTTGCTGCTTCATTCCTTTTTTTCCCCACAGATGACAAGTTCTGCTTCTGATGCTGGAGCCTGCTTTGCTTGCAAAGTGCGTCACAAGTCAAGTTTCATTAGCAAAGTATAACACCTGAGAATGTCTATGCTGTGCTGCAGGGATGTAGACAATGGAATAAAATGTAGGAAAAGTTCACTTGCACACCAGCAAATCTGCTGAGAAAAGGCAACAGGAGGGGTAGTCCATGCTTTGCATTAGAGAGCACTGTCAGAGCAGTTTTGTTGACATGTTGGATTTTTAGGTAGTGATGGGGGTTGACGGGTGTAATTCCACAAAGTTTATTCCAGAAGGGGGCACTGCAATCTGGACAACAAAGTGCCACATGAATGGAATTTTATGTTATTTCTGTAACAGTCTGTTATCAAGGAACAGATAAGGTAGACTCTCTGTTCTATGATGGTAATGATATATAGAAATATTTTATCCAAAGCTTAATCTCCAGTACTTGGATTATCAATTGCATCTGGTTGCTAGCAGAAAGATTCTGGAGTACAGCCTTTAGTCAGTATAGGCTAAGGTAAATTGTATTTCCACAATCTTTTGTGACCTACTTGTTCACAAATTACATTTTCAAATACATTTAAAGGACTGGAATAATTCACAGCTAGTTTGGTCTACAGTAAAGTTATAATGAGTCTCTTGATACGCTTGATTCTGGATAGTTGAATTGATTTCTCAGTTTGGCCTTGGGGCTTGTCGTACACTAAACAGTGTGTGAAAGTTATTGTCCTCTATTGCTACTAACCTTACTACTGAAGACCTTACACCCTGCTTGCTTTTAGCTTTGCCACTTACTGTGTCTGCAGGAAAGCAAATGTGACAAGACCATCTCAGTGATGGATATCTTCCCGCATGAGAATATAATCTTTATGTGCTTTGTGACTGTAGGCCACCAACAGATTGCATTAAACAAGGATTGATACGCTGAATACAAATATTTTTAGTATCAGTACATACTGAAGCATTTCAGTCCAAAGGGGAGTGATTTTCACATCAAACTGGTTTTGTGGTGAGCATTTTTATGCTGCTTTTACAATGGGGCTTGAGAGGGTGTGTATGTGGTGTGATGACAAACGTGATAGGAAGCATTAATAGGAAATTCTGATAAACTTTTTCTGATAGTGTACCACATCCTCCCTTCCTTAATGTGTTTGGTATCTAACATCATAGTCCACATCCATTACAGATCAATTCCTCCAAATTTGTTTTGGTTCTAGTTATATATTCCTTCTAAGCTCTTTTCTAACAGCTTTGTAACATCTAAATTGTCAGTCAGTCCATTAGTCATTAGAAATTGCTTTCTAGTTTGTTTTGACACTCTAGCATATTGAAGCAAATAATTTCTGCAAGAGAAAATTAAAATATTAATAGAGAAAACAGAGAATGTTATGATATCTCATTAAAGAAATTTTTGTCCTCATCATTATTCTATTTTTTATTATCTTATTCATTCCATTTGCCTTAGAATTTAAGAAAAAGCCCATAAAAAAGTGTTTGGTCTATTTAAATTAATTTTAAAAGAGGGGCTTCACACTGCTCTAAACCTTCAAAGACCATAGATAAAATCAAGTGGAAGTGTATTTCTCTCTCCCTCTTTTTTCTTCTCTCGTCTCTCCTGCCCATACCTTATAAAAAGTGAAAATAAAATCATATATAACCCTGTGCCAAACTGGACAGGTTCTGTCATCAGTGTGATTCTCCTAAATCCTGTTGAACATAAACCCCAAAGTCTTTCCATAGAGGACAAAATATTTTCCTCTGAATTAGATCTATCCATTGAAAAACTGTGAAAAAGAGAAAGGTGCTGGCTTTTTGCTAGCTGTATTTTTTGAACTTTGGGGATAGCAGTAGCCTCAGAATTGCAAGAGGCCGTTGACTTGAAAATGATGCAGTTCTTTGGAGACCAAAAATAGCAGATTTTTGAGATATTTTATTGAAAAGTTTTGAAGTAGGACAATTTAAGCTTCTCAACCGAACAGTTTTGAAATAACCTTAGGCAAAAAAAAAAGGATATACTAAATTCTTTTTAAATAAATCAATCACCCTGAACAGCATAGTACAGCTGCTCACCTGTAAAATGGTAATTAAGATTTAGGAACAAAAGCAGCCCTCTAACTTGCCATTTTGGGTTTTGAAAGAATAGAAAGTATGGGATAAAGCTAAGTGGTAAAGTCCTCACATTTTGGAGAAGTCAGTCAATGAAAATAAAGCTTACACACTGCTGTGAGCCTGGGTCATTGTAGAAGGCAGGTGTTTTTTAATATTCTACTTTGAAAAATCTGTTTGAAAACAGAACAAAAAAATCTTATTTCTTAAGGACTCATACTTTTATCCATAATCTCTTTCCATTTTTTCTAGTTCCAAACACAACGGTATACTTATTCAAGGGTGGGAGGATATTAATTAAAAATAATACAGCATCAGCCAAATGCTCCACAGAATTTAAAAATAAATGTCTGCAGAGATTATTTGCTATCACACTTGCTATAAAGGTATATGTCTCTTGTATGGGATCTTCTAATTATTTGAGATATGTCACTGCCCTCTCTTGGTGAGAGTTAAAACTGGCCTCTTTTTCACAAAACTTAACTAGAGAGCAAAGAGGATTTTTCCTTTGTTGCAAGTGGGGGTTTTTTGATAGCAAATCATAGTCAGTTGTATATTAATTAAGCATCCATGAAGTTGTGAAGGCTGTACTGTTTATTTCAGCTTGCTTGTGAGTGAGCTCACTGTTTTGATCTATGACGTGTGGACACAGGTGTGTCGGAATATTTATTTATATATTCAACCATCACAGCAATATATCCTTTTTCATGATTGTACAGGAATATTTTTAAAAAAACAGCTTAAACAAAATCTGTGTGTCTTGTGAGCAGTGAAAATGTTAATTACATTTTTTAATTGCTCACTGGAATAATAAACTGGTCACTATTATATTAATGCCTATCAATTTTAGACAGCTAATTCAGGTGCCTCTGTAAACTAGTAATCTTCCTTTAAAACATGTAGAGGGAGGTGCTGCCCTAGAAGGCAGTTCAAAACTGCAGAAGGTATCTGGGGATGTTTGCTAGCTAATTTCACAGTCTCATTTCAAAACTTATAGATATCTTTCCTCTTCCAAAGTTCTGTAAAAAGAGGATCAAGGTTTGCAAGCTCCCTGAGTTACCCCTGAACTGATCCCTGGTATTTGGGAGAACAGGGAAGTCGTACATGGAGCCATAAACTTTGACTGATTTTCTAACCACATGCTATTATGAACGGTTTTGTAAAACTCATCACAAAAACATGAGCTTTGATTTCTATGCTATGATTAAATCTGATTCAATTAAATCAAGGGGTGTAGTTAAACTTCAGTCAATTCTGTGTTTTACTTCAAAGTAATCAAACAAATCTTTCAATGATAGCATTATTGGTTCAGAAAGGCTGGGAATTTATGTTGCAGGAGGGACTATAATTTAGAAATGACAAAGGTTTTGTATATATGATGTACAACTCCCAAAGGGATCTTTTTGTGTAGTTATGTTTTGCTATGTATTTCAAGAGGTCTATGTTGTGATAATATTTACAAAGAAGTAAATGGGCAAAAATAAACCAATATGTCTTGTCTTTTGCCAAAATGTTTTTCCAAACCAAAGAAATAGAAGAAAATAGAGATGCAGTACATGTCCAGAGCCATGTAAGCAGTTTAGCATCAGTTCTGTTTCCAAAGCACAGACATGCTTCTTTGTAGTGAGAAATACTTAAAACACAAATTGCTGTTATTGGTAGAGTAGCAAAATTATTAATCTATGTTAGATGGGGTTTTTATACAGAACAGTGTCTTTTTCTGTACCAAATGCAAATTTGGCAAGTGCCCCTGTCCCAGTCTGCTTGGTTTGAAAGGATGGAGGCATAGACACGTCAGTGATAGAAAGTTTGAACTAACCAAGAGTGCAGCAACTTACAAGGAAAAGGCTGAAAGGGAGGTAAATCGTGATGGATATACAAGGAGAGCATGCTGAAGGGAAGGGACCTGCATGTTTACTGCCTGAAGCCACTGTCACCCTCCAAGTATTATCTCTTTGTTACTATGCAGGATATCTTCCAAGAAAAGATTGTTTTTTTCTTTTCCTGTCTACAATTCAGTAGGCAGCACCATAACCTGAGTTTTCACCAGAGGGTTGGAAGGAACTCTGCAGATAATCTAGCCTATTGTTTGCTGTCCTACTTGTGATCTGCATCCATCAGTGGCCCTCTCTGAGCAATGAGTGGGGAGCAGTTGGACATTTCTGGCATGCAGCAATATCAGCAGGTCTGACTTTATAATGAATGAAGGTCATTCTTTACATGAATTCTCTCAGCTTCCCAGCAGTTTAGCCAATCAATGTGTAAGAAGCTTCTGCAAATGTCACATTGCAAACTGACTACACGTTTGGCAGGAAATTAGAAGGAGCAAAACCAGTTCAAGAATCAGGTTGAGAGACGGTTATTAATTTTTTTGTCTGTGTCCTTACTGAAAGGGGAAACAATCATATCTCTTTCAACACAGCAGAAAAGAGGAATCATGACATGTTATAAAAATGCAATGTATTTGATGCAGCAATCTTAGTACACAGTGTTGTGAAGTGCCTCAGGGCTGCCACACAGTTCTTTGCCTTCTTTCTTATGTAGCTGTTATTTCAAGTCAGTCTACTGGGATACGTCCCATCCCGTACTGCATTTTTGAAGGAGGCAGACTCACAGCTAGTCAGAATTCTCTACTGACTATTTCTGTATTAGTAGAAAGTCCAATGTTTTAACTTAAAAATAGAAATCTGGCGGGCTGATGCATTTCTCCACATACCCTGTGTCTGGGAATTGACTAGTCTGGCCCATGACCTCTTGAAGGTGAGATTTAGACTGTCAACTTGTGTAAATTAGGGACATGAATGTAGGGGAAGCACAGAGGAGATTAAGGTGAGCGGTAGGGAGAAACCTATTGTGGAATGACAAGACACCTTTTCCTTTTTGTTTTTAGTTTCTGGTATCACTGAGTGATACAACAGCAAGGATGTTCATTTTCATATGTCCCCATGAAAGTGGGAACAGAAAAGTTTAGAAGAAGAAACACTGTTTTGGGAGAAGTGTGGGAAGGGAAATTGCTGGCTTTCCAAGTTGTTTCTCTTGCTTTGATTTTCTTGTCCAAGTATTCCATGTTCACATGGTCAGTGTGAAATGCCAAAAGCTGATACAGATATGTGCCCTGCTCCCCTTTAGTTAGAAGATCACTGTCCTGCTTTTCCTGCTGACTTCCTAATCAGTTGAGAAACTGAAAAATTTATTTGTAGTTTTTTGTCACTGCCATTAGATTTTTCCCTGTAATTCAACTAATGAAAAGAACTCCCAATGCTTGTAATTTTATTGTACTTATCTTTCAATCTTATATATGTAGGAATAGCTATAGTGCCTTTAAATTGCACCCCTCTCTTGAAGCACAGAACACTAGGAAGAACTGGGATAGCTGAGAAAAATTTTTGACTGAGGTAAATTTCATTTTCAGCTCATACAGAAGCTCATCACTATGCATGCACATATACATACATACATACATATAGGTGCATGCACATAGAAGCTGGTGGCCTCACAGTTTTCCTGTGAAGCCTTAGGCCACAGAGCTCTCTGTGTGAAAATAGATTGCCTGGCATCAAATACAGGGTGTTCAGATGTCCTGAATGCCCCAAAGGTGAGATGGACTTCTGATTCCAGTTCTTTCTATCTATTTCTAAAGCCCTGAGGCTTTTCCCTCCTGCAGATCATATATCTTTTGGAAATCTCTGTTTCAGGGGGTGCCTAAGTTCCTAGAAGGGATCACTTGCTTCAAGTCTGCGAAAGACTCATGGATTGCTTGTGGGCAGTAGCACATATTATTGGCCTTTCTTTGTTTTTATTCCTATCCTTGTCATTAAGCCCTCTTTTAATGGAGTCAGCCCATCTCCTCTCTTCCCAAGTGCCGATAGTAAATGCAGAGCATCGCCATCAACACTTTTTATGGCAATAATGAATATATTATGCCGAGACAGTTGTAGGAAATTGTGCCTGGGGTTTCACTTCTGAGATTAATAGCTTTACAGGGAGACATTTTATCTCTTGATTTCACTTTTCTTCTGAACCTACAGCCCATTTGTCCTTACATTCTTAACTCTTAATACTTTTGTCATCTTTTTTTTTTTTTCTTTTTGCCCCTCCCTAACATCATGATAGATAGACAAATTCAGGGAAGACATCTAATTGTATTTTCTTCTTAATCTGACAAATGAGTGAATCACTCACCAGACTTTTATCACTCTAATGTAAGTGTGTAATGAGCCAAGTGACTTGGATGGGGAATTGGAAGAGGGTCACTTGCCTTTTATTCTTGGTTTTAGGCTTTAATGGAGCAGTTCATTAGAGCTACCATGAGTCCTGACAACAGATTTTATGAGGAGATGGTTTTATTTTATGCTCTTGTGTCATGCTATGGTCTCTGGTCATGATTGGGTATCACTTACTATGCTCATTTCTATCTTGCTTTGGACATATTTTTTTCTGCCATGTCATACTCTTTACTCTTTACTCGTACATCTTTACTCTTCAAATTTTCTTCCTGATGTTTGAGCACTAGTGGATTTGTTAGACTGCATGGTCTCTCTGTTGCACATTGGATTGATTTTTCTATTGCCTTGAGTTATTCTTTGTGATAGATGTTCTTTGCTGTAAACTGATTTTATCTTCCTGTAGGCTAGGTAGAATTCTTCTTCACACACACAAATATATACATACATATATATATATACTTTTTGATGAAATGCTTAATTTCATTTTGTTTTAAATTCCAACAAGACTAAATTATCTGCAGAAAATTCAGAAAAACTACTTGAAACACCTAGATATGTTAGACTCCTTTTAGGTGTATATTTTCATGTATGGCTCTTTAAGGTACTTTAGAAATGGTATGGTGAAATACACATTAAACAATAAAGCTTACATAGCCAAAGTTCCCATTCTTCCTTTATATAACTATTTATATATGTATTTATATAACTAACAAATATTTTTATATTTATATATTATATGTTTATGTAACAAATATTTATATAACTAAAATTATATTTATATAACAAATCGCTGATTAAAAAGAAAAATAAAGTATGTTAATCATTAAACTGTGAGACTGTTAGATTAAGTAGTGCACTATAAAAGCAATTTTAGCTTTGTTTTAAAGTGCGTAATTGAATAAACACATATATGTTAATTTTATTTATATAATTGTTCCTCAGAGAGGGAAATATCCCAAACTACAAGTATACTTGTTGAAAACACTAGAATCATGGAGAGTTATTTTTGCCTAGTAGGAGTTAGATAGTTAAATTTACAAAGTTATAGGGAGCTACGAGTCTTAAGCGTCTCGGAAGACGAAAGCACTTAGATTTATATGGCCAATTAAAGATTTATGTTCCTAAATTTAGGTGCAGAAGTAACAATGTCTAAGCCATTTTTCCAACTTTACAGGTATTTAATCCATTTAATAAAACGTTCAGAACTGTATGCTCAATTGAGCTCAAAGGATGATTTATTCATGTGAATTTTAAGCACTATATATTAGTTTGTGATTTTTTTGGTTATTTGTCTGATTTTTTTTGGATTTGAAAAAAAAGTACCTACTTAAATGTATTTTCTGGTAGCAACATGATTTCTTGTGACATTGAGTGTCTAACTTACTGACATCTTCAGATGCTTCACCAGATGAAAGCTGGTGCAGTATGTTGGAAAAACTAAAGGGAAGCTGAACCAAAGCCACTACTCTCAAAAATCATGTGGAGTGAGGTTTAGCCCTTGAGGTTATAATTAACTTTGCTCTCTGCCTGCCTGCTTTCTCCAGTAGAGATACATGGCGTTCAGAGAGCAGGCTCAGTGCAGTCCTAGAAAGCTTTCTGTTCATTTGAGCAGCTTCGGGGATGGTGCTACTCCTTGCACATCTCTTCATGATATGAGGGCCTGGGCTCAACAAATTGATTTGTACCATTTGCACTGGACCTGTCTGAAGTGATCTGAGAGGTGCTCTCCTGCCTCCTGTCCCCCAACACATTCAGGCAAGGGGACAAAAGGATAAGGGTCAGTTAATTGCCATGACCATCACTCATGAAGGCTGGTGCCAGCCCTCTCATCTCCTCCTGCATTTGGTCCGCAGGAGTAGAGCTTGCTGCCATGTGTGTGCCTGTATATAGTTTGTGGCATTTAAAATGTCAGTGAAATACCTTTAAGAAATCATTGTTTTCAGACAGAAATGTAGTTGTTGGGGGAGAAGTATGCTTCTTTTTTCCTTTCAATTACAGTTCCAATAACTCTGAGCACCATGTTGAAATAATGAGTAAATGTAGTAAAAATTACTCCCCGCCTACTCTTCTTTGGTGAACAGGGCCTACATAATTACAGCTGAGCATCTAAGATTGGGGGAGTTGGAAGTAATATATGTGCCTTCATTTTGTAACTTCTCTCTTTAAAAAAGCTACTGCAAAACTTCATGGGTCTGAAAGTGGGTTTTTGATGCTCCCAAGACAATGTGGGGAAAACCTTACCTCATCTGTTCAAATTATACATGATCTGCAGCTCATGTGGCTGATGTTTGCTAGCGGCTCCCCACAATGGTGCTACTGTGCTCTGTCAATGAGTAATTGTGCCATTATAAGGCAAAGCCCAGAATACCTTCCTGAATTTCACAGTCTACTTAACAGCAAAAATCGTTTGAACTGCTCTAATTATCAGATGAATTCTTCATGCCCGTAGATGCTTTGAAGAGAGAGCCTGTGTGCTCACTGCTGGACCAGCTCTGTCCTTTGGAGCAGCGGCTTGATTGCACTTCCTTTCTCAAGGGCCATCGTCAGACTGTCTATATTGATTTGCATTAAAGATGCATTGTGCTTACCAGAGATTCCCAGCATGATCTGTGAACATATCATAGCTTCTAATCAATCCTATTCTTGTCCTTCTATTGCGCTACAATTTCTATGCAGCTTAACACCTCAGTAGAAATTGTCTTTTTTCTTATTCTTTTTAAGGAACTGAGATGATTGCCTGAACTATCTTGCCTGATAATTAGCTGTTACCTGTTAAGTCTGTGGTGAAATATAATAAAGCCTTGGACAACTGGCAAAGAAAGCCAGCTATACAACTAAGGCATTTATGGGTTGTAAAGACAGGACAAAACAGCTGCTGTATATAGAGAGAAAACTGGAAAAAATTATATGTCCTACGGTAGTAGGAGCATCAGTATCTACACAGCAGTATCAGAGGTGAGGAGGCATCAAATGGTACAGGTGACATGCTCAGCATCAAGTGCAGGTAGTACACCAGCCTGGGGTGGAAACACTTTCTTTCTGTTCTTTGATTCAAAAAAAAAATGGGAGCTTGGAAATTCCTTAGGTAGTGTAGATTTTATGTTTCCTATATTTGACAATATGAACTTTGGTGCACCAGATCCGTGTGTAACATGTCTTCTTCATTGATATTTGCAACCAGTTTTATAAATACACTCACAAATAGGTAGGATTATCTCTTCATATTTCTTAGCCTTTGTGTTTTTAGCTCTTGGTGTTTATTTCCCATAAGAATATACTTGTATGTATTTTTATTCTGAGTAGAGAAAGAAATTGTCTCTATTTTGATGTAATACACCTTTCCTAAGTCCTAGCATTACATCTCTCTTTTTCACATTCCTTTTTTTTTGTCTTAATTTCTCAGCCTTCCAGACTGTCACTAAAGGCAAAAGTGCTTTTAAGTGCGTAATTGGTATGCTCATTAGCACTGGGGCTCTGATCTGTAATTAGAAAGAAACCAGGAAATGAGTTCCCAAATAGTTAACTCAAAACAGATGAGCATAACAAAGTAAAGGGAGGAGATCGAATTGGAGCATGACATTAATTGTTCCCCACAAGTTGTATAGCTTTTTCAGACAAGTGTTCTCCTCCAGCCCCTTTTGATTTTGTATCTACAGAATGCAAGTAGTTTTATTAGAATAAATTTAAGGTGCTTTTCTGTCTTGTCCCTTCTTGAAATACAGCCCCTCCATCCCAAACATCAGGAATTGGGTATATCTTGAATTAGACTAACCTCTGTTTTGAAGGTTGTTAAACAATCTCAAATGAAAAAAATCTACATGCTTTATACAGTCCAACATACTTTAGAAGACATTTTCTGTTTAATTTTCAACATGTGCGGTTCTTGGCTGTATTCCTACACTAAAATTTAAAGTTGCTCCCTGCAAATTTGCCACCTTGGACACCTGCATTAGAAGGCAGAGCTCTATAATCTAGAAATTACAAGGTGGATTTAATGTGTTTCAAGTATCATAGAATGTGGTGCTGCTTTTGTATAGGAAATTTTCATTTATATTTTGTAAAATAAAGCAAATTATATGAATCTAAAAGATTTTATTAGCTTCTAATTTTTCTCTTATTAGTCTTACACTAACATGGTAGCTCATTTTTTTAAGAGGAAGTACTATTAAGTTAGTTTCTTTTTTGATTTCTGGGATGGAGATTTTATCATTGTGTTTACAGTGTAATCTTGAAGACAAATATAAACTCATTCTGAACTGAAAAGTATTGAGGGCAGTAAAACCCTTACTACATAAACCTGATTCTTATTAAAAGTCCTGGGGAAGGCATGAGCTAAGCAGCTGCCTTACATCACCCAGTGTAAATACAGATCAGCTTTGTGCTTTATGTACTTAAAGAATTGACAAAACCAAATAAAAATACTGAAAATTAAATCCTCTGTATCCTCATATGATGACACTTAAATTAAACGTTAAAAAAATCCTTCAACTTCATTAAGTGTAATACAAATAATGAAAATGCTCTAGTGAGTTTCTAGCAGAGGCAAATACATGCTGTTTATAAAATTCACATAGTGGCTAATGGTAAGTCTACATCATTCACGTGAACCATTAGTATGAATTTAATGCGCTTGCTTATATAATTTGGTTCACTCAGTACAGTCACAGTATTGACTGGAGATCACAGATTAATTCTGGGTTTCATATTAATCTATTTATTTTTATGTCGTTGCTTGGAATTTAAAATCTCCTAGCCAGAAGTTGCTAACAAGTCCTATATGGGGAAAAAAAAACATTCAGCCACTTCATGGAAGTTTTGCTGCATTCTACTTACCTTGTAGAAATTGTCTCTTATGTAATCTTTCTACTCCAGTTAAAACTCTGATCTCAAGTCTTCTCCTTCCTTTGATTCTGAAAAGCCTTTCAGTGAAATTTTTAGCTACCTCTTTGAATCCACAAGTGAAATTTTGATCTGAATGAAGTTATTCCTACAGAATGCCACTTTTCCAGATTGTGTTTTTTCAAAAGTGCTAATTTCTGACTTTTTCTGCATATATAGAGCTGGACTGATCTAATAGAACCAATGTTGCCCAAAGAAAAACTTTTTTTCAATTTGTGAAGCTTCTATCTGGGTATGCAAACGTTGTATGCATGGGAAGGGAGGCAGTACAAAAGAGGAATAAATAAATTTGTATTAATGGGGAGAAGGGAAAGTGTATTTGCGCATATTGTTTTAGTGTTTTCAGTGCAATATTATTATCATAAAAAGGTAATGGTAGTATTTAATGATAAATAAGACAGGTCTGATTTTATCTGCAACTATTTCAGACAGCATAAGAGGTTGAGAGGGTCCTCTAGTGCAATATACTTTGTTGAAGACTGATGAAGCATGCCTAAGGAAGAACATAAAAACATTTTATTCCCTCCATAAACCATCACACCTTCCAGCAGTGCAAGTTTTAAAGACTTCTTAGACTAAAATAGCCTTTGTGTTTAATGAAACTGGATAAATGGATTTTTCTTTACTGTTTTTGAAGCCTTTTAAGGTTTGGATATTAGTGCAAACCTGGGACACCACCTAGCCCTCCTTTTTTTGTCCTATTATAGTTAAAATAGTTCTTTCCGATGTACATTACTTCACATTTATCAACATTGAACATCATCTGTTGTTGTATCACAGTCAGTACCATGAGATCTATCTGAATTCTTTGTTGTCCATTTTCATGCTTACTCAATTGAATTATTTAGCACAATAAGCAAATTTTGTCACTTTGCTGTTCATCAGCTTCTCTTGACCTTGTATGAATATGTCAAACAGCAGAGAGCCCAGGAGATTAGTACAGATACCAGGATATTAGTAATATCCTGCTAATATGAAAATGTTTCTTCTTATCATTTTTGTTCTTTAACACTGTTTGTCTAGAAAAGAACTTTCTCTTACATGCCATGACAGCTTCTTCTATTTCTGATTTTAACCTATAACAGGCATTTGTTTCCCCCCATAATTCTGTATTTAGCAGCATAGTTGATAGTTCTGTTTAAACTCACACAGATTCCTGGAGACTGTGGATGTTTCTATGTGCAAACAGTGCATGTTTTTCACCCTAAGTCTTGTAAGGAAAAAAGGAGACCTTAACAATAAATCTCGAGCACTCAATAATCCGTCATTTGCAGAACCGGAGTTGTTATATCCAATGAAGATCTTTGGAAATGCTACTTGAGATTCCTACAGAATTTCAATTTTCTGTTTTGTAAATCCAGAAGTTGGTCTGGAACGTGTGTTCTACTATATAGCAGTTTCTATGGGTGGATAAATATACTCAAACTCCTAATTTTTTTGTTAAATGGAGTATCTTAAAATACAGTAAATAAAAAGTAATGTGCGTTCCAATTGTGCGAAGGCTCTGAATTCATACAGTATTAATGAAGATTTTGATTAATACTTCCACATAAAACTAAAGGAGACAGAGTAAAGCCTTTTTTAGTAGCTCCTCCATGCCTGCTTCTGCATTTTAATGAAAGCTTTGTTAATATTTAAAATGCATTTAAAGCCTCAAGTGTATAGGAAAGCTATGTAGTTAAAAAAAGATATGGACGTTTTATTAGTCAGAGCTATTCAAAAAAAGGGATAAATGTCAGACTAATAATGCCAATGACAAACTCTGCTACTTGCAGCATAATTGAAGATTTAAAAATGTATTTTTCCTTTACCAAAAGGAAAAAAGCAACCAAATACTTTGCTCATACTTAAGACATTGTAGACAAATCTCTGTTGATTTATTCACAAATACTTTATTCAATAGTATATCTTTTGTTAAATATTGTAACATGACATTTGTGGGCTACTCATGTGCCATGGGACTATAATAAATCAAGTATTGTGTTCCTGTTAACTGACTGAAGTGTTTTGATACAGAAGCCTGATTCACATAGACATTTCCATTCATCTGATTTGAATTTTGTGCTGTATAAGAATAACTATGCCTATTATGGTTTTGATCATGATTTTTCTAATGGATTAACTCATAGGAGGAAAATAACACAGTCATTATATATTTGACGCTAAGTGAGAAAAGTCCCTCAAAATAAACAACTAAGTAGATAAAAAACAAAGAATACTTTTTCTTACTGCTCAGTGCATCCAGGCACAGAATGCTCTAAACTCCCTTGACTTGTATTTAAAGTAGATGTGTCTACTTTTAACAGCCAGAAGCCAACCCCTTTAGTCAGTAAGGTCACAGAGAGCTTTAAAATAAAACATATCATGTTGTAATCTTATGGTGACTTGTAGTTTGCTTAGCAAACATTGCACAGAAATACGATGATTGATATGCTATATGAGTCAAAGGTCTGTCTTTAAAGTTTGTATAGCTACAATTACCTTTGCCTTGTAAAAATGGTGAAGTTAGGTGGCCTTCCAATTCCTTCTTCTGTTGTTTCTTCTTTACCTCCCCCAGTGCTTAGGTAGGGAATAATCTTTCTATCTCTTTCTTTTTCTTCTCATTACTGACAACTTGGCCTCTTCCTTTTCCCTATTTCCTGGATGTGAGTTCCGCCTAATTGACATGGGTAGAAGAAAGGTAGGAGCAATTTGTCTCTGTGGATACCATATTCCCAACTTCACTTGACCTATGCACTGTGTCTTGCTTGTTCCATGCTTATTCTAGATAAAATTAGACCTACAAATCTGTGGACACCACTAGAGATTTTTGGGGCTTTTTTACAGGTCAAAAATATCTGTGTTTTGTTCTCTGGATGTAAAGTGATTGAAAGTGATTGAATCGTTTTACTCAGTAAGGACTGGTCTAATGAGGCATTGATTTCAGTTGATATTGTCTCTTCATGGAACGTCTATAAAAAATCAGACCTTGATTGTGGAAATTTGAGTCACTGGAAACGTATGCACTCAAAATCTGTGGCCTTGTTTGTAAGCACAGGTCTTTGACTTTCTCGTGTTCATAAAATGTTTATTAATATATCTACATGTGTATGTCCATGCATGGACATGTGTGTTCATGTAAGATTCCTTTAAAATTATTTTGAAATACTGATTGGGGGTTTTGCCCCTAATTCTTACTTTTAAGACTCAGTTGTAACGTAGCATATCAGAAATGCTGAAGTATGATGAGAGGTAGGTGTGTAAGTGTAATTCCATTTATATATCCTCATTCGTTTATCTATCTTCATTTAGTCCAGTGGTTGAAATCAGTGAAACTACTTACATAAATACTGAGTGTAATATTTGGCAGTGGGCTTTTAACAGTATGTTTAAGAATGACTGAAGTCAAACACTTTAAACCACAACATTCAAAACTTGATGTTACTGCAAATTGGAATCTCATTATCAACTATACTCATTTTTATTTTGCAGAGAACTTCATCCCTCTGTAATTTTATCTGATAGGTTGCAAAATTTGATGTTCCACAAGTCTAGTTTCCTACTATATGGTTTAATCCTCACTCTCTCTCATTGCTGCACACGCATTTGTGGACAGCTATCATTTTCTTACTAGTAATAATAACAGAATTCAGTTCTGAGCACTGATAATCACTAGTGAACTGTTGAAAAGAATAATTACTGTGCAATATAATTTTTAGTAATAAGTTATTCAGAAGATAATCTATAGACTGTGCTGATCTACAGTTTGTGTACAGCAAAACTGTAGTAAGGGCAAGGTGACAGAGAGCTAGATGGCAAAATACTCTTAAGCTCTATCAGATGCATGCTTCACTGCTACCACCCCCCAAAAAAAGGATTTCTGGCAGCAGTGTACCAAGTGACTACTAAGAGTCTGAGGGAGAGGGACAGAAATGCAGTAGGTGCAACTCTTGCTCTGCTCATAAGCCTTGAACTGACATCCAAAACCAGATGATATATCCTGGAAAAAAGAAAAAAAAAAAAGGGTGCCTGCAGGAGCTCTAGAGTAGAATTAGGCAAGATCCTCTTTGGCAGGAGGGGCATTTTACAACCCAACACAGGAGAAACATGGCAATCCAAGCTTTATAATCCTGCAGCCAAGGCTGCCTACTAGATACTCAGGTTATTGGGAGTGAAAAGCAGTGGGGTGGCCTCATCTTTTTGCTTCATTTTTGATGGTTCCCATGAGCTTCTGGTGCGGTGGAGCAGAGCAGCCTTCCCTGCCTCTTAAATCACTTGCTGTGATTTCTTCCTTTTCCTGATGTTGTGCAGGCAAATCCATTGTTTTGTCTTGAGAGCAAACTGCTATCTACACTTCCTTTTCTAAGTGTTATTTGTTTGTTTGTTTGTTTTAACTGCAGATCTAATTCTTCTCTCATTTTCCTTTTACACTCACTATCTTTTCCAGTCGTAGCTGTGGTCTAAATTACTTTGTTTCATTTTGAGTCATGTTGTTTTGCGAAGGAAACTCCCCACACTGCATGGTGGATCATGAAATCAGTGTTTCTTTCTCCATTTAAGCTGAAACTATTGTTTATAGCCTCTTTTTGGATTGTTAAATATCTTATGTTGCCTGTTTCCTGTAAGTGCACTTTTATTTGTCTGACTGTAGATGAAGAATTGTATATATTTTCCTTAAATAGTTTTGGACGAAAATGCTTCACTGTGAGACAGAACTGCATTTGTGTAAACTTGTCATAGGTTTATTGGTACTATAAATGTAAAATCTGTCCTTTTACTGTACTTATTGTATTTTCTGCCAGACACTTCCCAAAGTTTTACGCTGACTAAATAAGAGGCAGCCTGAAACCAAGAAACACACGTAAACATTTTCCTTGTGCATTGGGATTTTATATTTTATAGAGATAGAATATCAGCATGAGCTTTTCTTTCAGCCTGTGGTTAAATCCTGGATCAGAACCTACTGCAGAAATTACAACCATTTGATGAGTTTCTAGGAGCCTGTGCAAAATAGGTTGATGTTCTCCACCCACCTAAACCAGGAAAAGAAAACCTTTTTTCTTCAGAAATTGCTGCCATGTGTTTTTTTGTGGACAACCAATTCAGGGAGGGTGTTAGACACAGAAGCTGTCTCCTCATTCGAGTGAGCCTAATGCACAGATGTACTGTGAGACAAGCTTGCACCCAGCTATATCAAAGCTCAGGAGATGAGATTTTTCACTCCTACCTGTAACCCCTTTGCTGTGCTTAGGTCATTATTCTACATATTGTTCAAAACATAGTCTACTCCCACTTGCAAAAAAAGAAAAAAAATCTTGCTGATATGCTGATGCAACCTGTGTTCAAAAGTAAAAGGCAAAAATTAGTCAAATAGTAGCTCAAAGCAGTAAAAGCCCGTGTAAGAGCACAGTTAGTGCACATTGCTGTTTAAAGTATGTCCACAGAAATGTAGTGCTGTAAATTATACTTTTAACTCTCTCAAAACAATAGCATTTCAAGACAGATTGTTCATTTTCTGGTGGAGTTTGTGATTCCTTCATGTACCCCCCACTCAAGCTCAGAACTGACTGGCAGTGATGCTGGAATGCTGCTGGCCTCTTAACTTGATCTGAAATGCCTGGCAGAAGAAATGCAAGCAAAATGCAAACAGCTAGACTAACGACCAAGTTACCTGTCATTGCAGTTTTAGCATTATAAGCCTGTTTGATTAAATCATTTATTGGGAAATGCCACTTTGTCTGGTTCTGGCTAAAATTAACATGTTTACTTTTCCAAGGACAGGGCTATGTCACCTCGAGAGAAAGGTTGGGAGTAGAAGGAAAAGGTCAGTGTTTGCTTAAAAAAAACATAAATCGATGGAATGAACTGAAAAATCTTGCACCTAAAGAAATTTAGGCAAGCTGCCTTTGAGAGGATGTAGAAAAGGGGATTGCATTGTTGACACCCAGTTTTATATAGATATGGTATACAATGTCTACCTCAGTCTCTTCTCAGAAATCAAATAAAATATATGAATAACTACATTTCTGCAATGAAATTGGGCAATATTTGAATTTTCTGTTTTATTGGATAAAGAGAGAAATGCTTATATGAAATGAATAGTGCCTAGGCTCCTTATTAGCCACTTCCATACCCATCTGCAAACAGATATCCGTCACTTTCTTCTAAAGGTACATAACAGAAGTATAAATATCAGCACTGTCAATTAAATTGTAGCTGTATTTATTTTATTTTTTTCTGGTTTTGTGTGTCATGATTTTGCACCTCACTTCCTTACATGATGATCAAATAGCCTTATGTTGGTGAAATGTATGATATAAACCTCAGAATTTTTTCCTTCATTATTTTTCTTCTTTCCAAGTAATTTACACTTATCAGAGAACAGGATAACTGAATTGCCTGATAACCCGGCAGTGCAGGCAAGGTATATAATTTTTTTCACTCACTGGAAAATTTAATAAGATAGGAGTTTTTCTAAAGTATACCTTTGGCCAGCAGTTATTTTTTTAAAGTTTTTTTAGAAGCCTCAGGTTTTTCATTTTTATTTTCTAGTCAGATGGTGCTGAAACATTAGTGTCAAGGAACATGCATTTTGGAAACATCAAGGGCACTTTTATCTGCATTCTGTGAAACTTTTTCTTGGAAAATGAGAATGTTGCTTTCGGTATATTTTCTGGCACTATTTCTTTTTGATTAAAAAAAAAAAAGGTGTCTTGGCTCATAGAAATATTTGGAGAAAATAAGAGGAATACTAAATGGTACAGAGATCTGAAAGCTTGTAAATTGTGTGAAACTAAAATCTATGTTGTGCATGTCCACAGCCTACATCTACACAAGAGAAGACCACAAATTTGGTATGTGCTGCCTGCTAAGACAGCACTATAGTAAGTCCTTAAAGAAATAAAAATGCATGTAATGAACAATAAATTAAAAAAAAAAAACCAACACCTTAGTTGCAGATCGACAGAGTTCTGCTTTTACACTCTTGTATTTTTGCACAGGTATGGCTCATGGAAGTTCTGACTACATCCTTCTTAATAAGATACTCGTGTTCCCTTACTTTTTTAAAACCTATTAACTTTTTTCCCAGTCAAAGAGAATGTGGCTCATAAATCCCTATTCCAAGTTCTGCATATGTAAAAGCAGTCTACTGGAGAGGTGTGCAGCAAATTAGAAGAAATAAGTGCTACTTATTTATTTGTGGAGTGAAGGGAAGGCAATAGGAGAGGGGACAGAGAAGGGAAAGAGCTTTTCCCTCATCTTTTTAAGCAAAAAGAAGATGAGAAAACTCACTTTTACCAGTGAAAACAATAAAGGGAGTTTTTCTTTGTTTTTAATTTATTTAAAACTCGTCTTTGGGCTTTTGAGCTTGATTTAACATTCAGTGAAGTAGACAATTGATGTTGGATTATATACTTCATGGTTTATAGTTTCTGAAGGCACAGGGCTGTTTATGGGAGATTTAAGTTTCAAGTATGGACTTTGGAAATAAACATGTACAGGGCCAGATTCAAGCAAAGAGTTAAGGCCATGCTTAAGTTCGTTCTTACTAAAAATAATAATAGAGCCATGTAGCATGTTTAACATTTTAAACATGTTTAGTTGTTTAAAATGTGCTGAAGTTTCAGTAGACCAAGCAGGCTCATGTGGTATCTGCTATCCTGCATAAAACTAGTTTCCTAAATAAGATTGTTAGATGAGGCTTGAGCATCAGAAGTGTTCTGGCAATGCTCTGTGATACGGCATGTAGGTTTTTGATTTTGTTGTATAAGAGCTGCTGTATGAAGTCAGACTAAAAGTTGACCCAGCTCTATAGCATGTTCCTGACAATGGCAGCAGGTGCTGACAAGGAAAAGGTATTAAAAAAAAATTCATATATCTACATGCATTTCAGCCTTGTGCTCTCTCGATATTTCAAGCAACCATACGGGGCTGGTAGACACTAACTTGCTCTACCTGTCTTAGTGTTGGCAAATGACCTTGCAAATACTGAAGTGACATTCAGAATATGAAAAAGAAATTTTTCTGGAAGGTGCTGATTGTCCATTTCTAATATTGTCGGTATGATACGAGTTGACCCTTCTCCATCCAAAGCCAAGCAATGAAATGCTCTGTTGTTAATTATGGCAATTGGCTTTTGAACCCAGATAAATGTTATTACTGCTGTGATTCCTAGGTTACCATTTTCTAATCATCCTAGTCTGAAAAGCACTTGAGTCTTTTGACGCTTTCTTGTTTTTAAGTACAGGCTAAAATTCCGGTGACATCCACCTCATTTTGGTAGATAGAAGTCAAGCCGAGCTGTGTGCTTTTATTGTGTTCCTGAATAATACTCACTGCTTTCTGCATGTCTAGCTTACAGCATGAAGTAAGAAAGGAAAGAGTAAGGGATATAAAAAATTAATAGAGTCACAGACCCAAGGAGGACATAAATAATATTGACAGGTTAGAAAAAAAATTGGAATAAACAAAGCAAAGCAAAATCAGACAAGACTGCATTAAGTAAGTTAGCTAATTCACCAATTAAATTAGTGTCCCAAACACAGAGGTTTAGAATAATTGTTAAAACAGAACAAATGCTTCTAAGCTTTATATTGAGGTGAGTTCTAGGTAATTTAAACTTATATCACAGGATGCATATATCACACAAAAGTATGTATTGTTTTTATTAAAGACTTTATTACAAACAGAATTATTTGGAAAAAGATTATTAGAAAACGTTATCAAAAGAATCTCACAACATGTATGTTACAATCCAGATGGATTTGTTTTTTAGTCAACTGAAAATCCATAAATCAGTGTTAATTCCATAAATCAGAAGAAAATGAAAACAATATACATTCAAATATTTTAAGGAGAAGGTGAAATGAAAATGGAAATGAATTATGCTGTTGTTCATCTTCTGCACCTTTTTCTCTTGGTAGTTCTTAGGCAAAGTGATTTAATACAGTGTTATGTCTGAGAAAACACTTTAAATTATGATCTTGTGACACTTTGAAATGGATTGAGCACTCTCACTTTTAAAGATGCTTTAAGGGTCTTTTCAAATCTTAAAAGCCAAGTCTCCAGACTGAGGCCAGTGCTATCAAGAGTGGGAATAAATCAGAGAATCTGGATTTATATCTCAAACCCTCTGGAGAGGAAATTCTCCCAAGAAACTCTTTATGTGACAGGTTTAAGCTCCATAATATTTTCTGCATTCAGGCATAAACCCTTTTGTAATGAAGAGAAGAAAGGGTAGCAGTAGTTTCGATATCAGATTTTCCCTATAAAGTAAAATTTTTACCTACACCCATATCTAGTTGCAAAAAATACTACTCCCTGAAAATCCATGGAACAGCTGGCTTTTACTAGATGTCCTAGCATTTCATTGAGCTCTTAGCATCAATCACTATATTGAGAAAGACCAGGAAACATTTCAAAGAAGTTATATGAGGGGAGATATCATATTATGTGTCCAGCTGAAAATGTTCATGACAATAGCCTTTATTCTGTCCCTCTAGTCCCACCACCATAATAAGATTTCTGCTACAAGTAAGGGTTGGTGGGATCAAGTCCTGTTGTTATTGTAGAATAGAAATTGCTCAGT
This sequence comes from Lophotriccus pileatus, assembly GCA_035583135.1. Classification (NCBI taxonomy): domain Eukaryota; kingdom Metazoa; phylum Chordata; class Aves; order Passeriformes; family Tyrannidae; genus Lophotriccus; species Lophotriccus pileatus. The sequence goes on from JAWWES010000133.1 coordinate 20,679,999, forward strand.
CTTTGTGAAATTAACACCCATATTGACAAATTATACAGAACGGGGTAGCTGCATCTCATTTACATATAAACTGTCTTTACTTTTTCAAGCAACATAAATACTTCTAGGGTGAGACACTCATGCTAGAAATTGTCATGGCTCCAATTCGAATTTACATCACTAAGGACTTGCTCCCCTGCCAACAATAGAGTTAAGTAAACGAATGAATTTAACTCTTATCTGAGGTCATTTAATAATAGCGTGTCTGCAGTTCAGAAACTAATCCTTCACCTCCAGGATAGCGATGGTCACCGTTGTAGCCAATATTTTCAACCTCTCCTCTGCAAGATTTTCTTTAAAATGTTGCAGTTGAAAATACCTTCACTTCTCTTGGCAACCTGCCTATTCATTTTATTATTGTCATAGCTTTCCCTCAGGCTCTGCCAAGAAGTTTGAACTTGCAGCTTGATCAAATTACATGTTTTCCCTTGATGTGAACATGTAGAACATCACTGTGCTTTGCTTAGGAAATGATAATAGATTACAGAATGCTCCGTATTTACGTCACTGATTTGAATCCAGTCCAAGCCACTACTGACTGTCATCCTTAAATAACCCTTATGAAATTGTAGAGAGTCTTAATCATTTTAATTTTATAAATGAAATATTTCCTGAATGTGAATGAGCAAAATCTACAAATTCACATATGGTGTAGTTGAGCTGCAGCTGATCCTGAGTGGAAAGGAAAATATTTCCAGCTGATGCTGAACTGTAAGGCAGCACTTGATTGACAGTGACATCTCAAAATAATTGAGGAACAGAGGTTTCTCCTTCTTGTATTTTAATTCACCAAATCAGAGCCTTAGTTCTTCTCCCAGTCATGATTATGGTGACAATATTAGTACTGATTAGGTATCTAAACACAACATCATAATAATGCTAACATGTAATAAACAGCAAAGCTAGTAATTTACATAAAAAGTACTATTACCAATTACCTCTAATAATATGAATGTGTCAATAAACTTGACAATAATACTCTTCTCCACCCCCTTTTAGAATTTCCAAAGAGAAATAAACCCATTATATCCTGGTTGCTTTTTAAATCAAATTTTGAAGACTATCAACTCTAAGCACACAAAGCAGTTATGTGTCAAAAATATAGTCAAGATAGAGTTTGAGGTAATTTGAATGATTTATCCACATTAAAAAAAAAAAATTAAAAAAAAAGGAAGTAACACCCCCCTTCCCTTTTTTTACTTGTCTTTTATTTCTATGATTCTACAATTCCACATTTCCTTTATATTTCTGGTATCAAAATTTTTCCACAACTGCTCATTTGATGCTAAGTCATTATTTTATTTAGTCTTGTGCATATAGACCCCTGAACCTTTCTCCATCAATACTGTCATTTTTAGGGTGTGTAGGACAGAGTTTAGTCGATATCACTGTGTTAAAATAGAAATACTGTCTAAAATTCTTAAGATTTATTGGGTGTCGCATTCAAATTCATCAGCTTAATATGATTAATAATCTTTGATGATCACATAGAATTCTCCCACGTAATTCAGTATGTAAATGATATATTTCACATTGGATCATTATTTGTGAGACTGCATATTATTTGGGATTTCATACATGATGATGGATCATAATTCTGCAAAGAAAGATATCTGACTTCTTGCCAAAATTACCACTGTCCCTGGAAACTTCCAGAAATTTCCCTGGCCTCCACAGTAATTTATGACATTTATTTAAAACTGCAGATATAATAGATATCATCTTGTGTAGATCAGGAATTTATAAGTTAAGCACATCTACATCACATTTCAGTTTGAGTCACTGAAATGAAATTTCTATCAAAATCTTTATTTGATTTACCCTTTTAAAGTATAGTTGCATTATTTAATATAACAGTTAAACTAGTCTCATATTACAGATAACATAGAATCATCTAATATGCTGAGTTGGAAGGGACCCACAAGGATCATTGAAATCCAACTCCTGGTCATGCACAGGACAGCCCCAAGAATCACACCATGTGCCCGAGACCATTGTCCAGAGGTTTCTGGAACTCTGTCAGATTTGGTGCCATCACCACTTCCCTGGGGAGCCTCTTCCATGGCCCAACCACCCTCTGGGTGATAAACCCTTTCCTGATATCTACCCTAGACCTCCCCTGACACAAGTTCAGGCCATTCCCTTGGTCCTGTCACTGGTCACCAGAGAAAAGAGATCAGTGCTTGCCCCACTTCTTCCCCTCGTGAGGAAGCTGTAGACTGCAATGAGGTCTACTCTCAGTTTCTCATAATAAATCATGTTATTTTGAGAGCCACAGGGTTGTAACCAAAACAAGCTGTAAAAGGATGTTTGGTGTTGTCATGAATGTTATATATAGTGAACATTAACAGTATTTGAGTGAATGGTTGCTTGAGTCAGGTTTACAGGAGATAGTTTGTACTGGAAGGTAGTGAGGACAGTATTAGATTTGTCAATATATATGGGAAGAAAAGGGGTGCTCAGACTCTATAGGACTCCGCTCAGGACAGATTTTGTAACAAAGAGAGTCCTGGAATGTCATAAATATCTAAAAAGATGGAAAATTTTGGTACAAAAGTGAGTTCTGGGGAACTCATGTTCTGAACTGTTTCAGTTTAAACTCAGGCCTGTAGTCATCTATCGAATACTTGTGTCTTTTCATTATCTGTAAAAGTTTCTTTCTTTTAAATGGTGAACTTAAGAAACTATACTGTTTGCATCCTAATGAGGTAAGGTAACTAATGTATCCAAATTTAGAGAATGAGAACTCAGGCGTGAAGTTCAGTGCTCATTCAAATTGTGGAATCCCTTAATAAGACTTGAATAGAGACCAAGATGATGTAATTGCTGGGAATGGCAACAGTCATCAGTTTATCTTTGGCAATGAGGTTGATCTTTGTTTGCTCGACAGCATTAAGAATTTTTTTTTTAGAATTTTTTTCCTATAATTTTTCTTTTCTTTTGAACCTTATCACTACTGATGTGTTCCTACTGAATTGTGTTTGAAGATCACTTGGAGTGAAAAGAAGCCCTACAGAAGAATTGTTGAAACTTTGTCTATATTGTACTACAGTTCTCACCAGCACTGACCATGTAGATTTGAAGTGATGTTCTTATGTGAACACTGCATCAAGGAAGAAATTCAACATTTATATTCCTCTTAGATATATATAGCTTGAAAAGCACAACTTTTAGATAAAGGGAAATTCATTCTTCTCATCACAGCTGTCAATATTTTACCTTTGACTATATACATTTTAAGAGGTTCATTATATTCCTATGGTTTCAAAAGTAGGATTGTGAGATGGAGAGGGAACAGTGATTCTTTAATGTGGTGTTGGTGATAACCTACCCTTTATGGTTTACAATGGGTCATAAAAAGGAATATGGTGATCAAAGGAGATAATGAAAACTTTTGTAAGGATATGTAATTTTGAAAGAGTCAATTGGATCCAAAACTGGTTTGCCAGGACTTTCATCTATTTTTATTGTCTTTCCTTAAGGCCTTTTTTTTGTGTTTTCAGTTTTTGCAAGAAACATGCCTTTGTGTCTGATTCTGCTCATTTGGATAAGATGTTGAGTGTAGGGCAGTGGAAAGTTCTGCATTGCTCTAAGTTTCTCCCGTGTATCCCACTTGGGACCTACAGGCATTTCAAGTCCAGAATCTTCTGTGCTATGGAAGAGGCTTGATGTTCATCTTATCTGTGTTTTGGAGGAAGACAATGGTAGCTTTAACAGAAGAAGAATCCTAACTCCACTTTTAACTTACACTTTATAAGTCCAGTTACCTTGTACTTACAGGATTTGCAGTACTTGTGTAATTGCAAAGAGGCAAGAAAAAGTAGCAGATTGCATTAACTTCATCCATTATCTATAAATATTAAGGAGGTAACTGATATGGCAGCAGTAAGCTTTAGGAAGAGATCTGTGGGAACTAGCTGATTTACATGTTGTGCATCCTGGCCCTGAGCCAGAAGAGTTGGTTTGGGTAATTTTTTTTCTTCCTCCATGCATTCCCAGCAGTTGCAGATGAGCTCAGACTATACTGATTTCTGCAGCTGCAATGAATTTTATTATCCTAATGACACACAGTATATTTTCTGTCATCTTCTCAGGTTTTGGGGTTTTGCTTTTTTGTGTTGTCGACGTCGTCGTGCTGTTTCACTTTTGCAGAGAAAGTGAATAGCAAGTGCATACCAAATGGATCTGCTTGGCATAAGAGAAAAGCAAATCCAAGAAGCCTGATATGAAATTCTAGATTTTAGAATTGCAGGTCTTGTGCTGTAGTGCTGTAGTAACTAGAGGTTTTACAGAACGGTTAACACAAAAAAATTCAGGAGAGAGTATTTCTGTATTCCAACTCATCCCATCCTTTGTGGTCCCACTCCACACCCATTTTTTTCTCATGGAATTTCATTGTCGTTGCTTATTAACTCATTTTCTAAATTCTAGCAGTATGCTGAAGGTCTTTCTTACGTGTTTTGTCTTGGAATGCTAAGACTAAGAGATGCAGCAATTAAAACCAATATATTACTCAAAAATAATATTGTTTTCAGATATTAGTTTGATTTCATGTAATTTTGTAGGCTCCACAGGCTGCTAGAAATGCTGCTGTTGTTGCCAGACTCATAACAAAGACCAGAGATGGGGGCTGTGAAAGTGGCTTGAAGTCATCCATCCACCTTTCCTCTTTAGATAGGATTTCTCTGCTAAATACTTGTGCCAAGGATGTGCCACAGAGTCTTTTCCTATTAGATGATCCAATAAAGGGTTTCAGACATTCAGTCAAAGAAGAGAAAAGCTGAAGTGATGGTTTGAGGCTCTGCCATATTCTGGTTTTTATTAACTCCGTCAATACCTAAGAGCTATGAACAAATCATGAGGAACTGGGGCAGTTCATTCCATGAGATAATTCATTCACAGTGAATTTTTCAGTCACATTCCTTTAGAACTTGAGAAGAGCAAAATAAATTGAGGCTGAGCATCTAAGCCAGAGAACTCTGATCCAGACTCCTGAAGTCAGTAGACTTTCATCAGTTCCTGATGAGAGTCTTTGATTTGGGACCTGAGTGAAAGACAGATGTTTGAAAAAAAAAAACCAAACCTAATATGATTTCTGTACTAGCTAAAGAATAGAAAAGACATTATTTCTTCAGTGTCAAAATTTGGGTTATCTTTTGTTCTTCTACAATTATGTAAGAGTGTGTTGTTGTTTCTTAAGGTATTAATTCAAATTATGATATGCACTTATGATTGATTTCAAAGAGGGAGAGTTTGAGTTAGAATAAAGTAATCAGCCTGAATCCACAAGAAATTACAAATCACTGAGTCAAACCTACCTTAGAGCAGGCAATTTTTTTCCCTTCAAAGAGACATTTTTCCTTAGGTGTTTTACATGAGAACCTGTGCTCTACTTAAAAAAAAAAAAGAGTTCTTTAAAGAACAAACAACCATTCCTGAAGCTCAAAGAATTATATTTTTTCAAAGAAGAAACAGCAGAAACCAAATCCATAAAACAGTGTTCTGGGCTGTTATTTTTTTATGGTTGATGAATAGCAAGCCATTATCTGAGCTGTCAGAAACTACTTCATGTGGTCCATGGGAAATTTCAGGTTTTCAATGCTAGTGCTAATTCTCTTAAAAGTGCCTTTTGTGATATGATTGAAAACAAACTCTAAAAAGCCTGCTAAATTCTAAAGCTCTAATTCTAGTGTTCTGAGCTGTGACTTAGGACTTCTGTCCTATTCTGTCAAGAAAAGGCATATTAGTAAGATTTTAAAAATTGTCTAAACCAGACATTAACAAGATCATGTAGCACCTGAGTTGTACGACAGTCTAAAAGTGAAAATAGTGAATTGAGTTGTTTGCCTATCTCAGAAGTGGTTAAGCTACCACATGCAAAGTTTTCACAGACTGTTTGTTTCCTTGCTGAATTGAGCTTCCTGTCACAAACAGCATTAAAAGTAGGTCATGACACCTTTAGTTTTTTTTTTTAATTTTGAAACTGTTTTTTTTCTTTTGCAGAGTTGGAAAAATTTTGCCCTAGTTTAAAAAAAAAAAATATCATTCCTAGACAAAACCTGGAACTTTTCCAGGTAGAAAGTGTTAAACAAGTAGAAAAATAGGAGGGAAACTTGGTAGGAGTTATGCTAAAACACTACGTACTGTATTATCACTTAAAAAATAAAAAGGAGTTAAAAACATTTCCAAGGTTGGCTAAAACTCAAAAATTAGAAAATTACCAATTTCTTTGAACACCATCTTTTTTAATTCAAATGATACATTTGTATAATTCATGATAGTTTATTATATCCTAAGCTGACATCTGGTATGGAAAACTTCAGCCTGTGTAGTTCAAATTGCCAAATCAAGCAAACAAAAAATGATGCTTCACAGCACAAACTGTAGGGTGACCTTAATAAATTCTGATTAAACCTCCATCTATTATGTCTTTCTGGAAATGCATCAATTCATGCTATGATTGTGTACTGCAGATGCTAATAATTCTGAGGTGTATTCATATTCAAGAAAATTGACTTATTTTTCTTTTAAATACTGTTTTCAGTCTTCAAGAAACTAGACAACCATCACTGATAAAACTTGCAGATTTGTCTACTATAAAAAGCAATCTGTATTGATAAGATGGATTTAAAGGCTCTGGATCTTACAGGAAAACAGGATTGTTTTGATGTATGATATGGATAGAAATTGCTTCAATGAAGGAGAGGTTTTAAAATCTCCATCATTTTTCTTCACTTTACTTACAGAAGTTTGCTTTCCCATTTCAAAGGCTGCCTGTGAAGCACATGGATAGAATGTCCTGCTGTGATCCCCAGAGAGCATCACCTTCAGATGGAAAGGGCTTCATAATACCTGAAAGAACTGAGGTTGCATTGACCAGTCTTTGCTTCACTGGGTCGTCTTTCTTTTACATTTTCAAGATAGGTGTAATGTTTGCCTTTTTACAGTCACTATGACCTTTCAAACATCAGAGATTTGTAGCTCCCTCAGCCCTATCAATTATATCCCATGAGTCCCATAGACTCATTTTCTTATTTAAAGATATTCTCATTGATTTCCTGTGTCATGGGTAGTACTTCATTCCCCCAGACTCCGACAAAAGGTGCAGGAGCTGGAAGGCCTGGGAACAAACCTTGATTCAGGCAAAGAAAGCATTTTCCTTGGCTATTTCTGTGCTTGTTGTCTCCAGGTCCCCTGCCCATGGATCAGCAAGGATTCCATAGCCTTCCTTTTACTACAGATATGCATGGGGAGCCCTTCTTTCAGTACCTTCATATTCTTAAACCTCATAGATGCACAGTACATCCCTTGAGAAGCATCCAGTTTCTTGCCTGCTTTCTGCAGATGGCTGGCAGTGTGCCCATTAGCAACTCACCTGTGCACTCTCTCCAAAAGGCTGATCATTGTGTTTTGGTCTAGAGATAATAATCCTGGCAAGAAATCCTATCATAGTGTTGAGGTTGAAGAGACCATCTTCAGGACTGTCAGGCAGACTATTCTATGTAAGGACTTGCTATTTATCTATGCCATGATTTTGCCTTCCTTAGCTGTGTTTTTGGCTTTTTGGTTTGTTGTTCTACAACTCCTTTTTGACCTATCTCCATCCTAAGTAATCTGTTATAGCCAAGGACAGTCAGGCCTACAGGGAAAAGGTTATATCTCTTATAAGACCAAATAATACATCTGGAAGAAAAACAAGAAAGGTTTTTGTCTCAGAGGACTTTCATTAGATTTCTGGGCTCAAAGCTTGTTCTCTCCCCTGGCTATATTTCTTGGTCTAATGGAAGATATTACTTCTCTTTACAAGCCTATCCTGTTCATAGAATTACACCAGCAAAGCTACAATGACACTTGTACGTGAGCAGGGAGACAGAAGCCTATACAATTCAAAATAATATATATTATATATGTTAAGGTTATCTATTTAACATAGTCATTCTGAGCATAGTAATAATTAGCACAGAAATAGACTGGGCTGATTAGAGAATGTTTTTGAAAAGATATATGAACCTAATTTACATTTCTGGAGGTAGAAATAAAAAATATCAGTGCATTAAAGGTAGGAATAGACCTCTTGGAGTGACTTAAACCTTGTTTTCATCAGGGAAATAGCATACAAGAAGTAACAGAAAGAAATATTGAGGAAATTTTCTTAGCTACTAAAGTGAGAAAATTATGAATCCCATTAGCTGGAGGAGAAGGACATTAGTGAATATTTTATTGTTTAATATAGTATTCTGAATTTTCAAATTTATCTTGAAAAAAAGTCACAAAATAACCAGACATGTTCAGGTGTTAGGCTTGAACGTACAATAGCTTGTTTACGTAGGGACTTGGTTCTGATTGTTCAAGGAATTTAAATTTGTTAAAACCTCTCAATGATAGTTACTAAGAGTAGGACTATCATGTGCTGTGTAATTCTTACTCTAAGTTACTGTTCATACTTTCTGTATAAAGTATATGATCTGTATTTTCACAGGTTGTGAAGCTGAATTGAATTGATAAATGCATATGTTCATGCCAGAACATATCAGGCAAATCACAAGAAAAAGATGGTCTGTAAGGGTAATGTGTCCAGGCAAATAAACCAGCATAGCTTTCTGATTATTGAATGCTTTGGAGAAACTGCCTGTAATCTCCATAAAGGAGCTATTATAGGATATTATTCCATGAATAAATTTGTATATAAAAATAGATGAATTATTCACTTAGTTTTAGTGCATCTTGCATAGAGGCAATTTATATTTCTTATAACAGTACAAATTCTCATTTTAATGAGTGTTTTAATGCAATGAAAAGTGAGCTGAGCATAACTCCCAGGTGTTGTACTAAAAATGGAGACACATTCAGAATCTATTCTAAGAAGAAATATGGTTGCATTTGCAGGTGTAGAGATAGGGTTGAATTCTCATCTAGGCTAGTGAGGATTATTTTCACTAAAATACTCTGTTTTACACCAGCCAAGGGTCCAGCCTTAAATGCCTTATAGTCAGGTTCACATTTGCAAAACCTGATTGCATATTAGGAGTGCAATGAAGTGCAGGTTAAATGAATAATAGATAGCTATGTCAACACAGTTAATGAAAGTGTCTAGAGTAAAGTGTTTAAGTCTGAACTAATGCTGACAGACTAATAGCCTTCACCTCTGCTTTAGACAATGGATAGATGCCACACCGGGTAATAGGCTCTTTTGGCTTTATGTTTTTCTTTTTCTCTTTAGCCTGAAACAGGAGACTTAGAGCATATTACCTGGGATTGCAAAGATGGAGGTTAGTCTGACAGTGAAATAGCATGATATTTAAAATAATAATTAAAAAAAAATAAAAAATAACTATGAGAACTTTGTGTTAAAGTCTGGCACTATAATAATAATGTCTTTTTTCTAAGTTTATGAAAACCAGTAAAATTCTCTATCAAAACTATAATGGAGATGAACACTCAGACAGGACTAAGCTTTCAAACAAGCAATTTTAGTCCTGCAGATACTTACACCTTCTCTAGTGTAGCTGTTGACCTTAGGGCCTACTCTTAGGAGGATGATAAGTGTCCCCAGTGAAAAGCTTTCAGTGTTCGTTGGAAGATAATGCAATGGTACACACACGCTGTTGAGAAACAGGACTTGAGGATTTTGGTTTTGGACTCTAACATTTGGAGGGATATTACTATTTTTAAGTCAACTTTCTCAGTGAAAGAAATTTCTCATATGGGAAGGATCTTGACATACTTTCATCAGCACAGCATAAAGGCTGTGACTCTGGCATATTCACAGGTAAATCATAATGAGAGAGAATTCTTGGACATTTCCAGCCCCTCAGTAATTGGCTTTACAGGAGAAACAGCCAGATAACTATCAGACAGGCAATGTAAACAAGGTAGAGCTGAAAATCAGGAGAACATGAGGACAAAATACTTGATTTTGGCTATGTCTCTAATGTTAATTATGATTACAGTAACAAGCACCATTACATAGCTAACTAATGCATACAGTAATGTAGTTCCTACCTCAGATAGTTTACAGTCATATCCAGTGGGTGCTGCAAAAATGGGAAGCAGCAAGTGATCGGGGGAAATATAGTAGCTGTAATGTGCTCAAGAAGGTAATTTGCACCCAGTTACTGATTTCTTAATGTAATATTAAGATAGACATTTTTCCCTTTCTTAAAAGTAGTAGATCTTTTCAAATGGAAAGATGATTTGTAAATACATATTTTAACATACATATTATCCCTTAAAATTAAATCCCAGAAACACTGTAGTGATAAGCACAGTATTACTACGTAGCTGGTTAAATGATTACTGCCATATATGCCAATATGTTCTTAGAAGGATCTTTGCAGTATCGAACTAAGAATCTTAATTACTTAAAGTTCTTACTTTCTTTACACAATTTCAGCATTGTGTATGCTAAAAAGGGTCTATTGTGGGAATATAGTGTACTACCAAATATAATTTCCACCCTTTGCAAGACAGATTTACAATGTGTTTCTGTAGTTTTAATTACTAAGATATATTGCTAATCTATTTTTGTGGCAAATTCCAGTGTCATTAAAACAGTGATTTCCATTTGTAATAAAAATGTATTTTAGTGATTCAGCTGTTCTAGAGAGGGCTTATTAGAAGTGTCGATTCATCTTTTAAACTATTTTTCACTAGGATCTTTTATTTAAATCTTCAGGTATTCTACAGCCGTATCATTTGCCATTTAATGTTTATGATATGTAGATTGTTCCAACAAGCTTATTTACCGTAATAAGAGCAAATATTTGCACTGTATGGAGGAGTGAGTTCATAACATCACTCAGGCTGTCAACCATACATTTTCTCCAGAGCAATCTACTAAAAATATTTGTCTTGGTGGGCAAAACATAGCTTTTTTCTTATCAAAAATTTTTAACCTTTGGTTTTGTCCAACTGATGGTAAAGCAGAAGGGATTTTCTTTCTTACCACTTTAGCAAGACTTTTTAGAAACTTTGTGTCTAATTTTCAGAGAAGTTTTTTTATGCACCAGAGAGTCACAGCCTGCCTCTGTAATGCTGTTTTATTGTGTTGCTTTTTAAATTTTTCAGTAGGAAATAATAGGTGTATATAAATGTTTCACTTTTTTGCTTATACTACTTATACTACTCATATGAGCCCTTCTTTAATTGCCAATCTTATTTCCTTTCAGTATATGAAATTTACTCACACATGTGCCTCTGTTTCTTTAAGTCAGAATTACCCACTCCTCTATGTGCTTGCATTGAACTGGCTACTAACAGATCCTGCTGGGGTTTAGATCCTCTTCTGTGGAGCACTGATTAGTAGTAAAAACCGTGGGCTCCAAACTTGCCTTGAGCTGTGCATGCTGTGTAATGGGCACAAGAGTAACATGGACATCTTAAACAGGTTTTGTACAGGCCAACTCTCAGATGTGATTGATCTACAACATTACCCCCAGGAAAAAACAGTGTGAAGAGTCATTGGAGGCATCATCAGAAGGCCATAGGAGCATAGGGCTGTTTTAGAGACAGCCTTTCTGCTATCTAATGATGTAGCAAATGCCCTCTGGTGTATAGAAAGGAAAGAAGCTGAATGTATTGTGTGCTGAAGGTGAGTTTATAGTGTTGATAGCTAGAGAATTGCTTTTGATCATTATCAGTATAACATTTGTTTATCAGCATAGCAGTTCTATAATGGCCTCTAGAACAAAGGTAATCTCAGTAACAGTTTATTGATGTTAAAAGACCTGTGCTTTGCAACTAAGGCTAGATCATCTGCAGGAAAAACTTTAGAAAGACCTCATAGAGGGAGAGGTCACTGATATGAACCAGACCATGAGCTAGTAACTCAAAGATTTCCCAGTGCTTAATGCTCCTGGACCTTCTGCTAATCTTTAGGACTCTAGGTGAACGCACCTGCTCTCATTGCAGTTGAATTTAGTGAGAAGTTACCTCTTGTAATCTGGTTTGTTGGCCACAACCACCTCCTCAAATCCACCCTTGACCTTTCTGTTCTCCACTGCCTCAAGCGTCACAATCAACAAACAGCCTTCAGAAGAAGCTGCTGTTTCTTCTCAGCTGTGGCCTGGTACTGATACTCTGCTTAGTCACTGCTGTGCTAAGATTTTTGATTTCTTTTTTGATAGTTCTGATTCCTAAGAAAGCTGCTCTGTGCTGAAGGAGTGGAAAAAACACACCACAATCTTATTTTCTTTACTACCAAACTCTCAGAAATATATGTTTCAGTAAATCACTTGTAATATCTGGTCCTTAATGCACTGAAAGCTAGTGGCTCTCTGGCTATCCACCCTGTCAGCATGGGTTATACTGGAGTAATATTTTCTAACCTATCAGTGACAAAATGAGGCTTTGAGTTACTATCTAGCATCAAGTGACTTATCCAACTTAGCAGACCTATTTTTTTCTGCCAACACTGAGAATAAATCTTTGATTTTAGAAACAGAGTATTGATCTATGTGTAAGCAAAGATTGTTTCCATTTCTGTGTTTCCCATTTAAGCATCACACGAGTCTGGAGAATCAATGGAAAGCAGTTTGTCATCTAGTGCTACTCTTGCTGCATTGTCGTGTTAGTTTCTCTGTAGTGAGACACTTTAAAGCAATATTTGCGTAACAACTTGTTTTGGTTTGCCCCTTTTCACCAAAGCTCTCCATTCTTTAGGCACTCTCCAGAGTACCTTCACATATGCACATTTAAAATGGAAATTACTTAAATTGGTGTTTCATGCAAATTTCTCATGCTCCATCAGCTTTTATATTTCTTTTTCTCTTCCTTTTTATTCTTTTTTTTTTTATATATTTATTTGTTGGTGCTGATGCTTTGTGTGCAACTGTTTCATAGCCCCTGTGCTTGGGAAGCATGTTGCACTAGCATGTATGAATAGGAGATGTTTTTGTCAGATCTTTCTTTGTACTGCTTTTAAGAAGGAGCTGGCAAACTGCTGTGCTGAGAAACAGAAAGTGTAAGCTACTTTGATGTTGTGTAAGTTTGAACAGTTTCTAGACAGGTACAAATACGCTTAGAGATAGAGAAATTGTCTTTACTGAACACTGGTCTATGTTCTCACAATTTCTACATACTAATCATTTGCTTGTCATGTTGGTGATGAGAGGCTGAACATGTTGAGGAGACAGGAGCCCACAGTTTTTGGGATAAAAATACTATCTTATCACAACTTCCTCTCTTTGACTTTGTATCTGGGATTTGGAAGTAGTGTTTTCATGTCAGTGCATCAGTGCCTTGCGTAAGGAAAGGAGGTGTTTTTCTGTGTCTTTTTCTTATTTTGTGTTTCATGCTGAAGTTAAGATTATGTACAAATGCCAAAGATGCTAAATGTAAGTAAAATATAAAATTAGGTTGTTCTATTTCCAAGGGTTTCAGGACATGTATTTTTATTGTGTGTGCATTCTAGGAACATCTCCCACCCTTTACCCCAAGTCACAGAATCAGAGAATATGCTGAGTTGGAAGGGACCCACTGGAATCACTGAGTCCAACTCCTGGCCCTGCACAGGTCAGCCCCAGGAGTGTCACCATGTGCCTGAGAGCATTGTCCAAACACTTCTTCAACTCTGTCAGGGTTGGTGCTGTGACCACTTCCCTGAGCTGTACCAGTGCACGACCACCCTCTGGGTGAAGAACCTTCTAATATTCAACTTAAACCTCCCCTGACACAACTTCAGGCCATTCCCTTGTGTCCTGTCACTGGTCACCCCAGAGAAGAGATCAGTGCCTGCCCTTCTTCTTCCTCTCACAAGGAAGTTGTAGACTACAATAAGGTCTCCCCTCAGTCTCCTCCTCTCCAGGCTAAACAAACCAAGTGACTTCAGCTGCTCCTCATATGGCTTCCCCTCAACTCCTGTGAATGCAACTCTTTTTTTCATTCATAAGGAAAATGACAGCAGCAGTACTGATCACTGAGCATTCAGTAGCTAACTAACTAAACAAATCTACCTTTGAGTAAATAATAATAGTACATGACATATTGCTTCATTTAAAATCCTTTAGCCTGCCAAAGAAAAATGGACATTCCCATATGCTATGCCTGAAAAAAAAAAAATTATACTTCATAACATTATACTTCATATGAAAAGATAACTAGATGTAGGGTTCCTTGATGCATTTCTGTGCAAGCAGTGGTATGACAATTCTTGTTACACTTCAAAAATAGGGCTAAAGAGGTGCCATTGAGATTAGTCCAGATGTTCTGTAGCCTCATTGTGCCCCATGTATACTATACCTGAACACATGTTCCTTGTCAACTGCCTTTAAAATAAACACAGATTTCTTTAGTATAATCACTGCTTCTACCACTGCTTCTGCTACTGCAGTTCCTGGGGTGGAACTATGTAAGTCCTTCTTTTCCTTGGAGAGTGACAAATCCAGTACCCAATTCTCTGTGTGGATTTACTTCAAGAACTGACTCCCAGACTGCTAATTCAGTGATTAGATTGAAAGGAGATTTTTATTGCAGAAAAAAAAAAGCTAAGGTGCTTCTCAGCATATGTGCTCACAGGGCTGACTGCAATGCAGTGTGGAGGTGCTCAAGGAACTGAACACTGGCAGCAGTCTGCTGCAGAAACAGGGCATTCAACATAGCCCAGTTTACCTTACTCTGAAGAATTCACTTATGTGGTTTACTGGACTAGGTTTATCCAGAATCCTGCTCTATAAACTCACTTCTCTCCAAGTGAAACTGGTAGTCTTGCTCTGTGCTGTTACAATTTTGATTTCTTACTAGAATGCTGCCCCCAGAATTTTTGAGCCCTGCAACAGCAAATGGGTTTTGTTGATACCCCACTTTGATGAACCTTTCTGAAAATTCAAATCCTGAAAAAACACCTTCCTAAGCTGAAGGGAAAGCTGGAATTCTGCTGAAGAATGTTTATATTCTCTCAGGGAACTGATGAGAAGCTGAAACATGTTGTGTGTGTTTTCTTGCTATCTGTAGAAAGGAAACTTCATGCAACACAGTGGAAAACAATATTTTTCATTGTTTTTCACTGAATAGGTTTGATGAAAGGATTTACTATGAAAATCTTATATATTGTGATCTAATACAAGATGGAGTAGTAACCTGGAATATTTTTGTCTTTGATTGCATAAAGATGCAGTGGTTGACAAAATGGACCAAGTTCAATTATAAAACCTGATTTAAACGTTTTTGGGGTTTTTCAGATGTTACCTGACTTAGATAAAAGAAATCCTTTTAAACTCTTTAATACACTTAATGAGAAAGGAGACAAGAATTTGTAATTAAAAATCAAAGGGGTATATTTAAACTGTATATGAACCTGAACTTAGTTGATATAATTCAGACAGCAAGGTTTCAGTGTAAAATGAAAGTGATGTTCATGAGTTTTACTCTGGGAGTATGAAGAACTTTGGTAGCAAAAGGGGGAAGTCAGTATTGGGTCAAAGAACAGGCTTTTCTGAGTATTTGACTTTAATTGAAATATGGAGACAGCGGGAAAAGAGATCACCATCTGACTCATTATTATCCTTGTCTAGGCCTTTTCTTCAGAGTTGTGGAAGGATGGACAGGGGTGAAAAAAAAAACATGAAAGGCAAAATCAAAAGAAGCATGGCTATACAGTAATTCACTTTGTTAAGTCCCATCTCTCTGATAACACGATTGGAGAAGGAGGAGTTGGGGGAAAAAAAAAAAACAGGAAATAGCAAGGAAGATCAAGGGGAAAAAAAGTAAAGAGGAAAGAAAGTACACTCAGAGTACACAAAGAAATAGCAATATAGGAAAGAGGAAGAAAACCACAGGTTAGGGAATTGCTGGGAGCACCGAATTCACAGAGAGGACTAAATAAGGGAAAAGGGTATTTTCCAAAGATAAAAGAGATGACACTTAGAACTGAGAAATGATAAATTAAAACCACCAAATTTCAAATGAAAGGGAAAATAATAATAGAGAAAGTAAGCTAGAGATGAAGCAGGGGAAAAGTGAGGGATCATTAGAATGACACCACTGGCTTGGCGAAATGGTTCATTTTCTGTGAGATATGGTGATTTACTATACATTTCAAAAATCATACCATTAGCGATCCTCTAGAAGCTTGGCCTAAGCACTCAGTATGAGCTTTGTGAGTAGAGCATGCAGTGTGAGAACAGCTATGCAGTCTATGCTGTTTTCCTCGTAAATGCAACATTTATCAGTGGTCTAAAACATCCAATTATAACTTCTGGCACCAATCTGGGTCCTTGAGAAAACATTGAGTCAGGAGCTAGTAGGCAAACAAACAGCAGGTTACCAGCAGGTAACTTTCCATTAGCTTCTTTATTTCGGTTCAATAAGAAAAGGAAATTTAGGCAGTGCCCAAAGCAAAATATTTTATTAACTCTGTGCAGCCTTATTCTGCCATGTGGTTTGGCTTTAAGGAAAGAAATTCTTTGTTAGGTCACTTGCACTTGTGTCTGTGATCAGTTAATAAAACAAATAGCCCACCTTGGCTCCTGCAGTTATAATCCTTAGCCCTATGGGTATAAAACTAAACTTGGGTATTCAAATTCTCCTGACAGCTTGAAAATAACAGGGCAAGTCCAGGGGCAGGCATTCCTTCTAGTCCAGAGACAAATTAAAGCAATAAAACATACTGTACAAAATAATTAACTGAATGCACAGAACTATATAGATTTCACCACAAAGAATGTAGGAGAAACAAGTGCTGCTATACATTATCCAATTCGTTGAACACAGTATTTTCTATTGATTTTAACACCTTATTATTTGCTGACTATTACCTAGGCTCCAGTGAAGGTAGCACTTAAACACAGAAAGCTTTCCTGCTAACCAATCGTATTAGGAAATTGCTGTGAAGAACAAAATTGATGCTTGCTTTTTTAATCAAGTCCAAGGGTGCAAAGGCCCTTCGTAAATCTCTGGCCATCAGAATTTTTGCAGATTTTGTTGACCAACTGTTGGCTGCTGGCTAGAGAGCTGAACTGAAAGGACTTTCTAGCCAGGTGACAGAGTGTCTGACTAAATTTTACATAACCGACAGTATCAGATTGACAACCAAATGATCTCTTTTTTATGGTGTTTCTTCTATAGGTCATAGTCTTTCATCAGAACGATTTAGTCTCTGATTTCTCAGTTACTGTTGGTTCTATTAAACAACAGCTGACAAGATGCATCAGAAATACTCTGCAAAACAATTTCTATATTGTCCTGCTTGAAGTTTGCCTAAACTGGTGTCCTAGAAAATTTTGTAAATGCCGAGTCCACACATCGCTAAAAAAGCCACTTTTTTTTCCATCCTATTTTGAGTCTTCCCAGCACTCCCCGGAGTCCAGAGTCTTCTAGCTGAGTGCTGTTTCGTGACAGCTTCATGGTGTCTTTTCCATTTGTGTGAATTTATTATGCTTTGGAATGGAAAAGGAGATTATTAACGCACATTTGTTCTGTTGAAGTCACATCTTGGAAAAAGTCAGTTCCTAAAGCACGTTGGACCTGAGTGAAAACTGAGGAGGGAGTTTGTGAAGAACACGTGGTGAGGAGGCTGGTATTTTTGTGAGTGGCCAGCTCTCTACAAGCTGCTAATGGAAAAGTTCCTCAACAGTTCCTCTGTGGTGGGAATTTCCACTGGAAAAATTTTATTGGGCTGTCCGTAGTAAAACCAAATTATTGTTATTTTGGGTTTTATTTGTTTGTTTGATTGTTTGTTTTCTTTCTTTAAATGCCAGGGAAATAAAGGAAAATGGACTCAGTAATCCTGGTGTCCTTATAGATTTCAGTTGCAGAGGTAACATTGTTTTATCTTTCAGATTTCCACTGCAGCTTCTCTAGAGTGTTTTATGCTCTTGACTGTTCATAGTATTTCTGTGGTGCAGTCTGAATTCAGAGGTGGTTGCAGTGCAGTGCTGGATGAACCAGTTCCTGTATATTTCCCCTATTAACTAAGTAACAGAACATTTTACACTTTGATGTAGTGACAAGCACTTAAGTTATGAATTTGTATCAACATTTGGGGTTTACTTATTTCTGTGATTGTCCTCAACTGTGATCATACCAGGCCAATTTATTTTTCTTGATTAATTGACACAGTTTTAATCTGCTTTTTACTCTGTCAGAAATAAAGGAAAAGCTCTCAGTTATTCTTCAGGGTTCACTGATTTCATAGGAAGTAGAGGAGAAAAGCTGGCTGTAAGCTCTGTCATAAAGGCAGTATAGATTTTAGTATTCCAAATTCCTTATAAATCAATGCCTGGAAATTGCATGAAGTGTATTTTCCCTATTTTAATATTGATGTACAAATTGAAGACTTCCTTAATGCATTGTTCATAAAGGCAAAAATTTCTAATAAAGAAGAGAGGTACATTTTTGGCTCTGCCAGCAAAACAGAAGAGCAAAGCCCATTCCAATAATGATGACAGAGAGGATTACTGGCTGGGAGGTAGGGTGACCAGAAAGACATTGTAAATTAGATATCAAAGGAAATAGAAGACTGTCAAGTTTTCCATCTTCATCATATTATATCAAATCTAGCAGAATTATATCAAATTCTAGCAAAAAGTTGTCATTAGAATAAATAAAAGAAATACCAACAGAAGTACAAAGCACTATAAATGACAAAGTTCATATGGTATAAAGATGACAAGCACTGTGCCCAATGCAGAGTTCCCATCACCAATCAACAGAAGTCCACCAGAGTTAATGTGAGATTCTGTTAGCGTCTGATCTGTTCTCTCATTTGAACTATCAGAGACAGAACAAAAGAAAAAGGACGTAAATGCAGAAGCAGCAGATGTTTTGCAGAAGCAGTTAAGCGAGACATAAAGCTGAAGAGATAGCTTCATATCACCACCATCTCGCTGTTTCAGCAATAGTTACATTTGCTCCATGCTGCAATGACAAGCTCAAATTGTCATCAATAAAGGTTGATTTGTTTTCTCCTAATAACAGTAAGCAGCTCCCACTCAAAATCAATTTCAGCTTTGTTGGCAAGACACTGCACATTTGTCTTTGCCATGACTATGCTGCGTAAAGGAACAACTGAATGGAAAATTAAATGAACAATAATTGAAAGTAAAAAGTGCCTTTTTAAAGGAAAATCAGTGCTGTGCTGAATATCCAGGAATCACTTATGTTGGCAGGAGTTTTTATCCTTAAAAAGGTAGAATGGGTCAGGCTAAAAATTTAATTATATAAATACATGCACATTAATGTACATAATTAAAAATGGACTTTAACCTCAAAAGAATACAAAGGCTCTTCAGTAACTTCCTAGGGTTTTAATTCTGGCAAAAGCAGCACAGTTTCTGCAGTAATTATACATCCAACACATTTGGATATGCTAATTGGAACTAAGCTCTAATTAATTTCTTTGTGTGACTAAGAATGACAATCGCCAAATTAATTTAATGCAGATATCTTCTGAACTTAAGTGCTGTTTTCGATATTTTTAGTACGGAAAACGTAGACCGTCAAATGCTTTGCTTCGTAGGATGGCAGTGGTTCATCACATATAGTGTACAGTGCACATACTTCAAGTACATTTGCTACATTTCACTGCATTATTACAGGTAATACACTTCACAGTGAGGTTATTCAGCTCAAAGTGTTGCTCTGCCAGAGAAATGATGAGGACCTGGAACATGTCAGCAGTCCATCCATGCTGCTGTGAACAGCTGTGAACAGAGACACTGTAGAGGTACAGAGGAAGCAGAGATGGCTAGTATGATTTGTACTGGTAGGAACATGAAATGAGGAAACCAAGAAGTGATTACATGTGCTTTTATTTAGAAATAGGTATTGGAAAGAAGAGTAATTAATATGATGCCTCATACTTCGGTTCCTCCTTGTATCCTGTTGCTGCTTTCAGTAATTTTTGATGGTTTTCTGAATGCAGTAGATCCTTGATTCAGTTATTACTCATCATTATCCTTGCTCATTCCCTGATTGTCATATAACTCTGCCTTCAAAATGGCAAGAATAGGACATGTCTGAGTGCTTCTGAAAATGGCAGACAGAAATTACGTCATTGGGTTACACAGAATTATGGAATCACTTAAATTGGAAAAGACCTTTGTATTGAGTCAAACCTAACTTCTATATCATTGCAGAGAGCTTGTGTTTTATACTTTTTGAGACACTAATTTCTTAAGGAGGTACCTTCAAAGAATTTATATGAATATATTGAAATTAAAAAATTTGGAAGTTGCTCTAAAGTAATGGGTGTATTGAAGAAAACAAATATTTCAAATTATGCACTTATTAAATTGTTAAATATGTTTGTTCCTTGTTTTCTTTTTCACTTTGAAAGATCTGTGAAACACATACACAAAGTCTTTTCACACAAAGAACTGAAAATAATGATTTATGTAAATTTCTGTAAATTTCTAGCACAGTCAGCAAAGGTACTCCCCTTCTTTACAGACCCTTTCAGATGGTTTGAGATTGCCATTTCGCTGACTCTGTGTAAAATTGCATAAATGTTTTAGATGTGTTACAGTTTATATTTCTCTACAGGGTTGAATTCTTTAAGAGAATAGTCTTAGTAGAGGCCATTGGACCCAGTAGGAACCTACTGATCTTAATCTTGGTTTTTCAGAGGGAGCAAGGCTTTTTTTTCTTTTAAATAGGGACATGAAAACCATGTGGGTTTAGAGGCTTAGGGTAGCTACCTGAGTCAGAATACGAGCATCCCTGGAAAGACTTCATGCAAGGTCCACAGAGAAGGCAATTCAGAGCAAGACCTTGTACCTGCAGGTGTCTATTTCTTTGGCTGTGTAACAGCTTTATGTGGGCATTGGCCATCATTAAGACTCTGCTTCAAAGTCCTCTGAAGGCAGTCATTGTCTTTCTGTTGGGTTTTAGATTTAACACTGGTAATTGTACAGGCCAGCTGAGTGGGGTAATGAATTTCAAAACCAAAACTGGTTATGTTTGTATGTGATGCTAAGGGTTTTGTGGTTGATTGATTTGTTTCTCTGTACCCAAGATAAGCATCTACCGAAATATAAAAATGTAGGCAACTTATATTTTCAGAGAAGCTGAATTACAAGTCAGTATCTACTAAGCCCAGATTAAAAGGCAGTTGGTTAGAGATTCCTGAGCGAAAGCTTCCATTGACAAAAGCCAGAAAATACTATAACACCAATGCAAACAATGCCATAGCTGAATTTCTTTTCTGCATTATCTATTGAAGTTCTTTCTCAATATTGTGATGTACTTATCCAATGATCTTTCTCTCAATCACCTTAAATGTGATTTTTAACCTGGATTTAAATCACTGCTGTTTCATTAGCAGTAGTATAAGCTTTAATTAAAACTAGTGTCATTCCTTTTGTCAGAGTTCCACTAGGAAAGATGGGCTGGAGCTGACAGTGTGCTAAACTTATGGTAGCCGTTATTTCTTTTATTAGTGTATAACTGAAAGTAAGGTAGAAGTATTGTTACAGCCATAGTACTTTTTAAATGTTTTTCAGTAATGTTGAAGTCCTTCCTGAGCTCTTCTAAAGCAATGTATATAACCCCATGTCCTGGATGCTGTCATCCATTGCACAGTGGTATTTACAAGTGCAAACTGATATCCCTAATTGCTTAATTTTCAATTTAAAGATGAATCTGTGTGCAAGCCCTTCCCTGATTTTCCATCCCATCAATTCCAGAGGGTGGTTCTGTTTATTACATATGTTTCTACACCTGAGAGGAATAGCTAGCAAACTTTTATGGTCAATGAGGAAATTATTTATGTTTTCTCTTTTAGCTCGGCTGCTGGAATCCTGTCACTGGTCTGAATGGGTCACTAACAGACAGAAAGTTGGAGAATAACATGCGAGGAGTGGTTCTGCGTGTGGTGACAGTGCTGGTAAGCAGATCTTCAGCTTTTTGTGCTAGCAAGAATGTATTTTCTTCCTCTTGCCTTATCTTTTTGTTGAGTGCGCCATTTTACCAAGAAATTAGTTGGTGTTGGAGTGTCCAATTTAGCTTATCAATACCAGAACAATGGAGCATTTTCCGCAAAATAAAATTATTTATCAGTACAGCTCATTTCAGAGTGAATCAAACACATTAGAACCTATTTCTTCCACAGAGACATTCTAAATTAGATAACACAAATGTATGAACTGATAAAAGGCAACTGCAAGTGCCCTGTTAAGTAAAGTTACCTAGCTGAAACTCTAAATGATTCAATTTCAATTACCTTGCCAAACTGAGTCCAGTCTGACACAAGTGGTTGCACTTGGAAAATATTCAAGGTCAACTTAAGGTGAGTAACATCAGTTCAGTGAAACACCTACTGTCTCCTCCTGGCTTTTCTTCAGCCAGGTTCATCCTCTTCGTGGACACCTTGCATTTAGCAGCTGCAGCAGAGTTTTTGGTTTAAAGCTGAACAGACAACACCTACCAGAATAGGAAAGCACTTCAAGTTATGAGGCCAGCGTATTCCCTGCCATAAACTTTGGCTGCTCAAGGAGTTGTTAGAGTGGAGAAATATAAAAAAGAAAGAAGAAGAAATTAATATGAGACATTTTTAGTCCTCTTTGGACCAACGCCCAAATACAAATTTGACACAGGGCTGCAGAACTGTAAAGGTTATATTGAGCTATTTCCATTTTGGTACGATCTGTTCCTGTTTTTAAGTTCCAGTTCAGTGTCTGAGGGCCTGACCACTTGCTTATTAAGAATAAGATGACGAGTTTTCACAGTTTGCATTGCTGACATTGCATGATAAAGGAAGAGACTCAGTCAGGGGTGGAAAGTGAAACCACCAGAGCAGTTTTGTACCCCTCCAGTTATTTTATGGGTGTTTAAATGCTATTATCTGTCAGGGTGCCCAGTCTGTTTATGGCATTTAGTATACTAAAGAACTTCCTGTGATAATATCTCCAAGACAAAACAAACCAGCCAAACAAACAAATAAAGAAAAAAACTCCAAAGAAAACAAAACAACACCAAACCAAACAACAACAAAAACCTGACCGAATAAGAAGGATGCATGCACAGAAAAAGTAGTAAAGGGTGAACATTGCATGTTCATCAAAATACTATCACAGTGGCAATGACTGGTCCTTGTTTTGCCTGATACTTATATTAATTGATTCACTATAATTATGTATTGTTGACAAAAAAGATCTGTGAATGTTGCATAGAAAAATAAATTCAAATTAGATTCTTTTAAATTTTTTTAGTTCTTTTTTCTTCTCTCTCTCTCCTCACTCTTACTTAACCCCTGTTATGTTAGTTAGCTTGCCAGAGAGCTATAATGACTTCTTCCAAGTCATTAAAGCGTGAATATTTAGCAACTTGCAAAGATAGAAAAAAGTAATTAGTTATGCTGATAGGATAAAAAATAATAATAAATAATAATATACTATGTTAATATAGTAAATATTAATATTAATATTAATAATAAAGATTAACATTTTAATAGAGTAAATATTAATAATAAAGACAAACATTTTAATTTCAACACAGAGCACATGGCAGTTCAGTCTCCTCACTAGTTTTATATGTGCTGGATAGGACAAAACTGAAGATTTATATTTTACCTGTGTGATGAAGATGTGCGATTCTTTCCTTTGACATGAGTGCAGGAGGGATTTCACCGGCTAACTTTATTTTAGTATTGATCTTATTATATTTCCTTTTCATCTTTCTCCCAGTTCTTCAATTAAGTCAATATATTTCTGTTAAAGAATCTATACAGACTATGAACTATTGCTTATTGTTATGAATTCTGCCAGCCTCTAACAGTATGATTTTGATCTGGAGAAACAAGACGAATTGTTTTAAAATTAGATAATACCTTTGAATATTCATAGGTTTCTTTTTCGTTGAGATTTGAAAAGTTAACAATAATTAGGTAATTTTTTTTGTTAACACTTCCAATCTCTCATGTCTTTCTGGATAGCGACCTTTCTTCTCCTCTTCCAATTTCATTTTGTTATGCCTTCAGGTTGAAAACGACTTGTTCTAAAAATTGCAGTAGAATTTGAGAGGATAGCAAATTGCAACACCTGGGTTTATACTGCATTATACTCACTATGAAATGAAACATTCTGGAGTCTGAAAATGATAAATGATTGTGACTAATTTCCCCAAAGCAGTCTTTCAATAAGCAAGTGCTGAACAATTCCCATCATCCGTATCCATCTACTAATTCCTTTCCCTAGATAAATTTAGTAATTATGGGCTACGTATCTGCAGATCCAAAACATAATCTCTTTGTGAATATAACAGAATACAGTATGGCCCCAAATTGGAAATCGTCTGGTTTCATTTGGCAGGGAATCCTGGCTCCTCTGCAGTTAATATGAATTTACCCCTTTGCGTAAATAGCAATAAAAATATTTCTCTGTGGTTTATTCTCAGGGGAACTATAGTCATGTTTGTGTACATGTGATTCAACATTTGAATCCAACTTGGACTAGTATTGCACTTTCTACACTTCTAGAAAAGGTTTATTTTGTCTTACTTAAATACCAGATGTCTCTGTCTTGGACTGCTTCCACACATGCAGCTGAAGTTTGAACTTTCTGTTTGACAAGTTGCTCTTAAGTTCAAGTGACTTGCTGGTGAATTTCTGAAATGTAATCTGAGTTTCTGAAATGTACCTCAATCAAAGGTCAGCATAATAGTTCCAAACAAATTCAGAGTATCTTGAATGAACTATTGCCCAAGAAAAAAATTGGTTATATATCTATTTGGGCTATTTCAGTTTATCCTTCTCTTTTTCAGGTGTTCGCTTTTATTGAAAGAGACCTAGAATACAGCAGATATTCTCGTAATATCATTTTACTAGCTGTGACATTTAATGAATTATTCATATGAATGATAAGCCATTTGAAATCGAATGAGATTTGGCCTGTTTGACAATGAATAGACCAGCAGGTATTTGCAAAATCATGTTTCTAAAAAAGCCCCTGTTGTTCAAAAACAGAAAAAGTTTGAATTTCCCCGTTTTAAAGCATTAACACCTTGACTGAAAAGTACAGAGCCCTGTCTGAAAAGGCATAAGGTATAATATCCTAATGGTGCAAAAGATATTTGTGACTTTACATGAAAATTTGATAAAGCTCACAAACAGGAATGCATTTTCATATCTGGAGGGTTCTAAAAATACAGACAGGGTGAAGGCAAGAAAGATAATAGTGAGCCATGCTGAATTATTCTTCACCATACATGCCTATTCACTACTGAGAGTTATTACCTATAGGTTACTTGCATGAAGCTGCAGTTTGGTACCCTTGACTCCAGATGGGCACTGTGAGACATGATGCAGCGAGAGGACTGGCAAAAGGAGAGATAAGCATAGCAAAAAAAAAAACCAAAACAAACAAAAACCACCATTATTTGCATGATGGAAAATGTTATCATATGTGGACTACTTCAGTTCTTAATAGTTGGCATTAAATTCATGAGCATTTGTTGCCCAGATTAGGAAAAAAAGAAACTTGAAAGCAGACAATGTCTTTAGAGACATGAGCTGGCAGGAGGTCTGCATCTTCAGTACCTTTTTCTATTGAACTTACCACTAAGAGAGGAGATGAAAAGTAAGCTGTGAAACTGAGACCTGGTTTTAAAAGCTGAAATTGTCTTTGGGATTTGACTTTCAACACTGGTATATGTAAAGTAAAAAGGAAGTCCTTTCCAAGAAGCTGGAGTAGCTTTCAGGGTGATTGGGAAAAGGACAGGCATAAGAAAGATGAAAAAAGACGATGTTTAAGCATATGCAGAGGAACAAACAGTCAGAAAGTGATAAAGGATAAAAAATGGCAGGATTAAACATCAGTGAATGACTTTAAAATAAAGATCAACTGCAGCAAAGATTACGTGCAGGATACCTCATAAAATATTGAATAAATATTTAATAATAGGGTAGAATAGTCTCATAGATAATGCCTCTTCTACTTTCTCCCATTTTTTTATGTGATCACTTTTCTCATTCAGTCTTGATCCTATTCTCCATTTTCACAACTGAATGGTGTAGACTTCTGTAAAACCTTCTTCAACCCATCAAGCTGTGCTTTGTCTGCACCAGTGCCTGTAATCCTTTAAGAAAAATAATTTTAATTAAAGCATGTATTATACTAAATTATATATTGTTCTGTGTTATCAGCCTTATTGGTATATTGGACTATAGTGCACCACAGTGAATTTCTTATGGCAGCAGAAATGCCTCAGGAGGTAGTAAGGTTAAGAAACATTACTTGACTGTCTTCATCAGTTGTGGTATTTGTGTTTTGAGCATACATATTCCACTCATTTACCTGAAAGGGATAAATCCTTCTTTGATTTATGCACTGGAGTTTGAATGTCAGAAAAGCCGCATGATGTAGTTTATTGTATCTGAAGTCTGCCATAAAATCTCTATATACTGTAACTTAGCAATGTATTTTTTTATGTGCTGTGTATATACCATTTAGTATACACCATGTGTGCTATAGTTAAAACATTTCAAAAATACTTGGCCATACCCTTCCCTTCCATATATGCAAACAGCATGCCAATGTTACATGCACATCTGTATTTAATATACTTGGGTGCTTATTGAAAAAAATTGAGCCTTTAATATAGAATAGAAACATAGACTCATAGAACGGTTTGGGTTGGGAGGGACCTTTAAAGGCCATCTAGTCCAATGCCCCTGCAATGAGCAGGGGAATCTTCAAATAGACCAGGTTGCTCAGAGCCCCATCCGACCTCACCTTGAATGTTTCTGGGGATGGAGCATCCACCACTTCTCTGGGCAACCTGTTCCAGTGTTTTACCACCTTCATTATAAAATATTTCTTACTTATATCTAATCCGAATCTACCTTCTTTTGGTTTAAAACCATACCTCTTGTCCTAGTGCAAAAAGGCCATACTAAAAATTTTGGTTTATCATTGCAGAGAAAGTGACAGTATTAAAACAAAGCAGCAGAGAGGAGTGGAATTTGTGCATTTCTTCCTTGGGATGAAAATGATGACCCATAAACAGAGATAGAAAAAAATAAGATTCCTGAATTTCATCCTATTCTCAGCCATCTGCCCTACTTCTCTTCTGAGGTTGCCAGTCCTGTGTCCTGTTTAATATTACTTTACTAAGTAGAAAATGAGGACAGGAGCCATTTAAGCTGTTCCCTTGTAACTATGCAGTGTTGACAACTGAGCATCCTAACTAGTGCACAAGGACCTATCAGGATAATGTGTGCCTTGATCAGGTATTCCTTGCTTTGCCAAAAATTTGGGGGTAGGGTAGCCTTCTCCCCCCTTGTACTCCCATTCAATTTTTCTCTGTAAACATCTGAATTTCGGTTTCCCTTGGAAAATACTTACCTTTTTTTTTTTTTTTTAATCAGGTGGTACTGTACTATGATGAGATTTTCTCAAAGTAGTTATAATTCAAATCATTACTATAACAGCAGAAACTACTGTTTCTTGATAGAGACAGAGCCTGTCTTTTCACTCTTCTTCCTGCCACTATACCTGTACAAGGGCCAAATTTAAATTGCTCTTGACTGGGCACAGGCCTTTTTTAATAGCTGGTTTGTGTCCCTTTGAGCTACCTAGCTTGTATTAAAACAGGTTATAAGCCTTACAGTTATTCACAATGCACATGCCTACTGTGATCATTTGTTTGACAAGCTTTCATATCATAGCCTGCTGGGAAACCCAGCCCCTTTTGTTTTCAATTAAAATTTGCAATCCATTTTTCTAAAGTAGCAGGTACTATGCACTAGATGAGGTGAATATCAAGCAATTCAAGTGTTTTGGGACCTGGCCAGGGCCACAGCTTGACAGCAAGGTAGGTGCAATGCAAAACCTGGTAGGACCAGTTTTTAACTCATCTGTGTGTCAAGGGCTACCTCTCAGGGCTCCTTAGCTCTTATCTTCTCACTGACCCTTACCCTTCTGCTCTGTGGGCATATTTGCACTCCAGAGCAATTCATATGGTTCACGGAACACACAGGATATCTGACTTTTAAAAAGAAAGAGGTTCTTAGTCTGATTGTAATTATTCTTCCATACTATGTAAGATAGAAAAGGAGGTGAAGTGCATGACAGAGCTCCTTATGAATAGGACCTCTTGCAAGGCTGCTGGAAGAAGTATAATGCACCTCCCAGCAGGTTGATATACCCATTCTACACTCTTGTTAATTCAAGTACTTGAACTAGCTACATTAAAGCTACCATTGTTCTGTTCAGACGTACTCTAAAACACTCCAATCAATTCCAATCTCAATCCATATTCCTATCATATAACTATCATGGTTCAGAAAGAGCTGTTATCTGAATTAAGTTATTGTGAATTAAAATCAATACTCAAAGCTTGGCAGCATCTTCATAGCACATTGCCATAGATCGTTTTGAAAGATGTCTTATTCCAGTTGCAGGGCAATGAGAGGAATTGGGAACGAGGGGCTAACATTTTTTGCTTGTTTCTTCTAAATAGCTCTAAACTATAGAACATAATAAATTCAGAAACTACCATTTTATTCAGGAGAAAAAACCTACTGTTTAAAGTATTGCCACTGGAAGAGCAAACTTCATATCTTGTTGAAGATGACCATACAACTATCATCAAAAAGTGACAGATGGGTTATGCACACAGCATGTGCATAAAAATACTGGTAGACAAAGACCACATGTGAAATACCCTCAGTATTGTATTCAGTTTCTGGGATGTGAAATAGCTTCTTGCTGCAGACAAGGCAACTTTTCTGTTAGTACAACTGGCTTTCTAATCAATCTGTTTGAAAAGCACAGGATCTGAGAACAGTGATTTTTGGTGCCAATACTGTTACACAGCCCATTGGCACCACAGTATATTGAATAATAGTATTTAATTACGCAAGATTTTTTAGATTTGAAACCTTCATCTTTGCTTTAGTGCTGTTAAGGACAGGAGATTATGTTATGTTTTGCAGCAACTTTTATAACTTGCTAGTGGGAGAATTTCTGTAATGAGAGAGTGAAATGTTTCAATTAAATTTTGGTCATTGATTCTAACATGAAGTTATGTACATTGCTGTTCAATTAAAAAATAATAAGCTGCTGGGCTGTTCTTATCCAAATAAAATCTCCAACACAGTGGTCAATAAAGCACTTGAGGAAATTAAGTATTTGGGGCTGCATAGTACACTGAAATCTTTTGGGTAAGGAAATGCAAAATGGCTAACATTTGAAAGGAGGAGGCTGAAATTATTTTATGAGTCAAGGAAAAGGGGATTAAACCTAACAAGACAATAGCAACCTGTGCTTGAAAATGTTTTGGTTATGGTTTATGAGACTTAGTGCTTCATGTTGGTTATAATGACTGTGCTTAGTCATCCAGCAGCCGTTGGAAGAGAGTTGAGATATCTAGTAGTAAGAGGGAATTTCAGTTTTGGGAGCAGTTTCTTAGCCTTTGTGGGTAATAGGAGTTTTTAAAGTGTCACAGTGAATATTTAGTTTCTGAGATTGCCCAAGCTCTGCTTGCGCTGTGCAAATCATTTAATGTGCCTGTCCACTGTTTCTAGAGTCAGTGTCAAGCACAGATTGACAGTCTTGCCCACAAGTGCGCTTCATTTCTTCCTTCTGGTTTTTTTTCTCTCTATTTTCAGTAGAGAAAAATGGAAAATTTAATGAATGCAGAGTCCAATTTAATGAATACAGAGTGTCAATATTAAAGTATTATATTCCAGTGTGTTCAGTAATTTCTGATGAGTAGACACAGAGGTCATTTTCATATGGTTTATGAATTCTAACCACCCCTATAATTACCTAATTTTAAAACTCTCTTCATAGAATCACAGAATCATTTATGTTGGAAAAGACCTTCAAGTTCATCCAGCCCAACCATTAACTGAGCACTGCCAAGTCCTCTGCTAAACCATGTCACAAAGTGCCACATCTACATGTCTTTTAAAAACCTCCAGTGATGGTGACTCAACCATTTCCCTGGGCGGCCTGTTCCGTTGTTTGACAACCCTTTCAGTGGAGTAATTTTTCCTCATATCCAGTGCAATCTGCCCCTGGTGCAATTTGAGGCCATTTCCTCTTGTTTCTTGGGAGAAGAGGCTGACACCCACCTTGCCACAGTGTCCTTTCAGGTCGTTGTAGAGAGTGATAATGTCCCCCTGAGCATCCTTTTCTCCAGGCTGAACAACCTGAGCTCCCTCAGCTGCTCCTCATAGGACTTGTGCTCCAGACTCTTCACCAGTTCTGCTGCCCTCCTCTAGACATGCTCCAGCACCTCAATGTCTTTCTTGACATGGGAGACCCAAACTAAACATGGTATTCTTTCAAACATCGTAGAAGCATATAAGGTTCCAATTTGTGTTGTAAATCCCAGCAGTGATCAGTTCCTCCGACCTCAAATGCAAGTAACTTTTTCTTCACTTAATATTTTCCGTATAGCCTCCTGGCTAGGAAGTTTTTCTTTCTGTGCTAAGGGACAAAGAAGATACAGCTGAGTAGGAAAATAATTCAAAACATTCCGTTTTCCCTTTGCTTTTCCATTTATAAAGTACATCCTAGCATTTTTTTTATCATTTTTATAATTAGAGTAAGTATAAGACTCTCATAAATGAGTGCAGCAGAGCAGTGTGTCCTACCTCCATATAATTTCTATCCTGAAATAAGTATTAACTTAAAGCCATAGAATCCACCCTCATAATTTCAGAGAAAATCTGCCTTGTTACCCATTCAGTACTCTCCTAATGAAGTGCCATACACATAAAATCATTAACAGCTTCATTGTAAACAGGCCACTGAATTCAACTTTTTGTTCTTCTCACGTATTCAGTTAGGGTGCTGTGGTGCTTTTTCTGTTCTTGTAAAAAAGTTTTCTGTAATTGTCAAAAAAGAAAGAATCTATACAAAAACACTGAACCTCCTAAACCTGATTTTCATTGAGGAATTAAAAGATTACTATTAAAGCTTGGAATTTAAAGTCACTATTCTAGTGGCTAAAAACCATCACAAATAGAGACACTGGATTTAGGGATATAATTTACCCTATGTGTAAGTTGTCCCTGAACTCCTGAAAAGCAATCATTCTCTTGTTCTCTCCCTCTCTGCCTCCTCTAAGGCCTGAATTTATTGCTTGACTTTATCATCTGCATCTGTAGCACAGCTACAAACAAATGTTTCTCTTTGATTGTCTAATTAATTAACATAACAAAGTTAAACTCAGCCTAATTGTTCTTTTCTGCTATTTAGCTTCAGTATTGCTCCTTCTGTTTTCAAACATGAAGGTCTTCTCTGCCCAAAAGCTTTTCTATTCTGTCTTATTTTTAACTTTATTAGGTGGTCTAATAAAGGATATAAAAAGATTACTGCAGATCAGCTATTTTATCAAAATTATGGGTATGTCTGAGAATTTCATCAGACTAAATAAAAACTATATTTTGTACTCCTAATCTTAGATTCTTGAAGCACTAACAAACGTCGAATTATTTCATTTGTATATGCACCAGAACCTCAGTCCTGAAAAGGCAAATCTGTTAGCCCTTTATCTTGTTGAAAAAAGCAATGAAGTGCAGAATTTCCTTCTACTAATCTTGAATCTAGACTTCTCCAAGCTATATACTATCAACCTCTGATTTTCATTGATACGTTTAAAATAAAACAAAATAAATTCTCTACCATTTTCTTCCCACTATGTAAAGTTCAGGTCAGGGGTTGGGGACTGGAGTTTGGATGTGTGACTTTCCTTCTTGTGCCTGTGTTTCCCTGCTATCAGTTCTCCCTGGACTAGGGCACCATAAAATCACTTGCGGTTTGATCCTGGCAAGAAGTCCTTTCAAGATTAAGACTCTTCTTTCCCTGGGCCTAGACACCTCATTTTTGGATCCCACCTTCCTTTGTTCTTTCTTCTTCATGCTTTCCCCCATTGTTTTTCCTGCTCTTACACTCGTGTTTCACCAGAGCATAGATGCATTTGTAAGAACAAATGTTTTAATGACTTAAAATAAGATAGAGGGAAAATAGTCTATGGTTAAAGCA
This sequence comes from Lophotriccus pileatus, assembly GCA_035583135.1. Classification (NCBI taxonomy): domain Eukaryota; kingdom Metazoa; phylum Chordata; class Aves; order Passeriformes; family Tyrannidae; genus Lophotriccus; species Lophotriccus pileatus. Next base: position 20,711,966 of record JAWWES010000133.1, read on the forward strand.
TTTGTCCCTGACCCATCATACTTGGATTCATTTTCAGCTCTGCAAGTCATGAAATCTGTGCATTTAAGTTCTGCAGGTGGAAAACGGTGGTAATAACTCTTCTTACTCAAAAAGTAGTTCAGTTTTAAGCCCTAATTTTTGAAATGTGCTCAAATAACACTGTGTTGAATATTTGAAAATAGGTTTGGGTAAGATGTCTGAGCTGCTTAACCATTTCTGATATCACAAAGAGTATGCTGTTTGTGCTTCCCTCACTTCTGCTATTGCAGTCTTACTCCAGCCCTTGTCCTGCCTCTGACATTTGTCTGGACCAACTCACCTGACAAAAACTGAGTATTTGTAATGTCTGAGTAGTAGAATTACTTGAATAAAAGAGCCAACCATCAGCTGAGGTACTGCATAAGAAGGTAGATAGTTGCTCACATGGGAAGAGGATGTGAAATTATATCAGTCTTAATATCTAGCATGTTGCTAACCTGTGTCAGTCTTAATGTATGGCTTCTTCCTTAATATGTGTAATAATAAGCAAATGAATGGAGACAAGCATTTTCTTGAGCTACTTCTCCAAAGCACTTGTATTATTATGGGATCTTTCCTAACACTTTCCCTTTTTTTATGTCATGTTACCTTAGTCTTAGGTCTTCCTTTAGCCTTCCTAAGGTGTTCTAGTCTCCTAACCTTTTTTCCAGTTTCTCTTGCTCAGGGGGGACAATCACCTCTGAAACCTGACTTTGTCCTCTTAGAGCTGTAGAAGGCAATATGCGCAGCCTCACCTGGTATAAACTTTACCTGTTTCCCACGGACTTGCGTTTTGATGAAAGTAGTATTGGCTGTGTGGCACTTAGCTATCCGTGAGGGTTAACCCACAAGGGTAAAATCCATGGATTATTAAACCCATCCTCCTTTGTGTCAGGGCAGCACAGCTTAGATCCCAAGAAGAAACCAGACAGTGATTTTTGAGAAGGAGCCCTTACTATGGGCTTAGTAATGCTGCGTTCAGGTGACAAGGAGGCATGTTGGAGGTGAAGTTGAACAAAAGTAGCTCCTCTCTTAAAGGATCTCCATTGATGTTGGATACAAAACCACCCCCTGAATATATCAGATGCCTACGGGGTCCAGTGAGGCATATCATCCATCTTGCAAAACTGTAGGAGCTCTCACAATATCTTTCCAGTATGAAAAGAAAAAAGGACAACTCGAATAATTTCACCCTGTAGCATTTGTGGGGGGAAAAATCAAGACAAATATTTTTGTCCTCTTTCGATGCCTTCTGAGAAATATAACTACAAGGAAAAAAGATCATAGCAGTGGATTGGTTTTGTGTTGTTTTGAATATGATTAAATAGTTTTCTGCTCCAGGCTTCAACAGAAATTGGGAAGTTAGTTGTTTTGCATAAAGTTGATTGACTATTTATATTTCATTAAATGTATAGAACACTGGACACTGAGGTTTTTTTGTAAATCTCCCAACAGCAAACAATATTACATAGCTTAATAAAGACTGCATTAGCTGTGGCAAGGTCCATTTTAAAGGGTTTTACATCAGTAAAAGGAGCAATTGCTTTTTAACTAACTGAATAGAAAATCAGTTTATGAACAACTCTTTTCTAAATAACTTAGAAGTGATAAAAATTAATCCTTTCTAATATGAAAATTAACTTCTAAAACATCCTTTGCATACAAATCTTCAGAATTTTGTGCATAGTGTGTTTAGATTGATAAACTACCATATTTATTTTTTGCAGAAACATTTCTTTCCAATAATTTTGATTCTGTATTTATGGAATATCTCATTCAGGTGATCAGCAAAGCTGAATGCACTCAGTATTTTGATTTAGGAGAAGCTTTCATCAACTTAGTCTCAAGTCCTTCAATGTTCCTAGAACCTGGGCACTGCAAAAATTAAAAAATTCATTTGCATTTGCTCTCCTTCATTTTCAGTCCGTTTCAATGATCCTGGATAATATGAAAGAAAGAAATTCTATCTGACAGCTAGGAAATAATAACTTGATACAGTCAAGCCTTCTGTTTTTTGTTTGTTGGTTGAGGTTTTTTTGGCCAGGGGTGAGGGTTGGTTGGTTGGTTTGAGGTTTGTTTGGATTTTGTGGTTGGTTTTCTTTCTGGATTTCCTGCACTCAAAAAAGAACATCCTGCCAGTGCAGTCTTATTTTGAGAACATCCTGCCTGCAATGCAGTGATACCTTCATATAGAAGGACATTCCAACAAACTAGAAATATTAGTGAGTTATAGTATTAGTGAAAAATTTGTGAAAAGTACTTTGACCTCAAAGTCGTTGACAGAGATGATTAGTAGAGTAATAAAGAAATAAATAATTTAAACACCAACAAAAATGCCACTTGAGATACAATTAAAGTTTGGGCCACAAATACTACAAAAAAACAATTCTGTTTTCTTCATATGTTTGTGGGTTTTCTAGATTAGAATAAAGTGGTCAAGGAGTGGTTTCATGTACTTGTCCTGGCCAAGCCATGAAAAGTCAGAACAAACCTTTTTTCACCTCAGAATAGATGTTTCTGATAAACTTATACAAAATGACAGCACCATGTAAAGAAGTAAAAGCATGAAATGTAACATATTTAAGGGAAAAAAAAAAAAAAAGAAAAAAAACCAAACCCAACACCTAACTCTTATGGTGCCTTCATGCTTTTGGGGAAGATTTAATACTTTTGCTGTACTTAGATCAGACGTGTTTTCGGAGAAAATAAAGAACAAACATAAGTGAAATTCACCTGTGGCAAATTTATGTTTTTGTGCTTAGAAATATGATCTCTTTTTGTGTATCATTTTAAAAAGAAGTGAAGGAGAATGTCTAGGGATAATTATGCAATAGGAAGAATAACAGAGTGGGGGAAATTTTATCAGAAATATTAATAACAAAATAGAGAAAACTATTACAAATCTTGAGGAAAATAAAAAGAAAAGCACGTTGTTTGAAAATCTGACCAACGAATTACAGCTTTCAGTATCTATTCGTATCCTTTATTATGGTCATCTCTCAGATTCACCAATCATTCTTATAGACAAACTTGGGTCCCATAATTGATTGTTCCTAAAGTAATCAAATGGATTCTCTTTGGATAGAACTGTTTAAAGTCAACTGGCTTATATTCAGATTCAGATTACAGTAGAAGGACAAGAGCAATGTCCTTCTATGTTTCTGTTTTTGCCATGTTTTTTGTTCCTTGCAACATGAATTAGTGGTTGTGCTAGATACAGTGTTTGCCCAGCCAGTGGAAGATGGCAGTGCTGTAGAACACTCCATATTTATGGCCCAACATTGAGTGTGTATCTGTCCTGCCAACTGTAAGTGCAGTCAGAAGGCATTACAAAAAAGCATTTCAGTTGTAAAGTTACAGCAGAAGGTTTACTTCTGAAATACGTAATAGAGAATAAAATTTCTCTGTTGAAGTACATCCAAACAAAATAACATTTCACAAAAGCGAGCAGCACTGCTAACAATGTGTTGTAGGAAAGTTTTGTGTAAATGGTATTCAAATAGTTCTTTCCTTTGCTTAAAAAACCCTCAGCACCCAAATGTGGCATGTACTTGCCTTATTAACAGTTTCCATCTTTGTCTTCTGTTTAGGAAGAGCCCTTTGTCATGGTATCTGAAAATGTTCTGGGAAAACCCAAGAAGTATCAGGGCTTCTCAATAGACGTGTTGGAAGCCTTGGCAACTTACCTCGGCTTTAAGTATGAAATTTATGTTGCACCGGATCACAAGTATGGGAGTCCTCAGGATGATGGGTCATGGAACGGACTGATAGGAGAACTGGTATTTAAGGTAAGGTTACTAATAACTTACTAAGTCAGGTCATGTGATACAGCTAAGCAAGACATGGTATATTATGTTTCTATCAGCCATTGACAGCTGGGTCATTGATAGTGTTTTGTACATTGCCTGTTGTCAGCATTTCACAGTGTGCACTGAGCAGTAAAGAAAAAGCTGGAAATAGCACATGCTAGTAACTCTTTAAGAATCAGGGCAATCTCTGTTTTCCCAACCAAAGTAAAATCTAAATGCAGTCAAATAATGGGATGCACGGCCTCCTAATTAATTTGGCAAGACATAACACAAATGAATTGAAGAGGCTGTTCAAAAGAGGAAGAATTGGTGTTGCAGTAATTAGCAATACATTACATAAATATTGTATAACACTTAGAAAAATGTTGGGGTGATGAATACATAAAGTATATAATCAACAGAAAATATTTTATTGATATTATATAATAACACATTATGTAGGTGTATTAATCAAGAGTAATATATTCTCTATTCTGTCATTAATAAACCATTTAGTCTACTTAATTTTACATTAAATGTTCAATATTATGTCATAAATAAATTAAATCAAATTCATAAGCAATATTTTTCCTTTCTTTTTCCACACATCTCAGATCCTGTCTGCTTGCAGTTTCTCTCATTGAGAGACAAAAGGCTAGGCAGATTCGATTCTGCTGGTGCGTCATTTGTACCACGAATATATGTAGTTTGTTTGCTCTTAGTTAACATGGAGAGGCAGCTTTTACAGCTGTAGGGACCTACAGTTGTTCTGTTTCTTTAAATAATTGGAGCAGATATTCACGTAAATAACTCACACATTGCTTATAGAAGTGTTTTTCCAAACCTGCAGGCAGAATTTAATTGATAAGCACAACAAACAGTAAGGAGCAAAACAGTCAGATACAGGACCTAATCATTAAATACTTCAGCTGAAAGTTAGCAAAATGCTGGAAAAAAAGTCTTGCAGTAAAGAAAAAAAAAATTATTTAAAAAAAAAAAAAAAGGGAGGGGGGGAAGAAAAAAAAAGAAAAGAAAAAAAAAGGAAAACATTATCCCCATGGGTTAAAAATTAATGATAACATTAACCTATTCTGCCTTCCTGAGCAGCAGGAATATTTATTCATGGCAGATTTCATACATCTACACTGTGGTAATAAACATAGTTTGCCATCTCCCTATGTTCTTATGAAGCTGGAAGGTGGAATTGTGTAATTGTGTAGATGGTAAGCTGGAAACACTTATATTTTTCATCATCTTCTAAACTTTAACAACTAAAAATCCTTCATCTAATTAGGAGATGTAACACCACGATGGCCCACTGATTTCTTTTTACTCATTTTTTCCGCTCATATATCTGATATTGTACTATCCCTTACTCTCTACAGTACTCAGCAGGTCACTGGATAACACGAGCTAGAGGGGTCTTAGTCCTAGATGGCTGTGGAAATGGAATTGGACCTAGAATATTTTTTTATTCATTTGCAATGAATGATTGACAAGGCGGAACTCATAAAAAGTGAAATTGCTGACTGGAAAAATATGTGTGGCATTCTTGTCCCCTTGGTAGGTAGTAGTTTGCTTAAGGTGGTAACCACCCAGATCTGTAAATTGGTGTCATGAGTGCAACAGATTGACCTGTGTGGTCTGATTTTGCTGTAATCTGGTCTGATTTTTCTGTAAATGAGTCTTAATGAATATGAAATCTTTCTGTACAGTTGCAAAGCATGAAGAGTTAATGGAATGGCATTTGGAATTCAAAAACCATGTTTTCCTAATACTATGTCATTGTATCATTTCTCATCTTCCTTATCCTTTGAGAATTAATTAGCAGTAAAGTTCACTGTGTCCTTCTCTCCCATTCTCTGTCCCTCTAAAGGCAAAAGAGAACCTCTGGGCAAGCAGCCAGTGTATATCTACCCCTTACCAAGTGCAAGCTGTTCTTTAAAGTCAGCTTTCTTATTTACTGTGAACCAAGTTCTGCTCCCAGAACTCAAATATCTATCTGCTTGGCAACTCTATAAGGGGAAGCAAAAGAGCAGAGAATAGTTTTAAGTTAAAGGTCTAACCTGCTCGAAACACAGTGTTTCCTTGTTTTCCCAACCAAGATAGTCTGGCCAACAACTAGAGGAATTCCAGAAACAATGGGAGTGCTCTTTGCCTGTTAGTGTGTCAGCCAGAAATGAGTTCTGCAAAAGACAAATCTCACTCAAGGTAATGGCAAATAGCTGCCTTCTCTTTTTATGTGCATAGAATCATAGAACCATTCAGATCAGAAAAGACCTTTAAGATCATCCAGTACCACTGTTAACCCAGCACTGCCAAGTCCATCCCTAAACCATGTCCTGAAGTGCCACATCTACTTGTCTTTTAAATACCTCCAGGGAGGGTGACTCCATCACTTCCCTGGGCAGCCTGTTCCAATGTTTGGTCTCCTTTTCAGTGACTAAAGTTTTCCTAATACCCAATCTAAACCTACCCTAGCACAGCTTGAGGCCATTTCCTCTTGTCCTATTGCCTGTTACTTGAGAGAAGAGACTGACCCCCACCTTACTACAACCTCCTTTCAGGCACTTTAGAGGGCAGCTGTAGAGAGCACCTCATTGAGAAGGATGTCTGTAGCCACTACAGAAGATGTGCCATATGAAATAGCAATTTCTGTAGCAAGTACATTATTTTTGTGTTCAAGGTCAATATATGCTGTTTGCATTAACCATATTCAGCCTGCAGCAGTCCCTGGTGTCAGTGAGAGCAGTCCTGGGCTGATCTCGTTTGCAGCAGCTCTGCTTGAGTTGGATGGCAGGGAAGAAGCCCAGCTGTGCCAAGTACATGCCCTGGGTCTACAGCTGGCTTTGCAGACATGACATTACGCCAAGTTCGCTCTGTTTCAGCTTGGAAGACAAGGTTTCTGTTGGCTGTTAAAATAGGGGCTGGAATCAGCAGACAAAGCAACTGGTCTTTAATTTGAACTTAGAAACTGATTCAAGCCTTTCCTCCTTTGACTGTTAAGACCAATATTAGATACAGGCTTTGTCCATACACCTTTTCTTGTCAAACTAAACTGAATATAGCCATGCTGTATAAAGCTTTCTGTTTGCTAAGCACCTGAACCAGGTGGTCTTCAGAGAATAAATGCTGTCTGAGAGAAGCACATGGTGCTTTCGTCCCTCTACTCTCAAATGACCAAGGCTCCCACTGTGTCCTCTAGAGCTTCATCTCACCAACAGAATTAGAGAGCAGCAGCTTTTTGTGGAGAGGCTAAAACCATCTCAAAGGAGCAGCACTTTACCACAAATCTTTCTGTTACTGTTAATTATCTGTGTCTTTTCACAGTAATTCCTTTAGTTGCCCTCTCTCCGCATTGCCTGAGGGATAAGCCTGTGTGACTGGCAAGAGAAGTGGCTAATGCAACTTTTGGGAAAGAACAGTAGGCTTTCCAGCATGACTCTGGACTTTTTACATTTCACCATGCTACCTTGATTGCTAGGGTTTTTTACTATGGAGGAGCCCTCAGGAAGCAAATAGCACAGGGGCTTCCAGATTCCACTTAGGTCCATCCAAAAAGAAAAAAGCCAAGTAGAAGGCTCTTATGAGGCTCTTTTTCTATTGCATCTTACTAAGGGGAGCAGCATAAGAAGGAAGCAAACATACTGAGAGGACAAAGTGAGAAGAAAAAAATAATAGCTGAGTAAAAGGATTTTTATTTGGATGTATATGTGTTAACGTGAGTAACAGTGTCTCTCTGATTAGTTTTTGCGTGTCCATATTAATAACTGTGTAACATGTGGGACTGTGGTTTATTGCTTCTGGCCCTTCTTGAAATTTGATTTAAATTGAAAATGGATAAAATGAAGGGCCTCACAGGAGAAATTTAGAGTAGATTCATTTATTTTCCCTGTTCTTGATCATGAATTACAGGAATCATTAGAAGATTGTTTTCCATGTGTACAAGGTGTGCTTGCTTAAGCAGCAGCTTAGGGACGTTTCAGGAACTTCTCGGCTTTGTTGATAAGCTGGTTCTGTGACTCTGGTAACAATGCTATCAGACCCATTTGGTCATTTCTTTTGGATTTTCTGATTCTGGTGATGTTGCTCTACAATGGCCTCAGGAGAACTGCTGCTAAGGAAGATAAATATAAATTCCTAAGCAGGTCACACGGAGCAAAACAATGCCCTCTGCTGTTTTTTCAGTGAGTTTCAAAAGTCACAGTTTCATTCATGAGAAACGTGTAAGACATATGATGGTTGATTTTGGCACTGTAAAAACCTAGTGAGTGAAGAGCTATACATGTTTATAATTCAGATTGGCAGGTTTATATCTAAATATTGACATAATTGCATGCATTTGCCTTTCTATCTCAGAAGCACTAAGTGAACCTTTACTTCTTCAGACTGATGTCTTCTCTGATCCAACGTGACATGTTAATGACAAGCATTTAATTTTTTTTCATCTTCCAATTTTGAAATAAGTTGACAGAATCTATATGTAATCAAGAATGCTCACCATCAGTAAATCAAATATCAAGTGAAGCTCAAGCTTGGTTTTGTGCTAAACATACAGTTTTCTGGTAAACTGGTGTTTATTATCCAATTGAGTAAGTTAATAATATGAGTTGTCATATTTCATTGTAGACTTTTTTTTTTAAAAAAAAACTGAACACAGGAATATTAATAAGTAGACTAGTGAGGAGTACTCTCTTTCAGTTTGAAGCCAATCTGCCTTGTCCTGTCACTCCATCTTTCTTAGAGGTTCCCTTCAGGTACTGGAAGGCTTTAATTCGGTCATCTCAAATCCTTAATTATACATGTAACATATAAAGTAGCAAGACATAATTATATCATAATTGTTGCTATAGTATAACAAAGGAAATGCAACATTTCCATTAGGCCAATATTGTTCCTCTGTCATTGCTGGCTGATAACCAGGGTGGAATCATAATGCCAGGGAATATAGAGAGACTGCTTCCCAGATATGCAAATTAGAAGTAGCATTTCCATAAATATCACATGGTTTGTTGTTTTCATGCAATTCTTGTCAGTGTATTTTATGGGGAAAAAAATATGTTTCACTGTAAAAGGCAGGGGGGGAAGCAGAAAAAAATTCTATTAGTCATACAGTAAACTATTATTTGGTAAAAGTATCTTGTGTATGTTGCTTTTCAGTGGAGAATCTTTAAGTATCTTACAACAATGCAATTTGAATTAGTAACTCACAGTGATCTAGTGCAGTGGGGAAGTATTTTAGTAACATGCTGATAATTGATAGCCCACCTAAACTTTAGGAGCAGAGGCTAAGTCTAGGACTTTTTGTTTCCATGTGTCCTCTTTTAACCTTGAATTCCCATTTTGCTTTTCGTTATACATTCAGGGGAAAAAAACCAAACCAATGCTCTTCATTAAATACAATAATAACTTCCTGTTTGACAATTATTGGACTTTTACATTTGTAAATTATTTTAAAATATACTTATAGACACAGTTGTGGAAAACAGTCCAAAGGCTGACTGCTTTGTACTTTCTCATTGGAGTTCAGACTTGACAGCTAGTAGATATTGTGAGTCACTAGTCACTCATTGACCAGAAGTTTTATCATGAGAGGATAGAGAGACTCAAATAACCTGAATGTTTCCATGGACAATTCTAATTACTGACTGAGTTTGCTGCTGCCCATGGGCAAAGGACAGTTAAATCATCACTCACAAAAATGTGTTAGGAAGAGACATGAAGTGACTTCGTGAAGCCATGCTTTCAGCTGTGCTCATCAGCACAACTCCACTTATGACACTTATAACACATAAATTAAAGCTGAAGCTCTAATTCATAGCTTTTAAGCAAATCAATATTTTCAAACACTTTTTTCTCCAAATCATCAGGCCTCCAGCTATCTCCTGCCACCTTCTCAATCCAATGAACAATAAATATAAACTTAAATTAACATCATTTAAACTGAAATCTTAAGTGCACTGTGATTAGAAGTATGTTTTTACTATGGGTTGCAGAGTGTTTTGCACATCACATTAAAACATCCCATTTGATTTACAAATTTTTCTAATCAGTTTTAGCTGCCATACCTTCCCACTCAGTATTTCACATCACATTTCTAAGGAACTAGTAATCTCTATCTTCTTTGGGCAAGAGGAAAGAAATTCAAGAGGGTTAGTAAAATTTGACTTTCAAGCCTCTGTGCTATCCTCACCCCCTTCCAAAGGACCACACTGCTTTAGGCAGAACAAAAAGGGATTAAATCACAGTAGTAGCAGTTTAAATATTTTAAGTACTCTTTTTCATATTAAAATATATAAAATTCAAAGTCTTATTGCTCAGTATTTGAGCTTTTTAAAATAGTATCCATGTGTCTGCTTTAAATAACCTTTCTTATTTTCACTGCAGTTCTAATTGTACCCATGCAAAGTAAAGTAGCACCTGCTGTAATTGTGCCTGGTGTTTCTGGAGATCTAATACATGCTGTGAAATACAATGATTAGATCAAGGAATATTACTCATTCTCTTTTCATCAGAAATGGATTCTTTAAATTACACAAAAAATATAAGTGGCACAAAGCAAGTCCAAGGTAGCTACAGGACAAGTTGGCATTGCTAGAGAAATTGCTTGTCAAGAGGGTATAGAGGAATAACTAGTAAAGGAACTGCATGCAGTATCTGCTCTTCTGCACTTTAGACTTTGCAGACAAAATTGATGTTTTACAGAATTTCAAGTGCTCCTAGTGTAGTAGCCCTTTGTTATGATCTTCAGATCATTAAAATATTGGATACAATATGGCTTTATCAGCCAATTGATTTCCTCTGATTGGGTCTGCTATACACAAAATCTGCCTTTTGCCACAATTGCATTGATGGCTTTAGTAAGCCAGAGTGACCAAAATGACCAAAAGTAGATTTGTTTCAGGTATTACATGTGTTTGTAGTATTTTGATTTCTTGGAAAACAAAATCACGGAGAGCTGATGTGCCAGAGTCCACCAAGTGAGGTTTGCTTGCAGAAACACGTGGTATATCTACTCTGTTCAAGCCTCAGTCATGTTTCTGTGCTCACATCTATGATGCTGAAGATGTTGATCTTGGCATCTGCTTCTCCGTAATTTTAGCTGTTATAAATCACAGAGGAACAAAGATCTTTTCTGTAGCTCCTACTTATGCATGTTGTTCTCTTTCCCTCTCCTCAGAGAGCTGATATAGGGATCTCTGCCCTAACCATCACCCCCGACAGGGAAAATGTGGTGGACTTCACAACGCGTTACATGGACTACTCGGTGGGCGTGCTGCTTCGGAAGGCAGAGAAGACAGTGGACATGTTTGCCTGCTTGGCACCGTTTGACCTCTCCCTGTGGGCATGCATTGCTGGCACTGTGCTCTTAGTAGGGCTACTTGTCTACCTCTTGAACTGGCTCAACCCCCCACGCCTTCAGATGGGATCCATGACATCTACAACTCTCTACAACTCCATGTGGTTTGTGTATGGATCCTTTGTGCAACAAGGTAAGAGACAGAGGGAGACTTTGCCTCCAAGACAAAACCTATAAACCTTCCCCATTGCTATAGAGACCTTCCTTTTCCCCATCTCCCTCCCACAGCCCACAAGGAACAGGAGCACTTGTGCTAAAAGGTTTCCTAGTTATTTGGCTGCCCAAGTGTGGGAATCATAAGTTCAGAGCACTACATGCTAGCTTATTGTGATTTGTTGTTGTGTGATTAGAGAAGGGTGATTTTTCTCTGGGTAAAAAAAGAAAAAGAATTTCTCATAATCTTCTGGAGAATTATTCATTGTTAATGAGTGCTGTGTTCTTACACAGTCAGATAGAAAATGCTAGGATTTGGATTTTGAACTAGACTAGTCAGCATTGCTAAATGGTCTGCTTGTACCTGATATTCTTTCATCCCACTTCTGATTTATTTCAATTTTCTTGTATAATGTTTAGACTTCAGCTTCTCTGGCCTTCCTGATTGCTTTCTCAATTCTCTCTAGCATCTGGTGTAGCCCAGGATGTTCCCCAGTTCTGCTTATATTCCCAAGTCCTTCACAATCTACTTCTGGCAGAATTTTAAACATGCATCGTAAATACGTCAGGGACTACAGATCTTGGCTGGGTATATACTACTTAGAATTCTGGTCTACAAGTTAGGGTTGTGATGCAAAATGGAATAAGAAAACACAGCTTAATATAAAAACAAAGAAGGTTTAGACAATAAACCTTGAAAACAAAACAGAACAAATACTTTCTGGCTTATCCATGTAATTGTTCGTCAGTCACTACTGGCACTGCAGGTACACCTATTTGTAATTTCATGGAACATCTGCTCTACAGAGAGTCATGGCCAGCGCAGCTTCAAAACTCCCAGATTATTTTTTGGATTTTAACATGAATTTGGATGGAATGGTAAAGGTATCATATTTATGTGACACTGGCAACATGTAATTTAGAATTACATTGTTCTCTGTTAGAAATAATCAGATGACATCCATAAAAGCTAAAGGTATCCATGAAAACCAAGTATGAAACTTCTAAAAGGGGAAAAAAGCTAAATTAATGTCACTTTCCAAAAAAAAGGAAAAAAGGCTGAAGCTGAGGCTTTTCACAAGAGGCGTAATTTTGAACACATAAACCTAGAGACATAACTTTTAAAATTATCACTTGCATTGAGCAGTGATGACCAGCTGAGGAAAGCTGGAGAGATTGTTTCATGTTTATTGTGATCTTTTTTTTTTTTTTTTTAAAATAAAACCAAAGACTTCAGAGCCAACTGAGAGCTCGAGAAGTTTTTTGAATGTGTGTGGGTGGGTTTATAAAGTTTTCTTTCTGTCCAAAATATTCCCAGTGTAACTGTTTAGGGAATCCAACTGTGAGACAGCAGTTGGTCCGTTACAGAATGAGACTCATTACATCTGTCTTCCTGTTAGGTTAGTACTTGTGAATTAGTTTCTTTACTGCATGACTGCGAGTCATTTTATATAGGTTTATTAGCCTTAGCATCCCTGCTGTAATCCCAACAGTAGTCCCGAAAAGCTTTATAGGAGACTGCCCAGCAAAGGTTTAAAGGAGGCAAAGCTAGTTTAATCACAAGCTTCAGTCTGAGCAGTTCTTATCTGAATTGTTTGCCTGATGTTTATCCTGTGTTGTTTGGTGTCCTGAAGTTGCCTAAGTCATCGATCCAGACTAGTAGCCCATAAGGGAGCCCTTCAATACATTCTCAGTTAGCTTATAAAGAAAAGAGGGTTTTGACCAGTCAATGAAAGTGACTGCTTAAGGAGGGCTTAGAGGGAAGCCTTGAAGTTGATGAAGTTAGGTAAAAGTAAGTGGGATCAGGTGACAGAAAAAAGAAGAATTCAATAGAAAAAAAAAAAAAGGAAATAAAAGGAATTTATTTAAGGAGATCTGCATCCACCCCTTGTGATAAGAGGGACACGAGGTGCAACTCAGTATTATTAGAACCTGCTGGAAGTACATGGCATCTGGGAGTCCAGAAACTGTTGTGGGACTTCAGAAAAAGAAATTCACAGGACTTGGAAGGTGAGAGTAATTATTTACAGAGAGAGGGAGATCTTACCACCATACAGAGTCGATTTTCAACACATCTGTACAGAATCCGCTAGAATAATATAAAACATTCACTTGGCTGCTACTGAGTGAGGGACAGCTATAGATACATCTCTCCTTCAAGCAATACGCAATATTGTCCTTCATTTTCTAGAAGGAAAATTGAAACACATTTAGTAATGTGCTTAAACATATTTTAACATAAAATTTAAACATAAAATCTCAGAAGGTCTCAGAAATCCAGTGTAAAAGAGTAAGAGATCCATTTATAATGTCAGCCTGTATTTCACATTCAATTTGAATATAACAAAAACTATATTAGCTGAAGCATTATTGTTTACTAACCCTTGTGAATACACACAAATGAAAGTAATTTTCATTGACAGGGTAACTGGCTATTGTGGTAATTTTGCCTCTGTTTTCACTCATCAGCTCTTCATTTAGAAGAAAAACTCTGCAGGTTTTATTTGTTTTGGAATAGCAAATCTGTTGCTATTAATTGTGATTGGCATAACTTAAGTGCAGAAGCATGGGACATTTCAAATGCTGTCACTTTCACTTAAGAAGCCTTTCAGCTGCTGATTTAAAGCATGACAAGGTACTCATTTCTGTCATCAAAACATACTGCCAAAGATGCTTTTATATCCTGTGCTGACAGAAACAAAGCAGCACGAACCAAGGATTGCTAGTGCTTTGATAGTTCTGGATTCTTTGTTTGGAGCTAGCAAGCGCTTTCTGGCGTCGTCTGCTCTTTCTTTCCTTTAGCTAGAGGAAAAATTTACAAGAACACAGACTACCTCCAGACCTGCCATGGCTCCGAAGACAAGAGGCCTCCAGTGCAGCAATACAAGCAACTGTTTAAGGAAACCCATAACCTATTATGATTGAAACAAAAAGGATTTATTTTGCTCATTATTTCTGAAATAGTTAAAAACTGCATATGTTACCCAATAGCTTTAGCTCAATGTGTCCCTTTTTATTTTTGTTCAGCCTTCACCCTGATGTCCTGTTTAAATTCTATTAACAAGTTTCAACCTTTTGCAATTTTTAACAAGTTTTAACCTTTTGCAATTTTTGAAACACCAGAGGAAAATACTGCATCATTGTCTATAGACAAAAGTCAACACAGATCAATCCAATGGTTTTGAAGACAGGTCTGTGATAACTGTCACACTCAGTTGCAAAATTTAAGTATTTTTAGTTGCTTTCTTAAAGGTAGACTGAAACCTAATGTCAATTCTACTTACATCACTTAAACTTAGGTCCTGAATTTGGCTTCCATTTTTTTCCCCTTATGTTTCAATGACCACTCTAGGCACCATTCTGAGACTCTGGTATTATAGATGTATGCTTTAAGTTGCACTTTATATTTCATGTTCAGTCATTACAGAGATCAATAAAAATACTATACATTATTTTTGTAAGATACATGTGATTTTTTTGATAGAAGAGACAATTTTGAGGATAAAGCCACAATGTAACTGGGGAGGCTCAATTAATATAAAAGTGTATAAACTGCAAAGTGTTTTTTTTTCTTATTCTGTACTCCAGCCCTTCATTTAAGGAAAAAAAAAAAGGGTGGCCAGAGCTTTGAAATGCTTTGGCTTATTACCTAATATACCCACTGAATCTGCAATATACTGAGACCACTAAGAAGGCAGAGACTTTTAGGTGATCTTGGAGATGCTGCTGTGGATTATATTAAAAACAAGTGCTTCTGACTCCAAAGTAGTCATTCAAGCATGAGTAGTTCAGGTAATATCTGTTATCTTCAAATTGTCTATTTATGTCTAAAGATGAAGCAAATTTGTAGATTCGGGCTGTGGAGGATTGCAGTTGTGTTGAAATTTGGTGCCACGGCTTCTGAATTTGTTCTTTTCCACGTGTTTATCCTAGAAAACTAAGTGGCTTAAGCTCTGTATTTCTCTTCTTTTGACAATTTCTGTCAGTTGGACAGAAAGTGTTGTTACAGTTTCCTTTTCAAGTGGGTTTACTCTCTCTCTATATATATATTTCCCCTTGGCTTCTGAAGCCCCTCCTCACAGGTTTTGTTCTCTGCCTGTCTCACGCTGAAGCTGGTGGTCACCATTGCTGTAGCATTCTACTTGGATATCACTCATTAACCCCACAGGTGCTTCTCCTGCTCTTCCCCATTGACCTGGCTCCTTCACAGGCTTCTGTTAAGATATATTCAACAAAGTTAAACAAAGAGAAGTGCAAAGTCCTGCCCCTGGGGAGGAATAACCCCGTGCACTGGTGCATGCTGTCTAAGGAGGTTGTGAAGTCTCTATCCTTGCAGTTCCTCAAAAGCTATCTGGACACAATCCTAGGCAAGCAGCTCTAGGTGGTCCTGCTCAGGCAGGATGTGTTTGGACAAGATGACTTTCAGAGGACTTTTCAGAGTCTGAGTGATACATGAATAATGATTTATTATGTAGTCTTTGCTCTAACTTTTGCACTACTCGACACAACCACATTTTGCCTTCTCTTCAGCCGTGGTATAGTTACTATTCCCTCAAATTTTACCCTGACAAGAACTTGCCAATATTGGGAACCTGCCATATGAACAAGGACCAAAGAACAGTGTTGGAGAAGAAACTTGGGGTTTCTAAAACTTTACTAAAATCTTCATCAATATTAACTGAATCAACTCACTGCAATGGCAAAATTTATACTTGCTGAGAACTTAATCTCCTGAAGGTTTTCTATTAGCTTCCTGTTATGGGCTCTTGTCATGAAATACCCTAGGAAGCTCTCTGCTCTCACTATTACTGGAGAAAAACAATGATTTAAGAAACAGAAGCTCAGGATATAGTTATTCCCAACTCTTTTTGTATAATGGATCAGTTTTAGAGACGGGTGAGATGCTGCATAATTTTTACCAAGAACTTGCAGAAGAACGTTCTAGAGGATTTCATTTTCAGAGGAGCCTCTCAAATTTTGCTTCAGAATACAGTGGTAAGCTTGCTTAGTTTAATAGAATTCAACTGAATTGAGGCAAAATAATGAAGTTACAGAAAATTACAATGTTTTGTATTTAATATGAAAGACACAATAAAAGACAGTCTATCTCTTATCCCACTCTACTCATCTTGCTTTGAATTTTTCTGTAAGAGAAGGTATTTCTGAACTGGCCTAGCAGGATTTTAGATTATGCAGGTAAAGATGCAAAGTTCTATTTCACTTGGAAATGTCTGTAAGAAAGAGATCCAGGGAGATGATCTTTTTGTTTGTTTTGCTATAATGGAAAATATCTTTTAAATGGTTGAATCATTCAAGATTTAATCACTTCTCTGTAATTGCAACAAAACAAACATTCATTATAATTTTATAAATAGAATTTGTCCATAGGATAATGTGTGCTTGAAGTATTGCCCCAAAAAATTATTATTTTCTTCAGAGATCTTAATACTCTTGCTTAACCTAGGAAAGTTATGAAATGGATTATATTAAAGCATCACTAGTGGACCATTTTTTAATCCTCTTATGTTTTCGTTTGTTTAAAATGCTGGTCACAACTGGAGCTTTTGATTGGTCATCAGTGGTGTCAGTAATGGCCAATTATGTTCATAATGCCTGGTAAATGAGCAAATCTTACTGTTTGCCTTGTGTAAATTACATTTCATAAGAGCAATAAAACAGACTCCAAGCCTTGGCAGTTCTCAGTCATTATAATACTTCTTGGATGGTTAGAGCCGCTCAGACTTCTGCCTTGTTCCTTGTATTACCACCCAAGGTGTGATATAATCCTCCTGAAACGCATTGCCTGGAGTCTGCTGTTGCTTAATAAATTACTCCATCTTGCTTATCTCGCTCTTGGCATATTCCCTATCAGCAGGAAACCATTATGCTGTAACAATTTTCTTAGAGACATTTTCTCTTAATTAACTGTACAACAATCTCTGTGTATTTAATATTCAGAGAAAAACTCTAAAATATTTTTTTAAAATAGTGTTAGAAATCAAGTATGTCTTCAGATGTGTTATTTCTGGTGACGCCTGATTTCTTTTACTTTTGTTTGGTTTTGTTTTGTTTTTTTTAAATTTGGAAAACCAAAAAAGATCCAGTATAGAGACTTTAGGACCAAGACCTAGTTCCTAATTTGGATTCTGCACCTGATCTGCTGGCTGACCATAGAAACTTTATTTAATATCTTAGCTACCTGTTGTCAGTTGTAAAATAGAGATATTACCCATCTTGCTTCATAAAAACATGTTTTATATCTTATGATATAACGCAAAACTTAAATGCCAGTCTCATTAATTAACAACTATAATTGCATTTCAAGCCAATGCCATCCTTGACATATTCCCATAGCAAGGGGAACAGACTTGCTGAGCCTAAAATGCACAGCACTAAGCTGGGAGAATGAAAGTCAGATACCAAACATGTTAGGAAGCAAACCTTGTGCACCAGCAGGTATATTTGTGACATTATAGCTCCACTTTTAAATATGAAACCCCCAAATTCTCATGTTATTATATTAAATCTAGGCTCACATATGAGTAAGTATTTGTTCCTTCATACAGTCATCTCTCTGAAAGAGGTACTGCAGCCCTGGGGTACCCATGCTCGTTTTCTGCATCTCTCAGTGGTTTGGCCAGTCCTCTTGACAGCATCCAAAAATGAGTAAATTTTGGCAGTTGTGTCCTCTGTCTCAAATGTGTCTGGAAACTACAAGTGATTACTGGAGCTGACAGCATATACTTGAGAGTTGTTGCCATGTATACAGTACACATTTGTAAACCTTGGATGTAACTTTATGTGCTTTCAAAGGTTTATTGGATTGTCTCTTTTTGAAAATGTAATTCTAAGGAATAACTGTGCCTCCAAGTAAAATGTTCAGTAGCGTGGGCATTTTTTTGCAGCAATATGATATCACTTGTGTTAAACAAGCAGGGGTTATGCTTGGATTTTCCCCTAATTTGAAGTTAAGATTCAGGCAGTCCTTAGAGGCATCTGAAATAATGCATTTCTGTATCTTCTCTGCACCTGGCTGCTTGAGTAATAGTACCAGGTACATGAGGCAGTATATTTAGAGATGTTGTGTCTGATACACCTTCTGTGAGGAGGTAGAGAATGATTGGCAGTGTAAAAGCCAAAAAAACACCTTAATTCCCTAGGACTAGCTCCAAGCCTGATTAATTGACTGTGAGAAGGTAATGTCTTTCTGACTATAGTATAAATGTTGATCAAGACCAAATGAGGCAAAAGAAAAGTAGAATCAGATGTCTGTGGTATCTGTCCATCATTCTGTGTCCTTTCAAAAGCATCCTCAGGTGAATATTTAACTCAGAACAGCTTCTCTAATTGTTATAATTTCTAATACGATTTATGCTATAGCTGGGTAAAGAATGAATAAGTTAGATTCAGATTAAGTAACCAATTTTGACTTTTCAGGATTCACCTTTGTTTAATATGTATTTCATTGAGGAAACATGGAAGCGCAGTGTAGGCAGGAATGGAGTGTTTCATGGAGGAGGATTGTAACCCCCACTTTTATCCTCAAAGACATTTAGACGCTGAAGAGGCAAGCCTTACCTGTCCTGCTATTTGATTTTTCTGCACAGAAGCTTATGCTTCAATTGGCAACCTTGGCAGTTTAAGGTAGGGAAGAAGTGAGAAATTAGCTTTAGCTTTATTAAAAATACTCCCCCTCTGCTTGGATGACAGCAGTTTCATCCACAAACCGATGAGCCTTTTTCAGCTGAGGATGTCCAAGGTACCAGATGAACATGAGTTTAGAAGGGAACCCATGGTAGTTTTCTCTTGCTTTTCTGCTCCATGGGGAGTCCCTCCTCTGCAACAGCTGTTCCATAACTGTATCCACGCATATGGATCTTCTTCATAACACCAACTGGTGGGTAGGTGCCAGGAAAATTGCCTGAAAGCTCTAAAGACAGGAGTATCAAAGAGGTTTTCAAGCTGCTGACAGGAAAGTCTCCCTTCTTCAGCAGTTGAGGGTTTTTTAACTAAGACCTATTGTAATATTAAAATTTTTATAAAAGGAGTAGACCAAAATTAATATTGAAAGGAAACAAATAATGGTACCAAATTATTTTTTTTTTTAACTAACTGTTCATTTCTCTGATTGTTGAGATACAAAACCAGTCTTAGCAAATATGGAAAAATGAGAGCTAAATGAGAACTACTGGAGTTTTTATTTGTATTCTTTTTAATTTAGTCAGCTTTCCAGCATACGAATTAAGGGGATTACCTTCATTATGGCAGCATGCTGGTGTAGGAACCTCCTGCTGCTTAATTTTTATTCTTCCACTCTCAATAGTGGAGGGCGAGATCTTAAGGGAGGGCTTTACTTTTTCAGTGCTTTTGATGTTAGAGATGGGGTTGGTTTAAAAATGTGTGATACTTCGCCCACCAGACAAAAAGTGAGATGAAGGAACACGTGTGGTTTTGACCGAAGAGTCTTCTTTCCCCACGCTAGGACAGAGTAAAGGTAACAATGAAGGGGAAAGAAAGTCTTCTGCAAACAGGCTGTTAAGGAACAGTGATAATAAATCTGTTGAGTGGGGTGTTCGTTGTTCATGTCCAGATATCCTTGCTAATAGAACATTTTTAGCTATAAGCATGTATTTCACTTTTACAATGGCTTCTTTTATTTCTATATCCCCAAAGAGAAAAATCCTTGCTATCCTGTAAAGTCACCTTTGAAGTAGCTTTTCACTCTAAAAAGTCCGAGTTGTGATCTTAAGCAGGGTGATAACTGATTTGCAGTAAAAAGTAGGTTATTCACCTTTCAAACAAGCATTTGTATTAATGATTTTCATCAATAGCATTATAGCATTATTCTCTGTGAAACTTCAAGGATGAAGATTTCATTCTGTCCTCTGTTCACTATCATAATACTACTTTAGGTCATCTGAGTTTTACAGGTCACTTTGAAAGCAACATTACAGGATGTACCTGAAGTGGAATTTTAGTCTAAATTTTAAAATGTGTTATTTGGGAAAATAATTAGAACTCTTGTACTAGTGATGATTGGATTCTATAAGGTTAGAAGTTCATTGCAGAGAAGGACTCTCAAAATTAAAGGATAATTAGAATTATTGACATGGAAACTGAACTGATGCATCCGAGATGCCTGTGATTCATTTGCCTCTGAAGCAGTCAGGTGTCACTCTATGATGATGGATGCTTGGAAATCTTACAACAACAGGTTTATAAAAAAATTTCATGATTTTTTGAAAGTTCGAACAAAAACCTATTGTTGAATATGTGATTTCTTTTAAATTCCCTTCACCCCCAAAATCTTGGGGGTCACAGAATTATATATAGGTAAAAAGATTACAGGGAAAAGTACCTGTCAAAAGACACGGAGGCCTTACTGGAATAACTGTTTGTCCTTATGGTCTCACTGCATTATTTTTTGGTTTGCTTGGTTCATAGTTGCTCATTTTCAGCCAAAGGAGACTCTCTCCCTCCAATTCATAATGTCCTCCCTGACAGGCTCTTAACTAAAGCCACACTTTTATACCTCATTAATGGCATTGTTTAGCTTAACGTTAATTTTATGTACAGATGGTCTATTTTCAGTCCATTGTGCACAGTTCTTTTTTCTGTCCCTGAAGGTATTATGTATAACACTGTCAGTAGTCTATGGAAAGACCACCACTATGCAAACTGCATGTGACAGTAAGTTTCTCAGTCACTTGTGAATACATTTCACAGATGATAATTGTGGCTCATTGTTTGAGGCTTCAGAGCATTTGAATTCAGCATCTCTTGAAATCTAATCTAAATGTCAGTGTATAAGGTTATTTGTTAAGATCCAGTGCCAATATCCTGTAAAATAATAGCAAACATATATCAGTTTGATGCATTCACAGTGGCTGCAAATAGCACCTTTATATGGGCATGCAGTCAAGTACAATCTTAAAAGCACATAACAAAGCACTGCAGAGGAGGATCCCCAGAAGCTCCTTGTATTTCTTGCACATGCAAATGCACTAGAGCACTAGTCTGTGTTTGTCTCCACGTGTGTGGGTATGTGAGTAATTATATCATGCAAAATTATTGTCCTATGTTATAAAAGGGGCAACAAAAGATGATCGAGTCACCGAACTCTTTTTTAGAGGAGAGCTCTTGCTAAAATTACTAGGCTTATTACACAATTATTTATGATTATGTAATTTAATGGTACCATGTTTGGTAACTACAAAATTAAATTTGAAAACCTGCTAAGTCTTCTAATAAATCAGTGCACTTCAGCAGCATTAATACAACACATTTCAGTCAAGGGCTTCTTTAGAGGTTGATAGCAAGCCTCACATTTCAAATGTGGTCATAGTTACAGATATCAAAACATGCACTTTCAAGACTTGTAGGATATTTCAGCATCTGGATATGTGTAGTATAAGTCTAGTAATTGTTCACCTAAGAGCTCCCAGTAACTTCAGTAAATACAAGTAGATACCTTCATTTTTAAACTTTAGCTGTAGTCATTACTTCTCTTTTCTAATGACAACAAAAGAGAAAAACAAAATGTACTTTATGATAGATTTTCCAGAACTTTTAGAAGCACTGTAAAATTTCTCCATCCCTTCTCTCTCTGTGTAATTATGTTGCACAAGTTACTATAGTGTATTGGCATTAAATTAGTGCACACTATTAGTTGTAACTTTTACTTTTATCTATTATAAACTTTGATTTTCAGTTGTAAACTTCTTTTGCTAGTTCCACAGCAACACATAATCTGACCACTGCAAAGTTGCTAATATCTAAAATAAGTCATTAAACTATTGGTCTAGGCCTAAAAGCCAGGAATTAATTCTTATAACTTCTTATAATTTCTTATAACTTTGTATAATTGAGATTTGTACTGTAAATACTACATAATAGAAATGAAAATCTGATTAATGTATGTTATTGAAGTATCACAGATACCAGGAGAAGCCAGACCACAGCCATTTCCTTCATGGTGCTATGGCATGCTTCCTTTCCCAACTCTTGCATTATTGTCACTATTTCTTCAAGATGGGTGAAAAGAAACAATTTATTGTTGTGAAGGGAATTATAAATATACTATAACTAATATGTTATGCTAACATCACTTTAATCAGGTAATTATCAAAGGACTGCTTGGCCTTTAAGGACATTGATTTAATGGGAATTAATTTAATGATTGAACACTGTTTGTGTAACATTATCATTGCTAGTGATGCAGAAAATTGGAATCGCAGTTCAGCTGAAAAGAGTTTAGACTTTCCATTATCACATTAGATCCCTTTCTACTGGAATGTAGTTATTAGATCCTTTTTTATACTTTCAATATATATTTAAATGTTTGAGTTTTATCTAAAAATTTCTGAATAAAAAAAGCAAGTTAAAATTTTTGTCATTGTACCATTCTCCTTTTTAATAGAGGCTTGAATTTCTGCTTAAAATAGCCTTAAAGAAAGTCCATTAGATTTTGGTTTTGACTTGCTACTACTTTTCCCATAAAACAAATTTTCTCTGTTTTCATACTCTGCTTTCTTCTCTGCAAACCTGATCATTATGTTTAGGAGGAATAGGAGTTTAGGAGGAATAGGAGTTTGGTTTATGGAATAGTTTTACAGCTATAAAAACACAGCAGCTTTAAAAAGTGGTAGCAGACAGAGTGCAGTTCTATTTAGATTATTCTGAGGCTGAATCCTGCACGGTCTAGTCACAGCTTAGTGGAAATGGTGAACATTATAGAAAGAGGGTGTTCAGTACCTGAGGGTTAAGTCAGAGTTAAAGCTGACCTTTAAAGTTAAAACTCTCATTTACCTGAAGGTATCTTGTCTGGATGCCCTGCTTGGTTTGCCCACAGGAGTGTTATTGTCACAAACTATTTTTCATCTTTGCAGTGCCTCTAACTACTTTGTATATAAATTAGACCCAGGGAGAAAAGGGGAGCTCTGCATAAACAAGTGATTGGAAGCATGTAGTGAAATGGTGTGTCTGACAGACTTCTGCAGATAGATTAATTTTCAAACAAAATTTTACTCAAGGATGTCTGACAGTTCCTGCTGTACCTTGGCAGAATTTTACAAGGGAACCTGGTGGCCAAATGATTAGCCCTCTGCCACTCGAAATGAAGCTGTTGCAGTAGAGACAGCAGGGTAAGCAGGCTGGGTATTTGAAGACTGATAAAAAAATAATTTTATGATAGATGCAGCAGAGACTCAACTTACAAACACTGTAGGTTGCTAACCAGTCACGAGCCAATATGTAGGAGACTGAAATGGTTTGCACTGGGTAGCTCCAGCCCTCTCCTACTTGCCAGTGCATTTTCTATCTTCAGAGAGTAGAGTTTTAAAGAATATGACTGAGGACCCTGTGTTTCAGGCAAAATAGTTTGTGAGTAGTCATTTGCTTCATCTTTTGGATATTTGCATTTGTCCATCAGGTTGCATGTCAAGGCCTTCTGACCAGATTTCTGAGATGGGTACACTGGGCCGTAACTTGATAAGGGCTTAGTGGCATTACAACTAGTCCTTGATTAGTCCCAGCACTGGAAATCTCAGCATGGGTAATCTCTTTCTATTAATGAGAAAACAGAGCTGAGCAATGAGCCATAGTATGTGAGTCAAATGCCAGGGGCACATCCAGACAGATACACAGCAGTAGCGAACACAGGATTTTCAGAGGGAGTTTGCAAGATATGAAATACAGCTTGGAGGTGATTACTGGACAGCAGTAACAGAGTGACAAGGTAGCATGGTAATCTCTCTTTCAGATTGGAGCTGGCTCATGTCTGGCCTCCTTGGTAGGAGTTTGGGGAAAGACTACATCTGCCTGCACAAGGCTGTGCACCTACCCTCAGGTTAGCTGGCTTCCAGAATTGGTGATAAGGATCTTTAAGCATGTATAAGATACAGCTTCTCAAACTCCTTCACAGATTTTAGATAACTAGGAGTGATTTGAAATAAGCCTGAAGGAGAGGATTTAGAGTCTTGGATTTTCTCCCTGTCACATACAGGGGAGAAATAAATGAGGAAAGCATTTTTTTGTGCATCACTGCTTCCCTTCTGGGAGTGCAATGAGGACAGTGCTTCCCACCCAGCTGAAAGGAAACAATCTTGCAGGGAGCAAATGTAATGAGATTAGTCAGGGGATCATTACACTAACAACAACAAATGGGAGAAAGTGAGTGATTGTTTAGTTCAGAAGTAAGACATTAAGGGGCAAGAAAATTAAGCAGGGCACCAAATGACAGAGTGGACACACTCTTTAATTGCCTATAGACCAGTGTGAGAAATCTGAGTAATAAACAAGAACAGCTGAACTCATACAAATATAGATTTGGGTTTCATGGTGATTCTGAAATCTAGTTGGAACATTATCATACTTTGAAATACTGAAAGCCATATGGACAAGGTGGGCAAAAGGGGAAAAAGAGTATCACTATGTCAAAATGGCATTAATTATTCCAGAGGTTGAGAGCTTGGAAGGAACTTACCTTGGGTTTTTTTTCTGTGGCTGTATGCTAATGGCTGGAGAATAAAAGGAGATGGGAGTCAATGTCTGTTGTGGACCACCAAATCATACTGGAGTAGAGGATGATTGGCTCCCACAGAGCATATCTGTAATGCGTAATGGAAAATGTGAGGTATAATAGGGGCATTCAATCTGCGTGGTGTATGTTTCAAGCCTCATGCTGCCCATGCTGAAGAATCTGGAATGCACATGGAGAACATATTGAAAGAAAAAGGAATGTTGTGCCAAAATGTTAGACACTACTGACTTCAGAAAAAAAAATGACATGGGGAGCCAGTGTACACAGAGGTGAGTCAAGCTGAGAGCAACAGGAAGGAGAGTTTTGAAAATTTTACTAGGAGCTAAAGAAATCTTAATTGCATCAGTGCATTAGGTGAAGGGGATACTATTCTAAATAGTTATGCCACAAAGGCAATAAATATATCTTTTCTGTATTTGTGAAAAGCAAATTAAATACTTCCCATGTAGTGAATGTTAAATGGCAGCTACTAACATCAGACATTTTCAAATTGGCAAATTCAAACAAATTTAAAACCAAAGATTTTAAGAGGGCTTGCTGAGTATCTTCCAGGATGTCTGTTAGTTGATTGGAGTCTTGGAACACTGGGCAGGTTTTAGAAAGCTGACAAAAAAATCTAATGTATACCTAAATACCGAAGTGAACCTGTAGTTCAAGGTTTTCTTCTGTCTTAAAATACGGATGTAACAACTTGAAAGACTTAACAAATGTGAACAGACGCTTAATGGTTCCAAAAGATATCACCATTAAAATAGTCTGGTATTGAAGTTATGTATTTATACAGCACATTAGCATTTCCCAAAGAGTGCAACAACAATCCTTCTCAAAGTCATTCAGAAAAGGCAGAGGAAGGTTGTAGAAGTAATGGGGGAAAAGGAATCAAGCATGTCCATGGTTAAGTACACCAGTGGCATAAAGAAAAATGCTTTATAATGCACAGTACCTGAAGAGACAGAAAAATGCTTGTAAATGATAACAGAGAATACACAGGAGATTTTCAGTATAGACAGAGGTAGGATATGTTTGGTTTGTGCCTTAAGCACAGTGTTTGACATCTGAAGGACTTGTGTTCAGTGAAAAGGATAGGCCAGCTGGAAATTCTGAAGAGCTCTGGTGCTGTTGGAGTAAGAATATGAAAATGTCTTCTCTATCAATTGTATGCTAGGAATCTAGACATCAAAAGTTTATCTAATATTTCATATTTTAAGATTAATGAATACCTAAATTTTCATGAATTTACAAAGGCTCCACTAAATTGTTTTTTTTGTAAATAGAAGAAAATTTGAACATTTCTAAATATTTCAGCATTTTAACTGTTTCAAGTATCTCTTTAGAAATGGGTTTTGTTTCTCATTTACTTCACATTTATTTTTAGCAAACTGATACGTGGGAATATCTTGACAATGAAAATTCCCACTGCATGTGAGTTTTACTATTGTATTAAAAAAAAAATTACTTGAACTCTGGGATTTGATGGAAACTTTTACAATCACTTTAGTTAAAAAAAAAAAAAATCAGTTCCCTTCCAATTCTACTATTTCCAGTAACCCAAAAAAGCAATTCCTAATCTATTCAGAGTATTGTCACAGTATAGTAATAATACCTAGATGCACTTAACTTTAGGAAGTTAAGACCTGTAGAAATATTTCACATGTGAAACAAAATACCTGAATGTCTATTTTCATATGTAATTTTAAAAAACCCCAACACACAACACTACATTTTAATAAAAACAAAATGCTAGAGGAGGAACAGGTGGTGGGTTGAATATAAGCAATACCTGGCTCTCAAACTTGTCCAGACCTTGCAGAATCTGGCTGCCAGCCCTGCCTCATGATCAGTTCCTTCCCCAACTTCAATCCCCTGCAATCTGCCAATATTTGCAAGGATAGGGAATTCAGCCACTGATTTACAAGCTTATTTGGAAGGCATTACCAATTCAAGGGGTTGTATTCTCCTGTAGAATAATACATTGTGCCTGCTGTGGTCAATGGGAGTTAACTTCAGCACAAAATGTAATTTTACAAACTCAAGTTATGACATGCCAGCTTAAATGTTATGGAAATTAATACACTCTGCATAGTTCAAAGAAGAATGGGAAAGTATGGATGAAAAAAAATGAAAAGAACGGAAGAAAAATTCATGATGAGAGATTTTCTGACAACTTCCAAGCTGCATTTATTTCACAGCTGGTAGAAATAGGTATAGGCTTCATTGACTGTAAAGTATTTTTTTGTCCTATACTGAATTGAAAATTTCCAATTGAAAACAGGAGAGATTTTATATTATCAAGGAAGTTTTTAACAGAACAATAGCAATAGCTAATGCCCTGAAAGATTCTGCCTTTGAAGAGCTCTGCTTTGCAGAGTTTTGTAAAGATAACAGACCTCAGTCAAACTTTAGGTTTTGTTTCTCATAGCAAGAAATAGTGGAAATATAAAATGCCTTTGCCTCTTTGGTAATGCAAACTACTTCCCTTACACCCACTCTCTATTAATGTCCCTTTTACAAAGAAAACAGAAGATGTACATTGATCTAAACTATTTGCAACAGAAGTCTACACTTCTTTATTTATGGAAATTGCAGATGCACAGCATAATTGATGTGACTGTTCTAACAAGCTGAAGGCTAAATTGCAGCCAACTCCCAGTCCTTTGTGTTTTTTTTTACCAAAGGCCAATAATTCAGTGAATGTGGACAGAATTTTTTGTAAGAAAAAGCAAAATCAAACTTTGTCCCCAGATAACCCACCCTATTATTTTTTCACCTTTCTTTTCCAAGCACGATCAAGATTCTTGCTTTCAAGTTTGATAGTATTACAGTTCCTCAGCAAAACAGTCACAATTAATGTGTTTTTCATGGTTCTCTAAATTATCTGGTAGACTCCTTACACAGAAATTCAGCTCACTCACTCCAGACCTCTTGCAGAGACTATTGCAGATTAGACGATTGAAATTTAACGAAGTTATTCATAACTGAGATACGTTCTTACAGTGAAAACGGTAAGGTAGCCTTGATGGTAGGTACTGGTGACAAATTGGGTTTTACCTATAATAAAATTCTTATCCCTGGTATTTCCCTGGCAGTTGTGGTTATCACAAATAGAAGCCATGATTTTTGTAGTGTACTTCCTGTGGAAGGATAGAGCCTTCTCTGGGAGTACTTTTGAGCTGTTAAGCAAAGTAATTTCATTTTTAAGTATTGTGCAATGAAGTTGTTGATATTAAATCAGAGACAACTTACCTTGCACGTTTAATGCCTGGATTGAGTAGTAACAAGAATTGCATCACTTCTCAATAAGATGGCACCCACCAGGCTCAAACCCTTTTATTTACCAACTGCAGCTGAAACCGCTTCAAGAAACATTGCACCATTTATTTTTGTCCACAAACAAGAATTTTTTTCATTTCCATATGAAACACTGTCAATAGTTCTGAACTACACAGATGAACACAGTTTTTCTTCAAACAAACAACTGACAAATCCCTGAGAAAAAGGTGTTTGGAGAAAGAGCCTATGCACTTTGAATTCTTCAATTGTAGTCTAGAATTATGAAATACCAAGATCTCACCAAGATATGATCCTCAATTTCCCTATTTTGCCCATTTGTCCCATGATTTCATCCCTCCTTCTCAGCTATAATCCTCTCTCGTGATTTTTGACTTGAAGAAACTTTTAAACTGATTCTAATGAGGGAGAATAATTTTAAAAATATTAAAAATCTGTGTGGGAATTGTATGGGTTAACATTGTATATCCTAAGGTGGGTTTTTCCTGATATTTAGATCTGTCCTAATTATGCATTATATTGTTTGCATTGTCAAGACAATGCATTATTTTTCTTTCCTTCTATTTAGCTTGAAGCACTTGGAAATAAATGGGAATAAACAAAAATTTATAAGATAAGTTGCAGTCTAAGCCTGTCATCTGAAGTAGGCCAGCATTAAATAGTCTAGGATTGATGAAGGAGAGCTGCATTAGATGAGACTGGGAGGACTAAAAGTAATTTCTTTCACTGTGACTTCTACAGTAATTCAACTTTTTCAGAAAACTACCAAGAAGATTGATTTTTCTAGTTCAGTTTACTCTGGAAAGTATCTTCTCCTTCCTGCATATGCAATCTGAAAATTTTAAAGGCAGATTAGATTTTTTAAGGGATATTAGCACATATCATGTGTCAGATGAATTATACTCAGAGCTGTAGCCACTACACAGGTGATCTACAGGTTCATTTTGTGCTGCATTAAACCCTTCTGCCAGTGTATTGGAAAGGCCAAGATGAAGAATAATATAGCCTCTGTATTCAGTTGAGATCTGTCTCTCAAGATGACAAAGCAACTCCAGGACTGCTGAATGTCTTCTTTGATTTCCATTTGTTTCATGAGTGGAGCTCAGTCCCTTAAAGTGTTGCTCAGCATGCTACAACAGTAGTGTTTTTAGTGTAACCATAGCCAGTATAGCAACTCCCACTGATGAATTTTACTATAGGAACGAGGTATCATAGCACAGATTTTACTCTGGTCATCAACCTGTGTTTACATGGCACCAGGTGGTCCCCTTTGCCATTAGGGGTTATTAAGTTTTGCTGGTATGATACAAAATATAATAGAAGGCAAAGATTTGTTCCATTTTCTTGGCTCCCCCACTGTGTGTGCTGTGTATAGCCCCTTGTATCTGGAATACACTGTCGTCCATAAAGATGTTGATGCACCTGAAAGTCATCCTAGACATTGGAAAGCTGAGTTCAGGGAGGTTTGCATGCATGTCCCTTTTGCATTTACACTCAAAAATAGTGTCTGTTAGGTCTGTAGCTCTTTATCATGGTAATGTTCATGAAAAACAGTGATTGTTGCTGTCCTGAGTGAATTGGTACTTTTCTGCACTGAGAAAACAAGTAAATTTGGACTGAAAGAAAACCAGAAACTTTATTCCCAGAAACAAAACTGGGGAGAGTGAGGAGATTTCTTAAGGTGAACTGTCATGGTGCAGGAAGTGTTTTAGCAAACAGTACAATGGAACAAGACTGTATCACATTAAGGCTCCTAATAGATGCCAAAGAAATGATACCAGGGCAGTAAAAGATCTCCTTTGATTTCTTCCACTGGGAAAGGTGAAGTACCCTGCCTGTACAGCTTAAAAGTCATCCATTTATGCAGTTGTGGTGTCAGCCCTGCTTTAGAAATGGAGGTTTAAGAATGATCAGTGCAAGGATTTTTAGAGGAGTGCTGAATTATTTTGATATGTGTTTATTGTACATGTACTCGGATACAAGCTTTGGCCTCAAGCTTTGTTTATTGACTGCTGATATACAAGGTACGACTGTGAATTAGGAATAAGACTTCACAAACACCTGGATGAGCTAAAAGCACTTGGGCTCACCAGCATTTACAGTTTTTAAAGTCTATTTTTTAACATGGGGGAAAGAAGGAAAAAGTAGCAGTGAATAGGGGGAACAACCCTACTGATGTATGGAAAAGCTACACTGTATGACCAGTAGGAAATGCTGTAGCTGAGGGATCTGTAACAGCTTTCACGTTCACTTATTGCACAGCATCCTCAGAAAGCAGGTATGTCAGTTTCAATGGTCCTTTTTTTTCTGACACTTAATTTCAATTAAAAAATATGAGAACTTAGAGCTTTACTCATTAAGCTGAAAAATGCAAGGATGTCCAGGAGATTATTGGCTTTTTCTCAATCACAGTACCCATTTCAATTCAATGTAAAGATTATCTGCAGGGATTGGCACCTGAAAGTAAAAAAGACAAACAGCCTTTTCTGATAAATTAATATAACTGTCTGCTCTTTTTATTTTACTAAAAAAAAAT
Source organism: Lophotriccus pileatus (assembly GCA_035583135.1). Taxonomy (NCBI): domain Eukaryota; kingdom Metazoa; phylum Chordata; class Aves; order Passeriformes; family Tyrannidae; genus Lophotriccus; species Lophotriccus pileatus. Next base: position 20,742,649 of record JAWWES010000133.1, read on the forward strand.
CACTTTTAAATTACATATTCTAAAGGCATTGCAAAAACTGTTTTAAAGTAGAAATACTCTATTAAAAATCATTTCAAATTTATGCAGCAGTAAAAACCAAATCTTCAGATGTTGAAGTTAGTGTTCATCTTCAATAATCCTTATACTGAAATAATATCTCCCAATCAGATCAGTAGATTCTTATTTCAGGAAATTACATGGCATCTTGGAAAGAAAAGAAAATTAATTTCCAACTGCACAAGTCTAACATAGATTTTTGTCTTTCAATGCTGGAATTCTTAAAAGGCAAAGGATTTCAATGTTTATATACCAAAAGTATAAATGAATGGAGTCAGTGATTGTTTCACATATAGTGCAACTACACATAAGCTTCAAATCTGAATGGTGATTCAGAGTTCCCCATGCTTTGTGTAGGTAAGACAAACTGACAAAGCAGTAAGATGATCTTTCATATATAACATTAATAAATATCTATTTTCCATGCCTAATTGAAATCATTTATTCCTGGAGTGGGAATAATTGTAATTTGTATTCCCTTTAAACCTACTTGCTGGGGAAACATGAAGGAGTTATTACATAAGTTAAAAAAAACCTACTTACATAGGATTGAATCAGTAACAAACTGCTTTTGCAAATCCTAGACATTGCACCATCATGTTGCATCTGAGAAAGCTACCTCAAAAATAATGTCCACTTTCAAATTGCTGAGCGTTGAGGGAGAGGAAAAAGGTGAACATCTTGAGCACTTGACTGTGGGTGTTTGTTATATTCAGTCTCCCCTAATTACTTGTAGCTGTGACAAAACTTATGCTGCATGCGTAATTTTTTAATTCTTTTTTTAATTAATTTTTCTTCATCTAAAAATCTGTGATTCATATGTTTTTAACTGAAAAAGTTCTTGCAAATGCTCCAAACTAATGTGTTTTGGGCCAGTGATTTGAATAAAAAATACTGTTTTTCATGACTTGCTTAACTGGGCTCTGGTCACACAAGAGGTGGTATGCAGCTCATCCTGGTAGGCTTAATTGCTGATAATGTTCTGTTTACACAGCACCTGGATTTTAAAGGAAAGCAACTATGGGAATACAAAACAATTTTGCTTTATTCTTCAGTACACGGGACTTTTTTTCCTGCATGTCCAAGTTCACTTGCAAGCCAGTTGTACACACACATATGGTTCTCACAAGCATCTGCCTGCCTACAGAACTGTGAAAAGTAATTGTGTTTTGATGGGGTTTTTTAACTTTATGTCCCCCAGAATGAAAGAAAAACTTAATTAAGGTTTATAGATAAGATCTCTAAGGAAAGACCATTGTAGGAATTTACTTTTGCTGGTTTTGTTCTGAGATCTTGAAGTCTATTTCCATTACTGGGAAGGACTGGCAGATGAATTGCAATTAAAGGCACAATAGCAAAAGAGATTAAATACAGAAATGATGACTGACAGTGTGGGCTTCCTTTAGTCCTTTTTTTTTGGATAGAAAGTGTGGCTCCAAGTCCTGCACAAGGCTTTAGTAAACTGCTTTACCCTGTTGACCCTGGGGTCTAGTTCTCCTGAGCAATGCATGAACAATGAGGATCTGGGTTTCCTTCTGTCAAATGAAAACTCTTGCTTTTCCTTCTTCCCCACAGGAGGAGAGGTTCCATACACAACCCTGGCAACCCGACTGATGATGGGAGCTTGGTGGCTTTTTGCTTTGATTGTCATCTCCTCCTACACGGCAAACCTGGCAGCTTTCCTCACCATCACACGCATTGAGAACTCCATCCAGTAAGTTGATAGAGAGTGATTCAAGGGAAAGGAGGGCGAACATAAATATACATGTAGAGGGGTATGAATGTTCTATTTAAATGTGATAAAAGGAATAAATTTTTATCATCCTGAGAAGCTGGGAAAAATAACAATATACTATAGACTGTCAGTCTCCCTGGAGACATACTTTGTTTTTAGGATCAGAATTTTTGGCCTCTAGCAGATACTTTTCCCTGTGGCACACATACATATGTATATATGCACACATACATATTTTGAAAGAAGCAATTGAGTTTGAGATAACCAGTGTATCAGTACTCGAAATGGGAAAGTATAAATTGTTGCTGTGTTTACCAGCTATGCTTTCCATTCAGGTGTATCCCACAATACTTGTGTCTGACACTTTTGTCAGGAAGCACCCAATGCTTCTTCAGTGTATGGAGAGCTCAAAGTTGAATTCACCTGTTCTTGCCAAGGCAAAGAGACATTAGCAGTAACAAACAAAAAACTCACTCATTAGTCAGCTTTGCTCCTTCTGCTCCCAGGTGCTCTCTTATCACACAAGCAGATCACATTCTTCTTCTTCAATCTATTGAGTTTTTTGCTTGATGCCTCCCTAACATAAGTGTCTTTGTCTTTTCCTATCGCTTTTACAGTGAACCCTCTTTCTGTCATACCTTCCCGTCCTTTTTTGCAGACCATCTCTCCATACCACAGGAACCTTTCTAGGTCTCCTACCCTCTCTCTGAGCTTTTGTACTCCAGTATCCTCTCCATCAGCAAGCTGCATGCTGAGGTATCCTCACTCCCAATGCACCAGTGACCTTCTTCACCTTCAAATGCTCGCTCTTGGCTCAAAGCAGAGACTAGAAAACACAGTGAAGCATTAGCTAGCCAAGCACTCCAAGGGGCAGCTGGCCATTTTTTTCATAACAGATTTTTAATCTTGAGGCAACAACTCCATGGAAGTATGTTGGAGTGATAAAGTTAGCCTTTCCCATATATCCTTCTTTGCAAAAAATGCAAAGAGAGGCACATTCTGATGTATTTTTTCCTCTAGAAAGGTAAGAACCTGATCTTCAAGTAAGGCTCAGTGATGCCCTTAGGGAAAATTCCTTTTCTCAGTCTTGATCCAAGTCCCTTCTGTGTATCAACCCTAAGATCTTTCTGCCTCTAGTTCAGCTGCTTTCCAAATGTCTCTGAAATTCCCCTCGAGACAGTGAGCCACTGTTGCAGACTGGGTAGGGGGAGCCTTGGCCTCCTGTGAATTCGTAGGTTGGGATCAAGCAGCACTGCAGGTCAGGCAGTCACCATGCTCATGCTAAGGCACTTCTCCTCTAGGTGAGGATTTTCTACATACTGAAACCAATCCAGGCTTTCATGGCACATAGGCCAGTAAACATCTGCAACAGCAGACAAGTTTCATTTGCATTTGGAAAATGAAGTTCAGACCCAAGAGCAGAAGCAGTCCCTAACTCTGAGTGCCTGGTTATCTCCTGACTCTCCCCATTAGGAGGATCCTCTTGCACTTCATGAATCCTTTTGCCCTGCTTATTGGGTGTCCCTTGGCCCAAATCGCCCAGGCTTTATCAGTCCTTATTCATTCCCAACTGGAAATTTGCTATGGTTGTTTCTTTATCCTTCCTTTCTGGGATAACAACTCCAACACTTCCCTCTATTAGAGGGCTAAATACTCTAAGACAGAGACATGTAAATGAGACAAAATCACATCAGCAAATTATTAAACAGTTAAAACAAGTTATCATTTTCTTTTGTGGTCTGAATAACAGACTTTGAGATCATGGAATGCTGCAGGGGACTTTGACACAACCCAACTGTTTGACTCCGTAGTTTCAATTACCATCCCTTCAAAATTTATAGGGGAGCAAAATGACATTCTCTGTCAATGTTTGTCAACACTGAGGGAGAGGTTTTGAGGGAAGTTGTTTTTGGGGGTGGGGGGTTGTTGTTGGTTTTTTTTTTTAAGTTTAAAAAGCTTTAAATTTGAGTAAGGACTGTGAAATAAAAAATGAGAATTTTTACATGCAAAATAAATAATAGTGATATATTCAGTCATTCAGTTTGTCCTTACAAGAATGAAATATGCCTCTTCATCCTGCTTTAAAATCATACCCCTTCTAGTTTTGAAGTAGTCCAGAAAAAATGTTCAAATTACTGTGAAAAATGTCTGTGTTTTCTTATCATGTCTAAAAAAAGAATAAAATATACCCAAACTATAATTTAATACATCTTCAGCTTTTTCTTGCAGTTTATTATGATGTCACTAGAAAACCCCCAGTGGAAATCTGAGGTTGTTATGTACAGTTGGGACTACATTGGTCTTTGTGCTCTATTATTTATGGGCAAAGTCACTGAAAATGTTTTATTCAGTAGAAAATGTTGCAGCTGGAGAGCTCATGGAATGAAAGAACGGAGGCATTTTTCAACAGCACTTTCCGCTCAAAAATAGAGTAATTAGATGTGTTAAGTATCCATTAGGGAATGAAGTTATCCTAACTACGGTGGGAGTGTAAAACTTTAGTTTACAAAACTGCCACCATTGGTACTTAAACCAGCACATAAGAGAGAGGCTGTTTGTTTACTATGCTGAATTACTGCAAAGTGGAAAACATGAATAAGCAATAAAGAAAAAAGCTGATGCTCCATTTTTTTTATTTTTTTAGCAGTTCAAATTGTACCTTGGGGAGCCTTGAAGGCCAGAATGGAAATGAGTATGAGCATTTTGAGAAAGTAATCCAGATTCTGGTTGTAGTAGTATCCAGCCAGCTTCAGAGAAGTCAGAAAAAAATGAAAGAAATTGAAGTCAGTATGTTTGCACAGATATAACAAGTAGTTAATAGGTTTTCATTTCATATTTCCAGCTAGCATCAGATATTACAGTGTGTTGTTGAAGCTATGGTCCTTGTGATATCTTTTACAGAAGATAGGAGGATTCAAGCAGTCCACAGCATATTCCATTTCTGTGAAACTTTTTGGTAGTTACTGCATTTCAACTTTTGCATATGAAGCCAGTTTTGTGTTCAGAGCTTTTGCAGGTTCCTCTTCTTGGCTAATATGAAGGCTGGGTCACTCTTTCTAGTCACTTCCTCATGGTATCCAGAACTCTATTTTGAGAAGCAAAGCAGGCAAAATTTTGTTAGTCAGTACACTAGAGAGGACTAGTTAAATGTTCCCTTTACCTACAGAGTCTTGAAGTAGATCTTTGCTATGTAACCTCACTTGATGGCATTCGTGCCCTGCTTCAGTGTTCAACTTGAATCAAATTGTTACAGTTTTAAAGTTGATTTAGAGGAATGAGAAGGAAAAGAGTGGTCATTAATCTCCTTTTCCAGACTAACAGCCACTTTTAATACCTTTGGGAGCTCAGCTTTTCATTTTCTGCCAATACACAATATCAAAAGTAGAGGCATTCAAGTTATAAAGTAGTTCCTGGATGCACTTTTGTTCACACTTGACCCACATTGCAGATGACATTTAAATCAAAACAGTCAGCATTTCAAATGCCATAATATTGTGGCAGCAAAGCAAAGCATAATTTCTGTGCTCCTTAAATCTTAAGATCACTGTGTCAAATGCGACATTAATTAATAGTAATTAAGAGTGGCTTTCTTTGGTCAATGCCAAATAAATTTGGAGGTCGTGAGCTATTTCTCATAGATGCTGATGCTGTGAATTTAATCAGTGAGCCACTATTGACATTATTGTGTTTTACGATTCCTTTAGGACAGAATTAGAGTCCATGGGCAGAGATTGATTTTACTCAAACTATTGCACAGGTTTTTTCTGGGCTAGAGGAGGGTGTCACCACCTTCTCATGGGCACTGAAATTTTGCAGGAAGGTTGGAGGAGTGGTGTGGACAGAGAAGTCAAAGGATTTGTCATATGAAAGATCGATGTTAGGTGGTCTCAAGTTTAATCCAGTCCTAGAAGTGTGGATGCTTAAGACTTCCGGTTGTACGTGTTATGGGGAAGAGTCTGCGTCTTGTGTCTTCTGTAAAAGAAGAAGTTCACATTATGCTCTCTATGTTACAACTAGCATGTCTTATTTGACAGGTGAGACCTCTGTCTCCGAATGATGGAGGCACAGAGGTAAAGCATGACTTTCTTGCCCAGACCTTCTTTTCACAATATTTTTCTAAACCATGATTCACTTGAAGCTAAGATGTCGCCAAGGCTTTAAACAGCTCAGTGCAACTGACTACAAGATTTCTGCAAGGGAGTTACACGAGAACTCAGAAATTAGACGTTTTCTGATGCTGAAAAACAGAATATTCTTTAATCTTTCCTTTAGCATGGTTCACTCAGAACTTGAAACTGGTTAGCAAGCACTATTACTACTTTCTGCCACAGCTGTCCATGCCAACAATGAAATCTCTTGTCTTAATGTGCCCTGTTCCCTAAGCCTAAGTCTACCTGTGGATTAATCTTTACTGTCCCAGGAAAAAACTAACCAACCAATAAAACCAGCAAACAAGAAAAGAACTGGAAAACTTTATCTGAATTATTCATAAATAAAGACTTCAGTGTGAGCCATGACATCAGTTATTTTTTGCCTAAAATTTAATGACTACTTCTTAGAGACAGCTCTGTGCAACAGTGAAGTCTAACACTAGCCTAAATTGATCTATAACCCAGATCTACAAAGATATGTTGATGCCCAAGTATCTGACCTCAGTGGTGTTTCATCATCTAAAAAGAAATTTGGTTATTTCTTTATGGAGCTGACCTTTTGCTTTTCAACATTTTTTGTGTACTTTTTAAGGCTTTTGGCTGACATATGTGAACATGTTACCAATTCTGAGTCTAGGATTTGAATTTATAGAAGAGAGGATGCTTTGGAGAAAGAAACATATCCAAATCCTACTATGTTCTAGCTGGAAGTAGAGATAATTTTTTAAATTACAAAGTGTTTACTTTTTTCTAAGCCATAAAATGAAAGTGACCTGAAAATTGCTGCCTAATTAAGGTGCAGAATACTAAACAAGATCAACAAATGCTGGAAAATACATGTATCTGTTAATAATTCATCCTCAAATGACTCAAATCATCCTCAGAATAGTCCTATTAGCATAGATAATTTGGGATAATATTGATATTGGGATAATATTGGTAGTTACAATGATAAAAAAAAAATGCTATAAAGACCACACATAACATTTTTCCCCACAATGTTGCATGAATGATAGCCAAAAATAATCTTAACTATGACATGACTGCATGGTCACTTCCCTAGAACTGAAATTAGCCTTTATACAAACTCAGTTAAAGGTATCTTATTTTATAACCATTTTTTTCAAGTATATCTGCTTTTTTGACATTTTTAAACAATTTTCATCATTCACAGAATCACAGAATATGCTCAGCTGGAAGAGACCCACAAGGATCATCAAGTCCAACCCTTAGCCTTTCACAGGACCATCCCTAAGAGTCACACCATGTGCCTGAGAGTACCGTCCACTCATTGAACTCTGTCAGGCTTGGTGCTGTGACCACGTTCCTGGGGAGGCTGTTCCAGTGCCCAACCACCCTCTGGGTGAAAAACCTTTTCCTAATGTCCAGCCTAAACCTCCCCTGACACAACTTCAGGCCATTCCCTTGGGTCCTATCACTGGTCACCACAGAGAAGAGATCAGTGCCTGCCACCTTATTGCTTCAAAATTAAAAATTCAAGGAGACAAAAGTTTTAAAATGTTGGACCATAATTCACTTACTTATGCTAGATGTATGCTTTGCTTTGCAGGTAGCCCAACTGAGAACTGACAAATGCTTTTTCCTTATTTTGAGATCTGGTGTGGCAGCTGTGTGGTGAGACTGGGTGATGTAGTGAGGCTGAGGATTTATGTATGCATTAAATGCATTTGTCTGAAAAGAGAATGAATTGTTTAATCCAGGAATAGAGGTACACCAAACCATGTGTAACCTATAAAACAGACTGGAGGCAAAGTAGTCATAAAAGTTCTTTCTTTGGTAAAGGAACCTCAATGGTTTAATAATTCTGTTAGTTCTGTCAAAGTTTGTCATTTCTCTTTGTTTTGCTGTGCAATAGCTCCTAGATTCTGAATGTCACACCCGTAGTCTGCAGAGTTGCACGTTATAAAAAAAAGCAGCATCTGAAGGAGGTCATATATATTATGATCCCATTTTACATGTTTGTGTGAGGGGAGGGAGCCACTGATGTGATAGATCTTTACTGCTTTTGCAGATTGCTTATGCAGCAGAATATACACACATATACATGTCAAAGGTTCTGAAACTTTTTTCTTGCTCCTCTGTGCCTGGTCAGGTGAACCAAAACTTGGGCTTTACTGCCAGCAACAGCGTTTAGCGCATCCATAGAATTTACACTTATAGTTTTCTTGCTTTTGTCCTCCTGCCATCATTTTCTCAGCATGGAGCTTCACCTGCAACTGTGAAAAGATGCAGAGTAGGGCAGCTGAGAGGTATCCTATGTTTTAGGATGGCATATGTAACCATGAGGAACTGCAGACTGTGGTTAATGCCAGACTTGACAACTACAACATGCCTTCCTGAAGGCATTGACATAATTCTTCTCCTTGTTATTTCCCTGCTGGTGGTGCCTTTGTCTGTTATAGCACTCTTTCTTGCTTCTCACCCTGTTTGCAGTATGTTTCCCATTCCTGACTGTAGTACACATCAAGACTGACAGCTGATGTCTTACGCTGGTTTGCCTTTCTGAAAAAAGCAAAGTTGCTTTTATAGTCACAAAATATAAAGCTCCTCACAAGAGGAGCTGGTTTCCTTTTGTGCTGTTTGTAACCATACTGGTTTGTGGCAGTAGCTACACATATCAATTATTTACCACATAGCAATAATATATCCAAAAAATTCTCTGTTGCTTGTTATACTAGAAATTATATGGCTACAGATAGTCTTGTAAAGCAATGATTGCAATTTTTGCCAGATGTTGTCACTAGAAATTGGAGACTCAATAAGTACTTTTTTTATTCTTTTGTAGTATGACAAATAACACAACAATCATAGGACATTACAGTGTGCATCCTGTGACAGTTCATTGCACTTCTGAGCACTGCCAGATAGAGGAGTGTATTGGCAGTAACACAGAATGGATGCATGTTCTATTTATCTAGTGTCTTTCATCAGTGATGTTTTTGACATATAGACTGTCAACACAATAGTAATACACCTACTTCTGCACAACTATTTGCCTAACAGTAAAATAGAGAGAAGCTCTTACCAAGGCCCACTGCTGCCTGTGGGGGTGTCTTTCTGCAGAGCTGTGCCCCAGCCTGGGTCGTTGCAGGGAGTTATTCACCCCTAGGTGCAGGACTTCGCATTTTGTCCTTGCTGAGTTTCACACCCCATTCCTCCAGCCTTTCTAGGTCCATCTGAACAGCAGCCTGTTCTTGAGCAGTCAGCTGGTCCCCCAGTGTCATGTCATCAGCAAACTTGACAAGAGGGTCCTTGCTTACCTCCTCCAGGTTGTTGGTAAAGACGTGTCCCAGGTTAGACCTCTGTGGTACCTGTTAGCAGCCTCCAGGTGAGCTACCCTCTGAGCACAACTCTCCAATCAGGAATTTATCCATCTGTTTTCCCACCCAGACATAACTAATGACCTAATTTAGGTACAAGAATATTGTGGGAGACAGTATTGAATGTCCAGCTCAAGCTGAGGTAAACTATGTCTACTTCTCTCATCTTGTCCACAAACAAAATAATTTTACTGTAAAAGGCAGCCAAGTTGGTCAGGCATGACTTAGCTTTGGTAAATCGATGTAGACCATGTCCAGTCGGCTGCTTCTCCTTCATATGCTCAGAAATGTGTCCAGCCATAATTCCATGAATCATCTCTGATATCTTTTAGAATATAGCCTGGACATTTTCTTTCTCTAGTGGCCAAGGATGTCCTTCACCTTTCAAAAATCAAAGCAGCTGGCCCTGCAAGGATGCTGGCCAGCTCTCTCAGCACACTTTGATGCAGCCTGCCAGGTCCACCCTTCTGTGGGTCTAGTGATCTCAATCAATCCCTGCCTTGTCTGGTTGGGATTTGCCTGACCACCTGCTGCTGGTTGTTCATTGCCGCCTTGAACCCTGCCTCTGATCCCAGAGACCTTGCTGGGGGACCTTGCTGAGGAGGAGTGAGGCAATGCAGGCACTGAGCTCCTCAGCTTTAGCTGTGTCTGCTGTCCCCATCAACAGCTTCACACCTTCCTTGTTTAGGCTTTTAGTTCTGCAAAAGCTGTTCTTGTTACCCTTGAATCCCTCAAGAGCATCCACTCTGGCTAAGTATTTCTAATGCTACCCAGGGTTGCCAGGAAGTGTTTCTAAATTCCTCCTCTGAAGACTGTCCATACTTCTACCATCTGTGTATTGTTTGATGAGATGAAGGCCCTTTTGAAATTCTTGGGATTTTTTAGTGATTTCAAAGTGTAATAGATGATTGAATTGTGTTCCCTGGAGAAACCTACCTGGTGGCTATGTCTAAGCTTCAGGACTGATCTATAAAATTGTAGCAATCCTTATTTCAGTATATTTATTAAATTTATCAACTAAAATATCACCTAAGTAATTTACTTTCACAGTTCCCAATTGCCACTTTTTAAAATATTTACTGCTTCCCTTTCACTCACAGCTGTAACAAGGTTTCCTATTTTTACTAACAGCTCAGCTATTTCACATTTAATCTTTCAGAACTCATAAGTGTTTATCTGGAGTCGATAATTTATTTTCTTTTTTACTTTTCATTTACAAAGTAACCACAGTACTTATTTTCCTGATGCCTTAGTCTACTACAGTCTCATATCTTTCCTCCTAGAAAAGGGCATGTCTTGGTCCTCTAGTAGAAGGCCAGTACACTTGGTTTCAGGAAATTCATGTTACATCTGTCGTCTCATCTTTGAAGATTCCATATGTGTCCTGATTGTTTGCAGGATGCCTGTTGAAGAGGAATATGATCCTGTAGGAGAAAGAGGAGACGATTTTGGGGGGTTTAATACCATTAGTTATTTACTCATCAAGATTAAATTTATCTCTTCCTTGTAGTTACTGTATGTTATCTGATTACAATTTAGATTTTGTTCAATGTTTTTCTAAGCCCACGTCTGAATTTCAAAGGATCTGTTTTTTACTTAGCTAACTTCTGAACCCTTGCCACTGAGCTCTATTGATTTCTTCTTTCCCTGCTTTCTGTTTTGTCCAGAGGCATACATATCTTTTGAGATTTAGTTATTGTTTTCTTCAGTGCCATCCCCAGAATACCCAAGAATTCCTTTTTTTTGCCCACCTGTAGGGCCATATTCATTAGCCACCTTATTTGCATGTTTCAGAAACACAAGTTGGAATTTGATGAGTTTCCTATGTTTGTGTTTGCTTTTCTCTGTCTGCAATGAGCTTTTACAGTTTGCTATTACCTTCTTTAAGACAATATTCAATCTCTTGATTTGTCCTTACGTGTCATCCCCTAGATTTGTGCAGTTTACACACAGTTAATTTGTGCTGAGAAAGCTTGTAATGGGTGTTAGGCAGGAGACATATGGCACTAGTTATTTTAAAACTTTAATGAATGCCATTAAATAATCAAAGGTATGGGAGAGAAATTCCACAAGACAGGAAAATAAAGGCCAAGAGGTAAGGAGACTTTAAAGGGTTATAATACACCTTTTTAAAGTCCAAATCAGGGTTGAAAAGACTGCAGTTGGGATGCTTTAGAAACTGTATTATTTTTCTTGTTTATAAAGAAGAGTAAAACTAGATAACATATAAAGCAAAACAAATTTATTAGACTAAATAACATGAACTTTGATGAAAAATCAGTTTGTGAAACCACAACAAAAATCTGATCACTGAAAATAATATAGGATATGACCTACGTGGTGATGGACGCACAGTTCAGTGCAGGAATACGACGACAGATCTGCCCTTCATGGTGTAACCCAGTAGCACATAATTACTCAGCCCAGGTGCTTTGGGCTAGACTGGGTGAGTACTAGAGCCAACGCTCCAGCTCCCCAGCAGCAGAGTGTGTGTTCGCGCTGTACTCACGTAGGCTGTTACTCAGCTTCTGTTGAACTTCTTGCATACAGCTGGAGAGACTGCAATGCTCCCTTTCTCTCCTTTGCCCCTGCCAAAAGGGTCTGGGCATTTGACAGGATCCTCTTACTCTTTCTGTTCTTCTCTTTTCATCTGTTTTCACTCCCCTCCCCCCTTCCTTTCACTTTGCGTTCCTCCTTATGTCTTAAAACGTAACAACAAATTTTCAGTCTCACTTTACCTTTCTAGAAAAAAGAAAAGGAAAAATTAAAAAAAAAAATTACTAAGGAAGGTGTCATGACAGCTGTCTTCCTATGTGTTGCCTTTTGCTTGACTGCAGCTCCTTCCTCTTGAAAGTGTGGCTTCAAGTCTCCTGTGTCTCTTTTCTTCACCAACAATTAAGGTCTCTTCAGGATCTCTCGAGGCAGACGGATATTCCTTATGGCACTGTCTTGGACTCCGCAGTCTATGAGCACGTCCGAGTGAAAGGGATGAATCCTTTTGAGAGGGACAGCATGTATTCGCAAATGTGGAGGATGATTAACAGAAGTAATGGCTCAGAGAACAACGTCGTGGAGTCGACCGCAGGCATCCAAAAGGTATGCTCACGTTTTGCTTCCCATTGGAGATGATCTGTGTGACTCCCCTTTTTTTTAGTTGTTGCTTTTAACTATAAGAGATGCATTTGCACCCAGATAAAGATCATGCCTGGTGCCTATTCCTGCCAGCCCTTTGCATCAGCACCGAGTATTGGGACTTCTCAGCTGTGTAGCTTGTTTTTAACAGCACTTTAAAATGTAAGTACCTCGACTGTTTGCCGAAAAAAAAGGACCTATAGGTGTATTTATAGGAGATGAGTGCATTTATTAGGATGTAAAGTGGGAATAGGATCAGTGGTCTTAGAACCCCAGAAGATGTGACAGTGTACTATATAAAGCTCAAAGGACTTTGAATAAAAGACATTGATTATCTTATTTTTGTAGACTCTTGATACTGAAAATCTTGGCTTTCAGTTGTAGCTATGAATCATGCTTGTTTTGAGAGAGGAAGGCAGAGAAAGATGGTCTAGCTTTAAAGAACAGTCTCACAGCCACTTTCTGTGATGGGCTTTGAGAGCAAGAGCCAATTTTTGTAAGCATGTTTGTGAATTCAGTAGTTCCCTCCCAGTTTTCGGTTGAAAGCTACAGCTTTTATGGAAACACTAGTCCATGAAAGGATTCAGTATAAGAGTGAATATGGTTTAATAATAGACTGTATACAAATGTTTTGCCTACCATTTTATCTTTATGTTCAGACTTTTAAATCAAATCAAAGAAATATCATATTTTGTTGACTTTATTTTGAACATCAAAATGGGAAGATTGATTCGACAAAATATCTATGAATTGTGTGCTTACTTGTTATAAGCTTGATTTAGATATTTCTGAAAATCCAGAAAAACTCTGCCTTTTGTTTCCATCAAAATCCATTTGCCAGGAAAACGCGTAATTTCTGATGTTTTCACACTGGATTCAGACAAGAGAAAAGATTATGTTAAAAAGAATTATGTAATCACTGGTAATCTCTTGATAATAAAAGAAATACAAAATAACAAAGATTCTTTGGAGTTTTAAAATCACCGATCCAATCTCTGGATAACCAAGATCCTATTTTCTTCTCTGAAGGACTAAACAGCGTAAAAGAAGAGGCAAGAGAGGCCCTGGGGAACTGCACTTTTGAAACCCGTTTAGATAAAGTCGTGAGCTGAAAGAGGAAGAAAAAAACTCTGAAGATTTACAGGCTAGAGGAAATTGCTTTTTTTGAGAAAACATATTTTAGCTCAGTTTGTAAGGGGATGATAAAGCTAGGGATTGCCTTTTGTATATATATATTTTAAAAAACTGCCCTTCTTTTGGTTTGCCTTCCCAAGTTATACAAAGGATTTCAGAAGAATCAAAAACCAGAGTACATCAAACACAGCTGTGCTGACTAAAGGATTTTACCTGAAAAAAACCCAAACAAATGGTGTATCATGCTGTCAGGTAATTCCAGATTACAGTCTTTGATTTCTTGTTCCTGGAAATACGGCATTTGTTGTCCTAAAAATCTACAAAACCAGAAATCTCTAAGTTCTTTAATTTCCCATGATTCTGCTCCCCTGGATTAAGCACTTGCAAATGATGATGTTGAAAAACTAAGTTGTGCCATGTGAAGAAGACAACCACCGTTCAGTTTAGAAAAATCAGACATCTTAGGCCTGATTCTAATAAACATACACATTTACCTGCATGTGCAGTTTCTCCCCTTCCTTCAATTTACAGGAAGAAATGACACAGAAAAAGATTATTTGCCAGCTACTGCTTCCACAGAAGCTTTGAGGAGATTGTATTTGGCCTGCTCAGGAAGAAAGCTGGATGAAGAAAGTGATGTTAAAAGCTAATCTTAGCCAAGGAAAACTAATATTTTAAAAGGTAGCTGATAAGAGGCAGAGATTGTAATCTCTGTAACACACTTCAAAAAATGAAAACATTTCAGAGGAAAGAATTCATGGGCCTCCTAGGCCTATTTCTATGTTTCATAATGTTCTTCAGGATCTTTAATGAATTTAACTGGTCACATCAGAGCTATTAACCTAAATATAATCCTGGACGAACTAAACCAACAGGTCTTCCTCTGTGTTTCATTTTGTTTCTGCCTTCCTGAACATCAGTTTGTCCAAGCTCTGTGATGCTGTTACCTTGGCACATGTTCCTGGAGTGCCAAGTGAGAGAGCAGAGACTTACAGAGTGCTTCTAAATGGGTACATGGAGAGGGATTTCCACTCAGCTGACTAATGACCATGAATGTACTGCCTTAGGAGGGACCACCATGGGAAAGAGCTGTACAGAGAGGATGTTAGGAGTGCAGTGGACATGCTCATCTTTAACAGAACTCCCTGCTGCACCAACTTGGAGGTTAAACGGGGTTTACAAGTAGCCTTCACAGCAGAGCCTTCCCCAAAAGTTTTTGGTAAAGCATAAAAGTTCTTTAGTTATGTCTTGCTTTTATTCTGACACTTCCAGTGGAGCTGGCACTATTGTATTAATCTATATATAAACAGGGGGAAGGGGAGAGGTATCAACCACTGATTTACTGAACACATCACCCGTCTCACTCAGCAGGTGTGCTGTACAGTGACTTCATGCGGAATGGCACCCATGTGAGTGGAAATACAATGCAGCCAAATGACAATGATTGCATAGTCCCACTTTCCATTAGGCCATCTACCACTTTGGCCTGCTTCTCCTGGCAGGAGAGCAGGACAGGCAAGATAAAAGGAATGGGAAGATCATGCCACTGTAAGTTTTCAGGTTTTGATATTTATTGGACCTGTTCTTCTCATAAATCAGGTGCACATGTCTCACCATGTGTGCTCCTGTTCCATCCATAGTGAACAGCTATATGTACCATCAGGTCCAGTTAGAGAGCAGCTGGGTAGATTTACCCTGAAGAGAGAGCAGTTTTAAATGTCTCAAACAAGAAACAGCCTGAAAAGCACAGGTGCTTTAGGTATTTTCTTCCACTTGTTGTCTCTTCCTTTCTCAAAAGACAGCAAAAAGCAGTTGCAGGTCTGAATTTAAGATAGGGAAGCATTCAGTTGTTTGTCTTCCTTCACTGTCAAATCAAAATGGTTGGGGAGGTAGCTGTATTTTTATATAGGCTTGGATTATTCACTTTTATCTTCCCTTTTTCTTTATTATTCCGAAGTCTCATGAGTCATATGTCTCAAATTGATTTTCCTTTTTTTGCATAGGTTATGAAATATGCATCTCATTCTGTCAAAGGAAACTCTATTTTTGCAGAAGTTATTTATTCAGAAAGGATTTACAGAGGCCTAAGTCATGCCTGCTTAAACATTCATTGAGGACTCCAAGAAAAATCATTTAGGCTTAAACATATCACATTACATACCTCTTTATGTCTTCTTAAAAAGCACATTACCCTGTTTAATCCTTTACAAGCACCACAGGCTTTCCTATCCTTGGAACTATTCCCATTTAAAATATAATGAAGTGCTTCTTTTGTGCCCCTGTCTGCTCTTTCTTCCCTGGAGTATAATAGTGCCTAATGCCCTATCCTACCCACCTTGTTCCTCTGAACATGATACCATAGCCTACAGCGTCTTCATTTTTCTGAGTAGTACAGAGTGGAAAATTCCTTTCCCAGGCAGAATCCAAATGTGTTTGAAACCCCTGCCTATTTAACTCTCTCTGCAAAATATTTAGTTGGTAGAAAACTTGTGAATGACTGTCAGGTGAAATAATGCTTATGGGTGTTGGATTAAGACAAACTGCTCGTAGGCTCATAGTGTTTCCTTTTCAACTTGCACACAGCATCAAAAGGAATTTGGTCTTGAGATTTGGATTTTCTTGTGAGCTTACTTGCACTGCCAGTGGAAATATGCTAGCAACTGCTGAGCCTGTTGGTTTTCCCTGGGCACCGGTGATGACACTTTTACCCTCTCGAAAATATTGTAATAATAAAAATATTGGTTAAACTACTTGTGAATAGACCACAGCAAAGCTTTGTTAAGGTGATTCCTATGGGGAAGAAAGGGTTGGAAAAATTTAGAACACATGGTTAATAACTAAATGTGGACATTCTTAATTTGTTTACAACCTCAGCGACAGTATGAAGATTTATTTTGGTGGGCCAAAAAACCTCCTGAATTAACTAATTTTCCTGATATACATGCAGAGTTGCCATCAGAATTGCCATTTTTGTGGCAGATACACTGATCACACCACATACAATCTATTTAACATATGGAAGTCAATACATCTTTGTTGTGAACATTTCTGACCATGGAGTACCCCAATGAAAAGACACTGGAATAAAAACAGAGCCAAGACAGACTTTTGTGATACTGGATCTGCACCATGATTCAACAATTTTACCATGGCTAAGATAGGGACTGGAAGGAAAAAAGGAAGAGCAAATAAAAATGCTGGGACAGTACTCCAGTATATCTTAATTCACAAGAGGATCAGCTATGCTATGCAGCTGTTGGTTAGCAAGCTAATTATCAACCCAGACACCGGTTCCCTGGCTCCCCTCTGCGTCTGAAGGTGATGTTTTTGGGCAGCTGAAATGTTCTGTGTCAGCTCTACGAGTAATAAGGTTCACAACTACCCTTAAGACCTTGATACGTTCAGTCCCACAGCTGAAGGTGCAATCCATCTATTTTCCAATTACTGTCTCCTGCACAGTCCGTGATTTGGAGCTGACAGATGCCTGAGGGTACCAAGTGCACCTACTGCCCTCACTTTGTATTATCATGGGTGGTCTGGCTGTTTATTTTTCTTTCCTGTAATCCTGTGTATCTTTGCTTCCATATATGGGGCTTAAAAAAACTTAGGGCAGTGTAAAAAATTAGAATCCTGACCAGAAAGCACTGCAAATGCAGTGTGGTGTTACTTTCAGGCTTTATCAAAAGGCTAATAGGTGTCTGGGTTGGCTGAGGAGGTCAGTGTGTTTTGGAAGTATAATAACTGGTCTGTGACTGTTAACAGAGCATGGAGAAGATTCTGTGCACAGCTTTAAAGGTGAAATATAAAACTGTTTCCCTGCTACCTCATTTTCTCAGAATTCAAGGTAGGTTTAAAAAACAGGCTTGCTCTCCCTCACCGACACTCCTGAGCGTATAGTAAAGTCTGATCTTACTTTGACTTTCTAGAGAGTTTTCACAGGTTTTATCTTGAGTAAAACACCTGTAAAAGTTATTTTCTGCAGAGGTGGGCTTTATTCAAATGAGTATGTAAGTCAGCCTACAGATCAAGAAATGGATCTACATGGACATGTGTTCATCCAGCAGCTAAGCAATCCAACTCTGGCTGTATTCCCCTTGTCTCCAAAGTTTTCAGGAAAGTTTATCTGAGTTCATCTTCTCCTATTTCATCTTATGTGCTCCTGAATGTACCTCACCCTTTTTGCTCTCACTGAAATGCCATCCAAGTTACTCATAACTTCTGTTCAAAGGTCAGTCTGCACATGCCTGCCAGTCACTGTAACAACCTCAGATGTCACTGACTCATGTCCTGCTGTGCTGCTGTGTCCTTCTGCCTTCCATGACTGTCTTTGCTTGCTCTCTCTCTTATCTCTCTGTTCTTTTGGAGAATGTTCCAGACTCGTTCTGAAATTTTTGTGGGCCACCCTACATCCAAGACCATGGTCTTTTCTATCTGTAGCTTATCCATTACTATTCTTAAATCCAAACAAATTGGCTCCATGGAGGCAACTTGCAATTTTGCTTCTCCTAAACTGAACTGAGCTTCTTTAATCTGAAATAAAATTTGTGTGTTTTTCTTCTACTGTCTGTTCATGTCTGACCACTAATTCAGGTCAGCCTAAAACCTACAGTAGCTCACTTCATCCTCTTAATTTTCTTTCTGTGGCATTCTGTTGCTGGTGTTTCTACTGAAGTTTTCCCAACTTACTTTCCATAACATGTCTACTGTTTACCCATACAACCTCCAGTACACTGGTTCAGTAGTTTTCATCTGGGGCCTTTACAAAGCACCCTTTCTGTATTTAGTTTCATTGAAAATCCTACTGGATTAAAAAAAAACAAACCAAACCAAAACAAAACAAACAAAAAAAACCCCCACAAAACAAAACCAACCAAACAAAAAACCCAGACAAAAACCAACCAAACAAAACCCAAATAAAAACACAAACACACACACAAAAAACCCAAACCAAAAAAAACGAACAAAAAGTTGTCTTGACCTTCAAGGTTTTTCGTGGTGGATTATGACTCTCCCCGTAGCTTTCTCATTTCTGAATTGGAAATCACTTGTGTGAGCTTCTAGTGCAACTCCTTTTTCAAGCAAGCATCTTTATACTTTCTCTGAGGACTCTTCTGTAAGGTATGTTTTCCCTCAAGTCAGTAGTCTTGTCTTTTCTTCACACTCCTTAGCGCTCCTCTTTGTTACTGCACTAACAAAAACCTTGACAACTAGGTCTCTGGTGTCCTATGATCGCTACCCATCAGCTGAGCAGTGCTGTTGTTTCTTTATGCTCTTTCCCTTCCTTTGGTTTATTTTATAACTGCCAAATCAGAGGGGAGAGAAGAACTCACACTATAGTCATCTAAATACGAGCATAGATGTGATGTGAGAGAAACCCAAGAATGAACCCAAGAATAACCCAGAATGAACTAAACTAATGAAAACCACCATTACCAGATGAGGAGTATATCTCTGAAAAACAACCTCTCTGTGTCTGACTTTTCAGCCTTCATCCTCAAAGGAGAGCTACAGTCTAACTTCAAAAGATGAGCACACTAACTAAAGTTCATAACTGTCTAATACAATATAAAAAGATAGGGGGGAAATAAGATCTTATTGAGCAATTGGTTCTTATTATCTCTCAGTTTCTCCAGTTTCAATGGTGCCAGCTACATATTTCTTTTGAATTCTCTTTTGGATTAAAATCATTAGTCTCAGAGACAGCTTTCTAATCTTGAAAGTTTCTAATCTTGAAGTTTTCTGCTCATTTTCAGATGTTTGTTGGCCGGAAAACTTGGTTATTTAGGGCTCTCCCCACAGATATATCCCTTCTTCTGTTCAAAAATATTTCTCTCTTAAAACCTCGCTTCGCCTAGATCTGTCAATGGCCCCCATCTTGTGTAACTTGAGGTACCTAATTTAGGTGCCCAAGTTTCTTTCCTAGCTATTGAAGACAGACAGTTTGCATCTCTAGAGAGTGGTCAGGAGTGCCTAAGCTGGGAACCTATTTTTCTTGTCAGCTTATTTTGTACAGTACCTACCAAACTAAGATCATATTCCATGACTAGAAATGGCAATAAAAATAAGAAATAGCAAAATATACTCTGAGGAGCTAATTTTGCTTCAATCCTGTAGAACTGTGTTTTGCAGAGAGCTGAGTCCAGACTTTTCAGCTGGAAAAAGGATCGCTGACAGCCCTTTGAGTAGTGAGCATGGGATGGAAGGGGTGGTCCCCAGCCAGAGCGTCCCAACCCTTCATCCTGATGACCAAATACAAAGTTAACTACTTCACACCTTAGCCTGTGTCTAACCCTGCAGTCAGCTTTTTATATGACAAAACAGTCTGGAGGGGAAAATTGATTCCTTTTTAAGTGCAAATTTCACTTGACATTTCTCTTCTATAGAACTGGACTAATTAGGATGGAGTTGTGAGTGAAATACCTGGAGTGCATCCCTGTTCTGACAGTAGAAGACCAGCTCTGTGTATGTGTAGCTGCCACTATGAGGCACATGGTGCATTGCCAGGCATTTGGTCTGAGATAATCCTTATGCACATACAAAAAGTAGAACTAATTTTGTGTTAAATAGCCCTCAGTCCCTAGCTGTAGAGATAACAAATAGGAGTTTCTTCTTTCTTTTTTTTTTTTTCTTTTTTTCTATTTTTTTATATTATTGTTTTTATTTCTGGAGAACTTTGGGCGTTTCTGACAGGTAGGAACACAACACTACACTGTGATGGCGAGTGCACCTAGACCACAACATGTGGAGTAATTGCTCGTGGATGAGGACTTCGTAGTTGGCAATGCTTAGTTTAACCCCCTTATATCTTCTTGCATTTTCTGGCACTGAGCACTTTGGGAATTGCTGCCAGAACCATGTGCATCCCCATTTGTTTCTCTGGCCCTATCATCACATCTGAATACCACAATCCCAAGCATTATATATGACAGACTTTAAATTTCTGAATAAATAAACAGCATGGATGCCACTTTCATTTGCACTGGCAAGCGATTAATTGTAGAAATTCTGAGCTCTGTCCTGAAGCCAGTATTTTTAGGGGATGGAAAATTTTGGAAGGTAGCAGGGAGTAAGAAAACTAACAATTGGAAAATAATTTAAGAAAAAGGATGCATTTTCAGGCAGTAGTTGTAAAAGCTGAGCACAAGCATGTCAGGATAATGCTTAAAGGAAATTTTTTTGCTAGTATTATTTGTTGCTGAATATTTCCCAGCTGGTCACTCTCAGTATTAGGGAGGCATCTGTTAGAAAGGATTGTATAAACAGAAAAGAATGCTGAACCCACCCCTACAAATGAGTACCTTAGTTTGTGCCTATTTGGATCTAACAGAACAATGCTGTTGTCATATTCTATAAAAAAAAAATACTTTTAAACCAGTATTTACTAGGTGTTAAGTGCATTTATTATGCATTAGCATAGGAGAGGTCTGAAAGAGAAACAGCTCTCATGGGTGCTATTACAACAGCTCTCATGAGTGAAATACAGGATTTAGTAAAGAGTACAAAACTGGAAGTGTCTTCATGGGTATATTTGTGGCAAAATGTAAATTCTGCTGCATGTTGTTCTCTCAATTAAAACCAAAACCAAATTATGTTCCCCCTTCTGTTTATCAGCTGCAGAGGCCAGGAGGGGTTTGGGAGATGCAGATTCTCTGGCAGAAAGCTACTCAGGGAACCATTTTGTAAGGTGTCAGTTGTCATTTGGGCACTGCTGCTACAGTGATGTTGGCCCTGGTTTGGCATCTTACACTGAAAACACGTTGAATAGATGTATGTATAATGAAGAAGCAGTACAAGGAAACCTTTGCTAAATTAGAAACACTTGCTACTTTTTCCAACACATAAATCTACTTCTGATGCTGTTGCTAAAATTGTACATACCCTCCTAGACTCTTTCACCTGTGGCATTGCCTCAACAAAAAAGACTGACCAACAGATCAAAAACTGCAGAGGGATGAGCATGCTGTGCTAAGATGTTAGCAGAGCAGTGAATCTCCTCTTTTGTGTCAGCAGCTTGTGGAGGGATATATCCTGCTTAGAATTTTTGAGTAGTGCTCTTTATTAAACAAGAGAGACTCCTGATGGAAGCCACACACTCCCACACATACTTTTCAAGTCTGATCACATCAGATATGGGCCATGTCTGTGCAAGCTAGAGGGAGGAAAACCTTGGGATGAGTAAGATGTCCTATTTGAAGTAATTCTTTTACTTCTTCAGGTCACTTCTTGTAGCCATTTTCTTATGGAAGGATGACCAAGGAATTTGTGCAGTTTAACAAGCACACATTTTCTTTTGTGCCAAAATCTAGTCCCATATTCCTTTTCTAAAAAAAATCAATTGAAAAGGTATGTCAAAAGTTGCTGCCTCAGGAAGAAATAGAAATTTGGATTAGGTCTTCTCCTTCTGTCCCCCTGCTTCTTTTAACTCACTTGTGCAAAAGTAGTATTAATTCACAGTTCCGTCATCATGCCCCCTCTGTGGCTTGTACCCCTTTCCATGGCAGAGAGACATGTCCATGCACGGATACCTCATTTTGCATTCTCATTATCCTAAGAACGAAAAGCTCTCTAAAATGCCTGACAGAAAAGAGTAGTTTGGCATTTGGAGCACTCTTGTTTGGCTACAGGGGACATGAGAAGGTATAAGGCATTTGTTATTCTGGTCCTATGAGCTCTTGTTGCTCCATTTTATCTCCATTAACTTCATACTTTTCCTACAGAGGTTCTGTAACATTTCCAGGTTCATGAAGATTAATAACACCACCCTCCTGAGAGTGTCTGGGGACTATACAGACTCCTACGCAGCTCCAGCAACCTCTGCTTGTTCTTCTGAATTCTCACTTCACTTTGTTTCCTCCCTCTTACTTTTTCATGTTTCTGCTTTTTGACCCTCTGTCCCTTCTGTTTGGATAACAGCTACTCCAGCTTTTCCCCAGCTCTTGAACCCTTTCTTCTTTCCACCCTTCACCTCTCTACACAGTTACACATCCCCTTTGTTATCTCCATCTTACACTGTTTCGCTGTTTGTGCAACAAATTCTGTGACTTTCCATTTGCGAGCAGATGAAGTGTTCCAAAAACTCTGACTGTCACTTTGAAGCCCAGATGCAGGCTCATAGTGTGGTGTGCTGCTCTGGGGATGTATCACACACAGATGAGGGGAAATGCAGACTCTGTCTAATGATCAATAGATGGAGACAGGAGAACACACTCTTGCTCCAGGCACAGAACTTGGTAATGTGTTCACTTTCTTGCTTAAATGTTTCCAGCTATCATTTTTGTGTATTAACATATTTTAATAATACCCAAATTCATTATGATGCATTAACAAATGCAAATGATAGGATTGAATGTAAGGTTGTTTGAAGGATATATGCAACAGAAAAAAAAGACATAAATAGAAATAATGAGAAAGGGGATTGATAAAATGTGCCCTAAGTTCCAGCCCTAAAGCATGACTTTGACTATGAGGCTGCGAGTCTAAAATCATGAGAGAAGGATAAGAGGTAACAGGGGGATCTTGTTTCATGTTTTTGGAGCTCCTATAGCAATCATTCATAAAACAGTTTTGATAGATTTAGATAATTTCTGTTAGATAACTTGTTGCCAAACAAACAAAATGCCTGTTACAGAGACTGGCAAATGCAGCTGCAGAGAGTAGATCTGTGGCGAGTCTCCACTGTAAGACATTTAATAGTTCATCATGAAATGGTTCAATTTTTTCTTTCTAATACTCTTAACAGCTGGAGTCATAGAAAAGAAAGGGGATTCACAGATCAAGCTCAGATGGCAAATTTTTAGAATATCATCCTTAAATAGTCAATACATTAATAAACATATTGGTAGGCAACTAAATGCTAATGAAGTAATAAGAATTGTGCAGGAAAATTAAACTGCAAACTAAAAAGCACTAGCAGAATACTTAGGAAGATCAACCTTTCTAGTGTCTAACATATATAAGTAGCAAGTCTTTAAGTATTGGAAAATTTAATTAAGATAGATGATTGCCCTTGAATTCATCCTAGTCTCAAGAAAGGAGCGTGGAGGAAGTCTAGTGCAGTTTAAGATATCACACAGAGAAATAAAGCACAGAAAAGGTTAATTTTTCAAATACAGAAGAGGAACCCAAAATTTTACTTATGCATGCCCAGAATGATGGTTGTTTTACAAATTCTAGGTCTGTGCTTCTAAATATCTATGTGCATTTAAATATAAGTACAGGTTGTAGAGCCAGAGAGATCTCTATTGTCTTATCTGAAAATACCTGGTCTGGGAAACTAGAGACTGAGCAGGCTTTTGCTGCTGGCTGCTTTTTGATATTGTCCTCAGTCATCCCATTATACATAGTAGGAACCATTTTAGTAAAATGGCATTTTGTTGGAATATATAATTTTATTGATTTATTCCAATCAATTCAACTTACTAGTTTATTCAAAATGTTATGAGCAAAAAAAAAAGTTTGTGTTGTGTTTAAGGAGAGAGAGAGAGGGAGTGGAGGAGGAGGACCAGTTTGAAGCATCAGATCAGGTCGTTCAAACTGGATAGTTGTTACACAAAAGTAGTTGTGCCAGAGGCGTGCCAGAACTTATGATTTATTTTTGTGGACCTAAACCATATTCATGCCAACAAAATCCTGAGGTTAGGATGTCAGGGGTTATTTCTTTAAAGAATAATTACAGTAAGCAGAAAGTCTCCAGGCTGCTCTAAGGTTTGGTGTCATATGTTCAGAGGCTTTTGCAGGTGCTTTGCCCTTCCAGCCTTATTCACTTGCCTCCTCTGGAGCAATGTGAAATGAAAACACACCTCTTAGCACCTGCTAAATATTTCAGGGGGATTAAAATCCCATTCAGCCTGAAGTTTTATACAGCCTTCTTCATAATATCTGTGCAGGGCTGTGAAATCTAGGAGAGGAGTGTTTTGAACTAGCATGGGACTCCGCATGCCCATTATGGTCATGCATACGGACTGTGGGTGGCTCCTGGGATGGACTAGGGAGAAGCCTGCCAGACCACTATTTGAGCTCCACTTCCTGGCATCACCTCTCTGAGCTCCTTTATGGATGTGCAAGGGAGCTTTTCTAAACATTACCTAAACAGTATTTGCAGCTCCCACAAGTATTGCATGGCTATAGTCACCAGTGTGGCAGTCCCTGCTGAATATAATAAAGGATCAGATGTATGTAGAAAAACAGGTTTTTCTCTCCTGTTAGTCAAACCTGCAAGACTGGCATGTGTCAGTGGTGTACTTACACAGGCAGTGACAAATTAAACTGATAGAAGACCTTTCATTCTCTGGCACTAGCCTGGTGCGTCTCATACACCACAAAATCTTTAAAAAGCAAAACAAAATAATATGGGTTTTCTAACCATATATTACAAAGCCTCCTACTACTGTCTTTTTCTGACCTGATTCAAGCAACTAAGAAGATGCTTTCTGAGATTTCTTTCCTTAGAAAGAAATGTAGATGGAGTGAACTTTCCAGACAATTTAGAAGTAACAGCATTAGTATTTGAGGAAGGTGTGCCAGATAGGCAAGTGGGCTTTCCTAAAGTGTGTCAACTAAAAATAAAGCTAAAATTCTTCCATTAAATAACCAGAATCTTTTTGTTAGGCTGAAGAGTAATTATAATTGTTTTTTTCCACCATTTATTCTCTACAGTTAAATTACCACCAAGCAGTTTATGTCTGTTTGCATTTGAATTACGTGGCAGAGTTGTCCGATTTGAAAATATGACTACAATAAATGAGTTTCTTTTCAAAAGCCAAGCTATGGGAGGAGAGGATTGAAGTGCCACGTGGAGTATTTTAAGAAGCATTTTAACAAGGCTGTAATCACATTTCATTCTTCTATTTTTTTGCATAAAACACCCACTCTATATATATGCTGCATAGCTCCCTTCCTGAATTACAATGGCAGGAGAGAGTTGTTTACGATTCCCAGCTCTAAAGCTTTCCCGTTGTATGGGGGCTGATTGGTGTTTATGGCTGTTTGCAGAACGTCTATTTGATCAAATAAAGCAGACCCCATTCCCCGTTGAATGTAAGAGACGGAGAGATATCCATCCCAAGGGCTGTATCAAGATGGGTGGAAAATACAATGCATCTGTAATGAAAAACCCAGTAGATAGATAAGCAGCTGCATTATAAAAGTCTGTAAGTACCGAGGGGTTCTGGTCATAGCATCAATCAAAGAGCAGAAGATTGTGTTGTTTTATCACCCTGACCTCAGAGCAGGATTTCTTTCTAATGCTGTCATGGTTTAACCCCAGCCAACAGCTAAGCCCTACACAGCCACTTGCTTGTTCCCCTCCACATCAGAATAAGGGAGAGAATCAGCGGGGTAAAAGTAGTAAAACTCATAGGTTTTGGCCTCAAGTGCTAAAATTTTGCTCAAATCATGTCTTAACACACCAATTATTGTATGACTCTCAGAGTCCAAATATTGTGGTTCACAGCATAGTCAGAAGGCAACACACAATACTGTAGGTACCAATTGGGCAGGTGTAAACAGCAAAGGCAGGAATGTTTTCTCACAAAAGGAAAATGTGAGCATCCATTAATGAACGTTTGCAAAGTGCTTTCAGTCCTTCAGATTATGCTATTATTAAATTGAACCTGTTTGATTATGCTATGGTTGTGCGGAAAGCTAAGTGAAGGAGATGGTTTTCTTTAAACAGTATCTTATTCTTGATTAGAGCAATCATTAAATCATTTTAGATTTAACAAAGTGAGCAGCAGATGGAACACAACAAAGAGACAGAACAATGTGAGATTTCAGAAGAGAATCAAAGTAGGCAAACTCAGAAGTAATTCAGAAGAGCTCATACCAAAATCCTGGCTAATATAATGACATATAGCATATGTTTGTGAATCACAACCGTTGTGGAAAATACTAAGGGTATTAATTTTTCTTTTTTTACTATGTAGATACCAATAGTGATCTTTATTTAGAGAATTGTACTTCTGAATACATCCTCTGTGTGTGATGGTGAGAGTCTCTTCACATAATCAGACACAATAGTGATTTTGTGGAGTGGAAGCATCAGCCAAGCATGTAACTAAAGATCACATAAATTCTTTGTACCTGATGGATTTCACTATGCTTCTTGCTGTACCTCTCCCTTCCCAAACTGGCATTCTGTTTTTCAAGATCTTGAATTGGCCTATTTGGCTTCTCATCAGCTTGCTTCTCCAGCTTCCTAGAACATCCCATCAGAGGTTTTCCCTGTCTCATACCTATCACACCCTTTCTCATATCTTCAGAGATAATTTCTCCCTACATACAACACGAGAAATCATTAGCTCAAATTTGGCATCCATTGAAAACAGACAGTGGTAGACTTTGGCTCAATTTGTATTTCCATCCACCAATTTAGGAACTGACTTAACTTAGACCTCATGAACAGAATTATGTGAAAGGAAAATCTCGTAACAGCAAGAATTACTTTACATAACATTATACAACATCCAGATCCATTCCTAGCTGAATGAAGGCAAATCACATCCAACAGCAGAAAAACTTGCAGAAGGTTTGTTTGGAATTTCTTTCTAATGGTAGTGCTAGGCCTGGTGGAGTGTCTTCAGTCTCCGTGGAGTTTTACATGACACACTTTTTGACACATACTGTGTCAAATTGTACTATATCCTTTCAGGATTTATATTGCACACATTCTGTACAGCTTTCGGTATATTGTATTTATTACTACCCTGTAAAACTTGTAAGCTATGAGGTGTTTCTAACACCCCATGACAAGTTTTATGTACATTCTATGGCTGCAGTTTTGATATCGTCTTTATCATATTGTTCTCAGTTTGCAGATTTCTTTATTTTTTTGTTATACTGTTGCCATATTTTTACAGTCTGTGATTTATCTCTCAGTTCATTCAGCTCATACATTGCTAGACCTAAGGTCTGATGTGTGCCCTGCGTAGGTACAGAGTAAGCCCAATGAACTGACTAAGCCCACTGAACTGACTATTAATTATTCACTAGATGCCAAGTGTAAATGCCTGTACTGGGACTTAGATTCCCATTGGACTTGCATTATTCAGCTCCAAATAATTTGAAATATAACAAAAAGAATAAGCACAACTAAAAGGAAGTTTTAAAAGAGACAAGAGAAAATATTATTGTGGTTTTATCTTCTTCAGCTACAATAAAATATGTTCTTTATAGACATGTCATACATAAGATAAAGAAGGAAATATTTTTCTGGCATTGTATTTACTCTGCTTTCTTGTGTACGTCTTGTGAATTAAACTTTTCCTAAAATTGGTGTAAGAACAATGGTGCTATATTGGACTTGACATAGATGTCCATTCGTAGGAAATATGCTTTCCATCTGTGTCTTAAGGGATGATATTTTCAGAAGAAGAGCGCATGTGTGTGCAGTTGCATTGTGTGTGATGTTTTAATATAACTAAACACAGGAAGGAGCTGCATCTGCACAAAGAGCACTGCACAACTGCAAAGTTTTTAGTGTGGGCTGTGTGTGCAGACACAGGCATACAGCACTTTTCCTGAAAACTTGGTCAGGCATATATCACCAATGTGTCAGAAGTTGTGCAGCATCCATTATAATCTCCCTTAACAAGTGAAGAAGAAAATTGTGTTCATTGTTTTCCATTTAAAAATCCATACTGAAGGAACAAGGCCAATAATATAGACCTGGACAGAAAAATTATTATTTTGCTGCTCTGGCAGTCAGTTAATGCCTTTCTCCACCCTTGCTACAGTGCTGGCAGCTCACATGTTCCCAGGTGCAATGAAGTACCCCAGCTTCTCTCTAATTTTTTGAAAGCCAGAGAAAAACTGCAGTTCTTCCCCATTTTTAGTATATGTGTGCCCAATGTACTATCCCTCTCATGGTACAGTCCTGTAAGAGAAGTTATTTTTAAATTAGGTTGTGATATAAATGTAACTAACAAACAACATCAGCTTAGATATTAGTTCTTTACATAGACAAGGTCCAGTCTGTTTTTCAGTAAAATAAATAACACAACACCGAATGAGAGTACTTTTCCTAACAAGGTAGTGGCCTTTGTCAAGCCATCCCCACACAGATGGTGGGTGATACCTGCTACACATTGGATGAAGTGCTAGAATATCGAGTTCATGATTTTATGATGCTATTGCATTTTCCTTTCCTGTTGTTCGGTGTTAACTAATAAAATTATTTCATTCACTCGAGTAAGATGTTTACTGATGTACATGATTAGCTGGGCACTTAGCTGTCCACACTGCATGCACAAATACCTGATTTGCAAGTGCATTGCCTAACTGAGAAAAGCTCAGTTGATATTCCTTATTCTAGCTGAAATTCTACTTCATTTTAAGGAGGTAAATCAGCTGATTGCATTGTATCTTCATGATTAAAATTGTTTACATTCCATAAATATTTTAACTCCACTTTTCTCATTACTCATCTCGAAGATGCCTTGGCATTTTTATTAATGTGGTAGGACTAGAACAAGTACTTGATTTTAAACCCAATTGTATTATATTTTTGAAAAGAACACCAGTGACACGGGGCATACGCATCAAACTCAAATTAAGAAAATACATAAGACTGGGTGACTAATTAATTGCATTGCATGTTTACCATGGAACTATTCTTGTTTATGACATAAACAGATTTCTCAGCATATTTTGTCCAAGTTTGAATCTCAGAGGCTGGGGCAACACATAAAGAGAGACAAGTTACCATGATTTATTAGACTTATGGGAAATTTAGAGTGAAGCTGGAAATACAATAGCTTATTGTATTATTGATTCTATTTTTATATATTTAGATATTTATAAAATGCCTGCAAACGTAGATCAAGTAAGCCAGAGTGGGTTGTCATTACAGTAACTAAATATTAGCAGTGAAATATTAGAGTAATTGAAACTGAAGCTGTGTAAGGAAGGAGGTATTTTTATAAAACAGTTCAGTTTTAAAAGCACTAAAATTGTCAAAGTGTCTTCATCATGTATTTCTATATTGAATTATTACCTCCTTTTGATCCAAACGTGGGTTTTTTCATTTTGAAATATTAATCCATTGCAGAGAAAGTAATTCAGGTTGAAGTCAACTTTTTAGAATAAAATACTCTCCAGTTCGGATTTTTTTACTGGTTTTGGTCTCAAAATTTGTGATACTTTTCCTTAATTCAAAATCTTCAGATTCCTTGTGCAGAAAGGTAACTAGTTTCTATCTAGCTAAATTTATCACTTTCATCAAGCAAAATTTTTGTGTTTAACATTACCTCTCTGAGTTTGTGTCAAGTGTACTGCCCAGGAATTTCTCTTGATTCTTGCTTCAGGAGAAAGAGATTAGAAATCTTTCATGAAAAATACCAGTCCTGAATGACTCCTCCAGCACAAGTGACTGGTTTACAATCATTTATTTTTTTTTTTTTAGTTGATGTTTGGTGTCTGTTTCTCAGTTCTGTCAACTGTAAATGACTTCTGGCATTTGAGCTGTGGTGTGGGCAGGTCAAGATGACTTAGAAGCAAATATAATGGGAGTCTGTGACTTGCGCTTCATTTGTTATTTACAAAGGTGTGCAAAATGAATGTTACAGCCTTGGATAAGTAGAAATGGCTGTGCAGACTGTAGCCAGAGCTGAACTAGTCTGTGTACACTTGAAGGCAAAGGCTGTAAGTATTGCACTTTATAGGAATGCAGAAGTCCAACTATCACCTGAAATTAAAGTCACAGCAAACATATAAATGCTTAGTTGGACATGAAGGTACCCAGATGCATATTACACTGTTTTGGGTGCTATCTGAACTTGAAACTCCTGGACACTGTTTACATCTTTATTTACCTTTGTACAAATAGACCTTGGGTGGCTTCTCCTTTACCCGGACTTGCTCTGCCTGGCAGTCTTAGCTGTGCATTGTGAATGATTGTAACAGTATTCTCTGTATTAATTGTTTTACACAAAGAATGTGACTTCCTAGTTTCTGAGCACAAAATGGGCTGTAAGCTTGCTGCAGAGAGGGCAGCAGCAGAGAGAAGCTGGCTTTTAAGACTTACAGGCACCTTGTGTGACAATTTGTTCTATTGTGTCATCTTCTCAGTTGTCTGCATGGTAATAGGAAGGCAGTCTGAACTGAGTAAAAAATGCGACTGCATGGTCTTCTTCCCCCTCCCACAGCTCCTAATGTTTTCCATGGGTCCTAAACAGCAAAAGACCTGAGGATACACATGTTTATTGGTGCAGCATCAGCCATCTGGGCTGAATGGTCAGGAGAGACTGACCTGCCTGTAGAAGACCTGATGGGGGTTAAAATGGTTTCTTTAGCTGCAGATACCATAGACCAGAAATATCTCTGTGGAGCTTCTCCAGAGTGCTTTGATGGAAACAGTCCATAGCAGCAGTCTGAAAGAAATACTTAGGACCACACTGTTATAAACCTTACTGAACTCTCAGGGAAAGGGAATGCCAGGTGTCACTGAAAGGCCGAAACCTGAGGGAGTTGTGACAAATCTCAGTTTCACACGAACTGCTGCACTTAAGGGGAAGTTTCACTGCTAAAGAAGATGATAGGTGATTTCATGCAGGTTTTCCAGAGGCAGAAGCAGCTTTTGAGACCACCATAGTCTACATGAAAGTGAACTGATGTGGAAGCACTGAGCCTCATGATCCAAACCTGTTCCTTCATGCCCCAGCCCAGGCTGGTGCAGTTTGCCAGCAGTTAGTGTTTCTTGTCTCCTACAGGGTGTCAAATAGAGGAGAAATATGCTAAATTGTTGTGCAGTGTAATTTCGGAGAGGGGAAAAAAAGAGGGACTGGGAACCATTTCTTGTGGAGCTTCAAGATACCTTGTCTAGATTTACAGTGACAATCTGCTCCACCCAAATCTGGGCAGGAGATGCTTATCAAAGAGAGAAGAGTACAATGGTTCGAAAGAAGATAGTTAAATTTTTTGTGTGAGTAATGGGACATCCTGAATCCTATTACCACTTTGAAAGTCAGGGCTCATGTACAAGGAATATAAAAAACTGAAAGATAAGTCAGTTTCTTTAAAATATGTTTCTAAAATGAAACTATTATTTCCAATGAGCTTTTACTGAAGGATTTTTCAGTATCACTGGTAGTTTTGCAAAGACTTTTCTTGTGGTTAAAGTTCTTTTTCAGATGATGAATGGTTTTGATGAGTAGTTTTTTGACTTTTAATGATTTTCCTATCCTTGCAGTTGGTATTCAGTAAGTGTTTCTTTGAATAAGGAATGACACCCAAGAATTGCAGTTAGATTGACTCTGCTTTTATTCTTAAGAATGGGACAAGAACCCTTCAGTGAGTTTCATACTGGCTTGATTTAATTTAAAGAGGGATACTCCTTCTCTAAATTCTCTGTTAAACTTTTCCACAAAATTTTACTTTTTCGCCCAATTGTAGAGTATTGATCCAAGCACATTTCCTCATTTAAGTGTTCTTTTATTGAGAATTCACTGCCACAAAAATTTATCAGAAGAGGGAAGTCACTTTGTCAATATTTAGTTTAAATTTACCTCGTTATAGAGACTACCTCTTGCTTACCACAGATCTAATTTTCTGAGGAACCTGGAGTACTTTCATATAACTTCCATATATGACCTTCACTAGTGATACCCTTAAAATAGTATGCATTACTATCTGAAGCACTTAGTTGTCATAAAATAAATGAGAAGCTGGCATTAAAAAAAAAAAAAAAAAAAAATGCTTCCTTACCTTTCAAAGATCTGTTTTGCTGAGATTTTTTTTTCTGGTTTTTTTTTTTTTTTTCCTCCTGATTTTTCTTCTGTCTGAAATTAATGGTTGTGGTAGAGAACCTGTGGTTCAGCTGCATGTCAGTGATCCTCACGGTCTGCTGCTTTTTTTAGTGCTTTACTTTGATCAGCTGAAGAAGCAGCTGGTTTCGTTCTCCCATCACCCTCAGAAATGCACCTTCAATTGGTCTCCACTCTTTTGCCCTGCTTGTTATTTTCTGTCTTGTAACTTCCAAGATACATTTAATTGCAATGGCAAAATGTGAACTCAGTGAGCACTGGGAAAATTCTGACACTGAGGTGCCCTCTCATTACAGAGCTCTCATACCTGGGTAATTCTTATTCTGGACGAATTAAAGGTCTGCCCAGTGTAACAAGTGAACATGTGATTATGAGACTTTTCTCAAGAAGCTGACAGCAGGTTGCATATGAGGAATTAATGCTTTTCCTGATTAAGTTTTATGTGGAGCAAATGACATGCCATCCAAGCTGATATGAGAATGTAATGTAAGATAAACTTCATACTGAAGAGGAGATGAGGCTGGGATTTCTAACCTCTTCTTTCTTCCCCTAAGCTTCCAGATGTTTCATTTCCTGCTGCTGTTTGCTCCTGGGCACTATAGCTCAATAATGCTTTTAGAAACTATTCTACACTTTTCTGTTTGAATAAGTACAAAGAATAACTTTCAATGTTTGTCAAATAGTGCCCCTTGAATTTAAACAGCTTTCCATTGACTCTGCAAAATGACATCCTAAAGGTGTATGTGGGGGAGGACTGTTGTATTATTTAATTAACTGCTTGTCTTGGTGACTGAGTAGAGTTTTATATATATATATATATATGAATTTTTATTCTGTGCCCTGATACTACCACGGGAATCCAGCTCCTGTCATGCAGTGCAGAGAGCTGTCGGTCAGATTCATATTCTCTGAGTGCATGACTGCATTTCACTCTTAAGTTATGCAGATAAGCCACATGTGCTGGCCTGAAAGGGAGTGTGGGGCAAGAAGCTCCAAAATTGTACTTTGGGCATACAAAAAGATTACTTTTGAGAGAACTGAAAATTAGTGAGTTCTATTAATGAAGCTGAAATGTGAGATATTATTTCACAGGGATCCACATAGAAGTTAGCTAGATTTGTGCCCTTTGTGAACAAAACCAAGACTTGAATCCTTTTGTCTCCTGAGGAAAACAAATTAGTAAATGAGAATTTCTCTGAAGCCAGAAGATCTGACTTCTGCTTCAGTCCTATAAACAGCAACTTCATCGGCCTCTTGCAAGTGGATTATGGAGATCAAAGTGTTTCCATTTCCTTCTGCTGAAAAAAACCTCTCTTGTGAATGCAGTCAGATGTTTGCCACCATCTGATAATGTGAAAAGCTAGATTTAAGCTTCCACCACTGATTTTATCTTTGCCTTTTCCCATTTTGGAGTATGATAGCCACATTACGTGTATTAACTCTCACATATTTTCAAAGGTTCATTCAATTTTCTTCCCTCTTCTTCATTCCTCATGCAATGGCATCCTTGGTGAGGCTGTTTTGTAGAATGGAGCACAGCCCTCTGCAGGCTGTAGCTACAGCACCCTTGCTGAACATGGAAAGCATATGTCAAAAAATTAATTTATGTGTTTATATGTGCCCAATTCTCAGGTCCACACTGGGGGGCATAGGTCTATCTAGCAGCATTCCATGGTGCTTTTTTTCCCATGTAGTCAGTGCAGTGGAATGGTCTGTACCGGAGAACATGATCCTTAAACTACTGTGTGGATGAGGTGAAAGGTGTACAACAGATGGAGAGGAAGGATGGCACCTGACTCGTAATGGAAAGGAGTAGAAAAAGCATCATCACTGTGTCTCCAGGCTGTAGGCACAGGGTGTTCAGAAAATGGACTTCATCAGTATTATCTAATAATCTTCAGATTTTCTTCCAAAAAATTCTTATCATTTCAATCAGTTGAAACTTGAGATTTCCCTGGCCTTAAAAGTTCTGTTGTTTTTATAACAGGTAATACATTTTATGTACCATGAAATATTTAAAAGAGATCTGCAGGAAAAATAACTGCCAGCTCTTTTTAACCTGAAATTTATCGTGCGATTTTTTTCTTTTATGAGCATTCTTTGTATTTCTTTTATAGAGGAATTTAAAATACAGAAAAGATGTTATCCAAAAATTCAAGTATGAAAAATTGCAGTAATTGGTTGCTGTTTACTGATAATTATTTTTTATGAAATGTATCATTTGCTAGACCTAGAAATGTGCTTTTCGAATGCCAGCATTGTACACAAATACATCATTCAGCCTACTCTGCATGAATCGGTTAGCTGTAAGAAGAAATACTACCCACATCCATGTTGGCATAAAATGTGTGCATATGCAACAGTTTAATGGTTTTAAATGCTTTCCTGGTATAACTCAACTGGTTTTTGGTGGAATCACCAAAGATAAATTTTAACTAATATCTACACACAGGACTCCAGAGAACAGCAATTTTATAAATATTCAGTGATAGAAAATAGAAATATAAGAGTCCTATAGAAATAGTTTTTACATCTATGTGCTGATGACCCTTATTCTGTGTAACAACTCTTTTTAGAGTAACTCCTTCAAAATTGCTCTCAGAACCGTGAAGTGAAATCAAGCATTTCTGTCTGGTACCATACCTCCCTGTTTCACTCAATGACTGGTGTAGTACATGAGTTCAAAATACCCTGATGAACAACTAAAGGGTTCAATTTTGCCTGTTGATGTTTTTTTCTATGACAGTAGATACCAGATACTCAAAAAATCTTTTTAGGTTCTGCCATACTGACAGGTGGGATGCCACAGGGGAGGACACCAAAGTGCCAGTACTCCATGCCCTGGTGGACTGGAAAGCTGGGATTGCTGCTGAATGATAATATGCCCTCCTCTACAAACACTTCCCTGGTGATCCTGGCCTGTGTCATCATGTGTGAACAGCATTCACATTTGCCACCATCCCAAAATGTAATTACCTCTACACAAAATGACAGTATAATGATAAGAAAATGTAGAATCAGGGATGCAGACCTTCTGAGAGTAGTGAGTTACAGGTATCATGAGGAACTGTTTCTTTTTCCAGGGAGATTTTGCTTTCATTTAGCCCCCATAATTGGGTCGATGTAAGCTCCTTAACTTCTTCTCATAATGCAGAGCTGAAATTTTTGCTGTTCATTTTGAGGCCCAAAGTAGAAGTCTTCAGCATAGCTATTGGAAAACTGCAAAATATGTGCTTCCCATATTTACAGGGAGAGAGAGAAGGATGTAAAGTTTTAATTGACATTTTTTTCAGGAATTCCTTTGTGATTTTACAGAAAGCATCATCCCCCCTTCTCACAGTATAGCTACTCATTTGTAGGCGTAAAACTGTGACATATCAGCAGTGTTCCAGATATACTATACTCTAGCAACATTTTATTCTTAGTTCTTTAAGATGAAACCTCTTTTAAGCTCTGTGAAAGATCCATGGGCAGGCAGTTTAGACTATGATTCTTAGAAGAAGAGTATGCTAAAAAGGAAATCACGTACCTCCATAGCTGCCAGATAAATGATTCTCTCTTAGTGAGACAGGTGTTTTTCCATACTTAAAAATTGAGAACTAGAGACAGTTCAAAAGTAGTGACACTGCTAATGGGAGGACCGAACTGATAGATATTTGCAAGGAAAGATTAAAGAAAGCTATATCCAGCCCAGGTAAGTAACAGAAAGATTCATCAATAATTGAAAGGTGTCAGCGTCAAAGTGTGAGTATTTAGAGCTGCAAAGTAAAAATACCTAGGAATGGTGTAAGAAAGTTATTTAAAAAATAAGTAGTAAAAATAAATACATTGAATAGCAACAAAAAATGTTAGACCAAGAAGTAGTTCAATAAAGAGAAGGATTACAATCTTAGGTTTGTTCCATGGATTTGAATTCCTTAGATTTGTAAAGGAATAAGGCAAAAAGTCTAAAAAGTATGTATTTTAATGCATGGAGCAACCACGTGTTGAAGGTAGATGACTGGAATGATCCCTTCTGACTCCTCAATCTCTTCTGTGCCCCATGTGCTTTAACTGAGGCTTACTGTGATCTTATCTATGAAAAGTAATATCTTCGTGGGAACCTGAACTGTGGTATTATTAGGTCTGCTCTAAGGAACTTATATATACCACTTCATCACAGATATTATTGACAGTAAGTGCTTTTACCACTTTTATATATTCTCATTGTGAGTTGTTTTACAGCAAGGCAGCCAAATCAAGAGAATTTTTCCAGCTGAGCAGCTGATAAGTCTCTTTACAAGCACTTAGGTGAATTCAATACACTAGGATGTTAAAAGTGTGGGTTAGGACAAAAGCAGGTGTCAAAACATAACCCTCTGCTCTTTCTGCCACCTCAAAGGTTATCTCCCACATGTAAAATTACTTGTGTTTTGAACCCCACTTTTCCTTAATTCTTTTGTTCAGAAAGTCCATCTGATCCTTTTCAGGATTCATTTCCCCACTTCTGATCTTCTCTTTTTGTCTCCTATTTCTCTTCCTTGTTCTCTGCACATCATGATCCTTTTTCAGGCTGAGTCATTATCCTTTTAAATTCTCCTAGGAAGAGCTTTTTTCTCAGTCATGCTATTTCCTAGTCAAGTGGTGGCTGTAGGAAGATCAAAATAACCCATGCTAGGAAGAGCTGTGTGAGTGGCGGTGCCTGTAAGACAAGCACACAAGTTGTATTGTTTGTTAACTGCAAATTCACTTCTATCTCCTATTCCCTGGCTGTTTAGATAGACCTAAACCTCTGCAGGGAGGAAAGAAAAACCCTTTTTGACTCTCTTCAGAGCCTGAAGATTAAAAATGACCCAGTCCAGTGTGTGTCTGCACTTTGAAATGAATTTTCTTTATCCTGCAAGTTGAGTGGAGTCCACAGATAATATGGCTCCCTTTCTGCTCCAAAATCTGCACAAATCCTCCCTCTACCATGCCTACAGATGGAAATAGGAAATATTCCCTTGCCAGGCCTGCAGTAAAAAGCAATGTGTCCCAAAAGCAATCGTTCCTTATGCACTACATCTTGTGAGCAAACAGACGGTGTGGCTTGCTTCAGTAACTTTTATATGTAAACAGTCTTTAAAAACATAATCTACATTGTCAAAGCCTAATCTAAATGATGTACTGACATTGCTTACTTTGATATGCTGACTTGGTTTTGAATTCTCTCTGGATTACCTGGCCCCACATGGCCTTTTTTGTGTTTTGTTTACTTTTCACTTAGCTGTCACGTATTTATTCCCATTAGATGTAAAAAGTCAATGGCTTCAGCCTAGTTTTACAGTTTAGTTGGCTAATACAGCGTGGGGAAAGCACTGAGTGAAGCCAAGCAGAGGGTCGGGAAAAAGCGATGTGATTCTTCAGGTCTGACACAGAGACCAACAAAACAGAAAACTTGTAAAAGATCTGGGTCTGGTAGAGCAGGTAGAGATTGTAATTTTTTCAGAAAAACATGATTTGGGAGTAAAGTAGAAATTCACTGAAATGGGGAAGGACATATTTATACTGAATTTCTGTTTTTAAAGGCTTGTTTATGAATAAACGCTGAAATTTTATATACATCACACATATTTAAATTTAAAAAAAATCTGGATTTGTTTCAAATGTCAATGGGTAGGAAAAAGTTACTTTAAAAGCTTTTTGTTATAATGAGCTAGTTGGATTTATCTCAGTCAAACAGTTAAAATGGCTTACATGATCTTGCTCTATGAAAGTCTTTGAAAATATGTGAGAACACTTCATTCTGAGAAAAATAATCCTAAAAAAATCTACTTGGTGTGATGTTACCCACAGAATCCATAAGACAAATGGGTGTTCATGAAGTCTATCGCAACTTGAAGCATGACTGAAATGTGGACCGTGGCTAATCATCTGGATAGCCATGCCTACCCTCCTGATGTGAACACCTACCTTCCATCTAAATGGTTGCTTTTAAGGCTCAAAGAAAAAGCAGTGGGGGGTTTCATGTGGAAGTTAGCATTGGTGGAGGGACCCTGATGTTTCCTTTGTTCCCTGAAGAGGAAACAGATTCCACAGTCCACAGATTTCCTCCACTGCGCTGTTTTACTTATGGCACGTTGTTTTCAAGTCACATTTCTTCAGTTTCAGCTGAGGTGCTCTGCCAAAGGGCTGCTCTGCCAAAGGGCTGCATGGCATCAGTGACTGTGCACCTTTTCTGCTGGCAGCAGCTGGGCACCCAAACTTCCCTTTCCTTTAAAGAACAGACTGTGCTGAAACTGTCACGTTTTTAGGCGCACCGGCCTCCTTTTGGACTTCACAGTCCGTAGCTTGATCTTTTCTTCTGTTTACTGCAGGTGAAATACGGAAACTATGCCTTTGTCTGGGATGCAGCAGTGCTGGAGTACGTGGCCATCAACGATGCAGAGTGCTCTTTTTACACAGTCGGGAACACAGTTGCGGACAGAGGATACGGGATCGCACTGCAGCATGGCAGCCCCTACCGAGATGCTTTCTCACAAAGGTAAGGGCTTGGAGTAGGAGGAGCAGGTCCTAAGGGAAAGTTTCTCTTGGCTGTGGGCCCGTCTTTTAATTTAATTTTCAGTGAAGGAGAAACATCTTGTATTTGTAATCCACTTCATGTCTTACATAGACATTCATTTTCTCTGAGACATTGAATTATTCACTTTTCTTGAAACTGCATTAAAAACACTTCATGTTGCTGTTATTTGAATTATCCTTGTTTCTTTTGAAAAACATTAATGAGATAAACTGAACTTCATTACCAGGAAAATGAGGAAAGAGTTGATTAATTTTTCATAGAGAGTCACCATAACTCAGACCTTTCTGTTACAGAAGCCATTTCTAAAAGAAAAAGAAAGTAACTTTGCACACTGATGGGAAAACTCAAGGGAGATGAACAAGAACATTTGACTCCTATTAGTACCTAAAAACATAAATGCTTATCCCAACACTAATCAATCTGTTGAGCTATAAAAGTGACATTTCCAGAGATGCTACTGGTACTGTGTTTCTGTTAGGACCAGAAATACTAAATTAATTGTATGTATTGTGCCTTTGTAGTATTTGTGCTTCACTCTAGTATTGATTCCTAAATCAGGATGTGTGCGAAATGTAAAAAACAGGGAAACTTTTCAAAAGTGTGGTATCTGCGGACTGGTGTTTAGGAGAAGACATGGGCTAATCTCATGAGCCTTTTTTTCCTTCCGAATCTGGTCATTCAACCTGGTTTATATTGGTTTGTGTTAGATGCAGGTAACAAAATTTTAAGAGTTGCTGTGATGTAATTTCTTTTGTGTGGTTGCCATGTAAACATACAGATGAGCTTCATTCGGGCTATTGCTTTTGTCTTCAGTCCATAGAGCAAAGTAGGGGGGAAAATAGCCGGTAAGTGACAGTGTGAAGATTCAGAGGAATCACTCTCTGCTTACACATACTGCATGAACAGAGAAGACTTGAATTCTTTGAATCTGTTCTATGTTGGGAGCGATATGGCTGAATTTTGTGCTAGCATAACAGTAACATAATAAAAAAGTCCACAGGATCAACGAAAAATTTAATTTCAATGAAACATATATATGCTTTGTATATTACAATGAACATTACAGGCCAATATTTACTGAATACTTTAATACTTTCATATTCCAGCTATGACCAAACTGGCTTTACTTAAAATCTCTGGCATTGAACTGTCTAGGGTCTGTACACAAAACAAAGTAGTAAAATGTCTTTCTGTAATCTTTCTAAGAAATGCTTTCAGCTGTTAGAGATCTCAGGTCCTTGTCAAGGTGTTAAGTCATCCTCTTCACAGCATTATCCATGGAAGCTTGGGTACAAAAATTTGAAGACACTGGGCATTTTTATAGTCTTTGTCTTTATTACTAAATAGAGTGAAATTGCCAAGTGGTATGGCATGGCTCATGTCCACACAGATGAGCTTTCTTCATGCCCACCACTGCTGCTCTCCAAGTCAGGGTGGAGTATCCAAACTGCCCCTCAGAGACTGCTCCTGACATTTTTATATACTGGTTATAGTTCTTGGTATATGGAGAAAATGGTTATGGCTGGTTCTGGTAAGTGAGTATCTTCTTCATGGCAGTATTCAGTACCTGGAGAGGCTGGATTATGACTTCTGATACACTGCCTTTAGCAGCTTCTGGATCATTGGTCTTTGCAGACCTGACATTTCCAAGTACAATTTTATTTCATAAGAAAATTTCAGCTTTTCAGTGTATTATTATATCTTGAAGCTATAGGAAAGCAGGAAGAAGCATAAAAATTTGCACATATATATGTGTTTTTATCTGAAGATCTTTGAAGCAATATTTAACTATTACCATCTCTCAGTGGAAAGCAAATGCATTTCCATTTAATGCTTTGGGAATCTATAGCATCAGGAGATTTAAATGAATTCCCCAGGTCACATGTTGTCCCCTGGTGGACTCAGGAATCATAGGCACTCATTTTCAATTTCCTGCTATAGTTATTAGAGTTCAGGTAGATGAAGAAAGGGATTATTTGTCCGATATTGGACCACAGGAGGATCTGGATGGATAGGCAGAACTTAGCACTGGTGAGAAAATAACTCATTACTGTAGCAAGAATAATAGTTGAACAGAGAAACTGGAATTTGCTTTGAGTATACTACCTACTGGAGATTTTCTAGATATATATTCTGCAAATGTGTGTGCTGCTGTGCTTATATTTTTATTTCTGTATTATGAGAGCATATTATATAGCACTTCTAATTATGTCCATAAATATAAATTTACAGTTTGAAGCAATGAAACACTATATAACAGACATATGAAAGAGAAATCATGCTTACAAAGTAGCTTACAACGTTTTGTTCTAAACAGCCTTCCATATTGCTCCTTAAGTTTACTTCCATGTGGTTATCACACATCATCCTTACTTTTCTTCCTAATGAAAAGGCTGAACAACCTTCAGCAGCTGCAGCCTGCATGTTAAATAGACGGGGAAATAGATTTCATTGTATAGGATCAGCAAATGTTCTCCTGAATATTTCACATTCTTTAATGCAGCAGGGAACTGGTTTAAAATACATTGGCATTTCTTGATCTTTTCCAAAATAAATATATTTATGTGAAAATACAGGTCTTATCTTTTATGAAATTTCATATAAACTCATAAACTGCACAGTGTTAAATCCCTGGAGTGCAGCTGTAAAAGGTCTGGCAGGCTTACAGGAGATTTTGTTCTCTGTGCAGGAAGCATGGGCACAAGTTTAATGCTTTTCAGTACCTTTTCTGAACATTCAGGTGATTCCCAGAGAAACAGGAAAAGAGAGAGGTGTAAACACCCACCCCTTCTCTCCAGTGCTATGGGATGTGAGTTGCAGTCAAGGTAACACTGTAGTAAAGTTTAGGCATTTAGGATTTCCAAAAGCACTCTGTGTTTGGGGTGTATCCTATGTTGTTCTTCAGAGGATTAGCACGTGCAAAATGCTGTGGCCTTGGGGGACTGCAGCAATGTACACCTGCTCTGTGAAGTATTCAGTCTCTACGGGGGTTTAACCATCAGTTAGGCTACTTAAGAAAGGCGTTAAGCCTGCAATCAGTTTGAAATGCTGAGGTGCCATCAAAACATGTCCAGGGCATTGCAAAAATTAAATTCTCTGATTCCATCTCCTCCCACAACTGATGGTGATGGTGGGCTCCCTTATACCCCAGGCAGTCTGTGAGCTGCTAAAAGAAGCCTGAAGCAGCCAATATATTAGTGGGAACCAAAGCCACAGTGATGGTCATAATAACCATGTTTGGGAGGTGGGACGGCATCTGATGACCACCTGGCTGCCTGGTACCCACCACACTGAAGCAGCATACATGCTGCAGTGCTCTGAGAACAGCGCAGAGCCCGTGCTCCCAGCTTCAAACCGCCGCTGCCACCTTGTGCCTGTGTGTTTTCATGGAATGCAGTTGTACCAGTGCGGAATGAGCCTCCAATTACCAAGGAACCAGAAGGTGAAAATGCTTATAGTAAGCTACAGTTAAAGTAACACAAAAGGTTCAATAAATACTTGATTTTAAATTGATGCAATTAAGCAAGAATCATACAGGAGCATGCTGTCATTAAGGTACGCTTGCTTGCATAGGTTCATATTGTTTTTCTAACTTTACAAGTGTAAGGTATTGACTATACCCTTCAGAGGGAAGCGTGAGCACTCTCATGTATTTGAATTTAAAATCAGAGTTATTCTCACAAATGAAAGTTTGGGTATAGTGAAATATTAGCGTAGAGTGTGGCAAAATGCATATCGCTTAGAAACTTCATGTACCGTTCTTGGGATTTTAAAAAGTTGATTTCAGCCATACCACAGGAGATGAAACCCTGTTCAGGATTATTCTTTTCAGACTCGAGAAAATCTAAAATTTTGGGAATGAAAAAGGTTTTTTTAATTATAAAAGTTAATTGTTCAAAGTGCAGTATCAACATGCCTTCAGAGAAGCATTTTGTGCAGGTATGGTTTAGTAAAGGAGAAGGGTAACCAACAGAAAGCACTGTAGTGAAACTGATCTTTGAGAACTTTCTTTTTCACATGCAAAAAAAATATCTCTTCTAGGCCAGAACAAAGACATGAGCAGCAGTGAGTGGTCTGACTGCAGAATGAGATTGGATTTTTTGCTGTATAGGGATGGCAAAGTGGCCAGCTGGGGTGCCACACAGCACCTGTAACCATTCTCTGTCTAATGCTTTCTCTGAAAACAGGTGCTTCAAGTCCATCCTGAAAATAGGTGTGTGGATGTAACACAAATAATACAGAAAATAATCAGGGTAACATTTGAAAGATGGGCCTGTTATAGTATCCTGATGACTTCATTCATATTGTTGCAGACATTAACAAACACAACTGGCTCTGCCACTAGGCAGCCAGTTGATGTGCTCAGGTAGATTGCTGTCCTCTTTTCTTTGCCACGAAGACTTAACCTTCTGAGCACCAGCAGCTTCCAGGCAGCATGTCAGTTTTCTCTCTATATATATTTTTCTTTCAAGGTAATGACAGGGGCTGTAATAATAGGAACTGCCAAATTTCCTAGGAGAGCTTGAAAAGGATGTGTCGTTTGGTTCACGAGGAACTCTATGCTGACACTACATTTGACACCTGTTAAGAATTCTTTTCAGCCCCAAACTTTAAAACTTCCATTGCACTCCTGGGAGGTATAAATATAATTGCAAACGCTTTTGAGGGTATTACATAGGATGTCTGTGCTTCCTACAGTGCCACAGCAATGGCTCAGACACTCTGCTGGTGGCTGGCTTTGGTGGGCATCAAGGAGGGGTGGCAGCAAAGCACTCGGATCTCGTTCATGTCCCCACCTCCTCTGCTGGC
The DNA here is from genome assembly GCA_035583135.1 of Lophotriccus pileatus. Taxonomy (NCBI): domain Eukaryota; kingdom Metazoa; phylum Chordata; class Aves; order Passeriformes; family Tyrannidae; genus Lophotriccus; species Lophotriccus pileatus. The sequence goes on from JAWWES010000133.1 coordinate 20,786,307, forward strand.
TGACTCTCTTCTGCTGCACTACAGTCCTGGCCACACAGCATGCTAGAGGCAGAGGGAGAGGAAACACTAATTTCATGCTCAGCAGAGGCCAGCAGCCAGCTTTTCACTTAAGTATCTAGAAGCTACTAACACCCAAAACCAAGCCGTTAAAATCAGGCCTTAGTTGTTTTGCATTCCTCATATCCCAAGAGCACCCATATGCATTCGGCCCCAGAAACTTGACTTTTAAATAGAAGGAAACAGTGATATTACACCCAAAAAAAAAGGAATAAAATGAAAAAAAAAATCTCCCTCAGAGCACACAGCGTGGGACTCTTGCTTCTTGTTCATCAGCTATGTTTCTGCAAATGCGCCACCTCAGCCAACCACAAGCTCACTGACACTTCAAGTGGTCTGTGTGCCAAAAAAAGCAGCAGCAGCAGTTGCATACCTCCTGGTGGTCATCTCTCGGAAGTGGGGTATGTGATGGCATAATGTATGGAAGGTACAACTACCATATAGCTTATGCAGAAACCTCAGACTGTATTTGACATTCATCACAAAAAGTCGCAAAGAATTTGTGCTGCTGCTAGAGAAGCCAGTCACATCTTTCTGTCCTATGGGGGAAAAGAAATGGACACTTACAATGATTTCCTCATGGCCAGACTAAAGACATCTCACTTTACCAAGTGTTGCACTTTCAGACATCCAAAACTTTGGAGGCAAAGAACAGAGACATCACATGGTGCTTCAGACTGCCCCTAAGCAATTCATTAGCCATATGCTTTAAATAAATGGTATGGATATTCTCCTGTCCTTTTTACATCTCATCAGCAAAACCCTGAGTCTTAGAAAGTTCCTGCCCTGAGCCATAAATATGTGTTCTTCCTGTCTCCTCGCTATTAATTCTCTCTCCTTAAATTTTCATTCTGTGTCTTGGAGGTCACCTGTGTCCAAAGACTCCAGCAGAAGGAAAATTACTTCCTTCTTGACTACCTTAGTTTCTTTTACTCTGTCCTTGGGACCATGTACCCTTTTCTTTTAGAAGATTTTCCTCCTCTCTTTTTTTTTTTTCATCTTTTAATGAAAACCCAATAAAGTGCCCCTTACTCTCTGACTTATATTTTACTAGCTGCAGTAAAAATAAGAGGTTTGGATTATACCCTATCCCTGCAGGGGACTGACAATAATGGTCTAATTGGATTTTTCCTTATTAAATACAGTGATCATTTGCAGAATAGTTCTTAGTAAAAACTCAACTTTGCTTTGCCTTGGTAGTTTGCTTCGAACCAAAATCCTATTCTGAGCTGTATATATAACATCTTGAAAAATGTCAGAGAAACTAGCAAAATCTGGACCCAAAGCATTTTTTTTTTCTGGTTGTTGCAGAAAATGAAGAGACTCTGCAAATTGGGAGCATTATTGGACCTGAGGAAAGCTCCTGAATTTAAATAGAAGAGTTTTAATTTTGAGAGTCGGCCTTTAGATCATAAGTTCATATAACTGAAATTACATTAAAGGGAAAAAAAACCCCCAAAAGTAATTTCAGATTTCTGAGCAGTCTGACATGAGAACCCAGTCTTAATTGATTCAGATATAATAATTGTTAATAAAAGCCTTAACTTAGAGTAGCATATAATATATCAAGATATTTTCTCAGATAACCAGGATACTAAACAAAAAAAACTTTTGTGCCCCACCATTCTAAATAGTGCAGTCTATCCTTATCTTTTTGCTGTCTGTGTCAGACTCACAGGGAATTGCACCAGGCCCTAGGTCTCAAAACATGTCCATCTCTGTTTTTGCTGACCCAGGTCCTCAAAAACAAATTGCAATTGCCGTTCACGCCAGGAAACTCACCTTGAGAAAGTGCTGCTCAGCCAGCTCCCTGCTTCGGTGGGGCTACAGAGTGGTCACATTCTTCACAGTTCATTCCTGGGCCACTGGATCCAGGCTGAACACCTGTAACCTCAAATGGATTATAAGAACAGATACAGCTTCATTCTGATTTTTAAAAATGGCATCCATTACTTCATAAAAAAGCCTAACAGAAAGCTTTTGTCCCACCACTATTCTTTTTTCTACCAAGCCCACAACCGTGTGATCCAAGCTCACAACATTCTGTAATCCCATATGAGCACATTGCTAATAGCTTTCCCCAAGGACCTGGTGATCTGACGTTGTCCCTTTGCATCCTACTCCACTAACTGCCTAATGCAGAGCTGCAGGTTTTGAAGATTCCTGAGCTGTCATCAGAATTTTTTCCTGGCTTTATTATCCGTTCTCATCTTGCTTCCTAGCAGAGGCTGCTGGCTGCAGGACTGCAGAGAAACGGTGGCTCCCACACATCACCTTGTGAGAACAGGAAAAATGTTTTTATTGATTCCTGATGGTGTGCATCTGGTGCTGGCAGGTCTCACAGTAAATCCGTGATTAGAAGTTGAAAAAGATGGGGACACCTACGGAAACAAGATGTTAGCAACTTCTTAACCTGCTGTGATATTAAACCGATGAGATGGGTTAAAGGGTTCTGCAGCAGATCTGAAGTTTATAACATACACATAATGGAAAATTAATCGATAAAAACATATAAAGGCAGGGATTAGATTAGTGGGCTTTTTAAATATACTGTAATAATTGATGGGCTAAGTTAAAGAATTGTGAAATAATAGCACTGAGAAGAAGCATGAGAAAGAAAATCATAAGGGAAAGGCACTAGATCTTCTTGCATTCACACTGCACAGAACTATGAGAACCAAAGAGCTGCCCACCTGCTTCGCCATGGGAAGGCAGCTCTGCATCCCAAGCACTGCTGTGGTGAAGGAGATGTTGAACGTTGGAAAAAAGAAATGCCATGAAAAAGGGAGCTTCGTGCCTTCTCTTTTTCCTAATCAATGCTCCCTTTCAGAAAGGGCACTGCATTCAGAGTTTCAGAAAGGCAAACCAGTTGTTTATTCATATTAATTCCCCATCATTACCCATGAACCACCCCAAAGGAAACAGTCTAATTGTGAAGTGTTAAATTACCAGTAGATATCACTTTGCAAGCTATTTCTTACTACTTTCTATCTACTTCTCTAGCCTTAGGCACCTCAGACTTGGCATGTAAAATGGCCAGATATTACCCAGCTGCATGTGCAGTACAGTCAGTGGAAATAGTGTTGCTCATCCAACTATATGGAAGCAGCATTTATTGTAAGCTGAGTTGTTCATGTGTTTTAAAGTTTTATGGAGTGAGTAAGTGCATGGCTGCAGAATTTGAAACTGCTTGGTTATAAATCTGATGACAGTAAAGCTAAAAGAAGTCTCAGCAAGTGGCTTCCCTCCAAGAACTTGCTTTTTTATGAATTCCTAAAGAAGAGATTAGGTTTGCCGTTAATGCTCACTGTCCCTAGTACATTTTTTTCTTTTCTGGCTGCCTTCTCTTACATTTGTGTGCATCAGTCTTGAGAGGAACAGGTTTAACTACTCACTCTGACTCAGCTGAGCAGCAGCACTGCCTTTAAATTGGGGTAGAAAATGAGTGCAAAGATTTCCCTAGAAATGGGAAGGAATCAGTCATGCAGCTGTCATGATGAAAGAACCATAATAACCATAAGTAGAGGTTTAGCACACCTACTCCATACCAGCATTACCTGCCAAGTGTTCCTGACTCTTGACCTAAGATCTCAAAATGCAGGCCAACATATTTCAGTTAAGATGAGGATGAGTAGCAAAAGGGGAAAGAATAATAGATCTTTGCTAACCCATTTTGTTGGCTTAAAAGGTAATTAACCTTTAGCTGGACCATAAAAGCTGTTTTCAGCTAGTCCTGTTTTCCAGATAAAAATGAAAGGCCTGGAAATAAAGCTTGTTTTTAAAGCAGAAATACAGTCTGGTAAGTAGTGAACTTGATGGTATGACAACTGGAGGGATTTTGCTTCTACCTATAAAACCGGTTCAATAGAAGATACCTCAACCTCCAGAGATTTCTTCTGCCGTAAAACACAGAACCCAAGGGAGTGGCCAGAAGTTGTTGCAGGGGAGGTTTAGGTTGGATATTAGTAAAAGGTTCTTCACCCACAGGGTGGGTTGGCACTGGAACAGGCTCCCCAGGGAAGTGGCCACAGCACCAAGCCTGGCAGAGTTTAAGCATTTGGATGATACTTTCAGGCACATGGTGTAACTCTTGGGAATGGTTCTGTGCACCGCCAGGATTTGAACTCAGTGTTCCTTGTGGGTTGCTTCCAACTCAGCATATTCTCTGATTCTATTTGTCACCTATCCTTGAATTGTCAGTAGGCAAGCAAGGTGCTAGCCTTGCTTTACTACTTCAGTCAAGTTCAGAAGTAGGGAAAGGAAAAAAGAGTGTGTGAAAATTCTCCAGAATGTAGAGCCAAGCAAAAGTGATAGCAGGTTTCCTAGCAGAGTTGTCTTCCCTTGCTGAAATAGGATGTAAGGAAGAAGGAAGCTCACTGCAGGGACAGAGGGAGTGAAAGGAAAGACACCGAGGAGCTGAGTGCTTCTCAATGATTATGGAGGGTGAATAAATGGAGCCTTCCCTATTGCTCAGCTCCATGCAGGGAGGAGATGAACAAAGAGAAAAATCTAAGGAAACTACCCAGAGAAGTCGTCTGCTGTGTCTTAGAGTAAGATGGGGTACGTTGCTCCCAAGAGAAATCGGGACAAAACTGGGAAGAGGAGCCAGACAGTTTCCCCCACCGTCTCACCAGTATGTCTGAGTGTGGTGGATAGAGAGGTTTGGATTAGCTGGAAGATGAAGATGGGGTGGGGAAGCCTTTATTCTTTGATTATATGGACCCTGAGTAGCCTTGAGTTAAAAATATTCTGGAGATAAGGTATCATGAAGCCTGAAAGACCTCTGTCCAAATCCCAGAGAAGACTTGGTGGTGGCAGAGAGGCTTGAGTCAAGTTTTTTGTCTGGCATGGAGTAAACAGTAAGTGGCTGTGGAAAACTTCTGTGCTGTGTGTTTCGATTACCACATAGCCCAAGTGATCCAGCTGGGCTGCGTCACATTCTAGAGCCCCAAAGGTCTGAGTCATGGGAAGCAGGCACATAGGAATCTGGAGCACACATCCCACCGTTCTGCTGCTGCAGGAGTCACGGAGCCTCTGACTTACCCAGGCAGAGAAGCAGAGCTGCTGCAGCTTGTCAAGATACAAGCGAAACAACGAGCATGAAGTTGTAGCACATCAAAACCCAGGCACAGGGGGCAGGTGTGCTTTAACTAGGCTGTGCCGATCCGATCCACATTTCCCTTGAAACATTTAGCAGACTTAACTTCTACCATCGATTTGGTTCAGAACGGCCTCCCAAAACAATCACGCCTTGGCTCTGTAGTTTTTTGCAGTGTCAAAACAGAGAGAAACATTTGCTGACGTGAACCAGTTGGATATGCTGGATGGAGACTGGTTTGCACAATGTGCAACGATGTGTTTTATAGTGCCAATTGTGTTAAGTTAGCCCAAGGTAAAGCAGGGCCCATAGCTTTGATGACTTTCCTAAAAACCAAGTGCCTTTCCAGACCCAGGTTTTCTACTCAAAGGTGGTGTGCAAACAGAAAAAAGGATGACATGGCTGAGGAAAAACTGTGTTTGCCACTTTATTCATAGAACACTTTTGCAAAATGCATTTAGTAGTTTGCCATTGTAACCACCTGCATGGAGAGCTTTCAGGGCAGAGCTCTAACACTGTATTTAGTTCATACTTGGACTGCTCAGCTAAAACTTCCATTTGTATGCATTTATTCTGCTTCACATGTTATGTTATCAGTCACTTTCAATATTTCAAAGTCACAGCAGTCCTTTGCTGACATACATTTGTCAGAATGAACTGCCTTGATTGCTGTTATTACAGACTGCTCTTCTTGACTAAGGGAAAAGTCTTATACAGAACCAGAACACTGAAATTTCTAAAAAAAAAAAAAAAAAAAGATAAATCAGAATAAAATTAGAGTAAATGAACCAAAATAGATGCTTTAAATGACCAGACAAATTTTTTAATTTTTTTTAAAGAAAAGAGAATGGAAAGGCAGGATTTATAACCCCATACAAGATAATTAATTAGGAAAAGTTTGGTCTTTTACATTCATACGCAAGCTATTGAAAATGGCTCTCCTCAGCTGCCTGTGAGTCAGAAAAGTACATCATACTTGGACTTTCTCTTAATCTAATACTTTATCATATTCTTCTAATGATCACTCTCAATAGGAGGATTTTAATAATCAGTCCATTATGGTCACAGTAGAATGTAACAAGGGGTTTTGGCCTAGCCTGAACATGTGCTTACACTCCTGATTAAGTCCTGGTGGTATTAATTTGTCATGGCACATGAGCACATCTCCCTCTTGCATATGCTTAATAGCATGCAGAGGCTTTGCTAGTTCACTCTAATAGCCCTTACAGTTTAGGACTGAACCAGGGGGAAGTACAGTTGTTTGGAAAGGTTATGATGCTTTTATGCTTATTGCAATTAAAAGATGTTTTTCTCCTTGTGTGTGCTACTGTTTTCTTCAGCTGAAAGAACAGTGCAACAGCTGAATTTCCAAAGCAGTGAGGGAAAGCTGGCTAATTACCTGGCTTTGTAGATAACTACATGGTACAGCTGCTCCCACCATAGCAGAAACGTTTTAGCTAGTAACAAGCATGAAAGGGAAAAATAACTGTATTGGCTGCAGTTGCATAGATGGGAATGCCTATATAGGACCAAAGAGATCATTGGTATCTCAAAGACATCAGAGTTCTACAGAAAGCCAATAAGACGGATAAGCTGTTGTTTATTTAATTACTATTTCAAATTTTTTTAATTAAAAAACCCAAGCAAACTCCATTACAGTAGTATTTGGAGAGAAAAGTAGAGGAGCTGTAAGCACTGTTTTGCAGCCTTGAGAGCAGGGATTAGAAGTTCCTGGCCCAGGATTGATTTTTTTGCCTTTGCTTAGGGTATTCCTGGAGCAACCTGCGAGAGAAAGAATGAAGAACTGAGCCTTGAGTTAGCTGAGAAATAGAGACTCTATTTTTAATTTTGTTTGGTTGTATTAATTTCCTTGGGTTAGGGGGGATTTAGTTTATTAGCAGTGGATCTTCAGATCATGGAATTACTCCAGATTTATACTGGTTTAGCTGATGGGAGAATTTAATCCTATAAATATGTCTTTGGCATAATTTAGATGTAAGGCTCAAGATTAACATCCCTATGAAACAGGGAATTTATGTTCATTTCTTTTTTTGCCTGTGAAGTACTATGAAAAGCTACAGAAACATGTCAGCTCTGACAGTCACACTTGGGCAGCAATCAGGGCTTTCAAAAAGCCATCGTGGTTCACCGACAGCATCAAATTTCCCTGTGTTCTTTTCCCATTTTATATAAATCTGGAGGAAATTGTAAAATCTATAGGACAAAAGCAATTGAAAAAGAAGCATGGTTAAAGTCCAGAGGAAGTGAAGTTTTGTTGATCTTCTTCATGTCCCTCTTAAATTAGAAACAACTGCAATTCTCATTTTTAATTTTTTTAAGAGTAGTAATCTTGAACCAGGTTAAACATAAAAAACTCCTTGAAAATAAGTGGTTTTAGAAAGAATCGCTGACAGGTGTTTAGTGCAAGAACAAATATATCCATGAATGTATATATAACTAAGTCACTGTGCTGTCAGCAGTGGTTATATTTTATTCTCACCCCAAAAATGAAGTATTTGCATGTGTAGCTGGGCTGGCAGCAGAGAGCAGAATAGTGTGTAATGATACCCTCTCCTGCTTTACAAGTGAAGGGGCTGTCACTCCAACTTGCCATGGGAAACTAAGCACAGGGGGGTTGAACCACACATCCAAGGGGACTCCTCAAATCACTTGGATAGCCTGCAAACCCCTTGCTTCTCCCACCAGCCGTTTCCAGCCCATTTTCTCAACTTTTCCTAGTGCAGGTCACATAGCTTACCAGTCTACTTGGTCTGAGGCCTTCTTTCATAGAAGAAATCCAGGGTTTTGGTGTCAGAGTGTTTTTAAGGGTTGAGTGTAGGAGAATTAGATTTTTTGCTTTCATGGAGAGCTGCAATAGCAGGGATTAAGGGAGGCAGCAGGCTGCAGAGCCGGCACAGCTGTGAGCTGCACACAGACACAGCTTCCTTCTTCTCCCTCCTGCCAGCTTTATTTCAAATTATCTGGTGCCTTGGCACCACCAGCTGTTTCCTTTTTTCTGCCCAAAGCGTTTTTCTACTGCTGCTTCGTTTAACACAGGCCCTTTTAGCTGCTTCAGTGTTGTGTAGAAACCTGTTGTCCCTTGCACTGCCAAACAGGGGTAGTGGTCTGCAGTGGGGCCCTGCAGCGTGAAGCACCAGGTGGGTGCAAGGGAGCAACCCACAG